>OY728148.1:829870225-831092672 GCA_963277665.1 Viscum album | reverse complement strand
TTATATTATAGTTATTTTAACTCAAACATTATAACCTCTCCATATTAAAATTAACATTAATCTTATTAAGTAGTTAAAAAATATTAGATTTTAATATAAATATTATATAATGATAATAAAATACATAATTATCGGTAAAGTCCTTATATGTTTTGAAAATAAAAACTTTTCAAAAAAATTAATTTTTATATCTTTTATGAAATAATACTAAAATTAATTTCTGACACTTTAAAAAATCATTTTATTAAATTATTATTATTTTTAAAATCATAATTTCAATATTTTCTTAATATGATTTTTTTCATTTTTTTATAATGTTTTATTAATTGAAGAATAATAAATAAATATTAAAATATAATTGAATAATACCTTCTCATTTATATATATTATAATGATAAACTATGAAATAAATTAGTTTTAATGAAAAATTTGATCATATAAAAATAAAATAATCAAATTTTGTTCATTATAATCAATTTTATATTGAAATTTTATATAGAAAATATTATAATATTTTGACCTTTTTCTCATAAAAACACACTTTCTTAACACTTCTTTATGAATAAATTTAATTTATTTTTTACATCGTGTATGAATTAAATTCCCAAAATTGGATTCATTATTTGGAATTAGAATATTTTTATATATAATATTCCCAACTTATTTTTTATAAAATTATTATTTTAAATGCACAATGTTAATGAAGACAATTAATATGAAAATGATTTTATCATGTAACTAAAATTAAAGCATAAGGGGAAAATTTAAACATAATATTCATAAAACCCCATTTTAAATCTATATCTAGACCATATTCCTTACATTCTCTCAATTGATCTATTATTTCAACCACATTATATGGAAGAACTTTATCGTAATTCAACCCTTCTGAAATTTACAAATGTAGGACTCACCTCCCTTATAAAACTCCACCTAATATCCCTATATCATAACCCCATAAAAATTAATTTATGCTATGACCTAACTAAATAAATTCTCAACATCCATATGATCATCTAATATTCCATTCTTTTGGCATGAAGTCATCCAAGAAATACAATTAGAGAAAACTTAAAAGAGATACTCAAATAAGTGGTGACATTTATCAAAGTTTTTTTTTTATTTTTTTCAACCTAATTACAATTAAATAATTATAACATCTTTCTTATATATTAAAATAATATTCTTCCATATTATGTTATTTTTCTATGTTATGGGTAAGAAAAAAACATCACACGATTATATCAAATGGGTTATGACATCATTATTCATGTGTACGATAGACTTAACCTTTGGGAACTGATGTTGTTCGTTTTTCCATTTCCTCCTATGAATATTGGGAATAATTATGGAAATAACATTTATAAATTATATTTATGATATTAAATTTCTTATTTTTTTAGAAGTTTTATATCATACTTGATTTCATTCATTTCATTTTATGGGAATATGATAATGTTGTTTATGTGTACGGCGGACTACCACCACATGAAGCGATGTGATACATTCACACTTAACATGGAATATGTTAAGGATGGTTTTAATGAACACATGTGATATATATGACAAATATATAATTTTTTAATGATAATATATCATTTCAATTTATAAATTTATGTTAAAAACAAAATTAAAAACAATGTTTACACATACAAACGACCAATTGTCTCCATGAACAGTGCATTTCATTTCCAATCATTGAATATTATGCTTTAATAGAATTACATATATAATGAATAAATATATGATATTTATTTCATATTTTTTATTTTCAATTTATTTAAACCATTATCCATATGAGATGATAGAAAAATATATCCAATCGAATCACATTTTAAAACAATGATGTTATTATCAGAAACAAGGCTTTAAAAAAAATTAATGAACTACTAATAATTGTTCATAAGAAATTAGTATGTGTTATGATATATATGAATATGATTTCAAGATAGATTTATATTAATTTTTTATTTATTATAAATAATTTTAGAATTACTAAAATGAAAGAAAACACAAAGTGTAATGGATTTCTCTCTCACTTTTTACGTTTTTGAAACACAAGATAAATTCACCACCTCTTCCATCTATGTGGTGTATATTCATCCCATAAATGTTTATTATTTTAATTTTACATTTTAAAATTTTGGCATAAATAAAATTTTTATAATGTATCTTTAATGAGTTTTTCGATTATAAAGTTACAATATTTGAAAGGGAATTTTATATCAATATATTTTCTTTCAGACAACTATTTTGTTATAAAAAAAATCTTTTATGGGATCTCTATACTACTGAATCAACATTTTATATAATTAATTTAATTTTTAAAAGATATTTAAAGATTCATTTATGGTTATTATTTCAGGTGGATTGTGATTCAAAGTTATCAAAGTGGTAAGAATTTGTTGTTATAATCTCATTAGTTATTGGTATCTTTTATTATAATTCTTCCATTATAACTCCCCGACCCTAGTTTCCCTGAGATGGTGAATTATTACATAAGATTGTAATTATCACAATAGATCAAGTTCAGAATGGACGATTGGTTTAGTATCCTTGTAAGTACAACATATATACATAACTTTTACATTGCATTATAAAATGAAAAACAACAATATTTTGTCTCCTTTGAACACTCTTATATCCTTTAGCCTATTATTACAGGTCAGTCATTATTTAATTGTTCACATCCTAATAAAAATAAATCATAAGAAAGAGGTGAGCTTAGATTCTTGGTGTGGATAACAATATAGCAGAAACAATAAAAAATTATCATTAACGTTTAAGGCAATGTATAAGAGTAAAACACAAGACTTTTAAACATAAACTTCAGCATAATATAGAAAATATAAATCAAATAATTAAATTTAAATTTTGACATTGATATTATAATAGTAAAATAATCAAATTTAATATCAATAGAAAATTTTATTATGATGGAATACATAATTGAGGACATCATAACCACATAGTCAAGGCCTCGTGCCAAGACTACAAATAATATTTTGTCAAGGCCTTATGCTAAGACACTAGTTTTTCTCATGAGAACTACCGATGGGTCTATGAGCAATAAAAGGCTCCACCCATCACTTACTAAGTCCAATTAATTCCTCATATGAAAAGGATGAAACATAATCTAAACATTCATATTAAAACTAGAATACAAAATGTCAATGTTTTAACCAAAAACCACGATTGGTATAAAAATATTAAATCCATAGTCAAACATAACTAATTCAATACAATATGGAATATTGTATCAAACTCAATTAATAATAATGATAGATATTTATATATATTAAAATAATTAGTAATATTATTTGACAGGAATATCCCATTTTTCATGAAAAAATATATAAGTATCACTATTTATCTAGAAGTTGTTAAGAATAGATTTTTTTGAATAAAAGTGTTCCATAGAAATTTTAAACATTTAAAAGGAATATTAATTTGAAAAAATTCATGTTCATATAAATAAATCCTTAAAATAATTTTTAAAACATGGATATTATTGAGAATGATTTAAAAGAATAAATATTTAAAACATTTAAAATGATAATTTAGTAAGAGTTACTAACCAAAAGAGAGACATTTGAATAAAAATAATTAAGGTAATATAAACTCTATAATATCATGAGAATAAAGGTATTTATGTTATACTATGTCAAAGTACATTATATACACCATATAAAACCTAATTGGTGCATAAGAACAAAGATGTCTCAATAGAATGTAAATTGAGATGAAATCCATTATAATGACTGTATCCTTAGGTTAAGGATAAATAAATGACATAATTTGAGGTGAAAAATATATATAAACTAAATATGATTGGATAATACATGTAAATAAATTATAGGACATTCACATAAATTCATATAACAGCAAGACCAATGACTTGGATGTTAAACTCAATGAATTAAAATTGAGTTAAGATTACTCTCATCCAGATCATATCCATGACTTGAAAATTTTTCAATGGACTTATTAGGTGTATCAAATGTATATCAACAAAAAGGGGAGTGGAAGTTACTATATAAATAAATAAATAGTTATTTCACATATAATCTTGGAGTAAAATAATCAATGAAGTTTGCGAAAAACCTATTGAGTGGAAATCAAAATTAGAAATCCCTTACCGATTTGGTGACTAAAGAAACATACACCCCATGAAAGAAGTATCATACAATGAAGATGTAAATAACTCTAAATTGAAGTATTTTACACAATTAATACAATCATGGGAAGTACATGCACCACACAAAAGGAAAGAGTGGAAATATATGATGAATCTCATAGATATAAGAAGTGAGATGAAAAATCATTTCCTTGTAATTTTCCTTAGAAAAGTGTATTTTAACCACCTATATAATAGTTAAATCATTTGTATTATATTATACATGAACCAAATACATTAATATGATATAATATATGATATTCTATTATTTCTTTATTAAAAATATTTTAGTATCATTATTATTTTCGATGTTAACAGATTCATTTTGTTTTATAAGTTTTGTTTTGAAAGTAATTTTTGTTATGGATAGGATGTATTCGATTCATATTACAAATTATATTATTTTCATAAAAATTATTTGTGATCATAAAATAAAAATTATCCTTGAATGGTTACGATGGTGAATTAATCTCTTCTCATTCATTGATTTGGTAATCCGTACTTTTGCAAAAGCAACAATATCAATCAATTAAAGGTGAAAACTTATATATTTAGATTTTATATAATATATATATAATCATTAACATGTTATATTTATTATTTAATTCATTTATTCATCATTATTATACCCATCCAAATAATGAAGTGTGGAATAACAACTACACCACGATGTGGAGACGGTAAGTTGTACGTACGCACATATGGTGACATTGTTATTCCTAGAATGAATATAATAATGAATATTATTGTAACATATTTATAATAACATCACAGTATATAGAAGGTAATGGAGTTATTATTTTGTTATTGAAACAAAAAAGAAAGAGGAAGTGGAAGAAGAAGATAACCTTGAAAGAGGTTATGAAATTATTAACTCTTCTTCAGGTGCTTCTTTTTGATTTGATCAAAAGGGCTCTATTGGTTGTATTTATGATGAATGTAAGGATTATATTATGAATTATTAGTTGTTGGGAGGATATTTAGGCAGGGTTTTCCTAAGAAAAATGGATTTGTAGGAGTGAAATTAATATTAGGGTAAGTTCTTTTTTATAAGAGAGGTGAGGGTCACTTTAGGAAAAGCTCGAAGTATTATACTATTAAAAATTAATTTTTGGCTTCTAATGGCTCTAAACATATTTATTTATAATTTAATATGTTTATGGGTCAAAGAAATCTCAACCAATAGGTTTTAAATATGTTTATATCACCAGATTAATCTTATCATTTAGATTTAACTCTTAGTTAAATAGTTTTACATTTAACACATCTCCTTGTATTTTTATATTATATGGTCAATAAGCTTACTATAAACTTACAAAAGAACTCCAAATGGTTCATTAATAAAATATCTATCATTATATAACTCATTTGACCAATATTTATATTTTTATGACTATTATATAATTTAATAAAATGGTATTTGTTTTAAAAACCCAATTAGGTCAAATTTGACACTATTTAGTATTTGGTTATTGATAAAGTCATATCATATTTATTACTTCCTAAATAAATTCATTAAATCGCCCCAAACATGTCATATTAACCTATAAAATTCTTTTAATGCATCAAACATCTCAATATACATTTATTTCAAAATTTATAATATCAATTATTATAATCTTTCATTAATTAGGTAATAATGGCATCTTCATTGTGTCAAAAATAAATTTAATTATTTAACTTCTAAAAATAATAAATAAAATATCATGATTTAGGAAATATTTTTCGATTTCTAATGAATATTTACAGTCGAATTTATCTTACGTATAACACTATATTAAAAATGACTTACTTATTAAACATTGAATTTTACAGTTTTAACTATTCGTTAGATAAAATAATAATAAATGTACTAATCTAATCGAAGTATACAAAAGGGTCATATTTTATTCTTAAGGTTGATTTTGGTTGAAATAAACTTATTCAAAAGAATTAGGACATGTGTTAGGGTAATTGTAATATCATTTTTACCATTAATTACCCTATTTACTTATATCTGTGGTAAATAAAATTCAACAGTTACTATTCATCAAAAATTATTTTCATCTTATTGAAATCAATTTTACTTTCTTATTTCAACCTTGTGTCTCGGATTTTTGAAATTTAAATCAATGAAGTGGTAAAATTATTTTTCTTGCAAATTTGCAAATGTGCATAGAAGGTTGGTAAAAGACGGGTTCAATAAAATTTTATACATCCAATATTATTATAAAAATACTCATATGAATTAAATTGTATTTATATATGTAATAGGTATCTATTTTGAGATAAAAAACTTATATAAAATAAGTAACTATTTTAATAAAAAGACGTTTAAAACAATAACGCAGTTTTTTCACTATTAATCAAAAATCAAAAGTTTTCAGAAAAATACCAAAAATTTTCTGTAAGATAATTTTGATATTTAAAATTAAAAAATTAATTCTATTTATATATATTAAATACATAGAAGTTGTATTAATTAATTTAAATAATATTCCCATTGTCAAAACCAGGAAGCGAGTTTTTGAGAAGTAAAAACTATCAAAAGATTGATATGTGTTTATGTCCAATTTAAATGTAATATTATTTCTAATTATCAGCATTGTATTAAAAAATAAAAATATAATATAATTATATCTCAAAACCATTAAAATATATAATTTAAAACTATAAATTTATTTGACATAAAAAAATTTGTTTTTAATTAAAGTTTAGTGTTTTTCACTATTCTTCAATATATAAAATTTATCAAAAAAGAACCTAAAATTTATCTAAACTAAAATATTATGTCCTTATTCTAAATAAGATGTTTATTTCATCAAATTTATTATATAAAAGTGTCAAATATTGGATTTGAAAATGGTTCACTATTAAAAGGTGGTAAAATTGCATTTTTTTTAAAATACATGTTTTATATAAAATATTGAATTCGTTCTTATATTATGTCTATGAAACACATTATATTGATGTTAAAATTATATGAATTATATAAAATTCAAAATTCAGCTAATAATATTCAGAAATTCTTTTTTAACAGCTATTTTGGTAAGTCGTGGTGCGTTCGAACTCGGTGTTGCGTATAATGAAAGCTATAGAATTATTTTATATAAAATAACATACTATGAAATATTGGGGTGTTAAATTCTTCCACCCTTCTAGAAATTGCGTCCTCAAAATTTTAAAATTGGGCTTGGGATCTTCATTAAAAATCCCACATCAGAAAAGGTGTCAATTAAACTATCACTTTAAAAGAAAGGAAGAGAAGAACCAAGGTCTACTGAGATAACCCATAATAAGATTCAATATACGAAAACTTGGGTATGGAAGATAAACTAATTGTCATGTTCGGATGGAGAGTGATAGAAAACTTGATCAAAAAAAAGTTAACAAAAAGAAAACCTCAAACATTTAATGGGTTAAACGATCATTAGTTTCTCAGTAGGAAAAGTAAACGAACAACGTTTTTTGTTTTATGTTCCATTTCATAATGTTGAGGAATTTATTTATGATACAGAATAAGAACATAAAGATATATTCTTACTTTATAAGTAGAGTTTCATACTTTAATAAATTTCTACCACTAACTCATATTTTCCCAAAATGACGAGTATACATGATGACTTGGTCACACCTAAAGTGCTAGAATCAACTTTTAGAGAATCAAATAACCCACAAAGGATGAACTATATATTTACCTTGTCTTTAGATATTAACCAAAACCAAATAGTTAGGACAAGATCAGATGATCCCAAAAATTGATAATCATTTATAAAAATAAATATTGATCTTAATTTTCAAAATTGAACAAACAAAGCCCAAAGATCAATAAAGAATATTCAATAAACAATTGTCCTTAAAATACTTCAATATAATCCAAACTACTATTGAAACAAAAAACCCAGAAGAATATAATCACATAGTCATTCATATTAAATATAAACATTTATCTCCAAATAATATAAAATACTCTTAAAGTATTATACAGAAGTATAATTAACTAAATCACATATTCTATATGATAGGTTAATCATTTCCATCAATAACCAAAATCTCTTTAAATAACATAACTTCAAAAAAATCTACTATCACTCCTCAAATAAAATTCCATAGTATTCAAATTTCCATAGGCATATAGTGTTCCCAACAGAGCATAAAACTTCCAAAATAAAATTTATCACTTAATCACAAAATAATTTTCCTCCACTAAGTATATCCATTTGATAAAATATAAGATCCCAAATCAATAATATTATTGATCAATAGAATCATTTAACTAAAAATAATTAGTCGCACTTAATAGGGGATTCACATTGTCCAGTGGTAGGAGATATATACAAATCAAAATTTGTTTGTGGGTGCGATTCTGGTAGCTTGGTCCGACGCGATGGGTCTTCACACAATCTGTGTGTTTTCATTTTTCTAAAACAATATTTTAAAACATTCCCAAAATGAGTTAAATTCCTCAAAAAACAATTACATAATTTAACAAAAAATTTTATATCATACATCACATTTTCATACCAAAATTTAATACATTTTATTTTCTTCCAATTCAAGGAACATATAAACCCAAATGGGTTTTCATAACAATATCCACACAAAAAAGATAATTCATTCAAAAATATCATTTTCAAATAACAAACATCATGGTTACACATGGAAGAGAATATTCTTCCAAAGTAATCACATAAAAAAATATCAATTATATTTTAAAAATTTCTCCATCCATTTATTTCCACACAGGTTCTCCCATTACCTAGAGTTTATTCTATAGAATAGGGAATTGACTCGAGCAATGCCAAAGTCCATTACATTTATGTAAAATGATTTTAATTGGATTTTTAGGATTATTTTTATTTTCTTCCATAGTAATATTAATTTTTCCTCTGCAATTAATTACTTTATGTCCTTATTTCCTACACCTAAAGGATTTCATTGTTCCATTGAGACACTTTCTTGGGTGTCTCCTTCCACATTTCTAGCATGATGGTAATTTGACTTTATTTTCTCCACAGTTTCCACTGTTGTAGCACTTATCATTCTCCGACTTTCTCTTCTTTGTTGAGTTTGGGAGTTGGTTAATGTATAAATTGTTTATCATATTTTTGGAATACTTCTTCAGTATGAACACAATATATTTTATGCGTATCAACATTCCATTTAGTTTCTCATTTCCTTCATCGTTCCCACCTTGTACATCATTTTCTATGATACTCCGACTTCCTTGGAATCCAGCCATTGTCTAACACAAGAAACCATAGTGTGATTCATTAAAACATTTAGAGAATATCATCAAACATTATTTTCAATTTAAAACAATATAGGATTAACCAAGGTTATTTATTCTCATATTATATTAAAATCCCTCAAACCGTCATGTAAAAAAATGGGAATTATCCTAAGCATATACCCCGGTAGTGCCATATCGAAGTGTGCAGCAAGGCCCATTGTCGTGTACAAGGATACCTCGGGTCAAGCCCAAAACTCCTTGTCAGAGTTTTAACTCCTAGGTACATATTTTCCAGAGCCGCCTCTACCTTCTAGTATCCAGACAAAGATTTATTTCCTGGAAAACCTACATAATATTTACATTATCAGAATATTTGGATGTTCTTCTATAATAATTCTTAAAGTCTTTCTTAGTAAAGTGTTTTATAATCATGTTTTTTCTAAATTTAGCTTCCAAGGTTTATACTAAACTTCCGTTGATACCAACTATAATTCCCCGAACCTAGTTACCCAGAGTCAATTCATTATTACATAACATTGGCATGACCACAACAGATCATGTTCCGAAAGACATATTGGTTTAGTATCCTTGGAATTACTAGATACATACATAAGTTTTATATTAAATTATCAAAAGGAAAACAATATTGTGACTCATTTGAACACTCTTAAGTCCCTTAGCCTATTCCTATAGTTCAGTCATAATTTACTTCTTCATATCCTGGAAAAAATAAAACATAATAAAGGGGTGAGCTCAGATGCTCAGTAAGGATAACAATGTAGTAGAAAATATCATAAATATCCATAATCGTTTAAGGAAATGTATAAGACTAAAACACAATCATTTTAAACATAAACATCAGAATAATATGGAAAATATAAATCAAATAATTCCATTTACTTATTCACTTTGATATTCTACTAGTCGAATAATCACATGTAATATAAATAGATAATTTCATAGTGATAGAATGCATAATGCTGGACATCATAACCGTAATGTCTAGGCCTCGTGCTGAGACAACAAAATTTTTTGTCATGGCCTTGTGCTAAGAAACTAGTTTATCTCATGAGACTGAAAGATGCATTTAGGAGCTATATGGGACTCTTCCCATCGATTAATAAGTCTTATTCATTCCTCACATGAAAAGGATGAAACATAATCTAAGAATTTATATTAAAACTATCATACGAAATCTCAATATTTTAACCACAAAAAGTGAATGGTATAAAAAGATCACATCCATTGTCAAACATAACTCATTAAATACAATATGGAAGGTTTTATCAACCCAAATGCAGAATAATGAATGATATTGACATATAATAAAATAATCAGTAAAACTATTTGAGAGAAATATCCCCTTTTTCTTGAAAACATTTAAAAGACTCCCTATTTATCAAGAATCTGTTAAAATTAGAATTTTTTGAATCAAAGTGTTACATTAAAATTTAAAAAATTTAAAATAAATTTTAAATTTTAGTCATTCATGTCCATATTAATAAATAATTTAAACCATTTTTAAAATATGGAAATTATTGATAATGATTTAGAAGAATAAATCTTTAAAATATTTAAAATGATATTTTAGTTAGAGTTACTAACCCAAATAGATACATTTGAATAGAAATAATTTATGTAATATAAACTTTATAATATCATGAGAATTAAGAGATTCATGATATACTATGTCAAAGTACAGTGTATACAACATTTAAAAGTTAAATGGTGCATAAAAACAAAGAAGTTCCAATAGAATTTAAATTGAGATGAAATCCCATATAACGATAGTATCCTTAGGTTAAGGATAAATAAATAACATAATTATGTGTGAAAAATATAAATACACTAAAAATGATCAGATATTCAGTGTAAATTAATCATATGATATTTTAAAATATTCTTGAAACAACAACACCAATGACTTTGATGTATAACTCAATGAATGGAAATTGAGATAAAATTAATGTTTTCAAGTACATATCGATGAATTGAGAATTTATCAATGGAGTGATCATTTTTATCAATAGTATATACACACAAATGTGAGTTTACATTACTACATAAATAATTATGTAGTTATTTCCCACATAATCTTTGATTAAAATAATCAATAAAGATTGTGTGAAACATAATGAGTGGAAATCAAAATTAGAAATTCCCTTAATAATTTGGTGAATGATGAAACATAAAACCCATGAAATAATTATCATACAAAAAATATGTAAATACCAAAAAATTAAATTATATTACACAATGAATACAATCATGGGAAGTACATACACCACAAAAAAGGAAATAGTTGCAATATAGCATGAATCTCACGGAAATATGAAGTGAGATAAAACTTTATTACCTTTTACTTTTCCTTTGTAGATGGTATGTTAAACTCATTTATAATAGTTAAATCATTGTTATTAAAATATAAAAGAACCACATAAATAAATAGGATGTCATATATGATCTTTTAATATTGTTTTGTTAATAATATTTTAGTAATAGCATTGTTCTGGGTGTTAATTGATTCGCTTTCCTTTATATGTTTCGTTTTGAAAGAAATTTTTGTTATGGATAGTATGTATTTAATTCACATCTAGAATAATATTACATTATTAGAAATTATTTTTAATCATAAAATTAAAATTATCATTGAATGTTTATGATGGGGAATTAATCTTATCACGTTCGTGCAGATGGTAATTCGTACATACGCACAAGTGACAATAACATTCAATTGAAGGTGAAATTGTATATAATTGGATTTTATATCACATATAAATAATAATATACATGTTATTTTTATTATTTAAATCAATTATACATAAATATTTTAACCATACAAATAATGAAGTGGTGAATTACAACTACACCACGACGTGGAGAGGGTAAGACGTACGTACGCACTGGTGACATTGTCATTCGTAGGATGGATAGATTAATGAATATGGCTGTAACATATTTATAATAAGGTCACGGTATGTATAAGGTACTGGATTTATTATTTTGGTATGGAAACAAAAATGAAAATAGAAGTGGAAGAAGAAGATAACTTTGAAAGAGGCGATGAAATTATTACCTCTTCTTCAGGTGCTTCCTTTTGATTTGATCAAAATGGCTCTATTGTTTGGATTTATGATAAATGTAAGGAATCTATGATGAATTAAGGGTAGTTGGGTAGATATTTTGGAATGGGTTGGATGATCCAAATTTCTTTGGAGGTGTGAAATTAAGGGAAGGGAAAGTTCACTTTTATAAGAGATGCGAGGGTCACTTTAGGAAATGCTTGAAATTTTATTTTATTATAAATTAATTTTATATTTCTAATTGATCCAAATATATTAATTTAAAATTTAATGTGGTTATGGATATAATAACTCAAAACCTATAGGTTTTAGATAGGTTTAGTTCACCAATTTTACCACATCTTTTAGATTTAACTCTTAGTTAAATAGTATGACATTTACCATGTTTCATTTTATTTTTATATTATATGGTTAATAAACATACAATAAATTTCCAATATAACACCAAGTAGGTCGTTAATAACATATATATAATTATATAATTCACTTAGACGAACCTTATATTTTTATTACTATTTTATTATTTAATAACATAGTATTTTTTTTAAAAAATTCAATTATTTCAATTTTGACACAATTTTGTATTTGTTTTTTTAAATAAATATAAAGTTTTTACTTATAAAATATTAATTAAATCAACCCTAACATGTCATATTAACAATTAATATTCTTGGAATGAATCCAAAGTCTCAATTTACATTTATTTTAATATTTATAATATCAATTATTTTAATATTTAATTAATTAAGTAATTATTTCATCATCATTGTGTCATAAATAAATTTAATAATTTAATGTCTTAAAATTATAAATAAAATATCATTATGTAGGAAATTGTTTTATATTTCTAATGTATATTTATAGTCGAGTTTATATTATTTATAAACCTATATTAAAAAGGGTTTATTTATTAATCTTTGAATTTTACACTTCTAACTATTCTTTAAATAAAATAATAATAAATGTCTTAATGAAATCCATGTGAATAAAAAGGATAATTTTTTATTTATAATGTTTCATTTAGTCTAAATACAATAATCCAATATAATTTGGACTTGTTTTTTTGGTAATTATAATATTATTTTTACCATTAATTACCCTATTTTCATTTAACCACGGTAAATGAAATTCAAAAATTATTATTCACCGATTTTTTTTTCATATTATTGAACTACATTTAACTTTATTATGTAAACTGTGTATCTAGGATTTTTTAAATTCAAAACACAGAAGCCGTAAAATTATGTTTTATGCAAAATTGCAAATGTGTATAGAAGGTGGCTAAAAGATAGTAAAAAGTTCAATAAAATTTTATACATTGATTCTTATTATAAAATGAAACAAATGAATTATATTGAATTTATATAGGTATTAGGAATATATTTTTACATAAAATAAATTTAAATGAAATAAATACTTATTTAAATAGAAAGTCGGTTTTAAACAATAACTTAGTGTTTTTCTGTATTCATCAAAAATCAAAAGTTCTCAGAAAGATACAAAAAATTAACTTTTAAATAATTTAGATATTTCAAATTAATAAAATATGTATATTTCAAAAAATTAAAAACATAGAAGTTGTATTAATTAATTTAAAAAAAATTTCTCGTTTTCAATATAAAAAAGTGGGTTTTTGCGAAGTAAAAAATATCAAACGATTGATATGTGTTTCTTTCCAATTTAAATGTAAAATTACATCCAATGAAAAGCATTGGATTAAATGATAAAAATATAATTTAATTATAACACAAAACCATTCAAATATATAATTTAACATTATAAACAATTTTGAATAAAAAATATGTTATTAAATATAATTTAGTATTTTCACTATTTATCAAAATATGACAGTTATCCGAGAAGAACCAAAAATTTTTATAAAATAAATTTATAAGTCCCTCTTCTAGTGAAAATTTTTATTTCATCAAATTGAATATATAAGTGTAAAATATTGGATTTGAAGATGGGTCACCACTAAAAGGAGGTAAAATCGCATTTTGAACAATACTTCCTTTATCTAAAAAATTGAATTTCTTCTTAAATTATGTCTAAGAAACACATAATATGTCTTTTAAAATTATATGGAGTATATAAAATTCAAAATTAAGCTAATACTATTCAAAATATCTTTTTTAACAGCTAGTTTGGTATGTTTTGGTACGCTTGAACTTTGTGCTGCGTGTTGTGCATACTATTGAATTACTTTATAGAAAATAACTAACTATGAAATATTGGGGTGTTACATCCATTTATAAGATATTATGATTCTTATCATATTAATTATCATTAATTTATTTTCCACCATTTATTTATTATATCATCATTTAATGATACCGTTTTTGTAATATTTTTTACTTTATATAATTAAAAATATTTGTATTTGGAATTAATACATTATTTACCTCTTCAGACAGAAAATTATATTCCTTAAAAAAATTACAAAAAAATTTGAAAAATTTATTATATAGTGATTTCTATTTATAAAATTAAATTTAACCAAAAATTATTATTTTTTAAATATAGGAATATTAATGTCATCTTTCAAAATATATTTTTTATCTTCACCATATATATGAAAGGAATTATTATTTTCATGTGTATGACATGAATGGATTATTTTTACATCATGACTAGTCAATTATTCAATGCTTTGTTTATAAATTTCAAAGTATATTTTCAAAGAATAATATATTAAAAATATTTAATGTATTAAACATAATTATTTAATTAAATGGGTTTTTCTGCAAGAAATAATTTAATTGGATGATCAAAATACTTTTCCATTAATGATTTCATCTCTTAGAATAACATTAGAGAATTCAATAATCTAATGATTGTGATGAAGCTCTGGTCTCACAAGGTGAAAACCCGTTATCATTAATGAGGACATGGTTTGTTTCTAGAATTTTGGTGGTTCAAAATATAGAGTGTAATTGATGTAATTTCTGGATGGTAGTGTTTGATGGAATGGTATTGGTCCATGTTTCTCACTGGTGTTCAAGTAGTGGTGTTTATATTGAGGGTTGGAAGTGTCTTTTGATGTGGGAGGAGGTGGGCATGATGGATCCAACAAGGGGATCATCTAGTGAATGGTGCCTGATATTAGGGAATAACAGTAACATGGTTGACTTTTGTGTTTTTCAAGAGGATTGTATCATTTAGGCATATTTTGGTTCTTGTATCTACCTATTTTCAGGGACGTAGATTTTTTTGTGCACTAGTTTCATACTTGTTTCATTTTCAAAGGTGTAGAATTTGAAGGATTTTATATGTGGGGGTCCATGGAATGGATATGATGACTCCCATAATTCATCCATAAATTATATATCCAATTGGATGGTTTGGAACCTATATTTGACAATTTATTAGTGTTTTAGTCTAAATCTATACTGAAATAGGTTGAAATTATTCTGATTCCACACTAGATTTATTGAGTTTGCGAATCGATGTTTGGAAGACTATGGTGTCACCATTCATTATTCACTCATCCATATGTTTTTGTAAGATGTAGAGGTACTATTAATAGTTGAAACAGTCTAGCATGGTTTTTTTTATAGTGAAGTAGATGGTGCACAATTTTGACTAATCTCAATGGTGCATTGTCTGAAAAAATGACTATGTGAGGTTTTCTCTAGTTCTTGTCTTGATATTTTATTCTCGTTATTTTTTTATGACCATTTTTAAAATTGTGACTTAATTCAAGAATTTTACATTTCTTGTAATATATTTACACTGCTCCATGTTTTAAAAGACCTTTTCTTTGATTTTTTTTATTAAATAGGGGCTTAGGGCTTAACCCAAAAGAACTCTCTCTATTATTCATATGTTATTCCATTATTAAATATTTATAACACCCATTTTATCTCATGGGTTATGATATGAGGAATTATTATGATCCTTTTAAAGGCATAGATATGGTTGTAATTATGATGGCTGGGACTTATACCTCCCTCCATTGCATTGTGTAATGTTTCATATATCTCATGGGATAGACAGAGATAGAACGAGGGTGAAATTGGTAAAATAATAATGGGTTGGAATGCAGAGTGAATCCAATATTGTTATATAGTGATTTAATGATGAGTGAACATTTTATAGTAACACGTGGTTGGAATTAGGAGTGAACATAATACAATAAATACAATCTCTATTAGGATGGTCCTTGTAGCGATCCTTCAATGATATGGAAATGATTTTCTATTCCAAAGTGTATGCCACAAATCGATGTCATATTCTTGTGTTATTAAATCTTGGTAATTTGTCATTAATTACATTACTATTCATGTTATATGAACTTCCATTATATATTAGATGATTCAATATTGTGAACATTGATATAAATTTTCAGATTATATAGTGTTATGATCATATAATCATACCCTTATTATAAGGTTATGATTATTTATCATCCTTGACCACCCGTACTGATAATATAATATCACATGATCTTATGTCACCTTTTTATAGGTTATGAATATATATAATAAGTATTACAAACCTAATAAGGGTGACAATTATGACGAACATAATGGGATGTAAAATATGTTTATATAGAAAAATGATTATGTTTACATGTTTCAAAAGACACTAAATTTGTGGTCCTCATGAACTATATTATCTGATGGAATAAGTATCCAAAAATTTTTATGTAATAACTATGTATGTTTAGAGTGGGTTGAGATAAGGATCACCCCTTTAATACCCTTTTAGGTTTTTGCGCCCCTGACCTAATAACTGTTTCCCAAATTATTTCACATCCCCCCTCATCTTCATGGTATATATAGTTGGATTCAAGGTCCATATAGTTGATTCCACTTGAAAAAAATAAATAATAGAAAGGATACAAGTCATTTTAATTACTTTTATTTTTTATCTAATTAATTAGTTTATCCAAATACTGGTTTGAGTGATGATTCAACTAGAAAATGGTGGAATTATCCCATGATGATCAAGATCTCATAATATCTTGAGAGATGGTCTCCTATGATGATTCCAACATGTTGTCTCCCACCAGATATTTGGTCTTTCATCTTAATGTTAGATTATTAGGAATTTTGGTTAACTTATTTATCATACCTTTTTTTGTTATGATTGATATGGATTTGGATTAGGTTAGAAATGGAATCATGGAATAGTACAACAAAGGATCATTAATCCTAGTCTAGGTGTGCTTTGGGAGAAGTCTGTATGTGAATAGAAAATTTTTCTTAGATTATTTATGTTATTTTTTATGTTATAAATTTATATATATTTAAGATTTTATTATAATAAGTTATTTACTTTCTTTGGATGCATGATCAATATGAGAGTTTTTTAGCTTTTGTTTTTGGTCTTGGAAGAGCTCAGGTGATGGGTTAATGATCTCAAGTACGGTTATAAATATTGTAAGTGTGTTAGTGATCCATATGATTATACCATATTTCTGATAAAATTTTAAATTCATATGTTTTTTGTCAAACCAATTCATTTTGTATTGGGACTATAAAAAAATTATCATTACGAATGGATTTTTTTATTCATTGGCCCTTATTTAGAATTAAAATGTGTCATCTTTGAGTTGTTCACCATGGGATAACTCTTTTGGAACATAGAAAATATATAAACATTATGTAAGACTAGAAGAAAAAAACTATTTTATCCAATGTAACGAATATATTAATGTGATGAGAGGTTATAAGGTAAAAATTTGAATAAATAATGAATTTTTAATTTAATAAATGTAATGGTAAATGATAGAGTACTTCTATTTCCAATAATGGATATGTGATTACTTTCCATGAGAAGACCTCAATTTTCAATCCCCTAACCAATCTATCTTCTATACAACATTTAACAAGAATCAATCCTTGTTCCATGATACCTTGTTTAGATTTTTTTTTCAAGTAACATATTATTTCCTTCTGGGAGGTCATTTAGTATTCATCCTCACCCAATTTTATTCTAGTTGCTCATTTTTTACCAAATCGTCACTTATTAGATGACTTTAAACGGTTTATATGTAAATTATAAGGTTTTAAATTATATGTTCATCAATATCTAGGATCCTCAGAATCCCTTCAATAATTTTGATAATGAATAATATTTTATCTCATATTAGTTCTACACCACACAATTATTCAATTTCTCCCAATTTTCTCTCTTTTGGTGGTACAATGTGTTGCTTTTTAAGAGGGATCCTAAGAAATGTCTTATTAGAAATCGTTTCCTAGGATTATATTTTCAAATAATGATTTGAAAATTCTAGTTATTTTGGAAATATTGTTACTCTATTTATTCACCTTTATAATAGGTGACATTCCAATTTCATTCCCCATACTCCTAGATTCTATACTAAAATAGATATATGAAATCCTCTTATAATTTTATTGTGGGTTTGGATTGATATGGAAAATTGAATAAAGTAATAAGTGAATTATGAATCATAGGATAGAATATTATCCTTCTAAAACATAATGTGTAATTTTGAACATACAAATCAATGTGGATTAGTGGGTCACAAATCCTTTTCCCCAACATTAATTTGAGAGGAAGTGATAAATTGTATAGATATTTGTGGGAATGATATTGTTTTTCCTCATAATGATATCCATGATATGAATGATGTGGAGTCTAGGTTGTATAGACATATTGACATATCTATTGTGTCCTCTTATTTAATGAACTCTACCAAAAATTAAAAACCCATTATGAACCCTTTAGTACCCTCTTCAGATTAGAATATGTCCTATGCATATATTGTAGAAATTATCATGGAACGTTGGAAATGTTTTTTGGAACCTATTGGAAATGAATTCCCTAAGTATCAAGTGAGTATTTAAACATTAAAAACACCAAAAACTAACATCGTGGTATATATAATGTACACAATAATCACGAGTTGAGGTAGGTTAAGGACATACTTGTAGGTTCCATTATAGGGTCTAAGGTAGATATGGAAAATATGGGTTGGATCACTATACCACCTATGATGATGAATCACTAACTTTTCAAAGACCACTTAGAGACATACTAACCCTTCATGGATTCCTTATGAAATGATGTGTCAAAGGAAAATCCATATATAGATGATATAAAGAATGCATATGCACTCCATCAAAAAATTTCATAATATGATGAATTGATAAAATCTGAATATTACCACTATTACTATTTCAAATATGAGAATAAGGGTGCTCATAATATGGGGTTACCCATTATAAAACTGGATAAAAGGAAAATTAAGGACTTTTTAATACTTAATAAATAGATGGTTACAAGATCATAAAGTACGGGTAATATTACACATAATGTAATCTCAACATTCAAGTGGATAAATCAACCTATGAAAGATAAGTTCCACCAATAATTATTCAATGAATAATAGTGGTACATGGGGATGGTAAAAACTAAATAAACTATGTTATTGAAAAGTCATAGAATTTATTTTATTGATCTTGGATTGAGTGAGGGCACAAGGACACATATCTTTGTAATTGGGTTCTAATTCCAACCAAATAACAATGATAGTTCATTTATTAAAAATAACAATGATGAAACCAAATCACAAGGCATGGTCCTACTAATGAATAAAAAATATGCGATTGAGGATAATGATAAAACATATAAAATAGAAATAATTATTAATTATAATTAAGCAATGGAAGATTAATTTTCAGGGTTTTACCAAGAAGAATATAATTCCAATATTTGTGGATAAGCTCATCAATTCAAATGAAAAAATTAAATTGTATTAGATTAAAACCCATGGAAAAATTCAACTCCAATGTATCAATCAACACAATATTATTTTTTGTTGAGTATTTATAGAACACAGAGTCACTTGGGACCCTTATAAATATTATTGGTAAATTATTATATTTCATGAATCTAAAACTATATTTTATATTTTGAATGGTTCAAAATTGATCATTTTGGAGTAATTATCCATGTTGAATTTCATTTTCTATGTGTTCATATTTTATTCCTTATTTTCAATCATCCAAAAAAAAAAAGTTTCATGGAAAGAAATAAAAATATATGTTTGAAGGTAATGATAGATTATAGTGGATTTAATTGGTTTAGTTATGGAAGATTAAATGTATAATGGTATTGGTAAATAAATATAACATTTGGAATTTCATTCATATATGATGGATTGTAATTGTAATGTTAATTTCCTAACGATAATGGGTGATATGGGATATATATGGTATTTAATATTAAAATAAAATAAAAAAATTATATTGAAAATTAAAATTTATAGGCCCATTTGGGAATTACTATGAAACTGGAATTTAATTTATTAGGGGAGTTGATGGTACATGATATAGGGAATGTAGAGATCATCTCCAAGATTTCATGTTACACTAAAGGAATGTGAATTCCATGTTTAGAACGTTGATTCTATACATAACATGAAAATAAATTATAGGATGTCATCTAGGGAATAGACCTAATACATGATGTTGGGGATATTCTGGATGGTTACATGTATTTTACAGGGTTTATAATTTTTTAGAATAACAACATGAGTTTTCATATTTAATTTTAATATAGAGAATATTTTTTTGAATTCCATAATATACATTATGATTATGGGTAATTATAAATTGACATCCATGATACTATGAAGTTACTTATGGAAGTTAAATTATTATAAATTACATAGAGTCACCACATCAAATGATAAATAGGGTTAGTTTAACATAAGGTAACTCAAAATAGGATTATTTTCATATTCACATGGAAAAATTATAAAAAAATGTTACATTAAAACATTAATGAAATTGAAAAATATATAAAATGTAAAAAACTTATTTAAATTTCACAATTTAATTTAATATTGTTTGTAATTACTTCAATATATTATTGTTTCATGGATAAGGACATTATCTAAAGAATTAAATGAATATGAAAATGTATAAGGGACGTTCTTTATATAAATTAACTGTTATGGTAGGATTCACATTCAAAAATCACATTTGTAGTGACTAAAGTAATGAGGAATGATAATTTTAATTGACATGTATACCTCTCTGAGTAAAGAAATATTAATAAGAGTTGTTGTATGAGTAATAATAATTCACTAAATATGTTATCTCTAAATTGATTCTCTATTTGAAAAAATAATATCCAATGAAGTGCTTTACATATGATTAAAAATTATGTTATAAAAAATTAAATATAGAAAATGAAAATGAACATGAAATGTAATTAATAAAGGTTAATTCATTATATAAATTCTCTTATGGAATGTTTATACTTCATATAAAAGACTTTTTTTGTGAAATCCAACATGTCTCCATGATTTTGGAATATAAAAAAAATATATAGTTACCTTTTTCTTGACTTCAAATAAAGTTATTGAATATCCTTTATAAAAAAATTAATTATCCTAATAACCCATTTTGGGATCATATTTATATCTATAAGATTTAATTTAATTTAATTTTTATTATTATTAATATGTATCATATTAGTTATTACCTATTCTGAATATATGGTCCGTGTAATATTGATCATTTTGAGATGGATTCATAATAACTTTATTTTTCATTGATCTAATGTGAAAATTAATCATTCATATATCTTACCATGTACTATAAAATCTTATTATATATTATATATCATGTTTAAATTATTTTTTTCTACTTTTTATACAATTATTTGATATTATATAGATTATTACCATGTTTACCTGATTTCTAATGAAAATAAATTGGAATATTAATTATTTAAATTATTATTATTTTTAAATACCTTGGAAATGCTAAATATTTATTATATTTTTAAAAAAATATATTATTTGTAATTATGTTATCACAATCTACCATGTTATTTTTTTATTTCATTTTTCACGTAGCAAATTAAAATGTCCTAAACAAGTAAAATTCTTAATTAATGAATGACTAACGAAATGAAAGTGTATCATTTTTTTATTAATATTATACTTACATATTAATAACTAAATTATATATATATATCTTTAATTTTAGTAATGGTATTTAAAAATAATTTATTAAAAAATAATGATGTAAGATAAATTATGAAATATTTAACATCATGGATGATGTAGACGACTCAAATATATGAATGAAATTATCATATTTCAGATAAAAAAGTTAAAATATGATTAATAGTTATTCAAAAAATCTATAAACATTCATCATAATAAAAATATTTACTAACTATAATAACACTTCAAAAATACATTTAACTCAGAATTAGAGTAAATAATCAGTGTTACATAAATGATTGTACATACATTGAGTACTCTAGGAATCCAATGGAAGATATCTCATAATGAGAGGATAAAGGAAAAACATATATTATATAGAACCATATATAAATAATATATTAATTTTTAGAATATAATAAGGTATTTTTTCTAATAAATATTGAAAATTTGTATTTTTCCTAAAGTGTTTTCCAATGGGTCATTTTTTTAGAGTGAAATTTTATTTATTATTTAATCATCATATAAAGAGAGAAAATTATTCACATATCAATAAGTAAAGGAAATTGAAAATTATTAATTTTCAGAAATTTATGTTAAATTGAATCGTCGACCATGTAATTCAAAATAATATTTTATTATGATAAGCCTTTTACCACATTTGATAACAAATTTTGAACTTTTTTATCTACAGATGAATCTATTTTCTTCTAATGTGATAAATTTTTATTCTAAAAAATAAACTAATAATTATTCCATAATATGGACAATATAACTCCGAATTTTTAATTATTTTTTATTATATTCACTTTTAAATTTTTTTTCTCAAAATATAAATATATAATGTAATAAAACATTTTATAGTGAATATTGAAAATCATGTTCTATTATAAAATATACAATGTATTCAAATTTTTCACAAAATGGTTCCAAAAATTACAATGTCATCATTGAAAAATAATAATTTCCTTAATATCACTATATTTGAAATAAGAAATTATTAATCCATCGACATAAAAGATTTTTTTTAAAAAATAAATATATTTAGATATTATATTTTTATAAATCCTAAAATATATTAAAATTTTAATTTAATCGTTATAAAATTAAAAATTTTATCGTAATATAAATATATTGAAAATAAATTTCATTTGAAAATAATTTTATTATTATTTTAGTTTTAATTTTTCATATATAATATCAGTTACTAATTAGATTATCTGCAATATTAATTCCACCCCAAAACAATATCTGATATATTGTATGCATAATTTAATAAATATTTCACAGAAAGACAATACTAAAACAAAATGCAATTTTATGAGAAAACTTATATTGCCAGTTTTATCAACGCATATGTAGATAAACAATTTATTTTCATTTAAAGTAATAACATAAACTTAATAAAATACATTTTATAGAACACATTTTACCTTAATTATTATATTTTTTCAACCTTATAACTAGTTACAAATACTATATGTGATGAATTAATAATATGTCGGTAGTTATTCATTAATCTTGTATCATGAAGATGTTTGAAAAATGATGAAATTATATAACATTTTATTTGCATCATATGATATCTTTTTGTGTACATATTGGTAATGGCCATGATAAAATATTAAAAGTAATATATCCTTTTTATAAATGAATAAATTAACTACATAGAAGATATCAATACTTCTTAATTATATCTCTTTCATATTTCCAATTATATTTCAGAATTTAGAAACAATTTTTATACACTCAGATTTCATAACTATTTTATAATAGTAATTTTTTAATATATCAGTGATTTTTAGCTATTTATTTTGTGAATAATAATAATTTAACAAGTTATTTACATAATAATATTTTATAAGTGACTTTTCATTCATTACATTCTTGTTAAAAATCTGTAAATGGGGTCAATTTTTCAAAAACAATATTCATTTAAAATTCATTAGTATAGAATTGAGTGAAAATATAAACAATAAATGAGAAATTTATTATTATAAATGATATGAGAATATATAGGTTCAATTAATAAATAAAATACAATTTCTAAATTTATAAATTCAAACAAAAACAATGCATATAAAACTGAGATTAAAGCATTAACACTTTCTTCATGTACTAACTTTTTTAAAAAACACCCAAACCATCTATATAATAAATATAAAATTTTTCTTAATCAGTACCAGAACATAATTCCCCATTTTATTACTATATATCATTCACCTATAATGACAAATTATCCCCATTTTAATAATTATTTTTTAAAATATTATTCGGGTATAAAATTTTATATTTTCCATATATGCATTGGTAAGTTCATTCCAATACCTGAAAAATGTTTAGGTTTTTTATAATTGTAGTTTTTTAAATATTTCATATATATTTGTTATATAGATTTCAAGAGCCATATATTTAAGGAAATAATGAAAAATTAATTTTCATCTATTTATAGAGGTGATTGTTTACATGTTTGGATGAGTGATGTTTCTATTTTTAATAAGTGAAAATAATAATTGAAAACAATATTTAATAATTAATGAATAAGAAATATATTATATTGAACATATTTATTCTCTAAATTAATTTTTATATCCATATGTGAGATTCAATAATGAGAAATGAAAACTTTCCCTTCGTTGTGGTGACAAACCATATATACACATGAGAAATGATTACATATTCTATTATATAAAATGGAAATATAAAATAATCATGAAAATTTAATAAATAATTAATATATTAATGATTATAATTTCAATTACCAATATTTTTTGTATGATTTTGATGAGACTAATGAATAATGTAACTTGAAAAAGGTTGGAAACAAGATAAAACATTATATGGATAATCCCCTATGAAAATCACATTATGCATTATTAAAAGGTATTTAGGGATGATCATAACATCCATTTAAAAGGGACGATAGTTTGAATGTTATTTTGGATGATTTTATTAACCATATAGTCTTAATTTTTTTTATTTGTAATATAAGGAGATAAACTTTTAAATTTCATGGGAGTGGAACCCTTATGAATAACCACAAAATGAAATTAATATAAATTAATTTTGAAGAATATTTTTACCCAAATGAAAAAATATTTTTTATACTATAGGATCATTTTGGTATTAAATAAACAAATTATATTTATAGTTTTTTATAATATATGATGCATTATTTATATTTTATTCTCTCACCCACCATTTTAATCCTTATAATGGTTATAATATAATGTCCATGGTATGAATTAAATATGTTTAAAATTATTTTTTTACTTTTGATAATATAAATATTATTCACATTAAAAATAATAAATGTATTTTATATGATTTTTTTCATTTGGTAAAAATAAATTAGATCTTATATCTGGGAACAACATGAGAAAAACTAGATTTTAAAAACACTTATTTTAGAATAAAACGTATTTTATTATTATTTCATGAATAGTTAAAAAACTAGACACATTATAATTTATTTAAGATAATATAATATTTTAAAAATTCATTAAAATCATTATCTAGACTGATTGTATTAATTTTATAACACTAAAAATAACTATTCTCAAAAATAGTATATGTTTCTAGAAAATATCCCCATTTACCATAGAAATAATTTATATATAATTATAACCACATAATAAAAAATCTACGAATCATTATTCATCAATATATATGTATAATTAATATATTAAAAAACAATACTCTAAATTAATGAAATTTATTTTCAATTATTCATATAAATATCAAAATATTTATAAATGATATATTTATGATGGACCATTAATATTTAATTTAAAACATTTTTTAATTCCACAATTGAAATTACTAATAATGAATCTTGAATTTATAATGAAATATAATAAATTTTTTATTTTGAATCATTACACATAAATTTATACTAATATTTAAATTTTTAACTCTCACAAGTATCAAAATTTTTAATTTTAAAAATATTATAATATCCCCAGGTAATAATTTTTTTGTAGTTTTATTTAATCATTTCAAAATAAACAAAGAATACAAATTCCATTATTAGGTCTATTAATACCAAAAAACATAAACAAGTGAAAGAACCATAAAATTATCTTCTATTCAATATCTATGAGGTTTATAAATGGGTTTTACCAATTCCACGATATGATCATTTTAGTTATGAGTTCCTTCATATGTGAAAAAATGTATTTCATGATGTTTATATAAAAAAGAATTGACTAAAACTTTACAAACATTTCATTATTAATCATTCAATTTTTTAATATAGTTTTTAAATATTTTTCGCCAATTTTGATACTATTTTTCAAAATTATGGCGATTAATATTTTATATTCTTCAATTTTATCAATTAGTTTACATTTTTACTATTACATTTTTTAAAAAACATAATAAAAAAATCAATAAGATCACGACTTATAATTATTTCAAAGCATTCACTCATATTTCTGTTTGAAACTAATAATCCATTCATTCATATAGTCTGATAATGATTTTTAAACACATGTAAAACTTTTTATTCTTTATTTTTTAATGGTTTGATCTGTTAAATATTAATCTTCTTGTAAATTAAACCCAATTATATATGTATAAATCTCTAATTTTTTTGAAAATTCTAATATTATTTTATATACCTCAAGGATTAAAATGAATTTATAGACAAATACTGTAGTGAATCATGATTTCAAATTATTTCTTATCATAATTACTTTTATATCACCATCATTGTATAATTTAAAACCATCATTTCATCAAACTATTTAGTTTATGAAAAAAAATCATTCAATATTATAAATGAATGTCCCTAGAGGAAAAAATAATCGAAGATATAAAAATTAATTAAAACAAACTTATTTATATTAAATATTAATTTATATTTTTAATGAATAAATAAATTTATTTACTAAGACACACAATTTGATATATGGTCTATAAGTGAATATTCCTTTAATTTGATAGTTATTTTCTACTTATCTTTTAGAAAAAAATAAATTTTGCAAGTCAAATTTGAATTTATGGTTGAATTATTATTTTTTTGATAATTGTTTTCATGAATTTATTTGAATATTAAATCTAAAATAATAATTTTTTTTGTTTCCCAATGTGATTGATATTTTTTGTTTTCTTTTAAAATAAATATGGGGAAAAATTATTTTATATTGATGAAAAATAATTAAAAGATATATTTTTAAGTATGTTCGGTTTATTTCAGATATATAAATAATTCATTTAATGATACAATTTGAATTTAGGAATAAAAATTAGTCAAAATTGATCCCAATTTCATGATTTAACGTAATTTATTATTTCTAATAATGATTACATTATACATTCTAGAATTAATTTTTTGGCAAAGTGTTATTAAATTTTGTTCCATATTTCAACATCATGAGTCACATTTCCTCTTATGTAAGGGACATTACATGATATATAATATTAATAATTTAGATACCTTTTTATTAAATTACTCACTTAATTTGTTTTTTTAATCACACTACACTTCATTGGAAAATGATTGAACAAGAATTTTTTTGTTATATTAAGTATGGGGATTTAAAATTTCTAAATAATTAAATTATTAATCTGTTTTAGAGTGAAAATTAAATGATATAATGTTTAATTACCTAATATGTTCATTGTATATATATAATGTATAAAATTTAGGAATAATTAATTCATATGAAGAATACCTAGGTTATATTTATCTGAAATTATTTTTGAATCTTTTATGTAGATTCAACCGACCCCAATAATGATTGAAATCATGCACTACTATACGTTGACAATAATTCTCAAAATAAGACCATTTACTAGAGGATATGAATTAGAACAACATATTTTAAGGAGTATTAATGTCATCCTAAATCCTGTAACATCATAGTTGATATTGTATTTATATATACATACAATGATGATCCATTAATTACCACATTAAAAGAATTCTATGTCAAACTATATGAAGCATTTTGTATGGAAAATGTTTGATAAAATTATATAAATATATATAAATCACATATGGAAAATAAAAATAATAATATGAATAATACATTTGATTATGGAATAGAAAATATTATGATAAAAAATATTTGATTCTCAAAGATAACTTACAAAGTTTCTAAAATTTTATCCAATGAATATTATACATATAATTCCAATCGATCATTAGTTCAATGAAATTTGGACCTCTAACAATAATATGATATTATTTGACTACTAAAAATGTTTTTTAATGTTACATATTTTAATTTTTTCTGAAAATATGTATAAAAAATTTAATGCATTTTAACTTCTAGTGAAATATGATTTACATTTGACTAATCAAATTTTATATTCTATAATTTAATACATAAATGTTCACAATTATTACTTATTATATATATATGTTGATATATATGGGAAATATTGTTCATTAAACAAAGTTCCATTTTCAGTTTCTGTAGTCATTTTTTTCTGATTAACTATTATTTGTTCAATAAAAATGTGTGATCATTTTTGGGTTACTAAAATAATTATTTTCCAATGTAACTGGAACAAATAATATGTAGATAATAGAAAAATAGTTTTCTTATTTTCATGCAAAAAGTTTTAGTATAAGTTAATCAATTAATTTGTACAAGGAATGTGTTTTATCACAACATATTGTTGGTAGCATATACAACTGCAAGAATATGAACTTTTTAATAGAGCATTAGTCTCTTTTAAAAATATTAAACAAGGTTTTTATTGTTCCATGAAAAAATTTACAATGAATTTATTGATATAAATGATCTATTATATATGTCTAAATAATGACATTTTATAATAATATCTTTCATGTTGTGATGCAAATTATATCAGGTGATCATCGAACTAAGTGAAATACCATTCTACTCCTTTGTTGGTCATACTAACAGCGACTTAGTTAGAATCCAAAAAATCCTGAGTTAAAATAATGTTGATACTCAACAAGATATTTATATATTAAATCCATATATAATGGATTCACTATGAAAGAACAAACATACCACTCCTAGTTTTTGTTATAATAGGTGGGAATTTTTTTTCCAGCCAAAAACTTTTCCATTAATTTTCTCTAGTTAAGATAACTGAATCACAAGACATTTCATATTTTATTCATGATATTATGAAAATACACAATATTAAAAATAAATACAATAACCCCTGTATTATGCTAAAAAATATTATGCCACACCCTGAGGGGCGATGGTTTCTATTCTAAGCTCCATAATTTTGGATTTTAAACCCACAGTTCAATTGAGGATTCCAAATCATTTCAATGATCCAAACTAATTTCATGTACTTACTAGTAGTAAAAAAATGTCTGTGAACCATTAATCCACATAAAATGTAGAGAAAAGTACCTCATTTTATGTAATTTTATTCCATGATGGTCACCACAATTTTGATAAGTGAAGAATAAACACTAAAATTTGATTCATTATGTATGAATGTGTTGTGTCCAAACCAGACCAATATAATGAATTCATCCAGAAAAACTAGAAATAAGTTTATAATATGATTAGATAAGTCGAATCCATTGAGAAACTATAATAATAATTCAATGGAATCCTTGACAAATTCCACACATCAGAGAGTTCAAAAACGTCATTTCGTATCATCAAGATAGTATAACAACATGGAATCATTCCGTTCATGTCCTATATGTTTTCACTGTAAATAATATTACTTGAACACATTAATACACCAAATTATTTTAACTAATTTATTAATGGGTACTATTTAGTGTACCAATATCGAATTATGATTATAAAGGGATTGATGTAAGCATTATTTAATCATGTGATCCAATACATATTATAATATGATCCATTGGAACTGTACTAGTAGAAGATCCAACTAGTCTATAATCCATTCCTAGTAGGTTCCCAAACTAGGAAATTAATACACGTATAAATGGTGAAAGTAATAATTATTTTCTTAATATCGTCTAGTATATTGGATAGAGATTTCTAAAAAAACAAATGATGGATATCTAGGTACGTTATGAGTAATACTGTGGATTTTATTTATCACATAGATTATTTATAGTAGAAATTATTAAGCAAAGTTTGAGAGAGGAGTTCTTAATTTCATCCCATATTTATAAATTTATAAGGTTTTAGTAGGATTCATGGAAAATTAGTAATGTATAATTGTCCATGTAAGCCTCACAACATTCCTTTAGTCACCCCATTAATATAGCTATATAAATTACCATAGTAATTGAACAACAATTGATTATATTACAAATTAATCAATAAAAAATTATTCATATAATGTGTGAATGTTATTGATAACCAATAACACATGTGATAAGGGTTGAAAATATTTTTCCTATTGAATAGTGTCCATTATCCATTATAAGATATTTCCACTCCAAATGATATTTTTTTAGTAAATACATGTTGTTGATTATCCATTATCATTTTCTATTAATATATCACAATTAAATCAACTAGTGATGATATAATTGTTTATTTAACTAGAAATATAATTCTATGCATGGAATAATTCATATATTTTGATGATAAAAGTTGATTTTTGATTTGAGAAAAAATATCAGTGAAATAAATTTCCTTATGTCTCCCCCATAATAAAGGCACTCTAATATTATTTATTGTGTGGAACCCTATCAAATTATCATTTCTAAATAATATCCTCTTTTCTAGAATACCAGAATCATTTATAAACATTAATTATTGAATATTCAAATATTATTGTTTTCTATGAAAAAATTATAATGTTGTAGAATGAATTTTTAGAATTGTAAATTTTTTTTCTATGTTAATGAAAAAACTAATAATGTCATCATCATAATGTAAATGTGTTGTAGTAACAATTAACGTGGAATCATGTATCTATTCGACATTTCAATTTTGAATCATATGGGAAATAATTATTCCATGGTAAAATTCAACAATATAATATATAATATATGATAGGGGTAAAATTTTCTCACCCATATAGAAAGCATAAAATTCCATTGGGAGTACTATTCATGAGCATTAAGATATTGGATGAGCCTAAAAGTGACATCACCCAACTAATAAATGATCTAGAAAATCTAGAATTGTACAAAATTTTTTTTATGAATCTCCAATCCATGGTGTAAAAATACAACTTTATATCTTCTTTTAATATCTACAATACCTTAACGTATTGATTTCTAAGGAAATTTGACACACTGTATAACAGTTAAATTCAATCATTAATTACTCTACCATTAAAAAAAGTAAATATATTTCTATTGATAAGATTTTTAGTAATTCTAGAAATCTTGTTTTCATTAATTTTGGTAATCACAATGTAAATTGTATTAAATAGGAAAATAATCCTAAAAAGTTGAATATCACTTGCATTTTCATATTCGGAATCAACGATAATGGTAGAGAATTGGGTTGTTGAGGAATGATCCCACTAATAAATCTTGATGAAAAAACATAATAAAATCTAAAACTTGAACATCCAAAAATTTCTGAAAAAACAAAATTGGAAATTCCATCTAAGCTAGGTGCACTACTTGTTTTAGGACTCAACATTGTATCCTTTAGATTTCATTTGGAATTGATATTGTTAAATAGGATATCAACCTATGTGAATATATTTTTGGGGATATTACCCTAGGTTTTTTCTAGTGTAGATAAAATATTACCAGCCAAAAACTATTACCACCCAAAAATTGGTAACTAATATAATTAAGAAATGAAATGAAAGAGGATAAATAGGCATTTCATTATGAAATTACCTAGTGTGTGTGTTCATAAACATGGATATGTATATTTAATGATTTGGTAGTTTAAATGATTCACAATCCTTAATGATTCAAAAAAATTGAATTCACATTGGACCACATTTTGAGTTTTAGTTTCTCATCCCTTGTTGTATGATTTTGAAAAAATTGGATCATAAAGGACTATGATTATCAATTTATTCTTACATTATTTGAAATTAATTTAAATTTAGATTTCTAACATTTTTCTTTTAGTTCAAATTTTTATATATTTTCTCATCTCAAATTTTTGGTGCATATATTCAATCATATAGTGTAACTTTTTATATTTAAACAACAATCATGAAAATAATATAATAGAAATGCCAAATTTTTTGTTAATGAAATTTAATTATCAGAATATATATTTGAACGCTTTTAATAAAAAATTATTTCAGATGAATAATCATTGATAAATTTTGGCTGACTGATATATTTTATAATGAACTCAAAAATAACATTTTTTTAAAATTTATGAAAAACACATTGAAATGGGAATTATGGTAGAACGTAATTTTTTTTTCATGCCATCTAAATACCTTATATATATATTTTATATCAAATTATATATATATATTTTTATTTTAAAACATGTTATTTTAATGGAAATTATATTTTTATATGTAGAGAGAGATAAATTTTTTCAATCTCAATATTGATGAATTCAAGAAATTGGTCCATAAAAATAATTAAATAGGATGGAATGTAAGCTTATATTATCTAATTAAATTTTAGAAAAAAGATTCTATACTCATTATTTTTATTGAATTAACACTAAAATTTTTATTGTTTTTTGAAATACAAAGAACACAACATAGAAGTGGAACCTCATAGAGTTCAGATTTAATAGAGCCCCAATGCATAATTAATAACAAAGCAGATTCCATCAGACAGAAAAGATCATAAGTTATGGAAGAGGGATACATTTTGGTTTGGTAAAGCCTGAGATTCCATGAAGTCCGAAAGATTATTTACCTCCTTCCATATATGATTGATATATATATGGGCACTTTTAATCTAGATACACTTGCATATATAATATTTTATGCTCTAGGGAGAACATCATCATCCCATCAGAGCATTGTAGAGGATCAAGTAATCCCTTTCCACTGCCTCCAGGTTCCAATGTCTTTGTCCACTTAACTCGTACCCTGTAACCATCGCATTTTCCTTGCCCTGAAGAGAATCACCTCTACCATAAAAGCGTGCGAAATAATTGATGATAGACCCCCTCTAGTCACTAGTAACTCCACCACCTCTCATCTCATAATTACCATTGACTTTTACTTGTCCTAAAGAGAATTATCTCTACCATAAAAGGGTGAGAAATAATTGATGATAGAACCCCTCAAGTCACTAATGACCCCCACCTCTGAGGGGGTACCAACATACCCAATTAAACTCTCTAATCCTCCCTCTCTAGTTGGACACACATGGGTGGATAGGCCTTACCGATAGAGCTCCTTGGAATCTTATACACACACTAACCAATTCCATCAAGATGTTCTTCATTTGGAAGCTAATACTAGTTCTAGTTTCAAAGAGAATCTTGTAAATATCATCATTCATAACTTGAAAAATTATCCAACATCCCAACACAACTATGATAGCCCGTCCATTCATATCTGGATCGTGTTCGACTGTGCAACTATACCACCAATTAAGAGCACAATCTTGCAACCCTCCATGATCATGCCTCCTAAGAATGCACCATATGCCTGCCATGTCCAGTGAGCCCAATTGCTATCAATGAATAAATCTTCCAGCATTTCTAGTTTGATATTAATGTAACACTAGCATTTAAAGGCCACAAACACGCCGTTGTATAAAATGTTATCATCAGTGGGAAAAGTGTTGTTACTCACGGGTGACATTATGAAATTAATCTTGGGGGATATCTCCTGGAACCACAAGTATCCCCCCATGGGTCAGAATTACTTGGGTCCCTCCTCATGAAAGCATAGTATTTAATAGAGAAATCACCCAATGAGGAGCTCGTGAATAAGAGTATGTCAGGATCCTCACTAAAAATGATCTCATCGAAGATGGTGCATTGATTGTCTTTGAGTATGGTCTGAAGAAAACCCAGGTGTCTGCATGATTCTCCAGCAGACAAATCTAGTGTGAAGAAACCTTGAACCACAACCTTACTCCCTCCAATACAGACATCAAAAGTTCACCTCTCATATCCCCACCATAAATATAGTGTTAGAATGAAGAACTGCCATTTATGGGTAGACTAACTTCCATATCATCGATGACCGAGACCTCTACACCACCACATCTAGGCTATATTTATCATGCATGATAGTTCCCCACACAGTTTCTCCTTCTATAGCATACCATGCATGTTATTCATGAATCCCTTGAATGGTCAAGGAGACACTCCACATGTTGATTCCCCCTTCTTCTATTGGTATTTTTGAACACATCATCGTGGCACAATGGTGTCTACCTCCATTATGTCCATCCCATGTGACAGACACCATAATCTATTCCATGATGGCATTAAAACTTTTGGGATCCTTCAAGGTGGACAAGAGATGCATGGGGATACCCACAAGAACACTATTACCTAGAGTAATGTGCTCTCCAAAAGATAGGAACCTGTTTTTCAAGTTAAAAATCTTCCCTAAAATATTTTCCACAATCTTATCAAAATAATGAATGTGAAGGGATTTAGGACTAACCGGCACTCCGAGATACTTCATGTGTAAGGAAACTCAACTCATATTCATGGTGTCATATATGGTCCTAGAAAACATGTATAAGAGATTCATAGAAGTATAAAGAGGCTTTTCTCCCTGTTTACTACCTAGCCACTCCATTTACAATATTCCCGTAGAAGCCCATTCATTCTATTCACTGATCTCTGACTACCATTAATAAAATTAATAGTATCATCCTCTAACATCAAGTGCTGTATACCCATCGTAGCATGCCTATTACTATATGGAAGAACATATTCAATGTAAAAACCCATTTGAATATTTTATCTGAACACATTTTGAGAGAGAATAAATAGAGAGGGGCTATGGGATCCCCTTACCAAATTCCTCAACAAACCTTGAAGAAACCAAACTGCTTACCCAAAAATGAAGCGGAGATCCACACCAAGCTAAAATAATAGAATAGTAGGTCACTGGTCCAATTAGAGAACCCCAGTCAAGCCAAATCAATTAAAATAAAGCCCCATTATGTCCTATCATAGGCCTTGATTAGGTCATGTTTGATTACCAAGTAGTTCCCTAAGGTATTTTTATTGATCCCACTAATAATATCTTTCACAAGTCCAATATCACCATGTATAGATATACCTTTGAATAAGTCTTGCAAATCAACTAACATCCATGTGTTTAAGTTAGGAGCTATCCTTTTGTTAAGGATTCAAGAAAGAACTTTGTATTGTATGTTGCACTTTTTTATGGGCCCGTACTACTCAACAGACTAAGGTTTACACAATTTTGGTATCAAAACAATATTTGTTTCACTTGATATGAATAGAATATGCCCAAATAGGAAGTAATCATGAAATAATCCCACTAGGTCCCCTTTGATAGGCTCCTGTGAAGCCCTATAAAGAGAACTGGGTATGTTGTCTGTCATTGGTGCACTGTTTCGGTTCAAAGTCTAAACCGCTTCTCAAAATTCATCCTCATCCATAAAACTTCTCAATATATCAATAGTCTCTAGAGTGACACTGATTGGATCATCCTTTAATATCTCTTTTTCCTTACCTATATATCCACCTACCGTGATAGGATTTGGTCCTGTTAGTAAACATTTGGTGCTTTAGTTGGCCATTTCACCCTGAGAATATTTTTCATATGAAAATTATATTATATAATGTTTCATCACTTAATATGTTCATTCGATATATATGAAGTATTAAATTTTGGAATATTTAATTCATATGATGAATACTTTAGTTATATTCATATGAAATTATTGTTGAATCTTCTGATTTATATTCAACCAACCCAAATAATGTTAGAAATCATACACTACTGTTTTTTGAAAATAAATCTCAAAATAGGACCATTTACTAGAGGCGATGAATATGAAAAACATGTTAAATAGATTATAAAAGACATTATAAATCTTGTAACATCTTATTGGAGATTGGGCATCTGATTATAGTATATATTTTGTAGAAATTCTATTATGGTGAACATGTTTAGAAAGTATATTATTATATATTGTACAATAATTCATTTTTTAAATTGTCTTATTCTTATTCATCTAGTTTGAGGGATAAAATATACAATATATATATATTATTATGTTTTTGAAGAATTATTTTTACAATTATGTTATGTGATACAATAGAAACAAAGAAATATAATTCGATCACCTAGAACATGGTTATCTATAAATAGGATTATATTGAACCTTGTGATGGGTTTATATAGATAATTTTTTCAGATAATATTGTAGGTCATCTAAAAGGTATGAAATAGGGTAAAGATATTTTTATTGTTATAGTCTAACATATCACATAATAATGATGGAATTTTGTTGTATAATATCAATTATAAGGATTGTTAGAGTTGTCATTTGCAACTATATAAATCATTTTCATTCATTTCATCCATTCTTATATTTAAAATTATTCTACTGTGTTAAATTTATAATAGTATTATTTTATAATATATTAAATATTATACAATCATAGTGTGTAACAATAATGGAGATTATATTTTCACTAAAAAACTAGAGGGTGTTAAAAAAATTATTATTATTTATTTTCGTATAATCCACCTCATTATATATTATCTTTTACAGTCATAATTTATTTTACATATATAAAACAGTTGGATTAAAATATTATTTATAGTAGGTTTCGATAATCATGTTTTTTAATACCAACATATTATTTAAAAATTATATTCTACTTATAATGTATCATGTTCATATTTTCTATTATTATACCGAATTTTTTTATTGTTTCCTTTTTTATCTCTATCTATGTCATACATGTATGATTTTGATTTTTTTGTAGGTTTCGTGATTTGATATCTGTATAATATAAATGTAATAATACCATATATAATTAATGGATAAGTTTAAGAATATAGGTATCATGAAATGAAATAATTTTTCATAAATTGTGTTGTTGATTATTTCATCATGTTAAATATAAATTCTAATTTGCTGGAGAATTAATTTATTTAATTTTCACATGAAGAATATTTGGAAAATTAGGAAATTAAAATTATTTTAAATACTCTATTATATTCTATGATAAGAAATATCGTTATACTAATTTCATTTCAATGTAATATTAAAGAAATTAAAATGATTATAGTGTTTAAACATTTATTAATTTCCAATGTATTATAAATTCAATGAGAAATGATAAGAAAATATATACGGTAATTTAATATTGTAACTATAAATGAGTAACAAAAATTCATGTTAATTTTTTGTAGATTGAAAAAAATTTACAATAACTTTGTTTAAAAAATAAAAAATGATAGAATCATTGAAATTGTTATATAATTTATAATGATGTATAAGGAATCCAAGAGGATAAAAATAAATGACAAAAAACAACTAAATAATATTTTTATGGATTGAATTATTGGTACATTGAAGAAATAAAAAAATATATGACATAATAAAAACATGAAATTGGAAAGAGGGGTGAAATTTACATACACATATTGTAATCCTATATCATTTTTATTTATTCCAATTACAACTATTTTAAAATCATAAGTTTCAATGACAAAATATTATCATTTAGATATTTTTAGATCTTATGACTATGATAATGAAATCCCTAATAATTATAGATGAAAAATTGGAATTAAATAATAGCTTTTTTTAATTACCCGTTTGAATAAATTTAATGATATATATTAAAATAAGAAATTTACCTAAATATATTATAAAAAAATGTTAGATTATATGTCTTGTTGTAAATTATTGTCTATAATTGAATAAAAAATATTTATTTTCAATTAATTACTATAAGATAATATATAATAAAATAATGAAATATATAGATACCTACCATTATATTGAAACTGATAATATATATGATAGTTCAATAGAGGAAAAAAATGATAATGAAAATAATTTTATAAAATATTTCCTAAAATATAAAAAAAATTCACGTATAACATAAAAATTGAATCCATCATAATCTTAATAGTAGATACTATATTTATATATACTTATAATGATTATCCATTAATTACCATATTTTAATAATTTTATTTCACACTATATGAAGCATATTATATGGAACCCTTTTGATAAAAGTTTATATATATATAAACCATATGGAAATGAAAAATAAAAATATGAATAATACATCTGAGCATGGAAAAGAAAATGTTATGATAATAAATAATGGATTCGAAAAGATGACTTTTGATGTTTCTGAAATTTTATCCAAATATTATTATACATATAATTCCATTGAATCATTAGTTTAATGAAATTTGGTTATAAATCATAAATATGATATAATTAGACTACTAAAAATGTGGTTTAATTTTACATGTTTTAATTATTTTTAAAATATGAATAAAAAACTAAATTCATTTGTAACATCTATTGAAATATGATTTACATTCAAAAAATCAAAATTTATATTACAAAATTTTATTCATAAATGATCAATTTTTTTTACTAATTATATAGGTTGAGATATATGGGAAATATTTTTCATTAAACTAAGTTCCATATTACGGTTTCTATAATCATTGCTTCTCTGATTAACTATTACTTATTCAACCAAAAGGTGTGAGAAATTGTGGGATACAAAAATAATTATTATCTAATGTAATTAGAAAAATTATTATCTATAAACACATAAAATAGTTTTCTTATATTAATGTAAAATGGATGAGTATGAGTTGGTCAGTTAATTTTTAAAAGGAATATGTTTTTTCTCAACATGTTGTTGGTAGTAGACACAACTACAAGAATACGAAATTTTAAATGGATCAGGAGTCACATTTGGAAATATTAAACTTGGTTTTTATGTTTCCTAGAGATAAATTTTTGATACTTTTATTGGTATAAATTTTCTATTATTGATGTCTAAATAATGATATTTTATAATATTCACTTTCATGTTGTGAAAAAAAATCTATCGTGTGCCCATCTAACTATGGGAAATACCAGTTTACTCCATTGTTGGTCAGACTAACCACCAGTAAGTTAAAATAAAAAAAAGATGAGCTAAAATAATGTTGATACTCAACAAGATATTCATACATTAAATCCATATATATCTGATTCTCTATGAAAGAATTATCATACCACTGCTAGTGTCTAGTATAATTGTAGGGGATTTTCTTTCCAGCCAAAACTTCTTCCATCAATTCACTCTAGGTATGATAACTACATTGATATGACTTTTTATATTTTTTTCATGATATTATTAAAATCTACTTGATCCATAAAAACATACAATAATGCCTCCATCATGAAAAAAATATCAGGCCACACCCGAAGGGAACTTGGCTTTGTTTCTATGATCCAACATTTTAGATTATAAACCAAATTTTCAATTTAGGCTTCCAAAACAATTCAATGGTCCCTACTAGTTACATGTAGTTATTATAATTAAAAACGTATCTAAGAAGCATGAATCCATATAAAATATTGTGTAAATAACCTTGTTTTATGGAATTTCACTACCTGATTAGGACCATAATTTTTAGAAGTGAAGAATGAACACTAAACTTGGTTTCATTATGTAGGAATGTGTTGTGTCCAAACCAGACCATTATAATAAATTCAGCCAATACTACCAGAAATAAGTTTAAAACGTGATGAGATAAGTTGAATTCATTGATAAACTATAATAATACTTCAATGGAGTCCATGATTAATTCCACACATCAGAGATTTCAAAAACCTCATTTTATATCATTTATATAGTAGAAAAACATGGAATCAGTCCATTCTTGTCATGTATGTAATGATTGTAAATAATATTACATAAACACATAGAAACACAATATTATTGTAAATAATTTATTAATGGGTACTATCTAGAGTACCAATATAAATATATTATTAAAATATGGCATGATTTATGCTTTATTAAATACTATGATCCAACATAAATTACAATATGTTTCATTAGAGCTGTACTGGTAGAAGATCCAACGAGTCTATACTCCACTCATGGTAGGTTCCCATACCATGAAATTAATACATGTAGAAAACGTGTAACCAATAATGATTTTACTAATATCATATAGTACATTGGATTGAGAGTTTAGAAACATAACTTATAGATATATGGGTACCTTAGAAGTAATGATGATGTTGATATTTATTACATAGAGGATTTCAGTGGAATTTTTAATCCAAAATTATATATATGAGTACTTAATTTCTTTCTATATTGAGAAATTCGTAAGGTTTTGGAATGTGTCATTGACAATTGGACATGTATAATAGTCTATGTAACCATCACAACATTCCCTTAGTCATACCATAAATCAAGTAATATAAATTACCTTAGTAGTTGAACTAGAATTGATTATATTACAAATTAAATAAGAAAAAAAATTATTTGATCAATTTTTAGACGTTATTAACATCCAATACCCCATGTGATAAGGGTTGAAAAGGTTTTTTCCATATAATAGTGGGGATTATCCATTATAAGATATTTCCACACCAAATTATTATTTTTAAACAAACATTTAGATTCTTATCCATTCCCATTTTCCATTAATATATCATAATAGAATCCACCAATCATGATATATTGTTTATTTAACTGGAAATAATATTCCATGCATTAAATAATTCATATATTTTGATGATGAAAGTTGATTTATGATTTGATAAAAAATATAAGTGAAATGACATTCCTTGTGTCTCCCACATAAAAAAAGCACTACAATATAATTTAAATGTATAGATCCCTCTATAATTCTAATTTCTAATAAATATTCCCCTTTATGCAATGCCAAAATCTTTCGAAAAATTTAATTATTCAATTGTCATATATGTTAGTTTTCTATGAAATAAATTTATAATGTTTTATAATGTATTTTTAGAACCAGATTTTTTTTATGTGTTGATGAAAATTTAATTATATCATCATAATAATATAAATGAGTTGGGGTAAAAATTGACCTAGAAGATAGTATGAATTCTAGATTTAAATTTCCAATCATATGGAAAAGAATTATTATAAGGTAAACATCAACAATAGAGTCTAAAACATTTCACAGGGGTCCAAATTTCTCTCCCCAATTGAAAACAAGCAATTTCATTAGGAGAAATATTAACAAGCATTGAGATATTAGATGAGCCTTAAAGTGACATCAGTCAACTAATAAATGAGATAGAAAATCCAAAATTGAACAACAAATTGGGTATGAATTTCTAATCCATGGTGCCAAAATAAATCGTCGTATCATTTTTATATCAATAATACCTTAAAATATTGATTTTGATTTTAAATTGACACACAATAGAGAAGTTTTAATTTAATAATGAATTAATATACAATGAAAAAACTTAAATAATTTCCCATAGATATTTTTTTAGTAATTATAGAAATCATGTTTTCATGAACTTTAGTAATCACAATGTAAATTGTATTAAATATGGAAATATGCCTACAAAGATGAATTTCACATGCATTTTAATAATTGAAATCAATGAGAGAGGTAGAGAATTATGTCCATGAATAATTATTCCACAAATAGATCTTGAGAATAAACCATAGTATAATCTAAATGTAAAACATCCCAAAATTTTGAAAAAAAGGTAATAGGAAAATCCATCTAATCCAGGTGCACTAGTTTTTTGAAGGCTCAACACTATATCCATTAGTTTTCATTTGGGATAAATATAGGTATATAGGATATCAAACAAGGTGAATAAAAATTTTGGTATATTACCCTAGTTTTTTACCTGTGTTGATAAAATATCACCACCCAAAAACTAATACCACCTAATAAATTGGTAAAAAATTTAATGAAGAACATAAAAGAAATAGGATAAAGAGGAATTAATTTGTGCAATTCCCCAGTGTGTGTTCATGAACATGAATATGTATATATAAGGATTTGTGTTTTTTAATGATTCACAATCCTTGATGGTTCAAGAAAATTGAATTCACTTTATACCAAATATTGAGTTTTAGTTTCTCATCCCATGTAGTGAGATTGGAAAATAATTGGATCATACTAGACTATAAATCCCAATTGAATTTTAAATTATTCAAAATTAATTTCAATAGATATTTCTAAAATGGTTTCTTTAATTTTAATTTCTATTTAATTTATCGTCACAATTTTTGGAAGCATGTATTCAAAAATTTATTATAACACTGTTGATTTAAACAAAAATAATGAAAATCAAATCATAAACATTCCAAATTTTTATATTAATGAAATTTAATTATGGGAATATATTTCAACACATTTAATAAAAAATTATTTTAGATAAACCATCGTTGATCAATTTTGGAAGATGAATATGTTTTATATTGAACTGAAAAATCACATTTCTTTAATATTTGAAAAACACCTTAAAATGAGCATTATGGTAGAACATAATATTTTAATTTTTTTTTCATGTCATATAAATACATTAAGGATATTATTACATCAAATTAAATATATTTTTGATTTAGAAAAATGTTATTTTATTGGATATTAAACATGTATATGTACATTGAGAGATTTTTTTTCAATCATGAGAATGATGAATTCATGTAACTAGTCCATCAAAACTATTAAATATTAAAGAATGTCAATTTTCATTATCTAATATAAGTATATAAAAACATTATATATTAAGTATTTTTAATGAATTAACAGTAACATTTTTATTGATTTTCGATGCAAATAGAACACAACACACAAGAGGTACCTCTTAGAGGTCTGAAGTAATGGAGCCCCGAGGAATCATAAATAAATAAATGATTCCTTCATAAGGAAAAGATCCTAAATTAATTAATAGGGAAACATATTGGTTTGGTGAATCCTAATACTTCATGATGTCCGCATCCTTATTTCCCTCTCTCCATGTGTGAGTGATCAATATTTGGGCGACTTTGATCTATTTACACTAGCAGATATAATAATCTATGCTCCAGGGAGAACTTCCACTTCATAGTAGAGATTTTTATAGGATCATGGAATATGTATCCACTATCTCTATGTTGATATGTCCTCGCTCAATTAACTCCTACACTATAACCTTCACCTGTGCCTCAGCCTGAATAGAATCACCTCTACCATAAAAGAGAAACAAGCTGTGATGACAGACCCCCTCTAGTCCCTAATAACTCCACCACCTTTCATATCCCACCTCAGTAGGGACCCATCCATGTTGAGTTTGAACCCACATATGAGGGGGTACCTATGTCCACAATTCCATTGTCGCAACATCCATCTCTAGTTTGAAAAAACTAGGTTGAGAGGCCTTAAAGATGAAGCTCCTTGGAATTATATACACACACTAACAAACTCCATCAGTTTGTTATTAATTTTGATGATAATGATATTTTTTGGATATGAAGATATTCTTGTGACGAGAATCATTATCAGTTTTCCAAATCATCCACCATCCATCCACTATGATGATAGCATGAAATTTCCTCTCCAGACCGTGTTCTCTTACGCCACTAAAACATATATTAAGATCAATATCCTACAACCCTCCAAGATCATGACCCTTGAGAAAGCTCCAAACTCTTGTCATGTTCAGTGAGCCCAATCGTTGTCTAAGAATAAATGTTCCACCATTTCTTTTTTGTGATTAATAAAACACTAGAATATAGAGGCCATGGTCATGCCCAGGTATATGATGTTATCATCAAGGGAAAAGCATTGTTCCTCACTCACGATAACAGGAAATTAAACTTTGGGGAGATCCCCTAGCACTACATGTATCCCCCAATAGTTCACCAATACTTGGGTCCCTCCTCATTCTAGTATAGTATTTAATAGAGAATTCACCTAATGATAATCTTGTGGATATGAGTATGTTAGGATCCTCATTAATAATAATCTCATTGAAGATGGTGCATTGATTGTCTTGGAATATAGTCTGATGAAAACCATGGTGTCTTCATGCTTCTCTAATAGACCTATTCAATGTGGGGAAACCATGAAACCACAACCTTACTCCCCCCAATCCTGATGCCATAAGTTCACCTCTCCTTACCCCAGCAGCAATCCAGTGTGTGGATGCAGAACCTCCATTTATGGGTAGACTAACTTCCATTTACTCGATAGCTGATACCTCTCCACCACCACATCCATGCCATATGTATCTTAAATGATCATTCCCCACATATATTGGAATTACATAGCCTACCATGAATGTTTTTTGTGCATCCCTTTTTGGGTTGAGGAGACACACCACATGTCGATTCCCCCTTCAGCTATTTGTCTTTTTAAACACTTCCCTGAGGAGCATTTGTGTCTAAAATTATTCTTTTCAATCCCATATGAATGAAAATATAATCCTTTCCTTGTTGGAAAACAAAATTCTGGGATCCATCATGGAAGAAATGAGATGCATGGTGATAGAAACAAAAACACTATTAACCTGAGTAATGCACCAAAGAAAAGATAAGAAAATGTTTTCCAGATTAAAATGTGACCCAAAATCTAGCAAAAAATCTTATCAAAATTATGAACATGAAGTGAGTTAGGACCAATCGGTGCTCTGAGATACTCAATGGGAAATGAACCTCACCTCATATTCAAGGTGTCATCCAGGGTCCTAGCTCTCATGTCTGAGTGTTTCATAGAAGTCTATTAGAGTCTTTTCTCCATGTTTACCACCTAGACAGACCATTTATAATATTTATCTATAATTCCATCCATTCCATTTACTGATCTCCTACATCCATTAATAAACAGAATAATATCTTCCACAAATATCAAGTGTGATATTACCTTCGTAGCATGCATATCCCGATATGGATGAACTTTTTCCATGCACAGGATCATTTTAATATTGTATCTAATCAAATTTCAAGAGAGAGTAAATAGATTGGGGGAGAGGGGATCCCCTTCCCAAGACCAGGACATGCCTTGAAGAAACAAAACTAATGACCCATAAATGAAGTGGAGATCCATGCCAAGCCTAAACAACAGAATAGTAAGTCACGGGTTCAATTTGAGAACACTATAGAGCCAAAAACCATTAAAATAATTCCCTATTACATCCTATCATAGTATTTGATCATGTAATGTTTGATTGTTAAGTTTTTCCATAAGGTCATTTTGTGGATCCCACTAATCATTTCTTAAACCACTCTAATCGAACCCTGTATTGATCTCCCTTTGATGAAGTTGGGCTACTCAGTGGACATCCATGTGGTAATGTGGGGAACTACCCTCTTGTTAAGGATGTTATCTAGATACTTGTATGGAATGTTTCGTATTCTTATAGGCCAGTACTTCTCAACAAACTAGGAGATATATTCTTTTGTTATCAAAACCATCTTTGTTTCACTTTCAATGCCTAATAGATTCCCACCCTGGAAGTAATCATGCACTACACTGACTGGATCAACTTTCAGAAGCTCCCATGAACCCCTATAAAAAGAACCATGTATGTCCTCCATCCTAGGTGAACTGTCTTGGTTAAATGTCCACACTGCCTCTCACACGTCATCCTCAACTAGAGGAATCATCATGCGCTCAATAGTCTCCAAAGTAAAACTTGTTTTAACATCCTCTAATATCTTTATTTCCTAACCTAGACATCCATCTACCATAATAGGAATTGGTCTTTCCAGTAAACCTTTGATACATTCAGTGGCCATTTCCTCAACTTCTACACGGTAGTTGGAGTTTGATCCATCCTCCCTGAGAATATTTGGCTTATGAGGTTTTCACCTCTCTTTTATACATTCATGGAGATATTTGTTATTACTATCCCCTCTATGAAGCCATATAACTCGATCTCCCTCTCTAGAAACCCTCTACAATCTTAACAGAATATCCATGAGTTTACCCATCTTAACCCTTAGTTAATTAAATATAATTTCATCCCATTATTTCTCCATGTTAGCCTCTATTCATTAAACCTCTTTAGTGTTCACTTGCAGATCCTGATCACGGGAAATAGGAGTCTTCCTAGGCTTTTATAACATATGTTTAAGCCGCATGATTTTATTATGTAAAGAAATCCACAAGATTCCTGAGTGCGTAAAATTCCACGCTTTCCTAATAATTCCAATGAATACTGACTCTTCAACATACATCCAAGTAAACATACAATAATCTTCTCTCGGAGATCTAGACCTCAGATCATGTTTCATTGGAGAGTTATTGGATAAGCACCATGCCTGGTGAGAGACTTTCCTATCTGGAAAGAGATATAGAGTGGTCTCTATCATCAAACACCAGTAAATATTACACCATGTTCACCATCCAACCCTTTTATTATTACACTAGGTGAACGATCTCCCTTATATCCCGCCTCCACAAGACCTTTTCTAGACAAGAAAGAAAAAAAGTTTTGGATTTCACTCCATGGAAACGCACATCACAATTTTTTCTCCTCTAGATATTAAATAGTATTAATATATCTACCTAATAATGAAGTGGTATTTCTATTGATAATCCCTTCTATTTTGGGAAAAATATCATTCTTTCTTGGGCATTGTGTTTAGCGTAGTCAATGGAGAATAAAAAAATCTCTATCACCTAAAAAAACAATCGTGCATAGGTACTGGTACGACACATTGAGCATTTCAACCAAGACATGGTCCTTCGATAACATCCATATATGGGAGTTGATAGTGTTACTATGCAAATATCCACAAATCATAAGCCTTTGAACATACTCCTTTGAATAACTAGATTCCTATTTTGGTTCACGAATTAACACCATAGAAACTAAGTGATTGGAGAGTTTATTAAGTATAAAGTCGGCATTCTCCTATAACCTTTTCCCTCTGGCATTCCAGATTAAAACTCTATACATTGAACTGAAGATTTTTGGTTTTAGCCCTACACTCTGGGCCATTGGTGGAAATAGACGACTGTAGGGTTCTTAATGCACTACATTTGGACTGAGAATGGGTGCACATTCCACTATGCACCTTATGGATGACGATCTCCAGAGTGAAACCTCCAATAGGAAACTCCGTAAGAGTGTTATATTGAGAAACTAGATGATTTGAATCCTCCAATGCTCAGACAGTAGATGCCAAAGGCGAGACCATAATAAATGAAAACAACATCGTCGGTTGAAATAGGGGAGTATACGACACCATTGTTAGTAAATACAAAGTAATAGAGGGATCTTCACTGGACATATAAATCAGTTCAACTTCAGTTTCTTCAGACCCAAGATCCGCCTATGGAATTTCTATAATGTATATGCAGGAAGTGACCAACAGGATTGGTGGAATGATCCTGATAATACTACTTAGGGTCATTTCATTCTGAGGTGGACATGCTTCTCTAATTTGAAAAGTCGACTTCCCTCCCATGCCTCGGTAGAACCAAATCAAGTCCCTTCTATAGGAGGATCAACCGAAGGGACATGAACTATATGAGGATGCCTTAGAAGCCTAAGTGGGAGGGGGAGATGTCCACCCCTTTTCCTCGATCATGGCTCTTTGAAGGGAGCTGTGATGATAGGTTTCTCCATTAGGGTCCCAGGAACTCCTGATTCACCTACCCCCGGCCTTTCAGCAAAACTACAGAGAGAGACCTGAGATTTGATAGAACGAGAAGAAATGGGAAAAATTAGGGAAGATCTGGGCCTGACTATGATCCATCAACCCTTCAATCAAGATCATAAAATGTTTTGGTAGTGGTCAGGAAATTTTCATCTCGACATAGATCCGCGCAACCGATTACTCCTCCAAAAGAATCCTCCAATCATCCGCACAATAGTCTATCCCCAATGAGTCCCCTGTATCCTACAAGAATGATTCATAGGTAAAATGTAGAGGAAGACCACAAATAGAGATCCAAACTACCACGAGAGGGATTTCTCTCCTGGAGTGAAGAACCATCAACCAAAGAGTCAGAGAAAACCATCATCGACACACCCATTTAGGGCTATTTTGGCAGGGTTGATACTAAGAGAGAAGAAATGATATTGAGAGGAGATATTGGTTTCTCATAATTGGCCAAATAATTTTAAGAGGATAGAAATGATAAGGGGATAAATGGGGAGAAAAATATTTCTCTCCTGCTATTGTTTTTAAATCACCCCAACATTTGGATGATTTGTAAGGAAATGATAGTGGAGAGGTGTTAATATTTTAAAATTCCCATTTTATCCCTATTTTCTACAAGTATCACAAAATAATTTCTTTCCTATTCCTTCAAAAAGACTCACCAAAAAAGATGGAGATAAATCCAAATCATTTTTTTATTTTACAGTGTTATTGATCAAAACACGAGGAGAGAATTCAAAATAATTTCTTTTATTTTATTTTCATTTATAAAATATGAAATCATTTCTTTTCCTTTAATAAAATCTCACAAACACAGACTTAAGGAATCCACTCTACACTCTAACAAAATATACCTTAGAGGCCATGATGATGTAGAACACCTTCTGATCCAAGATCAAAAATATGGCCGGATATTTGAGACCCCATCATTGGACATATTCCTGAAAGACTATGAGAGGAGGTTTATCAGTGCCGAATCTCGCAATCAGGGACCAATGATGATTCCTCATTGTCACCTCGAAGGATGCTATAGAGAAAGCAAAGACAGGGCAACCATCAACCTAGACAGAAGAAGAAACTGTGGGATACTCCTACAAACTCCTACAAACACCACTAACCTTGACGATGGATATGATGATAAAATAGAATAACATCCATGAACAATAGTGGGGGGGGGGGTTAAACAGATCCAACTTTGGGCACCTGAGGACCTAGAGTAGAAACAGAGTCATTCCCGGAGTTCGTCGGAGCAATGGTAGGGAGATGAGCATTTCAATCCATTTGAATTATCTCGTAAATTAGTTTTATTAATTGTCTTAATTTTTCATATTTTTATAAACCCAATACGAATTTAATTTATATGTTTTAAAATAAATTTAATATTCATTAAGGGTAAATTAGAATTTGGATTTAATTATTATTCCAAACATGATTAATCACATAAAAGAAAGAGAAATGGTTACAATATAGGATATAGATTTGATATAATGATAAATTCAAATATATTTTATTTACTTATATAACCATTAGTTCATTTATCTAGAAAAAATAAACATTTAATGTCACTACCTAGTATTTATGCCTATTATATAGTTGCTATAATTTATTATGCACATGGGTTATTGATGAAACCGACACACACATATATTTTAGTTTATGTTTGATTGAATCACTAAAACAACATTACAATTATATTGTGACGGTTTATTATATGAACCAAGTAAATTACTCATGTTAAAATCTCATAGAATAATGAAAAAAATCCATTAAATACCACAATGAAAACATGTCATTATTTTTGACATTAAGAAAACTATAAATGGTTTCACTGAAATTATTTAAAAAAAATTATTTTAAAAGGTTTGGATAAATAAAATATATTCTTGGAATTATATAATTAATGTGATCCTATATATAATTATCATTGACCCAATATCCTGATAATAATAAACTACTCATTATATGTAGTGGAAATTTTTAATCAATGTTTTAATACTTTTATCAAAATTAAATAGACTAGATATTTGGTTATTTATTTCACTTTATAACTTATTAATAATACAAAAATGGTTTATTTATTAATGATTTTATTCTGTAATATGTAATTGAAAATGGGAGTTTTATTTATTATTTGAAAGAGAAGTTATATACATACAATTTTGTATAAAATTTAATAAGGTGAATGTTTCTGAGACCCATCATCGATAGAGGAAGATCATCAATATATTGATGGAAGTCTTCTCATATGATTAATTTATTAAACAATATTTTAAAATAATTTGTTTGAAAATATATCCTTATAAATTTATAGTAAAATACATGGAGAAATAAATTCATTTAATGCTGGATTTTATATATTTTCATTTAATTCCATTACCATTTTTAAAATTCCAATGGGGTTAATAAAAATTTAGAGAGGGGTAGAATATGTTCTTCATGAACATTATCAATCATAGAAGAAAGATTTTATTCCAATATGATTTTCGGTTGTTTATTAAAAAAATATTAAAATTAAATTATTCTTACTTATATGGTACATTCCTGAATGGTGGAATTCATTTATTTAGAGACTCACATACATTATAATTATTAAAACTCATATTAAATTTATAATGACTTTAATTTTACTTGTCTCTTGGATTTACTTATATTTTATCTGTAAATATGAATTTATCATTAATGAAATTTCTAATAACATATGGAGTGAAAACATATAGAACTAATGTTTCATGATATAAAGAATTCATTCTATTAACATTCAAAATATTGAATCTAGTGTATGCCTTTCATATGTTAATGATATATGAAATATTAATCTGAATATAATGATTAAGCTAATGATGCAGTTGAAACAGAACAATATAATTTTGATATATGACCAATAATGGTTATATATAATGAATTCAAATATATTAAAACTAATTTTATTTCATAAATAACTATAGGATTTCATAAATAGTGGTTATGATCACTCAATGATTACAAAATTTTATTGCATAGTAATCTTTCTAATGAATTCGTTCAATCAGAGAATTTTTTTATTTGGTGTAGACATTATATAATGTTTTATTTAGTTGAACCATTATTTACATGTTGTAATTTATTCAGATCATTTAGATTTATGTATTTTGATAATAAAGATTATGATTCCAATGTTTGGAGTATGATGCTTACTTTCATGTTAATGGATTCTGGTGATTGTAAGGCTTAACATCTAATATTCAATAATGTTGGCTTCCATTTGTAGGAGGACATAGATCCTCATTATGGAATTATGTTAAGGTCCTAGGAAGATATTTACAGATAACATACAATTGATATAAAATTAATATACATAATGTTAGGGTTATATGCATCCTTACCCTAGTGTTTTAATTTTCTTTTGACAAATGCAATGAAATTTATTGTATGTTCAATTTTTTTTACATTGTACCCATTGCTATGAAAATTTTCATGTGATGGGTTTATTAACATCATCTGAAGAAATCAAATTTTGGATTTTATTTGTGAAAAAATATTTTAAAAATATATAATTCTAGTTTGAAACAATGTTAGAATATATTTGTTCTTATCAGCATATAAGAAGTTGGTGTTAGAGTGTTATATGATTCAGTGTAACAATATTTCACACCCCATGTTGTAATTTTTCAGACTAATAAATGTAAAAAATATTGATACTAGATTAAAAATATATTTGTAACCATTCAAAATATTCTGAGAAATGCATCGCAAGTATAATGTTCATTCCATGATCTTTAATGAGAAATAAATTTCCCTCATTATAAAATCTATTGTCATAAAACACCCCACCCCTTGTGATGAACACAACTACATCAGGGAATTAAATCCATTATTGGACATATGTATGAGTTATCAATTACTTAAAATATAATTAATAGTGTTAATGTATACTCTAATGAAGCTAGATAAAACTTTTATAAAAGATAAGGTGAACATTGGTATCCTCATATTCTAAAATAGATAGAGAATCAAGGAGGGAGGATATAGGTAAATGAATCTAAGTTAACTAGAAGACATTGAATATTTTATGAAAATTTTGATAGGATGGAATTCATTCTGATTTCTACCTTATGTTATTCACAATTATTTCAGATAAAATATTCACATAAGGGAACATGTTCTATTCGAAGTAATAAACTAAATTCACATCAAGTGTAAATGTAATAGTTTCCTCTGTCACATGGAGAAAATTGATGTGAAATTAATATCTATAAATAAGAAAATAGAAATAAGAGAAAATAATGTTATTTATTTTGCTAATATCTATAGTCATATTGTGGAAAAATAAATTTATCAGTTTGGGGTTCATTCTATATCGATTATAACATCCCATGAATATTAAATATATCAATATTTATATAAATTTTAGTTATTCGATAGATTATGGTTCATGGATCATTTAGTATAAAAGAAATGTAATATAATATATCACTATAATCTAGATATTTTTGTAACATCGTGTAATTGTGTTAATTTTTTTCAAATATATTAAATATTTTTGTTATTTACTGTTAAATGTAATATTATGTTTAACATGTATTATAAAAAACAAGTAGTTTATAGGAAACTTGTCTTATTATTAAAATATTATTATATTATATGTCTCATGTTTCTGTTGGAATTCTATGTATAAATATTACTAACTAAAATTTTAAAACATATTGTCTATAAAAGTATATAGAATTTATTATTTGGATGAAAATTAATTATAAATTAAAATAAATACTATTTTATAATAAACGATATCTATTTATGAATTACTCTTTCATATAAATAAAATAAAATTTTACATCTATGAATTTATAAAAAACACTTGTTAAATTTTTTAATGAAATATATAATATATATAGTAAATTAACTACCTAATATTCATGTTATTAATTTACAATACATTTGATAAAAGTAAATTTAATTTTATTCTTCCAAAATCCATTTTTCAAAAAACTTTTTTTGTATAATTTTCGAATATTTTTTGTTGAAATAATTTTTTAAACATTTAAAAAATTTATTTTAAAAATTGAAGTAATATTTTGACATCATAAAATGAAAATTATTTTAGGATGAGTTTTTTGGAATTTTCTGAAAATATTTTCTTGAAGTATATTTAAAAAATAGTGAATTTTAATTTAAAATCACTTGTTCATTTTAATTAATTATAATTTTGTATTTTATAAAATATTGGTTTTACATTATATTTAGATTTTAAGCGTATATATTAATTTTATTTATGTTATTTTATTCATTTAAATATTTAATTTAAATATTAACACGTATTAAATGTTTTTACTTTTTCACTTTCAAATCCATAATTCTTGTCATGTCTCTAGGATAATGTTTAAATTAAATTTTGAAAGAAATTATGAATTTATTTTTTCAAAATTTAATATATATTTTATTTTATAATATTTACTTTATCTAATATTTTAAAAATGATATTTTACCAAAATTAATAATGAACATAATATAACATAATTACCATGGTTAAGGTAAAAATGTGTTTAACTTGGGGTAAAGAAAAAAGGTTAAACACTAAAACAACCTAAAAACTTATTTATTGTTAATTTCCTAGAACTATTTTTAATATAACATGTTTTATATTGATTATCATCAATTTTGTAACCTTGCGGCATGAGTATAAAGTGGGAAATCATTTTAATTTTCAAAAAATTGCAACTATTTAACTAACCTTACATATTAAAGAACACCATTGATCCTCTCCAATTGACACATTAAAGATAATTTAATTTATCAATTCCTAGCCTAATTCCATTACCAAATTATCTCTTCTAATCAATTTATCAGTAGTTTTTTAATAAAATAATTTGAGGAAGGATTTTTGTGACATCCTTAGGAGGATTCACGAAGAAGAGGTTATATTCTTCTAAAAGTGTTTTAATTTTATTTGTTTATCCACCTCTATAAATTATTTTTAAACAAAGATGATAAAATTAACTCATTATCATACATATAGAAATATTTTTTATGTTATGGGCATTCTATAAGATGGCAATTTTTTTTAAGCATGTTAGTCTTTTTGTTTTTTATTGAGTGTCCTTCGATGGGGTTGTCCTTCATCTATGAACCTTGGTGTCAGAGTCCCTTTATGAGAATGGAGAGAATTTTATTTGAAATAGGGACACGTTTTTTGGGGGTGATTTTTCAGTAGATTTAATTTAATCTGGTCACAAACATGTAAAATTGATTAATGGTGTTAACCGTGAGTCTGGAATGCATCAACAATGTTTTTTTGACTCTCTTATAGAAACTAGGATGAGAGATATCTAAGGTACTTTTAAACATCATGAACATGTAATAAAATGTGTAATTTCTAGCATGAATATGTTGTAAATTTGATTAAAGAAGAAAATGATTTCACAATGTAAACATGAAATGTGAAGTTTAACCATTTCTAAAAATATTTTGTGAGCTGGTTCAGGCTGACAAATGAATACACATTGTGAAATTATTCTATTTCATGTGATTTTTATCGGGAACATTTTAACTCAATGGGAAATATTTTCTTAGTGTAACTCTTAAATTTAGTTATACATAATGTTAATGGATTACAAGATTGGTATTTCCCATGGTCAGTAATTTCGAATCCATGATCTTCGTTATATTTAGTCATCATCGACCATAAAACCCTCTCCTCAAGACCCAAATGGTTTCCAAGAGATTTTGGAATGCTTTCCTACAATACAGATGGCACAATAAACCATCTAATCCCCATTTGGTTTTTCTTTGGGTTTCCCACTATTATATGTTTCCCCCATTTTAGTTTATAAATATCTTGAACGCTATTGTTTTGGGTATTGATCTTGTTCTTTTTTCATATAAGCTTCTTATTGTAGTCTTCATCACCTTCATTATAATTGGAATTAAATGTTTGAATCATTGTTTCCATCTATGGATTAATAGTAGCGAATCTCATTCCAAATTATATGGTATTATTAAAATTTTAATGTAATGTGAAATATTTTACAAATTTTCAAATTACTTAATATTATATATGGTGATGTTAAATAATGAATTGGATTATATAATGGATCCAATTGGATCTAATGGTTTTGAGACCTATCTTGTAGTTACCCATATAGTGAGGCTTCTATTTAATAATAATGATCACACAAATGGATAAAAATATGTTTATCATGACATGAGATTAGGGTTATTGACATTGCTAATGATTGAATTGATATAAATGGGTGTGAAATTGGTAATAAATTGATATATGATAAAATTTAATTAAAGAAGGTGTATTTTAAATAAAAATGATAATTTATTGATTAAACCACTATGCCTTATAAAATTATGTTATTCTATGTTATTCATTCCATAAATAATTTTATTGTTTAAGATACTAGTATTCATATATAAATGGATTTTTCCAATTTTTATAAAATGCTTTTATAGATTTTCTATGTTATTTTGAAATGAATATATAATGTAATATGCCTAGTTATGAAAAAACACACACACACACATATATATAATGGGCTATGCCAAGTGATGATGAAATGAATATATAAATGGGTTATCCTAATATGATAAAATTCATATATTAGTGGCTTTTCCCAATCATTATATAATACATATTGGTCTTCCTTGGTGATGGTTGATTGATTATATAGATGCCTTTTTCAGGTTATTCTATAATAGAATCATGGAATTAAATAGTTATGTTATTATACCATAATCTTTTGTTTATGTTGTGAATGGTTGTACTATAGGCTAACATATTTTCTAGGAGAGTGTTGAAGCATGTTGTTTGATGAATTGTATAAATTGATTAATAACTAAACATGTTTATTGTTTTATTGTTTAAACAAATTATAAGACCAAATTTATATATACATCGTGTTGTATATCTATTTATTTAGTCAAATACTATTTTTGGAATCCATTTGGTACATGAGCTGATTACATGGATATATGTTTGTAAATAGGTAATGTACATTGTAGTCAACTGTTTATTATTTGATGAGTTGATGAATGGATATGGTACCTACACAGTTTTCATGAAAATTGTATTTATTGTTTATTGTTTCATTTTATTATATTATTTTAATTGCATTGTGTTGAAATATATAAACATTCAATCCTAATATTAAATTATTTATCATTATTTTTATAAACTGTCCATCTAGGACATTATAGTTATATAGAGTATTTATAAAAAATATTAGTGACTCAGTTAATTTTTTATTTCTAATATATTTTAATTTTCTACCATGGGTTAGTTTCTACACAATATGATTTTTTCAACTCTACCAAAAATCATGAGCCTGTAGAGAATTGGTAGGTATGCTTGTGGTCCAGTAACCATTTTGATTTGGCCATGTTATAAAGTGGTAGATCTAGGTACAATACAATGTTTTATTAGGAGATAATGTATTTATTATATCACTCTATTCTACTTTGGAATTGTTTAATGGAGACTAAGATGTTTTGGGACTTGGAGAAAAGATTTTCTATGGGAGTACCTTACCCCTGTATGGGGGATAATATGAGTTCTTGGGGGTGTGATTGTTTTCCATGATTCCCCCTTGTAATAGTTGTCATTATTTCACCTTGGGTTGTTTATAGGTTATGTGATATTATTTTTTGTTGAGATTTATTCTCATCGACTATTATGGTGTGCGATGAGTATGAATTCATCATGATAGGATATTAGATATATATATTTAAAGGAATTTTCTTGTGTTGGACATAATTATCGTAGGGGTTATATTTTCCATTATAAATTATAAAATGAAATAACTATTTCATATTATAAATGAAATGAATGAATCAATTTTCACACTATTTCAATTGATATGCTATTTTTGGACAGACTATAGGAATGTGGTTCTCTATTATTGTTACATGGTGATGTAAACATTGTTATTATCTATTTTTTTTTGTAATGTGTTTGACTTCTTGATAAAATGATTTTTCATCATCTTTGTGTGGAGAGTCATTATAGAGGTAATCATAATTCTCCTAATTTAGATGTATAAGAGATTATTATAGCTTCTACGGATCATATAGATGTTCAACACCACAATAGCTTTATGATGGTTATGTGATCCATTTTGATGGGTATTGTTCAGACCATGACTTTGATTTATAGGAAGATGATAGATATTCAACTGTATCATGCACCTATATTAATTATTGTGGGGATCTTCGAGTTGTTGTGTTCATGATTTAGTCAGTCCATATTATCTTTAAGAAGATTGAGAAATATTTTTCAAGCAAGGTGACTCTTGATACAAACATAATGTGTCAAAATAACATGATTTTGGGGGAAATTGTTGTGAAATATGGAAATCAAGAGGAGTTTTCATGGAAGGACTATAAGGAAATGTTCTGGTGTAACACAAATCATTATATGATGAGGGATTCATACAATCTCGATGTCATGGATATGAAATTTGTGTGTATTTTATTGATGGACTACACATGGTATTTAAACAAAATGTAGAGTATTTCTCCATAATTAGGTTAAAATGAGATCTCCATGGTGATATTTTTCAATGATGGGCTTCACTATGAAATCAGGTCAAATGTAAACATCATCATATTGATGATATTTTCATATGTGATGAATTATAAAACACACTATGAATGGAAATATGAGATATTCCTTGGATAGTGGAATGTATATTTCATTAGGACATACCATGATCACTTCTTATCAATTAAATAAGTTATTATATGTTAGTTATCAGAAAAAGAACCATCAATAAGAGTAGTTAAGGAAGATGGAATCCATCTCAGTACTATATTATTATGAATTTCTATCAGTTTTTAATGTTTTTATATTATGGATCTTAGTATCAATTCCCTAATTTGGAATCCCATGTTTTTTGTTGGATGAGAAAATAGAAAAGGTTTTGTAGGGTCATGGAGGATCATATCATTGATAGGGGATAAGAACATGTACTAGAGTTTGGGAAAGACATATGTATACCTTAGTAGATAGGTAGATTGAGTTCCACTTGGTGTTTAGGTCAAGCTAGTGGATTTGATACCCCCACTTTTGGAGCAGCACTAGCATACCGAGGGAATAACACATGGGAGTTAGATTGGCGGTTTAATATAAAAATATAAAATATTAAAAAAAGATTTTTCTCATGAAACATGTGGTTATTATTTCTTTTGTGAATTTTTTTATAGAAATTGATGGGATTAAAATTTATTATTTCAATGGGAATTATAGTACTATACATGGCTCAAATTGACTATTACAAAAGGAGAGTTACCATTATATCTCTAGAAGTATGCTTATATTTTCCTCATGGTGAGTTGGATTAACAGGTTGGTTCTGATTACCAATTAAATATAAAAGGGATTGTCTCATAGTTCAAATAATAGGAATCTCCCTCGATCAAGATAGAATGAAAGTGGATATATTTTTTATAGCGGTTGAGTATTTATAACATGTCATTCCTAATATTTTTTATATATTCCTACCTTTATGGGATATTTATTTCATAATCTAGTCAATTCTGTGTGAAGATCCAGTTTCTATGAAGATATAGGTGATATCACCAGAAGTGATTCACGATACAATGATTCAATTTTTTGATCCAAAAAACATGTTCTTTTGGGCCTATTACATATCCATGGGGTTCTCCAATTCTTTTCACCAATAATTCTAATGGTAAATTGCACATATCTATAGAAAAATAAATATTGTGACATATGATGATTCAAAACTAAAATCCAATTCCACACACCAATTATTTATTTGATCTACTGGGTGATGCAATGAAATTCTCTAATAATGACTTGAGGAATGGGTATCCACCCGTGAGGGTGAGACCATTGTACTTACCCCATAATTCATTAGTTATAGGTATGGATTTTATGATTTACTAGGGATGTTTTTTGGTATGTCTAACACAAAAATAAAATCATGGATTTGATGAATTAAAATTTTCACCATGTCTGGATTAGTTTGTTATGGGTTTTGATGACAATATATTAGTATACACTGTGTTTGAAAAATATAATTCTTGAAATCATGATATCATCCTCAGTATATTGAGGGATAAAATATTTTACTCTAAGAAATCTGAATCAACATTAGAGTTTGATAATGCACCCTTCAAGGGTCATGTCATCTTATTGGGTAGAGTATATGTTGACCAAAGGATTGTTGTAATAATCATATATTGGGATTGGCCCATGCTTTTTTTGGGATTTGTATACTTATTGAATTAATATGTTATTATCAATGCTTTATACTAATGATATCTAGTCTATAAGCATTTATGTCTATGATGACTAAAATGGGAGTGAATGTTTTTGGTCAGAATATTAAGAGAGATAGTTTATAGGTACAAATATTAGGATGACCTCATCAATTATTATCACCTTACAGGTTCTAGTTTAATCTTATACCATGTACCATGATGAATCTATAGTTATAATCGAATTAGTTCTAATGTATGATAATATAGGGTATGCTTATCATTTTGGATTTTTAATACAACATGAGAGGAATTATCCAACTCATGACCTTGAGTTAGCTATAATGTAACATTACATGATATATTATAATAAATTTCATTTTGGTGAGGGTTTTTTGGTATACATGGAACAAAATAAAATCATGTATATCTTTTCTTATCAGGACCTGAACCATTAATATTGGTGTTGGACAAGAATTTATAGTATTCCTTTTTTATTTTTTCCAATAAAATAGAATATATAATATACATTATATATTTTATGATTTATAAACAAAAAACATTATTGTGATTTACATATACATTTGAGGATCACTATTTCATGGGTTCATGGATCAATGGATGACAAATTTGAAATGGATTTTTTTTCTCAATAATCATTTATTGAGACAAAATTTATGTTATATAAAAATATCATTTTATAAGGTATGTGTACAGTTAAATTTAGCTGAAATGACCTGATGTAATCTTTAAAAAGATCTTTAAGTATTGTTTTATCATTAATTTTCTAGGGGGAAATTTTTAATGATACCAAATATGATAGAGTTATATGTTACTATCTAATCATTTATCAGGATTGTTAATTATTATTCATCAAAATAATGAAATATTATTATATATATCTTAATAAAATAATTTAATTTATTTTTTCTTGTTTATATATTTAAAATAAATGTTTCTTATACAGTTTCATCACAATATATACTACATATTTCAAAATAATTTTTTTAATTAATCCAATCATTATTTCACATTATTTGAAAACATCATTCCTTCAAAAAACAATATTTTCTAAAAATGGTTTAAATTGTATTTTAACCATTATCAAAAGGAATTTAAAAATAAATTTCTAACCATGTGTTTATTATTAAAAAAATTAAAGAAATAATCATTTCAACTTATAAAAAATTACTATTTGGGAGTTTACTGAATATGTGAATGGAATACTATTTCAACATGTCTGCTAAAAATGTAATTTACCAAAATCAAGACCATTATTTTCATTGAATACTACTTTTCATGTTTTCATTGTTATATTAATGAAATATTATTTTAAAAAATTATTTTGTTTTTATATGTAGTTTTAATTTAGTAATGATTTTTTTCATGAAATTTTTTAAATTAATTTAATAGATTCATTTATATATATTCATGTTTATTTTCAATGGACATTATAGAGAATGTATTTTATTAATTTTTAGTTTTAAAAAGTCATTTTAAAATAATAATTATCTTCCTTAAGAAATTTACAATGTTAATTATATTTGAAAATAATTTTATATATATGATGACAAACTTTGATATAAATTATGAATTTCTTAGGAATATTAACCAAGGATAAAATCGTTATTCCATATATGAAATATTAATGATGAATGTTTATTTAGGAAAAATGTTTCTATTACACATGTTTTTCAATGATAAAATTATTATGATACAAAATATTTTCTCCATATATTATGAAATGATAAAATCATGAAATGATTACGAAACATGTATTCTTTCCATTTGTTGTAATATGATGAAATATTTATGAAACACATCTCATTTAATGGGCCATGATATGATTAATGTTTTATCATATCACAAAACCCATGTGTGTGATTTTAATTATGTGACTTGTGTGATATATATCTCCCTCCAATGCACTGGGTAAATATTTATATTTCATGAGATTAGAAAGACTGAAGTAGGGTGTGAACCGAGTTGAGTAGGGGAAATTGTATTCTATGATGGACTTGTTAGTGAAGCTGACTACAATGATGTTCTACAGAGAGAACCATTTACACTATAACATCCTTTGATATGTTCATTTACTCTTATAAAAAGTGTATTTTATTCATATCTATATTTCTAATTCAATGTCTTATTCTAATTTTATTCCCATATAGATCCGGTACAATGATTTCATTATGATTCATTTCTGATGAAAAAACTATATTTATATCATGACACTTGATTTTTCATTTATATTTAGTTTATGGTTTACATATTTTATTCTCATGGGCTCATTATCTCATGTTCATGTTATTCCTTTGTATCTCCCTTGTTTACCTTTAAAAAAAAATTGATCTCACGGATTCATATGTTTCAATTTCATATGTTATCAAGAATGGTTTTTATTAGGATATAATTTTCAAGAGTAATAAAGGATAAAAAATTTATCTGTGATATTATAAATCCATTACCAAATTATTATATCGTGTGCCTTATCTCCAAACACACTAAACTATTATAGTACTTAAGGTTCTGTTTGTGTAATATATATAATATTTATCTAAAAATATGTAATATCTATATATGAAAACACAAAGTCCCTATAATTAAATTGGATGGTATAAAAACAAATAACAAAATTATATATGTTATATAGAATACTCATGAATAAAATAAATAAATAATTTATTAATATATTAGAATTCAATATAAAAATAATTTGAAAGTAAATGAAATGTTTAAATGGGTAACCATTATTATGCATGAAATGTATTTATAAAAAAACATAAATTACTCCAAACTAGGGAATTTTTTTAAAGAAATTTATAAAGTATATATTCATTCAAATATTTCACCATTCATGTAACATATTTTCTATGCATGCGAAATTAATTTACAATGTTTTCTTATTAAAAATGTATTTTTCAATAAATTTGTTTGGCCGCATTTTTCAAACATATTTTATAACAATTTTTAACACCATAAGAATATATACTTGAAATTAGAATCAACCTAAATTTTTTATTCATCATGTTATAATTTTCATAATTGGAATTTATTATAATTTCTTAAAAAAATTAGTATTTTGATTAATATAGAAAAAGTAATAACTTTTATTGAATGTTTCATTAAAAAAAAATAATATCCCAATTTTTAATAAAAAATATTTCATAATTAAAATATCATTATGTATAATATTATTATTTTAATTTAGTTAATTGAAAACAATTTAATTTTATAGTTTGGAATATAAACTATTTATAATTGTCTAAACATTTCGTTGCAAAAATGATTTTTATGGATCTGGCATGTTTAATTTTACATAACTCTCTACCAATAATATGAGATAAACTAGATTATAAATTTTAAATATGAAATAGAATGATTAGGTAATGATTTATGAATATTTTTTTCATAATGAATATTAAATTTTTTAAAAATTAACTCTATGGAAATGGTTAAAAAAAGATTTACCGATAAACAAAATAAGAACCCTTTAGATAAAAATAACTGTAAAAAGTAAAATTTATATTATATGAATTTTTATAGAAATTATATCTTCTATTTTTAGATAAATATCCATTTTTGAGTGAGGTGGATAGACTAAACTTAAAAAAAATTTATTCTTTAAAAAAAATCAATGTTTTCCTCTACCCCATTATAAAAGGCACCTCTTATCCACTCATATCGACACAAAAAAGAGGACATTGATTTGAACATTAAGCTACAAAATACATTACATACATACCTCCCACTACCAATAATCTTTTTTCCTAAAAAACATTTCATTGATGTGTAATTATAAACCGAATTCGACCTGCAATGAAGATTTAAATTTCATAAATGTACATCTTCATGTCATTTCATCCTATAACCACACTAAATCATCATCAAATATGATAAAATAAAATAAAAATCAAACATTATAGGAAATTATTATGTTAAATTCATAACCTATACCATTTCCATATTACTTTGAATGAGAAATGAAAGCGTCAATCATGTCTATAGTGGACTACAACATCATGATTCGACAAAAATCATTTTCCACCACAACCACGAAATGATTGATATAATGATGGATTTAATTTAAATAAATGATATTTATGAAAATAAACTATACTTATAAAACATTAATATCACATATCTAATATTATATTTCAATCCATTGGAAAATAAAAACATTACTCGTTCATACGTGTGGACTACCATCGCCTTATAGCGATGTGTTACAGTTTTCATATTATTTTGAAATATATGGTAATATGTATACATTTAATATATATATATATATATATGATATATACATTATAATAACTATAAATTAATGATTGAATAATATTTTCCATTCATTGGATCTATCACTAAAAAATTGAAACATCATGCAGGCGTACGTACAACCTATCTTCTTCATGAATGATGTAACTTATTATTCAATGTAAAATTTTTGTGTAAAGTTATTAATAAATTAATTATCTATATATTTGATATCATTTTATGTCTAAAATTATAGAGATTATAGAAAAATGATCTTTTATCATGTACTAAATCTACCAAAAAACTTATATTAAAAATTAATCATTTATTAATCATAATAGTTATTTTGGAAAATATTTTTTACTAAATGATTGATAAAATATTATGAATAAATAATATATGGAATTATATATAGTTCTATGGTAAAAATATATAATTATAATAATTATAAATTTATTATACAGGATGTTCTAACATGTATCATTGAAATCATTCATAAGAAATGGTTTGTCATATCATTATTACTTTCCATAGAAATTTTCCACATGAACCAATTATTTATATTATGTGTTGTATATTACACCACTATGAAATGTTAAATAATGAATATTTTTATCTTTATAGTCCTCAATATTTCGTTTCTTGTTATTTATATCAGGTCTTTTGTGACTGAATTGTTGAAATATTTTTATGGTTTTATTTCATAGTCTCATAATTATTTAGTATTATTTATGTTTAAATTTCCTTACAGGGAATTATATGATCCTTAAATATGAAATTAAAATTTATTTTACGAAATTTTTTTATTATTTATTTAATAAAATAATAGTATATATTTCTATTATTTGGTTCTAATAGTGATTGATAAAATTATTTATTGATAAGACAATGAAAATTCTATTTTCGATTAAAAATTATTTTACATCTATATCAATGACTTCTCAAAATGATTTAACTATTATATAACTATTTTTATGAAAATTTTATAATTATTGACATATAATAAAATTATTCAAAAAGAAAATACCAATAATTATCTGAATAAGGTACTTATTTAATTTTTATTGAAAATGTGAATATTTCAATTGAATTTAATATAATTGTCACGAATGGAATGTTCAACTGTCATGACCACTCATTACATGAATTATTCCATTAGAAGTAAAAATGATACCATTCAATGAATTTTCACCCATTATTAGTTATTTTATATATAAATGATATTTGGAAATTGAAAAGGGTATTTTCATTCAAAAAAATTTAAATGAAATTTTAATGAAATTATATATATATCAACGATAACAACCCTTATTTTACTTATTCAACGCAAGGCATATTTTTTATGACATAATAATTGTTATTTATACAAATTGGATATGATAAATTTGAATGGGGATATACTATATTGATCCTATTTTCTATATTACTTTTTATTGGTTTTTATTATTTCTATTTAATAGTGAAATTAAAATCCGTTTATATTCTAGATTATAGTATGAATGCTTCCATTAATTATGTTTTTTGGCTAGGGAATTTTCTAGAATTTCTTATGGTAGTTATAACACCCCAATAATTAGTTAATAATATTTTCCATATAAGATATCTTTTTTATAATATTCATATAACATGACAATTGATATAATTTTAAATATATATATATATATATATATATTAAAAAACGAATCCAAAAATTCCATTGACATGTAATACATCTGTCGCTTATGCTACTTGCAATACCGACTTCGCATGCGATATATGAAATATCATATTTTCTTGTGATTCATTTAATGATGACATCACTTGTCCTACATGCAATACAAACATGGTATTCTCTACCCCATATATGGAATTGGTGTTCATTACACGCAATAGAGATGTTTCTAAAAGACTTCATTTTCTCCATATAATTACTTAACTGTGATAATGTTTAACTTGACCTTATAAAAAGTAATATAAATACTAAAAACTAATTTTCTAATATTATTTATAATTTTTTTATATAGATAAGACATATTGATAGTTATATGTATGATTTTTCTACTGTCCTTTCTATTTAGAAATATTGTTTTCTCTAACAAACTATTTTTAATAGTAAAATAAATTCTAGACAAAAAAATATATAATCAAATAATCTTAATTTTTGTATTTATAATTTGTAAATTACCATTTGGTTTTATTTTGGTAATTTTTTTAAGTAATTTCATTTTTTGAGGAATATTGAAAAATGGCATGTTTTAGATAATAACAGCCTTTTCGTTAAATAATTATTAATGGTAAATTAAAAATGATATTTATTTTAAGGTCACATTAGAAAAATAATACATAAAATAATATCATTTTTGGTATTATAATAAATTTCACTTTGAAATTCAATATAAAGACATGACAAATTGTTCAACATTTTTCTATTTTAAAAACCCATCATTTCATCCCGTATGCGGGATTATCAATAATATTATTTTTTTCCGCTTCAATGAATTGAATTTAAAAAAAACTACATAAAAAATTATTGTAATTATAATATTTATATTATAATAAAATCAACTACCTTTTTTACCAGATATAATAGTAAATATGTTTAAAATTAATCATAGTGATTGAGGTCAAATTTATATTAATTTGGGATGAAACATCAATCATAGGAGCCCAAATGACCTTTATTGCTGTAAAAAATGAAGTTCATGCCTATGATTAAGCCATAAAACATCCATTATTTATTTATATTGGTTTGTTATGAAATTTTTTAGGTTCTAACATGGGTACACCTAACTTGTTTTCAAAAATTATAAATGATCCCTTTTCCTTCCAAATAAAAGGACACCACCTCTCATACTTCTTCACAACTCTCAAAAATATTACATTTAGAAAATATCATCAAAATAAACATTTGAAACCCCCTTCCTACTATAAACCTTCCCTTGGGTATTTTCAAATCCAAGGAAGCCTTTTAATAGAAAGTAGAAAGAGATTCCTGATTAAGAGGTAACATCTTTTCTTAAGATCATTATTTTATTTTCCTTCTCCACCCATAAAAAATTATTTATTATATGATTATATAAAAATACCATTATTATAAATATATTAATTTTTTATTTATACATTTCAACCTAAACTTACACACACCTCCAACTAATGTGTAAGGAACATTATATTTCCGTGTACAGTGAACAACTACCTCACAAATTGATAATTGATCATTTGTTTATTAACACCTACCATGGTGTCCATTGTGATCAAAATTATATTTATATACGTCATTTATTAAATTTATTATTTATTTATTCCTCTATAATAAATTTTATAACACAAAATGTTTTTTCTTCCCATTTTTTGTTAGTACGATAATTTCGTTTTAGAAAGTGTGGACTAGAGCCCACATAAAGAAGTATAATTCATTCATACACCACAAAGATTTTTATTGAGGATGGTTTTACAGAATATATATTAAATATTTTATATCAAAAATATACTATAGTAGTGATTTATAAATAAATATATATATATATACATAAGTCTTACATTTTTTCCCTTTCAACTCGACTATTAAAAATAAACAACGCTCATGTATACGTACAACCTACCATCTCCTTGAATGATGTATTATGTTTCATACATATAGTTTATATAGATTTTTATAATACACACATAATTTATATACATGAATTTTATTTCATGGCTTCCATTATAGAAATTTTGATATAATTATTAGGACTAAAATATATCTAATTAAGACACTTGAGAAAAATAAATCAAATATTACATGAAGTGAAACATTAACATATGATAAATGAGAATAGGGTAATTTAAAGTTGTAATAAAACGATATATTTTATTTGATATATGAATATGGTTCTATATAACGTGTATAATAAAATTATATTTATTATACATGTGGTTTGAATGAGTACAATGAGAGTCAAGACACAAGATAAAGGGATTTAATCTAACTTTTTATTTACGTGAGGTACATGTTGTGTTATCCAATATTTATATCTATGAGGGTAATTTTATTACCATTATTGAATTATATTTATCATATATTTAATATTATAAGTATTCACATATCTTTTTTATTATATTTCTTTTATGAGATTTATATTTCAAATGATTTCCAAATCAGTAAAGTCAATTTGTCTCAAATTCCTTACTTTGAGACAAATGTTTTGTTATGAACCTATGTTATTTAACAAGGTGTATACACATCCAATTGTAAGTTTATATCATGAATATCCTTCCTTTAATTATTTTTCATGCTTCATGAAATTTCAGTTTTATACATGAATATTATAATCCCAATTAACCCTGAGGTAGTATTTTATAGAAACAATCTCACTGCTTTTTTAGATTGTCAATAATAATGCTTATTTTAATGAAATAATATGATTCATATCACAATAATACACTAGAGCTTACATATACTCTATTTATTCAATATATGTCAATTTATTTGTAACATTTTCCCACTATTTAGTAAATAAGATAATTATGAAAATGTTTTTAAGGAAAAATCTGATTGTACCTCTCTCTTCTGTACAAGATCTATTTTATTTCAAACCCATGTTTTCAACAATTGTATTCGTAAAATATTTGAAATTAACTTTGAAGATAATTTTAATTGTAAAATGAATTTAAATTTTTATTATAGTTTTAAAATATTTCATTACAATTTTCGAATGTTATTTTCATTTAAAATGGGTTTTAAAACAATTTAATGAATTCATTATATGTCATCAATGAAAGTATTTTCAATAAAACTATTTTCAAAACATTTTTAAGATTTATTTAAAATATTTCAATGTGTTTTCAAAATATTTTTTTTAAAATATTTTAAGACTTCTTTTACTATTTTTCAAGGAAATTTAATTCCAAAATTATTTCAATAATTATTTCAATGTTTTCAAAATTATTTTCACAGGAAAAATATTTAAAAAAATGCATTAAATTGAGTTTTTAAAATATAAAAAATATTTTCCTCAAAAAATGGTTTGAAACTATAATTACATGTTTTTTTAAATCTATTATTACATCGTTTGATGTTATTCATGCCTTTCATGGAAATCATATAAAGGTTCCATTAATATTATTTCTTGATTGGTTTATGTTTTGATGTAATTATTCAAAAGTCACTCATTCTATGTCCATGGGTTTTATGATTTTGAAACCCATTTATTTTTAGAGATTATGATTTCCCAAATTGATTATAAAACCATCATATTTTTATAGTTTATGATGGTATTATATGTTAATGTTACCCATTTTGTTTCTAGGGCTATGAATTGTTGATTATAAATCCTATCTTTTTATTGGTTATGATTCGATGATGATTTTTGTCTTGATGCACATTTATGATTATTTTTTTATGATATTGGTGGGACCTATATCTCAAACCACTACATTAGATAATGATGGATGTCTAATGAGAATAAATTTTATTTGTGAACCTAATTACAAGTTCACAATGTTATTCATAGACTTGGTTTCTTGTCAAAAAAATTATGAGTGAACCTAATTACATGTTCAGATTGTCATGAGTGGACCTTATTAAATGTTCAAAATATTATCCATGGACCTGTTTTTGGTTCTATATGTTATGAATGACCTTGAATACACATTCAAAATGTTATGAGTGAACCTAATGAGATGTTCACGGTGTTTGTCATTGACATGGTTTCATGTCCATATGGTTATACATGAAACTGATTGCATTTTCATAATTTTATATATGTACTTAGTTGTATGTATATTAGTTGATGGGGGGCCCTGATTTCAGGTCCTTAAATAAATGAGCAAACCTATTTCTACATATACATGTTCAAAATGTTATAAACAATTGTTCATTCCACAAGTCCCATGTCACGATCCTTTGTTATGCATTCATGACATATACTATTAATTTCTCCACGATTCATGTCTTATGAACTGATAATCATTATTATGATATTTGTTATGGAGGGAATGATCATAAAATGTTATACTCAAGTTACATACCCTTTTAGGATTACACATTTCCTTTATTTACCCTAACTAATCGTTAGAGCTCACCTCTTTCATCTAAAATGATCTAATATCCAATTATGTAAATCTTGGGATGCTATAAAATTTTTTCATTATGAATTTTTACATGATTACGTTTAACCCTATATATATAAAAAATTATTTTTAAACTGTAAATGATTGGTAGGGCCTGCTATATCATATTGTTATATCAGTATGTCTCATGAGATAAATTGGAAATGGTATTTTGCTGAAACATTAACCAATTTTTAATATGTCATGGAAAAATTATATTAAAGTATTTTAATTAAAAATAGAATTATAAATTTTTTATATATGATATTAGTTATTGATTTCCATGTGATTATTTGATTTATTATGGTAACCATGTATAAGTTTTAGGATCATATTATTATTTTTATATTATTATTAAATCACCATTTATTGAAAATATATTATTATTCATGTTGAAGTCATTAATAAAATTGAAAATGTGTTTAGTTACATACCCTCTGATATAGGTTGTGACTCATGTATTGATGATAATATCCATTTTAGAAATTACCATCCTATTTATTTTAGATCAATTTTTTCCTATGATTACATTCTGCAATTTTCTATAGAGTAGATTATCATTAATATATATTGATTTTATTAAGTGAATAATGGTAATATCACTGAATTTACTATGTTTTATTTTAAAATTTTAAATTTAATGTCAATTTTTGGTTTGTATCTAATATTCATTCACTACTATAATATTGATTATTTTTTTATTTGATCACTTGTGTTTGGGACCAATGTAATAAATTAACCACAAATTATGTTATACAAGATTATAAATCTTCAAATATTATATTAGATTCTTTTTAAATTTATTCAGAAATATGTTTAGGAAATCCAATATTAGAGGAAACCCCATTTGAATGACTTTGAGGATGATCTTTATTATCAAATACAATCCTAAATTTATGGGGAGATAAATATAATAATATTTTACTTGAAAAATATCCCTTCTAAGATATAACATGTGGATATATATCGGACACATTTGTAACAAATGGTAAAAACTAAGAAAATAGATCATTGAGAATTGACTCAATCATCACATAGTGCATGATAATAGGGCCATCTTCGAGCATGGTTTGACTATACAAGGGTATATTCTTTAGTTTAATCATATTTTATTCATATAATATCATTAATCGTTAGAATAGATGATAAAAATTAATAAGTTATGTTAATGATAACTTGTCTTAGATTGATAAATGTTTCAATATTTACACATTCAATATATTAATATATGTTTTCCCCCAATGATTATTATTTAACGAAATATGATATTTGTTCTTAGTCAATAGACAGAACCCAAATTAATCATGATAACACTAAATGTTCCATAAAATTATTTGATTATGAGGAACCTTATTTGATGATTAATAATGTAAAATATTTTTTTGATGCCTAATCAGTTATCTCATTATTTGATATCAAATATATTCCATAACCAACTCTCAAAATTCCCAATGATGATATGAATGTTATTAATTGAGACAATGGTTGGTTTTTACCATAAAAGGAACACGAATAATTCCTTATTCTATGAAATGTTTCTAAATTCACCTATAAAAATGACTCCAAGTAATAGTAAAATGGTATATGTCTATAATATAATGTAATAAAGAACTTAATTAATTGGAAAAAATGAAGAGTATGATGGGAGGAAATAAATTCTACTATATATATTCAATCATAATTTTATTTCTTAAAAGTGGGAAATGTGGTAAATATCTAGATAAATTTCCTATTTTTAAGGAGATCTATAAGATAATGGAATAACCTATATTATAAAAATCATTAATGTAATTGTGTTGATGTATTTTTGTATTGGGATACAATAATTATGTTGTAGATGTATTTTTATAGATTTTATATTGGTTAAATAAATCATTTATCATATTAGGATTTGGTTAATATTTTTAAGAATATATTTATTCGTATAAGATTAACATAAGAGATATGGATACCGTCATTTTTCTATGATTTTATAGTTGACCATCAGTTCAGTATTATAGTCACCCCATCAAAGGATTAATGTGATTAAAGTATCATGGAGACATATATTATGACATTATTAATTTTTATGTTATACATAACACTTATGCATATCATTTGATTTATTTAGATGATTATTTGATTAATAAATCCTTTATATTTTTTTCACATAATATTAATTTTGCGATAAACATTAGAGTTAAAAATATCATAATTATTAAGGTGATGTAAATTAGTTATAATTATTTGATTATGTAAAATAAATATCATATAGAAGGTCATTATTGTCAATATGATATTTGATGAAAACTATATATTTCATGGGTTCTAACCATATTTTGAGATTATTATAAGAATAATATTGAAAAAATTTTAGAATATTAAAAAGGTTCATTTCATGTGACTACATTTTACATCTAGAAATGAAACATGGAATAAATTGAAAAACATGGGGTGATAGGGGTTAAATTCTTGCCACATGCATACATAGTGAACTAGTTTTTTAGACATTTTTTACTCAAATGTTTTGATAGATAAATATTAGATTGATTTTGGAATCATCTTATAATATCAACTATTTTTTATTCTATGTTAATTATAGATATTTTTGGAGACATTTTATTAGGTTGAGGTATATATATAACCCTTAGGTTTATCCGTAAGGATTTTTTGGGAGGAATTATATTACATATGTGGAGGTTATTCCATATTTTTTATTAAAATTCAAATCTATTTTTTTAGAAAATTCATGATAGATAATTTTTATTCAATTTAGTAATATATGATTTTTTGGTGTTAATTTTAGTGATTCAGTCATAAGAAATGATCCTTGATATATTCATTTAATTAAGTAATAAACGATGTTCATTTTGATCGATGTAGATACATTGGATGAAATTTTAAATATGAAATAAAATGATATGAAATAAGTGTATTTCTTTCTGTTTCTTGATAATATAAAAATCCATAAACAATAATACAAGTGTATTCATATAAAATTTTAATATATTATCCTTCACTTATAATGAACAAATGGTCTTTTGACACATTATATATATTTCTCATTATGGTTAATGAAATTATCAATAAACATTATTTAATATTATTAATGGTCTCAATTAAAATAAATAATTATTTACACTTTTATTCATATTCTATATTATCACTTCCAACTCATATGGTCATAATTGTAAACAATGGTCGTTGTTATTCTATATGACCTTCATACATCACCTAATCTATTATCAAAAGTATTTTTTATTTAAAAAAATTACTATGATGGTTTACAAAAAAAGGATTGAACCTCTGTGGCCAAAATAGAATTTTGTCGGACTGGTTTCCTTAGTTTGGATATTATGTAACACCATAGAATATTAAATTATATTCCTATTAAAATCTTTTTTATTTCATTGATAGGTTGAGGTACATAAAAACCATAAGAATAAATAAAATATTATTTTTTTTGTATCATTAAAATTAAATATCAAGGTATGAATGGGAATAAATAAATTTTGATATGTTTATATTTTACCAAAGTATAAAACATATCCACTTGTTATCAGTAGATTAGATATAATAATTTAAACATTTTTTAGTGTAAAAGAAATGATTTCCAAAAAAAACCATTCTTATTAATTTATTATTCATGTATAAATATTTAAAATAAATTTATATATATTATATATTAAATAAAATTTTTTCACAATCATGTACTTTTTTTGAACACATTACATTATAATATACAAAATGTTTTTCTGAAAAATTAATTGTTACAAAAATATATTTCATCAATTTTTTTTATATATTTGAAAATAAAAATTTACCACTTTTATAAAATTTAAATTAAAAAATAAACATACTTTCTGAAAATATAAGGTTAAAAATATCTTATAGTGAATCTTTAAAAAAAATTCCAACTTTTCAACTTAATGATGATTAATAAAAATATACATATATTAATTGAAGGCAACCATTATGTTTAAAAAATTATTTAATATTCAGGTTTATATAAAAATTTTAAAAGTAAAATTACTATTATTTCCTTATATTTATATCATCATAATTCATTTAAAACAATTTCAAGGTTAATTTTTAAATAAAATTTTTAATACTTATGAAATGTTTATTTCAGAAAGCTGTTTTTTTATCACATAAGAATGATTGATTTTAAATAAAATTAATCCACTTATATGATATGAATTTTTATAATGTAATCAATATTGGGAATAGGGTTAATTAATATTAGTTAATATTATAAATTTTTTATTTTTAATAATTAATAGGAAAAAAACTAAAAATTATTTACAGTGGTTATGGTTAAAAAAGTTATTCCACCAGTTAAAAAATAGAAGTAGGGTTAAAATGATATAATCATATATAATTCAAGTTATATGGTAATATTTAAACCATTTCCCTTTTAGGATTACATAATGAGTCATTTTGGATAAGTGTGCAGTGTGTAAAGTGAGGTTATATTTTATTCATTTCATAATTTTCTACTATGTCATATCCCCTAATTAAAAATAATGACACCATATCCGATCATCAACATATATCGAGGGGACTTTGGGTTGGAAAGTACCTACCCAAAAACCATAATTTTTTGTAATGTTGATAATTTTTCTATGTATTGTTTTGAAACATTATTTGGATTTTTTGCTAACCGAAGTTGAGATTGTTAGAAATTAAGAGGCTTATTTTCACCCAAACAATTCATTAAAATATTTCTAATTATTAATAAATATGATGAGCAGTTTCCCAAAAAATATCAAGAAATTATAACTGGGAGCCTGAATCAAAGATATGAGGGATCCGTTGCATTCATAACAATGATTTTACACATGGTGAGGTTTAACATTGTATGGTGTGGGTCAAATGTGAAAATTAACTTTCAGACATAACTAGAATAAAAATAATTTAATGAAAATAATTTTTTTCTAACTAACGCAATGATGTTTCATTTATTAAGGGATTATCATGAATTCTAGGTTTTCAACATAACCATGGGATTCCTATGTTATGTACAGAGGGGACACTACAGAAAACATTAGCAACCAATGATGGATCTTCAACATTCATTCCCATTGAAGGAATATCATTTTTATTTTTAGTTGTTTCATTCCCCATTTATAGATTCAATTATGAACAAAAATCCACCCACAAATTGGTTGGTCTACAGATTGATCGTTCTTATTGTTTGGGTTTTGATTGCTGGAATTATCAAGGGATTATTATTAAATTGTTTAGTTTCATTTGATCATTCTTATGGGAGTGGATCAAGACCGGAAGAAACAAAAATCAAGATTTGTTCCTTGAATTTCATCCATTTTTTTCTTCCTACTTTTTCTTATGTGTTCTTCATTCCTAATGGGATTTTAATGAAAAATAATTTGACCTTATACTTTCGGAGAAAAAATCTAGAATTAGAGATATGTCCTCATGATGATGTGGAGGATGTTTGACAGAGAAGGCGCGATGTGATTTTTTTACGGACGGTGGTGCATAAAGGTACATGAGGTGGCGAATGGTGGTGGCTGGGGAGGCCTAACTAGTCAATCAAGTCGAGTAGTAGAGAGGGTCATGGGTGACGATGGGAGTTGAAACCTAGCATAAATGGGGGGTAATGAGGAAGACCCTGGTGGCGATGAGTCCATGGGTAGTTAGAGCACACAGGGGTGCACATACATAGCGGGCCGACCGCCTGGGACGTGGTGCATAACTATAGGAAAATGAGGGCATGTGGTTGGGGTGGACTGTATGTGGCGGAAAACCAACAAGCATGCATGGGGGCTGGGCCAGGTGACCCAGAAGACCAGGTTAACATAGGTCAATAGGATCAGGTCTGATCGACCAGCAGGTTCTTCCGGGTCTAGCGGGTTAGGTCAGACCCTGACCAGACCCATGTTATATGTTTTTACTACAAAGATAATAACATTAAAATGTAGTGTCCTTTTGACACACCATCAGTGGTGTTGGGACCCTTACGGAAGGACAACCCTTATTAGACCAATGGTGGGTTTTAATTTGGATATATTTCTAGTGACTTGGGAAATTTACATGGGGAATACAAAAGGAAATGTGTTTTGTGGGTGTGACTACTACTCACTATATACCCACTCTTTTGTATGTGAATTGATTCTCTTGTCCACCATATCATTGATGAGTTTTATTAGGGTTCATTCCCTTTATAACTTCATTAAAGGTATGTTGGTAACAATTCATACTCTCATGAGTACGATCCCTTCAGCAAAACATCGAGGATAATGTTCATGAAATCCCCTAACATGCCCGGTGTGGGATATTATATTCATATTCATGCCCAAGGTAGAGTCTTTGGTATCAACATGACTAACTTCATCGAGCATCGATCCTCTACACAGCTAGTTAATCCAGATTGACATGTAGGTATCACCCTATGGCCCAGGATGTGTTCCTCATCTGATGTATCATATCTATATTAATATCATTTGATGTCTCACTATCTTTCTTGATAGTTTTCAATAATTGGTACCTCTCGGATATATTATAATTATGATATTAGACTTAGGGGTGTGTTCCCACAGATATTTACTTTGTAAAATCTTCAGACAGAATCCCTAGTATTAGCACACATTGTCTATGAAGTACCCTAGACTATGTGGTATGGTTTGAGTATACCTATACATTCGTGTTAAATTTTGTAGACACAAACATGAGTAGTTCTGATTTTACTTGCCTCTGTGCATTGATTTGTTGTTTTGGAGTGTCCTACTTAGTATTTTTAAACTCACCCTTGCATGGTCTTTTCCCACACATGTTTTGACTTGTGAAAATGAGGGACCTTTTGATGGATTCCAAGGTGTATAAGGGCTGGAAGAAGCCTTGTGAGATTAGATAGGCCATAGAGTTCCTATGGATTCTGACATTAGCCCCATTACCTTTCTATTAGGTAGGGTTTTATGGGGATAAGTTTCATGAACATGTCTACAAATGTTTTTTGTGGGATTCTATTCTATCCCTATTTAGTTTCTAGTACATTCACTATTGTACTTTTGTTTTTGGTTATAGTGTTTTTATGCATTTTTTAGATGTTGTTTTTTCCATGCCATCATTTTTGGCATTGAGGTTTGTGTGTGAATATATGTATCATAAGAAAATGCCTCTCATTTGTGTGACAAGCCTAATCAGTACTAATAATCTTCCCTTGTCCTATTAGATGAAGGCTTGGGGTATTCACATCATGGGCCCCACTAGGATGGGTCATTAAAGAGTGGTATTAGAGGTGGTTGGTTCTCTATTAGGATAGAGAGGCTATGAGATTTGTTTGGGGAAACAATGTTAAGTGTTTCAAGTTCATCTTTCGTTCCAGGGTCTCCAGTGCATGTAAGACAACCAAAATATCAATACACCAGGACACTAATAACCTTATTTTTGACTCATTACATGATAACACCAGTTTCAGGGAAAATAATTTTATATTAATAATTTATAAATGGGTTGTGGTTTCTAGGTTCTTCTTGATTCAGTTTTCCAGATATAATTACTAACTGTGGTAAATATTTTTTTATTACAGGATTCCTCCATGATGCATAATAGCTAGGATTTTGCAGCTCGATCATGAGAATGGCCACCTTAGTGAAGGGAAATTAGTAAAGGGACCAATTTCCCATATGTTACCTACAGGTGGTGCATCCATTGTACCGCCAACTATGGAGAAACATGTGGTACATATAGAACCTGGATATAATGAGTGAATGATAAGTGAATTCCATGATTTTCATAGATAGATACCACTCGGGATCCAAGGATAACCCAACCATTAGGCGGTTGTGTACTATATTGATGCAGTTATCCAAGTTTTCCATCTTCATAGGACACCATCCGATTAGATGGTCATCTTAGTAGTGAGACATCTATAGGTCTCAGTATGGAGATGGAGGAGTCTGGCTATCCAGAATCATGACTATGAGTCTCTTTCCGGGAAAGAGTTTGATGACCACTTTAGATAGGATATATCACTACTTACGACAACATATATGAAAATAAAAAAGCTTCTTTAGCTCCAACATTTTAGTATGATAGTATCTAATTATTCATTGAGGTTCACCAACCTATCCTCTTAATTATGGATATCATCAGGGTTCAATAATTTTGTTCTCAGACAATCGATAGAGGTCCACACAGAGACATTAGAGATATTATTCACCCTATGAGCATTCTTTCTAATATTGGGGTGCTTGAGTGGGAATTAGTGGTCAAGATCTTGCTAGAAGAGTAAAGATAGCTGATAAAACTTATTTTTAGACATGCAGGTTTAGAGACATCAACAACATTGAGTTGACATCACACATAGGGAACAAAAAATGAGAGACGTTTTAGGAAGCGATCCGATGATTGTGATTATATACTTCAAAGTTCATATGTTTTATCCTATCAGTCTAGGGGAGGATGTGCCACACATGTTATGGTAGGGGACACCACACACGAGACTATCTGACCCACCATGCTGATGACCGGGAGGTAGTGGATGGATCACTGAGGGAAAGGAAGAGGCCGAATTAAGAAGATCCTTAGGGTGAAATATATAGAATTGGAGTTGGGAGATCATTAGGAGGTGGTGGTATTTCGACGTGCTACCACCATCCCCTCCAGTTGGTTTGCAACAGGCTTAGAGAGCCAGGGGATAGCGGTGGAGATAACAACATGTTGTCGAGGCTTCTGACCTAGGGGATCCAAGGATGGTATGAGGTACGATCAGTTTCATTTCTACTCTAGATACCATTCTAATAGAAACAATTTCTAGTCATTAATTCCTTGCCAGATATCTTATTCCCGACCTTGAGATTATGGTAGAACCATTGACTTGACCATTATACCAAGATATTGAAACAGGGGGAGACTCGATGATCACACATCTATGCCGAAATTGTGTCCTTATCCTTGGAGGTGAGAGATTCAGTTAAAACATCTTGGTGGCATTGTCGAGGCCATATGACAACATTATTAGTATGTATTAGTTATCTTTAGTCTATGAAAATATTAAATATTTTATGGGAAGGGTTTGAGGTGTCTGTTGTGATGGAACGAGGGTTTCAATTATTGGTAAAAATAAAAACCAATGAAGCACATGATAGAATCATTCATATGAGGGTGCAAGCGATTACTTATAAATTGGATATCCTAACACTCAGTGTAGAGTATGTTAACAGTTTCTAGTTCCTAGCTATAGTTGAGGGGTCATGAATGACTTTTACGAAGACATTCCAGGATTAACATCACATTGGGAGATCAACTTCTGCATTGTCTTACACCACATGACAACACTGATATCCTCAACATCATATCATACATCTCATGTATATCTTATTAATACGATGATGATGTTAGAGTATTTATATAGCAATTGATTTGTTATACCTTGTGTTTCATCCTGGGTGAAGCCAATGTTGTTTGGAAGAAAGGAAGACAGGAACATGAAGTTGTGTGTGGATTACCGGTATCAGAACTAGGTGACTATGAAGAAAAAGGACACACTACCGATGATCTATCTCTTCATCCACCAGCTGAGAGGGGAATTATGGTTTTCAAATGATAAAGTCTGATAAGGCTATCACCAACTATGAGTTTGTGATGTGTATATACCAAATAAGGATTTCAGATGCCACTATAGAAATTATGAGTACATGGTGATGCCATTTGGATAGAAAAAACCCTATCAGTGTTTATGGGACTCAGGAACTGGATATTCCATCCATGCAAATATAGGTTTATGATGGTCTTCCTCGATAGTATCCCTTTTTAGTCTGTATCTGATGATGAGAAAACGAGAAACATAAGGGTGGTTATGGATGAACTCCGAGAGCACCTTCTTTATGGGAAAATGTTGAAATTCCACCTTTTGCTTCATCTGGTCCACTTTTTAGGTAATTTTATATCAGAAGATGGATTGGCTGTAGACTAGGCCACGGTCAAGGCACTGATAGTATGGGTTCCATCGAGGAGCGTGATGAATGTGATTAGCTTCCCTAGGATGGCGAGATATTACTCAATATTTATAAAATATTTTTATAGGATAAATCACCTGTGAATGTTTTTAACCAAAAGGGGAAACCATTCTTGTAGATAGATATGTTCCATTAGGCATCAATCTGATCATATTTAGTTTGGAGAGTGCTCTGATCTTGAGATTACTAGAGGAGGGTGTCAAATATATATTTTTATATGATGAATCATGAACCATACATTATTGAGTCTTAATGTAGTGGATATTAGTGATTTCCTATGTTTTTTGCTAGTTTATTCCACATGAGATGAACTATGTGACCCACGATCTTGATCATATATCATTAGAATTCATGTGGAAGTTGTGGTGAGACTACTGGATGGGTGAAAAGTTTATTTTTTTTACTCTGATCACATGAGTCTATTGTATATATTATATCAAACTTATCTCAACATGATAAAGAGATGGTGTCTAGAATTCCTCAAGGACAATGACTTCATAATTCTCTACACTCATGGGAAAGGGAATGTGGTGGTAGATTATATTCAAAGAAGATTGAGTTCACCGTTTCTGGATAAAGCATCAGTGAAGCTATCCTCATTGCAGTTATCCTATATGGATGGAGATGGAGAGCTTAACTGAAATTGATTGTTGTTAACATTATACTCATATAGAGAGTCAAGGAGGCACAAAATGGGGTTTATAATTGTGATACTATAAATGATTAGTTATCCAAAAGAGATGCTCCCTATGGATATTATAATTGTGGGAATCAAATCATTATTTTTAGAGGATGCACAGATTTACCAGTGACATTATGGGATAAGGTTATGAGGGAGGACCACACATCCCCTTTAACGATACATCTATTTGTGGAGATGATGTACCAAGATATCTAACATCTGTTTTGGGGGCCATGAATAGAGAACTGAGTTATAGAGTTAGTTCCATGGTGCCTCACTTTTCATCATGTGAAGGATGTGTACCATCTTAAAAATGGTTTGGCTCAACCCCCTTTTGTTCTAGAGTAGAAGTGTGATGGGATATCAAGGGACTTCATTACATGTTAACCATGTATATTTCGGGCATATTATACCATCATGGTGATTTTTGACTCACTCACTATGTTGGCCCACTTCCAACATATCTGAGAGAATAATTCAGAAGTTAACTTTTGATTCCTCTACATGTATGAGATAATTTGTCTTCATAGAGTTTCATCAATAATTTTTTCATATCATTATTCTCATTTCACATCCAAGTTGAGGAAGGGATTATAGGAGGTGTTTAGGAATCATTTATGTTGGAAACATAATTTTTTACCCAAACATATGGTCAGGTGAAGAAGACCATTCAAGATTTGGAGGACATGATTCAATCATGAATCATGGACTTCTGTTGTAGTTGGGAGGTTCATTGACCATTGGGGGAGTTTTTTTACAACAACGGCTACCACCCCGCCATTACTTTGGAAAAATTTGAGGCTATATGGGGGTAAATCTAGAGTTCACAAATTTATTGTAATGACTAAAGGGAGTTAGCACTTGTGGACTTGGAGTTGGTGAGACTTACAACTAAGATGGTGAAAATCATTAAGGAGTGGATAAAGACTGTACAGAGCTAGAAGATGTCGTGTGCTGATAAGAGATGAAGCCAGTTAGAGTTCGAGGAGGGAGAACATGTGTTCTTGTGGGTCTCTCTTTGGCGTGGGTTACATATATTTGTCCAAGGTGACATGTTATCCCCAAGGTTCATTGGCCCTCTTCAGATACTATGTATAGGTACTATGGTGGAATAATTCCTATCTCTATAATTATTTTTTCACTAGGTACATGATATATTCAATGTGTCATAGACATAGAGAAAATTTAAAGATCCATCGCACTCAGAGACTGGGGAAATATGGACTTTGATGATGGAAATATTTTTGATGAATAACCAGTAGATATTTAGGATAATCATGATAGGATCCTTTGTGGGTGATATATTTCCTTAGTGTGTGTCTTGTGGTAGCATGAGAATATCTAGGAGAGAACATGGGAGAGGGAGTTCCAAAATTATCTACAGAATCTAAATCTCTATGAGTAGACATGTTTTTAGATTTTTTCACACATAAATCCATATGGTGGGTAGAATCTAATATCCCATATTCTTCAATATATTATTTTTATGTATACATGATTATTTTGAGACCAGGTGTGTAGACGAAGTGCGATTCCAATGTCCTGTGTGCCTAGAAAAATTCATTAAAATGATATGTTTTGCAATAAATTACTTGAGCAGTTTTCTTGAAATGGTGGAATAAATTATAAAGATGTTCCCAATTTCAAAATTTGAGGGAATATTTTTTTAGAGTAGAAAATTTACCCTTGTGAGTCATAACATTGGTCGTCGCTGGTCAACTGTTAAATGTATTTTTAAGACATAACTTGAATAAAAATATTTTAATAATAATAATATTATTTCTTAATGTAATGAAATTTATTTTATTAAGTAATTTTAAGGAATTCAGGGTTAACACCATAAACCTATAATTCCTCTGTAATTTATATAAGGGAATTTGGGGAAATAATTGGTAAATGATATAGATCGACAACCTCAGATTCAGTGAATCATAGATCAATGAATAAAGAAGAAAAAACATCAGAATTCATCAATTATAGTTCAATATATATGTAGGGAATTGTTAATTTCATTTCTTTACTTCCTTGTTCGTAGATTCAATGATGAACATGTATCAACCAACATATAGATTGATCCATAGATTGATCATTCTTATGAGATGAGACTGATTGCATGAATGTTTTGGTTATAATTTTTATTATGTTTAGTTTTAGTTGATCATTCATATAGAAATAGAACATGAATTAAATGAAAAATGGTCTGGGTTCATTCCTCGGGGTTTTACAAGTGTTTTCTTCCACCTTTTTCCCATGTGTTCTTCATTCTTAGCAGGATATAAATGAAGGATTGTCTCAACTTCAGTTATTTCCCCAATGATCTGAAATAATTGATCTGGCCTCGTGATTACAAATTGGAGGTTAGACGGTGAAGGAACAGTTTAATTTGGGTTGGACTGTGGCCAATGATGGCATTGGTTTCAGTGCATGGTGTGGAATAGGGCAGTGCATGGTGGCGGCTGGGGATGCAGCTCTAGTCAGTCCAGGAAAGCGATGGTGTTGGTCCAGGGGTGGAGGTCCAGGACAATGGTGGGTCGGATAATGGATGTGGAACACAGATTGATGAGAGATTTCATGGGATCCCATGGTAGTAGTGAGGATGTTGGAAGGTGGATCGCACGGGAAACACAGACATGGGCAACTGATCACATCAGATGTGGTGCGGCACCACGAGACAAGGGGGGAACATGTTCGGAGCAGACTGTATGCTATGAATTACCTATTCATATTTTTTTCCCAAGGTAGTGTCTTTAGTATTGACATGAAAAACTTTACCAGGTGTCGATCCTATACTAATTGGTTAATCAAGATGGAGTTGTTGGTATCACCCATGGCCTTGGCTATGCCTCTCATACGATGTATCACATATATCATAAAATCATTCACCATATCTCTCTGATGAAGGTTTTTGATGAATGATACTTCTCATATGGTCATCGTCAGTTCTATCAGACCCATATGTTTCTTTGCTCAGATGTGTGCTTCGTGGATTATTTGGACTAAATCCTTAGTGTTGGTATGCAGTGGTTTTGATGTACCCTAGACTTTATGGTATGGTTTGAGTGTATCTGAATATTTTTGTTGTATTATTTAAATATATACTTGTTTAGATAAGAATATTCATTACATTGTGTATTTCATTGCAGTTTTAGGGTGTCATACTAAGTATTGTTAGACTCACCCCTGCATGGGATTTTCCCGCACGTTCGTGTCTTGTGAAAACGAGTGACATTTTCATGGAGTCCTGGGCAGATTAGGTCCACAAAAGGCCTTGTGAGATCAGATAGAACATTATGTTCATACAGATTCATAGAGTATCCCATGAATTATTCCTTCATGTAGGGTTTTGTACATATGAGTTTCAGAAACATGTTTACAAACATTGTTTTTAGTGGGTATATATTTTGGCCTTGTTTACATTCCATCACATCCACTATTGTACTCTAGTTGTGGGTTTTGGATGGTTGCATTCATTTTTTGCATATTTTTTTTACATTACACAATTTTTTGATTGGATATGTTTATGTTTATACATGTACATTAGACTAATGGCACTCATTTTTGGGATATTCATACTCTGTGCTAGTCACCATCCCTTGTCCTATTAGAAGAAAGATTTTAGTAGTCAAGACGCATTCGCCTCTACGAAGGGTCCTGAAATTCAATCCACAATAACAAATTAGATTTACTATTTTTATCAAAAAACCATTCTAGGATGGATTTAGTTATAATCTAGAAGAGGTTCTCCATAAAAGAGTTATAAATCATAATTTTGAATCATTGTATTATTTTTTCATCATCCCATATAAAATAAAATATAATTGTTAAAAATTAAAAACTATAGAAATAATAAATTTAATGATATGTTATTATTGTAATTAAATAACCTATATACATCCCATGTTCCATCAATTGGGAAACAAAATTTTCAACCTTGTGAATGGAATAATACCTCCCCCTAAATAAATGTTATTCATTTTCCATCACCAACTCTAACATGTTTCTATAGTGATGAATTTAATGAATATATATGATATGTACTACACAATTATACTTATTAAAATATCAATTCACATATACCTTCCCACCATTATATCCATTGGAAAATTGATAATGTCTCTTGTGCGTACGTGTGGACTACCACCTCCACATATAGATGTCATAAATTTGTCATTTTATTTTGACATGGATGGTTATATAGACAGATTTAATTAATATATATTATATATATTATATAAATATTATTATGTAATGTTGAAAGAGTATTGAAAATTATTTCATTTCATTTGTTAAAAAATGGACACAATGCTCATACATATACATAGACTACTGTCTAAATTAATATTGTAACTTATTTTCTACCTTTAAATTTTAAGGAATCTTATAAATAATTATATATTTAATATATATTATATTTATTTAATTCAAGATTCCATTGAGATTATTTTTTATCGATCAATGATAGAGGAATCAAATTACCAAACCAAATAATACATGAAAAATTATGTCGTTATTGCATGAAATAAGTATTTTAATAGTGAATTGTTAATAAATGGTTGATAAAAGGTGAAAGAAAAAATCATTTATTGAATGATATATATTATTAAATTACATTACTATATGTTTAATAAAACTAAAATCATTATAATTTTGGTTCTATCATTTTGGATGTAAATTCTTCCTAAGGTAAGGGCTTCTCGTTTCACATTTTTTTCCACGAGACATACAATAATTACAACTTCTCTATTTTTTGTGTTGTATATAATGCCCTTTTTTGAAGTAATTTAATTAAAATACTTATATTATTTGAATTAAATTATTCAGTAGATTGAATTTATTTCATAGGGTTTATGATTCAAATGTTACCAAATATATATAGGCTTATTTTACAGTCCAACATTAATCCAGGATTGTTTGTGTTTGAGTTTATGAATTGGAAATTATTAGATTCTTTTTCCATAAACAATATATTTTTCATAAATGTTTTTTATTTATAAAATGTTCAAATAATTGTACCTATTTCTTATTTTTTCACATAAAATGATTGATAAAATGAAAAAAAACCAATTTTATTTCTCTCATCGACCAAAATTTACTTTTCATCAATATCAATGTCTGTATAAAAATTAAAACATGTTATTTTTGTTTAACTATGAAGCTTAAAATTCATTTTCAATAATGATTTTATTTTTTTTAAATTGTTTTAAATGGAATAATTTTTTCGATTTTGGAATGACGAACTTTTTTTACATTTAATGAATTTTTTGATGGTGCCTTTTATTTTAATGAACTAAACATGAATATAATTTTAAATATTCTAGAACACTAATTAATTTTAATTATCCCAAACAATTTTATAATATTATTTTAAAAAATAAATAATTTCATCTAATTATCTAGAAATTAACAGATATCAAAAGTCATTTTCAATGTGGATGGGAATTTTCATAAATATAGATGTTGTTGAATTCATTATGGTATTTCTATCAACCAAAAATAATATATATATATATATATATTATGTTTATTCCCATATGATGATGTTTTTTAATAATACAATCATAAATATTTTTTTTGGATGGTTGATTATTATTTTGATAGATTATGTACTATCCTGATAACATTTCCTATATTTCTCTATTTATTTTTTTCTGATATAAATTCTTAAAATAATTTCAAATAGTATATTACTATATGAATGTTTACATTTATTATGTTTCTTGATTAAGGAACTTGTTAATGTTTCATATGCACATTTATTAAAATGAATGTTTAAGTGATTATTTTTTACCTCTTTTATATATGGTGTTCATTGAACATAGTATGTAATGGGAAGGTCCCCAATATCCCCATATTTTATAGCTAGGTCACATTACACTAACTTGAAATGTTTTTTCTGTAGAGGAGTTACCCATTTATGAAAAAATTGTAAAAAAAACAGTAGGAATGTATAGTAAACATGGCTAGATTCATGCATTCCCTCATTTTTTGATTACAGATTTATGTCCAAATGATTATTATATTCACTATAATATACATGGAAAATATTCAAGTACATGTGTTAATTTATATGGAAATATTTTATCATCATTTATTTCATCAATATAATTTATTGAGCACCGGTTATTGATTGAATAGATGAATTTTAATTATTTACTATTCCACATTGGATATTCTTTATGTATTGATGACATATTCCTTTGATCTCATACCCATAATTTAATTCTACACTAAATAATTTCTTATTTTCCTTTCCCAAAAATGATACGAAGTGTATTGTGGCAAACAAGTTGATATATAATTAATGGAATAGTGTTGTTATCAAATAACACTATATTTTATAAATTATGATTTCAAATTTAATGTGAAATTAATATATATATATATATATAGAACTCTTATATAACTAAATGTTTTTCATTGGTATTATATTCCTTTTATGTAGAACTTTTGAAATAATGATAACACCATATCTTGGATACTATGGTCATTATATTTATATTGATCATAACATATTTAATATTTTTATCACATTCTTCCAAAAAACATGTAAATAAGAAGTCAAGTATTTAAAAAAAAAGTATTCCATTCCAAATTATATGGAATTAATTAATGAATTAATGATCATAAGATAATTTATTTTTAATAAAAAAATTAATTCCTTTTTAATCGAGTCGGTCCTCATAAATGAAATTATTACTGGTTAAATAAAATGGTGGAGTATATCTTCAAAAAATTTATATGTTAAATTTCTGATATTATAATAAAATTATTCATATCTCATAGGGAACACTAATTTAGATTTTATATATGATACCATGTTCATTCAAAGAACCTATTTTTTACTCTTATTCCCATCATAATTTTTTATTTTTATGAAAATTTACATAGTGTGATGTTTATGTGAGGATTTATAATTTGAATACTAATGTGGAGATAAAATATTAAAAGAATAAATTCTACATGTAGAATGTGTTATCTATTAGTTACCTTTATAGTGTAGGATTTTTATTTGTATACCATATGTTATATAATATATTAGTGATAAATGTATTTGGGTCAACAAGTTTTTTGATTTTAGACAACTATATTTCAAAAAATGAGTATGACAGATTATGATACAAAAAAAAAATCGATCATAAATATGTAGTATGTCACGACCCATCCTTGGGGCCCAGGCCGTGTCTACCCCAATCCCGCCTTCTATATGCCATGGGCTGGCGACAAGAAACAAAGGTGAATCCTCGATAAAAAGGGAAGGCATTGGATTTAAAAATTTATCACACTCAGTCTGAATACAAGAAGTAGAAGCAACAAGTACTAATATAGAAAACAAAGGTGTGTTGAAAGTATGTGGTCCAGTATACAAACCCAACTGAACAACAAGTAAAAGAAAAAGTAAAAATGGAAAATAGATCCTGGATCATCCACCAGGGAATCCTACCTGAAGGGTAGGTACAGATTTCAAAAAACTCATCCCTGAGGTACGTCCCATCTAGTATAGCTCCGAGAAGCCTCCCATCGGTCACCCTCATCCTCAATCGCTGCTGACTATCATCTGCACAGAACACAACAAGGTGCGGGCGATGCCCGTGCAGGGGTGAGTATAACAATACTATGTAGGGGACCTCGAGACCCCTGAAGGTCTCCCATAATCCACTAAGGATAAACCACAGTAGTAAGATACAATCACAAAGTATCAACCATCCTTACTGAGGTATATGCCCATAAATATACATAAGTTACCAATAACAAAACAGTTCCAACTCTTGAGCCCAACCACATTAAGTTCCAAAAGTGTAAAAATACTCAACAAAGAAAGTATAAAACAAGGTATACCCCATAGGTACAGATCACATAAGAAAACCATGTGGTCTTCACCACAACACATCCACATAGAAACATCCACGAAGAAACATCCACCCTTACTTAGGTATATACCCATACATAGACATAAGTCGTCAAGAGTAATCTTCTCATACATGAGGTAAGAATGAATGTAATGACTAAGATCACATAGGTATACATCTTCTATAGAGAGAGGGATGATCAGATGTAGCCACTAAATTATCTAAGCTGTCGAATGACATACATCTATAGAAACCTAAAACAACAGTCTGTGGAAGCAGTTAATCCTACGTGGGATCTCGGTACAAAAGTCGTCGATGTCGAAACCATCGAATATCTAGGTCTAGTCACGTCACTGTCAAACCCACCAAGGATCCAAGTCCAGTCTCGTTGCTGTCGAACCCATGGAGGATCCAGGTCCATTCTCGTCACTATCGAACCCACAGAGGATCCATGTCTAGTATCGTTGATGTCGAACCCATGGTGGATCTAGGTCTAGTCTCTTCGCTGTCGAACACATGGAGGATCTAGGTCCAGTCTTATTGTTGTTGAACCCATGGAGGATCCAGGTCCATTCTCGTTGCTGTCAATCCCATGGAGGATCCAGTCCCAGTAGTAGGTCCACGTAGGATCCTATTATCTCAATCACAGCCAGCCATAGGGTTCTCGTGAACAACATGCTCGATTGCAGGAGGTTCTTCTTCTTGATCCAAGCGTCAATACATCAACTACCACAATCTCTTGAGATGATGTATCTCATAGATCTGTCTCATCATAAGGAACCCAGCGTGACAGACGATGCGTCAATCAGACACCCAGTCTGTGAGTTAATGACATTTCTGTTCCATGGGCCCGGTTGGTTTTTAGGTTCAAACCAACCCAACCATATCTCAATTATATACAAATCTCAAGTTTGGTATTCCTAATGTACCATCTCATTATATGAATTACGTCACTATAGACAGTTCATCCATCAGACACCCGTAGCTCATGATACGGATGAAAATGTAATTTTGGGTTAAATGGGTCCCGACTGGGGTCCAACCTGGTTCGCTGGTCCGACCCGGCCCGATGGGGAGACCCGGCCCGATAGTGGCCCGACTGTGGGGGCAGCCTGACCCGAAGTGGCAGCCCGACCCGAAGTGGGGGCCCGACCCGAAGTGGGGGCCCTGCCCGAAGTGGCGCCCTGGCCCAGCGGGCCGGCCCGCGTGGCTGGGCCAGTTGGCCCGCGTTTCCTTGTAAGGTCGGCCAAGTTGTTGGGGGGGGGGGGGTGCCACAGACCCCATCTATCGAAGGAACCATCGCTACATGTCGGTTCGGTGAACCGTGGGGCCCGACGGGTCCCACCTGTGGTGCGCCCACCGACGGCCAGCTTAGCTGACCGCCCTCCTCCTTCCACCGCGGTGCGATAACGCCGCAACCATCCCATCCGACCACTATAGAATTTGTGGCCACGAATTCTTCCTACAGCGTGGTGTGATGGCACTACGCCCCTCTGGCACTGCCGCTGCCCTATCCTCTATGCGGAGTGACGGTGCCACGCTCCTCCGGTGACCCAGCAGCCCTTGTGCCAACGGTTCCTCTCGTGGCCAGCCCATTTCTGGCCACTGATGCTCCACCATGGTCCTTCCTTCCGGTGGCGTCGTTGCACCACCGCTGTCGTCAATAAATGAGATCAACAAAGAGGGAGGGTCGGGCCGTGTTCGTGCGGTCTGAGCCCTCCTCGATACGATGTCATAATTTGGAAATTCACATTCACAAATTCAACGATGTTGAACGAGTATAAAATCAACTCAAAATCCCCCTAACTCGTTTCGATGAACGTTGACAGAGTGGTGGGAAGGAGGATGTCGTTCCGTTCACATCAGAATGTATAAAGAAGTCAAGGATGGCGTCGTTAGTGTTCTTCAAGGACGACGCTCCCACCTTTGTTCTGGTTGAAGAAGGAAGAAGATGTATGAGGAGGAGGCCAAGGAAGAAGTCTAAGAAGGGAGGATGTCATCGGCGTTCTTCGTGTTCTTCTTTGGAGTATATATGTTCCTCTAACATCCCTTCCTCTCCCAAGTTTCCACCAACAAAAATAAAAGATACGAACCCAAAATGAATTAATAGATTACATATTATTTCATTTCATAGCATGAAATCAAAATAATTCAAAAGGCACCAATTAATTAAAAGAAGAGTTCTATTAATTAACTTTGTGGGTTGGCACACTTAATTAGTGGGGGAGGTTCCAGGGTTTCCCCCACTTTATGGAGAGTTACTAGCTGTTAAAGCCCGTGTGGTCCCCACTTTATATATCCTCCCATGGGAGGTTATGTGTGGGTGGGACCCACCTCCATAACCTCCCATGTGAGGTTAGGGTGCGGTGGACCCCTCCCCCAACCTCAACTTGGCTGTTTTAACGACCTCAATAAAAATAATTTATCCTCCTATTTTTATTAATTTAATTAAAAACCCCAAAAACCAACATCTATTTTCATTAGAACAGTACTACAGTGAAGGTCTCACTAAGAAATCACTAACACTGTGAGTTCAATGGTTCCCTAAGATTACAGTTCCGAGCCCCAGTTCAAAAGATATAAAATCCCGCTCATACATTTACTGAAGGTACCCAAACAAAACTTTAGAAATTGATTCATGGCACACCAGGCCTCAAAATCAAGCATCGTCAAGAACTGAAGAGTCGAAAAATTCCCATGAATTTAAGAAAACATTTCCACGGGATTTTCGGGTCTTTAAATTCTCCCACCTCAGGAATTTACGTCCTTGTGAGATACAACTAACACTAAGGAAACAAATGGGGGTACTGAGCACACATCTGATCCTACCTCTCCCATGTGCTCTCCAGGAGGTTCTCATGCTGCCAGCGAACGCGCACCAGAGGTATCGACCGTCCACGCAGGACCTTCTCATGTTGATCCTCAATCTCCACTAGAACCTCCATGAAAATCTCCCTATCATCGATGTACATCTCACCATGGTCGAGGAAGTGAGAAGGGTCATGAACCTATTTCCTCAGCTGAGATACATGGAAGACGTCGTGCACCAGGTGCAACTGAGGTAGAAGATCCAAGTGGTAAGCCACCTCGCCTACTCTATTGAGGACCTGGAAAGGTCCGATGAATCACAAATATAAATTTCCACCTCGGCCAAATCACTGTTGAAATCACCGAGGCGAGACCTATAGAAAGTCGTGGTTGCCATCCACGAACTCCAATGGTCTCAGTATCCTATCAGCATAGGACTTATGCCTGCTCTGTGTAGTCTTCTTCCACTCCTGGTTGATCTGCACCTTCCCCGTCGTAGCCTGCACCATCGCTGGTCCCATAGGTGCTGACTCCCCTGGGTTAGTCCAGCATGGAGGTGATCTGCAAGGTTGGCCGTAAAGTTCCTTGAAAGGTGCCATCCTGATGGTGGAGTGGTGGCCATTGTTTTACGCAAACTCTATCAAAGGTAAGTGATCCTCCCAGCTGCGACCGAAGTCGAGGACGCATGCACGGAGTATGTCCTTGAGAGTCTAAATGGTCATATCAGTCTTACCATTCATCTGAGGATAGTAGGCAGTGCTCAAGTGAAGTTGTGCCACGAAAGCCTCCTGCAACCCCATCCATAGAAGGAATGTAAACCGTTCGTCACAGTCGGAGATAATAGAAGAATTTACTCCATGCAAACGCACAACCTACTGTACATAGAGGTGTCCCAAGCTCTCTACTGAGCCCTACTCTCTGATAGGTAGGAAGTGGCCTGACTTGGTGAGCAAGTCTACGATCACCCATATCGAATCGTGACTCTTGGATTTATGTGGAAGACCCATCATTAAGTACAGAGATATCCCATCCCACTTCCACTATGGGACCACTAAGAGATGTACTGATCCTGCTAGTACTTGGCGCTCTACCTTCACTTACTGAAAAGTGACACATCATCAGACAAAATCTGCTACTGGAATCTTCATACCTGTCCACCAGTGTTGTCTTTGAAAGTCCCGATACATATTAACAACTCCTGGATGTACTGCAAGAGGGGAAGTGTGGAACTCTCTCAACACTTCCTCCTGAAGTGCAACTGGTACCAAGGTACATTCTCTGATGAGGATGACGTGCTCCCCACCTTAAAAAAATGCATCAGGTGCATGCCCTATGGATATCTGAGAACGTCGTGTCTCGTAGTCAGTGTACCCACATTGCGCCTCCCTGACTAGCTGAAGAAGTGGAGGAGTGACTGTAAGAGACTATATATAGGATGTTCTATCCCTTATCTACAAAGGATATCTGTAATGTGAACAGCTTCCTTATCACCTCACCTAACAGCAGAATTCCTGATCTCCTACTAAGAGCATCCACAACAACATTCCCCTTCCCAGGATTATAAACTATCTCGAATTCATAAACCTGGAGAAACTCAAGGAAATGTCATTGTCTTAGGTCCAGGTCCTTTTACGAGAATACTAACATGAGAATATTGAGATTAGAGTAAACCATAAATTGTTCGCTCAACAAACAATGGGTGAGACTAGCCAATTATAAGGAACTCGACTACACCCTTCTTCGCCTACGTCCTATAAAAGCTGCAAAGATTTCTCCTCTTCCGAAAAGATAAATCTGGTCTCATTCCCTGGATGTACAACACCTTTTTCCTAATACGGTCAATCCTAACATGAACATTACTATTTTATGCCATGGACAACGTCACAATGCCTCAACACTACTAACACAAGATCCAACCATTACTCTCACCTCCAAGGGTTGAGTCACACTATCGACATCATTGTGTGGCCACTATGTCTCCTTTAATAGGAATCTCGAATGTGAGGGTCAATTCAACGTTTTAATCCCAAACCTCTTAGTATCAACAACACAAAAAGGCAGGAAAGAAAACGTCACAAGAACAAGTGTCTTTTATTACTGTAGCTCAACATACATAGTCAAAAAGCAACCACAAACAACAACAAAAATGATGCTAGAAGCATCATGTACAAAGAGTTATATGCCTGGAGCTAGTCCCACTCCTATCCACCTGCTTCTGAAGCTGGAGGTGAACCGTCTAGGGGTGGTGGTGATAGTGCTCGATGACTCTGACCACCATTCGATGAAGGACCTACTCCACTACCTCATCCACCGCTTGGCTGATTCTCAAGATCCTACTACTTCCTCTGTCTTGGTGGATCCTCTAACGCCTGCTGATCAACTGTGTGGGGAGTCGTACAGTCATGTGCCTTGTGACCCCATTCCCTGTAAGAAAAATAGACAATTATCCTTTCAAATCTCCCTCGGCCTCGGGTGCCCCGCACCCCCGAATCCACATCTAGTGGTATTTTAACAGTATATCTAACCTACTTGTGCCCCCATGTCATCTTCCTACTACCTGATACAGATGAATTAGCTACTGTCAGAATGCCTTGTGGAAAGTGCAGTAGCTCCTGAGCACGAACATAGCGTAGAGTCGCGGGTACAAACTCCCCCCTGAAAAGACCCTCAAAGTTCCCCCAGGTGAGGGTCACCTCGTCGTAAAATGAGAGCATCAGGCTCCACCACCTTTCAGCTCCTCCCTGAAAGAGACTAACAGCTAGGTGCACCATCAAGTCAGCGGGTGTCCCAACTATGTGGAAAAATTGTGCTACAAACTACAGCCAACACCCAACCGTCGGAAAATCTTTCTTGCCTCGAAACCTCAGAGGCTTCTATCGCAGGAAACCGTGCAACACAATCAAGTGGCACTCACCCTCTCCTGTTGGGGATGGTAGAAACGGTAGCCCATTGGTTAGTGGTACCACTTGTGCCTCCTCATTGATGGGGCCCTACACCAAGTCCTCATCGCTCAGTGGGCTACCATCGCACTCTCAACTCCGAACTCGTGCTGACTGACGTAGTGAAGACATCCTGAAAATAAATATGTTCTCCACGATCAAAAGAATACATGCTGTTCTGAATCAATGTAATCCCAATGAAAATTTTTCAAAAGAAACACACACACAATCACTGTTTTCATGTACTGGGTCAGAAATCAGAAGTCAGAGTCCTAGTGTATGGATATGTCGGCCGCCACACTAACAGTGGTTTCCCTAAACTGATAACCACCCCCAAAACACTTAACACTATTGCTGTTAAATGAATCAGAGTCCATGTTCTACGGTAGAACTGACTCCTCTGAAAACAATTTTTCACGACCCGTCCTTGGGGCCCGTGCTGTGACTACCCCAAGCCTGCCATCCATAGGCCAGGGGCTGGCAACAAGCACCAAAGGCAAATCCCCGATAAAAAGGGAAAAAATTGCCTTTAAAACTATATCACACTCAGTCTGAATGTAAGTAGTAGAAGAAAAAGGTATTAATATAGAAAATAAAGGTGTGCTGAATGTAAGTGGGCCTGTATACAAACCCAACTAAACAACAAGTACAAGAATAAATAAAAAGGGAAAAGATCTCCTGGATCATTCACTAGGGGATCCTACCTGAAGGGTAGGTACAGATCTCGAACAACTCATCCCCGAGGTATGTCCCATCTAGTCTAGCTTCAAGTAGCCTCCCATATGTCACCCTCATCCATGATCACTACTGACCATCGTCTGCACAGAACACAACAAGGTGCGGGCGAAGCCTGTGTAGGGTTGAGTATAACAATACTCTGTAGTCTCGTTGCTATTGAACACACGGAGGATCTAGGTCTAATAGTAGGTCCATGTAGGAACCTATCATCTCAGTCGCAGCCAGCCATAAGGTTCCCGTACACAGCATGCTCGATTCCGGGAGGGTATGCTCCTTGATCCAAGAGTAGATACATCAAATACCATGATTTCTCGAGTTGATGTATCATGTAGATCTATATCAACATAAGTAACCCAACTTAACTGACGACACGTCAATCGAACGCCCGATCAGTGAGTTATTGGCATTTTCATTCCAAGGGCTCAGTTGATTTTTAGGTTCAAACCAACCCGACCGTAGACCAAATATGTACAAAACTCAATATTAGTATGCCAAATGTACCGTCCCATTCTAAGATTTCCATCACCATAGATGGTTCGTCGATCAGACACCCGTATCCCATGATACGGACAAAAATGTAATTTCGGGTTAAATGGGTACAGACTGGGGTCTGACACGGTCCACAGGTCTGACCCGGCCCAATGGGGTGTGCCAACCCGATGGCGGCCCAACCCAAAGTGGCGGCCCGACTCGAAGTGGTGTCCCGACCCGAAGTGGTGGCCTGACCTGCATTGGAGACCCAGCCTGACCGGTTGGCCCGCGTGGCCTGGCCGGCCGGCCCGCGTGGCTAGGCCGACCACGTCGTTGGGGGGGGGGGGGTGCCGCTCCCCCTGGCTTTCGATAGAACCGGTGCTGGGTATGTGTTGAGTGAACCATGAGACCCGATGTTTCCCACCTGTGGTGCGCCCGAAGGCGGACGGCTGAGCCGGCCGCCCTCCTCTGTCCGTCGCGGCGCTACGGCGTCGCGCCCATCCCATCTGACCACCGTGGACTTCGTGACCGCGGCTTCTTCATCCGGTGTAGTGCGACGACACTAAACCCCTCTTGCACCACTATGTCCCACCTGGCCATGGCCTGATCCTCTTTGCGGCGTGATGACGCCGCACTCCTCCGGCGACTCGGCGGCCCTTGCGCCACCGGTTCCTCTCGTGGCTGTACTGTTGCCCGCCGCTGATGCTCCACAACGTTCCTCCATTCCAGTGGTTCCATTGTGCCACCACCGTCATCAACAAACGAGAACAACAAAGAAAAAGGGTCGGGCCGTGTTCGTGCGGTCTGATCCCTCCTCATTACGGTGTCATCATTCGGTAATTACCATTCACAAATTGAACGACTTAGAACGGGTATAAAATCAACTCAAAATCCCCCTACCTCGTTTCGATGAATTTTGATGGAGTCGCGGGAAGGCAGACGTCATTCCATTGACGTTAGAAAGTAGGAAGAAGTCAAGGACGACATCGTCAGCATTCTTCAAGGAAGGAGCTCCCTTCTTTGTTCCAGTAGAAGAAGGAAAAAGATGTCCGAGGAGGAGTCCAAGGAAGAAGTCGAAGAATGGAGAACGTCGCTGGTGTTTTCGCATTCTTCGCATTCTTCGTTGGAGTGGATATGTTCTTATAAGGGCCCTTCATCTCCCATGTCTCCACCAACAAAAAGAAAAGATTCCAACCCAAAATGAATTAATATATCCCCTATTATTTTATTTGTTAGCAAGAATTAAAAAGAATTCAAAAGGTTCCTATTAATTAAATAAAGAGTTCAATTAATTAATTGTGTGGGTTGGCACACTTAATTAGTGGGGGAAGTTCAAGGGTTTCCCCTACATTATATATAGTTAGAAGGGGTTAATGCCCGTGTGGTCCCCACATTAAATAACCTCCCAAGGGAGGTTATGTGTGGGTGGGACCCACCACCATAACCTCCCATGGGAGGTTATGGTGTGGTGGCCCCCACCCCAACCTCCACTTGGAGGTTTTATCCACCACAATAAAAATAAGTTTTCCTCTTATTTTTATTGTATTTAATTATAAAACCCCCAAAACTAACATCCATTCTTGTTAGAACGCAACTGCGGTGAAGGTATCACTAAGAATTTACCAATGCTGCGAGTTCAACGGTGCCCTCAGATTTCAATTTCGAGCACCGATACCAAAGATATGAAATCCTACTTTTACGTTTACTGAAAGTACCCGAAAAAAACTTCAAAAATTGATTTCGGGCACACTGGGCCTCAGAATGAAGCGCCGTTAGAAACTACGGACACATAAAATTCTCTTGAATTTAAGAAAAAAATTTCCACATAATTTATGGGACATTACATAGTATAAAAATAGATCATAATAGGAATGTTATAGTTTCATTCTAGAACTCTATTCAGGTGTCAGGATTTTGTTTTTTTTTGGGATTTTAATGATTTCATTCCACAATTTGCACCACTATTCCATTTTTGTAACTTTTTAACAAATAATAAAAAACAAAAGCAAAATTATTATAATTATATTTATGATGAAATATCTGCCTTTATATATATATATATATTTATACATTATTAATTATATTCAGTGTTTATAAAATAATTTTAATCTTGTATGGGATAGTCTGATTCAATATTTGAGTCCCAATTTTATGTAGTTCTAGTAAATCTATATATCCCTTTGGTATCATTTTTTCCTACATAATCTAATTTATATACATATATTATGAATTATTTATTCCCTACAGACATAAATATTTATTTTTCAAATAATAATATTGGATTTGAATTTATATATAATTCATAGACATTTAGATTCACTATTCATATCCCATCATCATTATTAATATTTAAATGGTTTTAAAAATTTATTATAACTCAATTTTATGTTTATAGTTTTAATATTATTAAATTCATTAGATCATCTACCATAAGTATATAAAATATAATTATCATAACTTGACATTTAATTTGTAAAATATTCTTTTAATGGTATTGAGAACACAATAAAATTAAATTGTTTATAATAATATTATAGGAAATATTTATCATTAATCCAAAGGATTTTGATGAATATATTTTCCATACCATTTCTAAGATTACTAAATCATATTAATTGTGTTTGTTTGTCAATGTAAATGGTGTTTGAAAAAATAATTATGACTATTATGGATTCATTATAATGTTTATCAATTATGTTCTTTAGGTTTTTGTTTGATAAAGCATCCCTTGTTTTTAATCAAAATTATCATAATTATTTTGTATGTGGGTTGAATTTTTTTATTCCGTATTTAATTGACTATCATTAGGGTGAGAAATTTATATAAAAAGTTAGGATTAGTGGGAGTCATCATATCATATTGCAAATATTGATGTAAGTTTTTTCTGCACTCTGTTTGACCCTATGTGAGAAGATTCCATTATATATCATAACAATTTTCCACATGCCATGGGAGTGTTGGTTTCTATATTAGATCATAGGTTAATAAATTTCCTGTTAATTTTTTCATCACACTATATTTTACTGTGTAATCCAAATATATTAAATGTTTTAGTAATTACCAATTATCAGATAGTGTTATTGAGAGATTAGAAAACTTATGTGCGCCAAAGTATAACTATGTGAATCATTACAAAAATATTATGTAATATCATTATTTTTCTCTCATTTAATATATTCATGATTTAATCATAGAGGGCATTATATGATTTTATTTAGTATATAGTTTACTTGATATGATTATATTTTAATGTTTTTTATTTTGGATGGGTAACGTGTGATATGTAAATAAATATGTTTTTTGTTTTCAATACCCGACTAATTGGTGACTTCTATAAAAACTCATGGGATATTTCAATTTAATAACCCAATATAATGATGTGAGTTCATCAATATAAATTATAGATCAGATTATTTTACTATATTGATATACCATGTTGATTGTTATGAAAAAAATAGAAGATCATTTTCAAAACTCTCTAATTGACATTATGTTTTATTCATGATCATCTGTAAAAAAGTTATTTTCTCTTACCATTTTCATTATAGAAAATTCATTGATTAAATTATGTATATTAAATTAGATTTTTATTGTCAATGACATTTCTATTTCCCGATGATTTTTTCAAAAAATATATCTATTGAGTGTGGTTCAGAAATTGAACACCAATTATTAATAATGTATTGAACATTATTATAGTAAAACATAAATAATTATGATATGATTCAAAATTATAGTTTCATAATGAATTAAATAAAGATATTGGTTTCTTATTTGTATCAATAAAACAATTATTCAAGAAAAAAGGATTTAATAATGGACTTATACTCACAAATGTTTGTATTTTATCATTACTCAGTATGACCCAATCAATTGTACCCAATAATAAATTCTTAACTTAATGGAATGTAACTAGAGATAGAAATGTATTATGAAAATCACACCCACAATAATGGGATCTCAAACATTAGAGTAAAATGAATTCTTATATAGAAGGAATGAATTAGGACCCACAATATCTCTCTTTTTTATAATGTTCACAAGAATACACATAAATGATTGAATATATGATACTTATATATGATCCTTATCATACAACATGAATTATTTTGGAGTCATTAATGATAATAATTAAATATAATGATTATTACCGGAGAGTGGAAAATCCATCATTTGTGAACGAAAAATATCCATATATATATATTAAAGAAAATATAACATCTAAGATGTCTAAAATATGGTCATGGTTCTAATGATATAAATAAAAATAATGTATACTAATATGTTACATTTTTTTGATGAATTTGTATAAAATAATTAAAATATTTGAAATATATTATATTAGACAGTGATAAAATATGCTGAAGGGCTCAATACTCTTAAATGATGGAGGTTAAGGGAATTTTTTAAGATGTGTTTGATTACAAAATCTTATAACATGAATAAAATTACCGTGGAAATATAAAAATATATATGTTTCATATCCCATGTGTAACCTAAAATAGTGGAATTAGAGACCCCACTGATGCAGTTATTATGTATGTATAATAAATAAAATTTATTTTTATCAATAATTCTATAATTAATTATAAATTGGCTTTTTCAAGTAAATATTTTTACATAAAAATCCTTAATTAGATTTTTTATTTTATATAATAAAACATTAACATGAATAAACATTAATATTATGAAATTATAATTTTTAAATGATTCATAAGTGGATTAAATTTCACTTCACAACCATGATTCCATTTTGAAGAATCATAGAAGATGATGGTGATGATGAACCAAAATCATTATCCATGGTGGGGAAGACATCCAAAACAACATATCCTCAAACTAAAATATATAATAAGACATAAAAAAAAATCAATTTTTGAATAATTTTATATTTTGGAGATGATTATTTAGATAATATGGAGAGTATCAATGGTTGGTAGATAACTATATAAAATTGCATGGTAGTTGTGATTGAAATTAAATATATTTAATGTAATAAATAATAGGATTATTATAATTTTTTATAGATATTATTTTGGAATAATTTTTGTCTTAAAAATAATAAAATTTGAGATCTAACATTAATATGTGACAAAAGTTGATTAGAAATTCAATAGAAAAAAATTACAACTCTTAGGAAATATTGATAATGTAAATCAAATTAAAATTTTGAAATAAAATCAATTAAATGATGATTAGAGGCCGAAGTACACCAATATAGAGAGACATATGATAATTATTGAAATTATATAATGGATTATCATTTGGTGTTAAGATAATTTGAACCTGATAATAAGGATTTTTTTGAGCTGAGAAAAAAATTAATTAAATATTCTTTCGTCATCGTAATACCATTATTTAAATTTCCCAATATTTCATATTAAAAATGAATTATAATATTTGAAATGATGAATTGAATGATTTCATAAAATATAAACTGAATTATCTCATAGTGAATGCGATTTTTGATATAAATAAGGTGTCTATAAAAATTAAAAAGCACAGCAAAAGAACATAGTTAATTGGTAATATACTAAGACTTGGATTGATTTCAAAAGATAATAGTATAATTATAATTTGAAATATAGAGATATCTAGTGGAGTAAATATTCTATATAAATAAAAAATGCATCTGAAATAATTATTTATTGATTCTATTTAATTTTCTCACGAAATTTATACGCCACAACTAATGAATTATAATTGATTATAAACCATTCCATATGGAATTTTAATGATGGATCTTAATTTATAGAAAATATTTATTTTTATTTATTTATCATAATATTTCTTACATATTTATGTTTAAAATATCAGTATAGGGATATAAGATAGTGAATTTTGTATGGTGGATATCAAAATAGGAAAACACATCAACAATTCCTCAACATGTTTGGAGGATATATGAGATGAAAATAGATTTCATAAAAAAAATATTAGATGGTGTGATAATTTTGGAAACACAATCAATATATATCGTAAAATTGTATATTATAAATAAAAATAAATATCATGTATAGAAAATTTATAAAATTAATATAATTGAATAATTTTTTTTGATAATGTAAACTATATGGAATGAAAAATTGAGTAATATTGTATTATGAAAAATATGTTATCATCACAAAATAATGAAGATGAAAATAAAATACTGAATTTTTTTATAATGATAAAAAAATTGTCCACCATATTTTGGTAATGAGTTATTTTCTCTAATTATTCAGTTGGTTATTATTATGATTCTTCCAAATTATCAAAATATGTTCTAGTTTGTATTTAACAATGTATACGAGTTTTATAACACACGCATATATATAATAAATATGATGGAATTAAGGAATTACATATGAATTAATATCTTGTAGATGTTTTTTATGGTTAGATGTCACTTATGGGTTTCCTCTTGAACTATATTTAGTAGTATTTCTATATTTGTGGTCTTTTTCAATGTGAAATTACATACATTGGTATTTTATATTTATATAAAGTATTTTATTAGGGTATTCATTATAATTTAATTGGTATAATTGGTTTATATATCCACTCTAACTATATTACATACTTTTGGTTCTAGTTTCCTATATGTGCTTTATTTTAATTTTTCTTCATTGGAGACTCTCCTAAATACATGCTATATAGAATGAGAATGACTATCAGTGTCTTAGGGTAACAGATCCGGCTAAATAATTTCTAAATTTAAAATATTCATATATATTTTTTATTAAATATATATATAATTATATTCTATAAATGACACATTTATTTCCCATATCATGGAATAATCCAATACATTGTCAAAATGTATTTCCTACTTATTATCTATACTGTTCTATTAATATTAATAAAAATATTGATAATTATCCTTTATTTAATTTATTTGACTTATAAATAAATTTCAATTCAAATACCAACGTAACATTTCATCCACACATAATAATAAAATAATATAATAATGGGTATCGTTTAATAGTTTATATTATCATACATATAATAATCTTAACAAAAAAAATTAATTTCCAATTATTCAATGAAAATAAGTTAAATTAGTAAATTGATAAAAAATTCTAAAATGTGCTTTATCCCCATTATGTAATCATTGAATACAAATCAGATAACTAAATATAATGAAAACAAGTTCAAAAATATTAAATAGAAATAACAGAGTTATTTCATCCAGAATAATATATACGAGGTCTGCCTACAAGCATGTGAATTGTAAAAAATGTCAAACGTAATGTCATATCTCATTCTTTTATAAAAAAAGTGTATTAAAACTCTATCATTTTTATTTATAAAAAATAGTCAAAACCACATAGGGAAATAAAATCCATTTATCAATTTGTATTATAATACTTACATAGGAATTTTATATCAGTTTTAATATAAAATTGAATTTGCATCACTATATATACTGAATTTTATCTCGACACCATAATATAAATCAATAAAAAACAATTATTTGGATTCTTAATTCTTCCCCACATTTGTTTATATTATTCTAGATAATTTTATGTTCAAGATATACATGAGTGAAACGAAATCAATTTTTGTCATATAATGATTCCAATTGAGGAATATATTCATAAAGTTCCACTAATCAAGTGAATCATTATCTATATCCAATATTCTTTTCACTCTCATTTAAACTAAAATGATATTCCACTTCCATTTTGTACACATCAACTATAAATTAATAAATATAAGATTATGAATAAATTTAATATTGTAATGTTAAAAATAAAATGGATTAATTATATAATGTCATATTATTTTTGTATATAAAATACATCTTTGTGAATTGTCAATGACACCTAAATTATATCATGTATCAAAATTAAATAAATTAAAGATTATTTATAATGATATTTTTTAGTGTGACCTACAATTCAATGATATATAAGCCACAGTCCATCACTGTAATATTAGTATGCACCATCATTAAAGTAATACAAAATATAATAACATATTTGAATATTTTATAGAGATAAAAATTTATTCAATGTGTTTATTGAATCCAAATATTCATATAATGAATTGAAATTTCACACAAATAATAAAAAACACATAATAATCTCTTCCTAATACAAGACACGATAGTTAAAAATTATTGACAAATTTATTCAGTAAAATTGTCATTATTTTAATCAATCCATATTTTAATATAATTTTCGAAAATAATAATTCTAAACATAACATAACAATTTCCACTCTCTCAGGGGAATGATACATGCTATATTTAATAAAATATATCAGTGGAATCATTACTCTATTATCCATAAATAGAATTTTAATATAATAGAATTTAATAAATGCATTGAAACTAATATACAATAATGTATCTATGTTATATTTTTTCATTGAAGATATAATATTATATAAATTCATCATCAAGAAACATCCTAATGAATTATTTTAAATGAAAATGAAATTAATGGGTCTCTAATGTTTAATAAATAATTGATCTATTTGAATACTTTAATGGAACAAAAAACTAAAATTACATAATTTTTTTTCCTGAAAAGATATATTTGGAATATACACCTCTCAAAATATATTATAGATATATATTGATTGACTAATTACTAAGGGAGGTCAATCTTATCCTCCTAGTTAGTAAAATAAACCTACATTTTATAACTAACTATACATCTATATATTGACAAAAATGTGTTCACTATATAATTTAAACACATGAATTATAAATCATTAACATACGTTCCATATATAAATGAGAAAACCCACATATGAAAATGTTCAATTGTAAATTTGAATGATTCAAAATATGTAATAAAAATTATAAATTATCATAGCATAACAAAATGAATATGTTAAATAAGTATTGATATACAATTGATAAAAAATAAAAATAAATCTCAAACTGCACCACAATATAATTCAGTGAACTTATAAAACACCAAAAAACATGTTCAATTATTTATCAAGTATAGGATGTGAAAACAATATTCATTATTTCAGTAGATCTATGATCTTGTTATACTATTCGATAAGTGATTGTCCCCACTAGCATATATTTTGTTTATTTTTTATCGGATGGTTTTTCTATTATCCACGAACATAATATGATCTATCTCAATAATAAAACATTTCCACTCATATAGTGTAACAATAAATATATAATAGAAAATTTGGCAACAAATACCTTCCAATAATAGATTAGAAAACATTAATTTATATTATAATGGAGAACCAAATATATCAAAAAAAAATTTGTACCCACAACACAATATGGGTATCACTAAATGTAATCCTCTAAAATTTATAGAAAGAAATTAATAGCTATATATATATTCAAATGATTTATAGGAAATAACATCGAAAATTGATGAAATAATCAAATGATTAAAATTAAAATAAAAAAAATTATTTTCCAAGGTAGATGTGACCAACATCATAGTACATTGTATCAATGACTATTTTTTATAACCCACTAGAAAATTAAAAATTGAATATAACAAACCATAATAAATACCATGAATCTATCCCAACGTTATTATCTTTCATATGATATATATCACACTTTTTCTTATCCCTACGATATTCAACCACTATCACCTCAGAAAGAAAATGCGGAATCTGTCCCACTATGATACACTATTTCATGTACAAGATGAGTTGGTGGAATTGGAATCATAAGAGATACACTCTCAATGTAAAATTAATGTAGATATTTGGATGATGTCCTATTTTTGACCAATTTTGAAATTACATTGGCTGATATGTACATACACAATTCGTATGGAATTTTGGGTCCCATTATTAATAAAATAATAAAATGATAGTTTTAGAAGGATTATAATAATTAAATTTCAATTTATATTAATATCCATTTATCTATTTGTAATTATCAAATATAATCATATAATTTCTCAATGATATAATTGACCACCTCGATACCCTTTATTCATTTATGAAATTATTTTCAATAATAAGGGAATTATTATATATATTTATTATTATAGCTAAAAAAATGTTTTGAATCAATTAATTTAATCTCTAATATTATAAATTTTTCACAATTACATTCGTTAATGTTATAATTATTTCATAATATATGAGAAAAATGAAGAACATTTGTAAAATTAGGGGAAGTATCATGAATGAACATGTTCACCAGAATCAATTCCTTGAACCTCTGCCTCGATCCATCCCCTGTATCAATATACATAACATCAAAATCTATGGTTACATAAATACATAAAATTTAAATACAATTTCACGACTCTTTGGAAATAAACCCCCAACACCTGACTGTCATGTCACATTAATCGCTCAAGAATAATAACAATAGGTCTCACCTTGATCCTTAATAAAAAAAATAAGATAGAAAATAGTATTTTTTTCATTTACCAAAAGATTATATTCAACAAATTATATAATATATCATATTTATAGTTGTGTATTGTGCCCAAAAATCACATGTCACTTCAATAAAAAATTCATTCACATGAGATATTGTTCATTCGATATTCTAAAAAAAATTATTTTCTCTCATTTTAACATATTTTAAAATAGGACATAAGTATCAAACAATAGAATCATGATTAGAATATACCACTATATTTCCATTTAAAAAACATTCAGAATTTATATATTTTATATGATTCTCTTGAGTAAAAATAATTGTCCACATGATTCAATGAAAATAAGTAATATATTCCATAATTTTTAAAAAATCAACAAAACATACACTATAAATATAGAAATTCACATTATCAAAGTTTAATAGGTACAATAAATTTTGAAAAATTATACTATCAAATTTAACTCACATATATATGTTAAATGCTTTATTAAAAAAATCTATTAATGAGAATTATTAGTATTTTATAAATAATTTTATAATTTTGGTAAAATATAATCTATAATAAAATAAATCAAATGTGAAAAATAAAATTCCATTTTTCAACTTTTGTAAAAAGATGAAGTGATATCCAACTAATATCATTAATTAAATTCATTTTAATAAAAAATAAATGATATTTACTAAAATAAATTCACTAGTTGCCTTAGAATAATGGTTTTCAACTTTTCTTTGTTGTCAATGGACACATGGACATGCACATGAATAAAATTTATAAAATTTCTAAGACTCTAATAACATAAATAAAAAAGAAATGATATATAAAAAAATCATAAAATAAACTAGTCTAATAAAAATTTTAATTTTCATATCACAACATGAATATACAGCCATGGAAAAATTCCACATGGACTCATTTCTAAAAAATAATTACTAAATAATATTAATTTAATATTTGGGATAATAATTATAATATTGGGAGAGATATACACAATAAATTTCTATTCTAACAAAATGCAAAAATATGTCACTAAACATTTAATTGTAATGTTTGAGAAAAAATATATAAAAGTCACTAAACCAACATATATTTTGTCACGACCCGCCTTCACCAGAAAGAATGAAGGGTCTTCAGATTTCCAAGCCCTTCCTTCTTTAAGTTGAAGGAGAGATAATGACCCCCGAAACCCACCTTCTATAGCTCCCAGAGTGGCAACTAGCACCAAGGGTATGGAAATCACACACAAATGGAAGGAATTACCCTTTTTTTATAGGATCGAGAAATAAGATGAATAAACCCAACACCACAAAAATTGAATGAAAAGTAAATCCAAATGTAAACAATTCCCATATGCATGTTCAAAATTAAAAGATACATGATACAAGAACTCCAAAGATAAGGTACCAAAAGAAAGAAAAAACGACAACAGTAACTGCCCCATGGTCTGAGCTAGTACGGTCCCACACGATCCCTAAAGTCCTCATGGAAACCTGAAAACAGTTTTTATATATATACGGTGAGCATACAAGTATACTCAGTAGGAAAAAACCTAAAGCTCTCATGCACAAGTGGGGAGACGTATTAAAGTCTCATGAGAAACAGACAACCAAACACTATCAAGGAGTTCATCCATCCCACTAACCAGCCACACTCGCCAAATAACGTAAGCAAGTAATGTATAATAAAATCACATCGATGTTTGGGTACCCCGCACCACTTTCCCACTGGTTATTGAAGTCATCCTACGCATCGAACCAATCCCGCCATTCTCACCACAGTCCCACTTCCACACCCGCCCGCACACACCTGGGCCATATCCTCACGTAGTCCCACTGCCAAACCCCGCCCACAAACACCTAGGCCACAACTTTCACACGTAACCATGCCTGCAAACACCTAGGCCAGAACAACCACCACCAGGCCCAAAGACACATGGGCTAGAAGATCTACTGCCACGCCTGAAGACACCTGGGCCTCATCCCGAAGACACTTGGGAAACTACCTGCCTTCACACACCTGGGCCAACCACCACACCAACCTGCCTGAAGGTTCTTGGGCTAATAATGGACATCATGCCATCACATCCTACCCGAATATACTTGGGCTATCTGGGAAATGGAGCAGAAATGAGCTAATAACCATCCACTAGTAGAAGTGTTGGAAAAAACACGCTCCCTTGTGAAATGTGGGTGTTCGACACTAAGTTCTCAACTTGGGTGGGGCGCGATTAAGAAACCCAAAAACTACAAGTATATGTATAGGTAGCAAGCACTCACCCAGTTTAGGTTTTTCTTCAACCATCCTAAAGAACACAATCAGTACCATTTCCAAGTCACAACTCACACCAAACTAAAACCCATTTGTCCTATACTTGTTTACATGTTCAGTAATAATGTTTAAGTAAGTTTACGCACCTACTTGGGCAACTAGCAAGCATAAGAACAAGCCAAGGGAAAATCTCAGTTGAAGATCAACTTAAACGTTCACACCCTGTTCTCTTGTAAAGCCACAACAACAAAGGAGATAAGAGGCCCCTCAAAGTACTGGAACCAAGGAAAACCCCAAGATGTTGCCTACACCTCCTGTAACCAAAGGGGATAGTGATATACCTCGAAGTAATGGAAGAAAAAGGTAACCCCAAGACACTGCCTCGTGTCCCCCAAATTCCAGGAGCCAACGGTTTCTCAACAACAGAGGATCCCACCCCAATTCATGATATAGACGAAGTACCCACCCGACCTTAAATTCACAACTGAAAGCATAACCACAGGGGATCCCATCCCCACCCACATCACCCAACAATCTGCCCGTGAAAGGAAACAACCAAACCACTACCACAAACACAAAGCAGGACCATGAATGTATTTTCAGATTTAAATGATTTAACACACTCCATGATTTCAATTTCAGTTTGCTTTAGCCGGGGTCATCACATAAAGGGTTGATCCTGGTGTTTTCAATTTATTTTTCCAAATATATGTAATTAAAAAAATTCATTTACACAGAAGAGGTTCATAATCATAATAAAATCATTTTTAAACATCACCAGAGGTAAGGGTTCGTTAGTGCACATAAAAAGACCACCAACGACCTTTATTTTTGGTAGGACTAAGCTTGCACAATTCAGAAATCATTAATCAGAGCATTGTCGATCACACCCATCCCCTTCATTCTTTAGAATCCATTTATTATCTTCATTGAAGTTTGGTTCATATAATTCTACATAAACAAAAGAACACCCACCCCGCATGATACACATAAAGGATAGACGAAGGTAAAGGCCTACCTGATTGATCAACGATCGAAGTTTATCTTCACGCTTCACACGCCGGTAACAGGGGATGCACGATTTCTAGGGCTCCAGTAGAGGTGTACTACTTTCCTCAGTAACAAAGGACTTCAAATGCATAAGGAGGAAGGGAGAAGTCAGCCCAAAAGGGAAGAAGGGGGGAATAAGGACTTCTTCTGTGATATATAGATAAAATCCCATTGTTATGAAATAAGAAATTTAAACACCTTGGAAGTCGGATCATGGTTATCCCATGCGGTTGGGTGGTTACACACGACTGGATTAATTGTTATTTAAGAGGGAGGCTTCTATGGATTTTTAGATATTAATTATGGCTAAAAAACGGACTTTAAATGGTTCAAAAGTAAAAAGGTCCTAAAAGTGGGGTTATGGGGAAGGCTGCAGGAGGAAAACCCGCTAAGGCTGGGTGACACCAATCAGTCTCGCCGATCTGTCGTGCCGATCGGTCTCACCAATCGGTCGCGCCGATAATTGGAAAAGTACGGGGTCATGAGGGTCTGGGTCATTACATATTTGTTTCCTGAAAAAGAATAATCCCAATAAATTTCTGGAATATATACTAGTATCATCTAATGTATAATAAAATAATATTTTGAAAAATGTTATATAAACACCTTTTCTATGTGAACCAATAAAGAATAGAAAAAAAACATTGATATAGACTAATGTTATCACTAAATTATTTTTCCCCTTTGCATTTACTGGATTCAACAAAAACATAATCATGAGACAAAAACAATTTACATATTGGAGTCGGAAAAAATTTCTCATATAAACCATCAAAAACTAGAACATTACCCAGGGGTAACATGATAATATCGTAATAGAATAATGATTCCAAATGATGTAACTATTTATTTTTAATTGTTTTTTAAATATGTAATTGATAATAATGTCACCAAAAATTAATATAAATGATAATGATAATGTTGAAAAAATCTATAAACAAAAATAAATGGATTGGGTATCCCAACTTAGAATTTAAAAAAATATATTCTAAATATATATCACAATTTATTTCATAGTGAATATAATTTAATATTAATTAAAATAGTTAACAAATTAAACCATTTGAAAACTAATCATTCATGTATCATCATTTCATTTTATAGAATAACATATAGATCCCTACCTAACTGTTAATCCCTTATAATTCATAGAATATAATGATTGTTTCACCAAATAAAAATCATTTTAACTAAATTATCTCAACCAATTATTCATGTATTTTCCCACTTTATCTTATTTTTTAATTAAATTAGTATAAAAACACCTAAAAAATATAGTAAAAAATTTATCATTTCTTATATTAATTAAATTATTAAATTATAAATAATAAAATAATCAATATTTAACACATAACATAGCATTGTATACTTTTTAAAAAGTTTATCAACATATTCATATTTTTTAAATATTATATAATTAATGAAAACATTTTCATAAATATATCAATTATAACTAAATACACATGATTCATTTTAAAATTCACATAATAAACAGTGAACCATTCCAATCTATTTGTAAGAATTTTACCACACATTATATATATTTTAATTTAGAGAATTTATAATGGAGAACATAAATAAAAATAAAACAATGATATTCCCAAATTTACCTAACTATTAATTCAGTCAAATTCATATATATCTTTTTTTAGAACTTGATATATTGAATAATGTATTATAAAAACACAAAAAAAACCTATGAAAATTTCTTAAGAAAAAAATTGTTAGATTAGTACAAATAGAAATTAAATCACTATTATTTTTCATTAATAATAATTTTTTAAAAAATTTATATTATTTTTTTTAGCATTTTCAACAATGTATAACATATATATTATGTTCATAATACCAAATAAATAATTTTTATTTATTCTCATTAAAATCATTACAATTTCCACTAAATTAATACATCATAAAGAAATAAAATAAATCCATAATATATATAAATATATAATCATTATTAAAAATGTTAAAATAAGTAACAGTTCACAAATATTTTAAAAAACCAATCAATGAATAAATATATATCTATTTATAACAAACTATAGAATCACTATTATTTAAATTAACATAAAATATTATAAATAAAATAAAATAACAATGAATTTGGGGAACCGTTAAATTAAATTATTCTCATATTATAGACCTTTTAATTTTGAATCAAACACTAATAAAAATCAGTGTAATAATTTTAATTATTTAAATTATCTTTCTTGGATAATATAGATGAATTGGAATCAATGAGAGATATTTTTCTAAGAAACATCACCATTAATTATAAAATATAAAAAATATCAAAACATATATCAAAATAAATTCATTATAATATCCATGATGAAAACAAATCTCAAACTCACCGGTTAGATAGTGTCAACATTTAGCAACCCAGGGTTTCTTGATTAATTAGGATGATTCAATGGGCACCTATGATGGTGGTTATTGACTTCAAATGACATAACCCTCTTATCGTGTTATAGTTTTATGTCAAACAAAACCCATAGGTCAATAATGACAAATTAAATAAAAACAACATTAATACCTCCCACTATTCATTCACTACAAACAAGTTAATAATATATATTCCTGAAAATTATTATAAAAATATATTCAATAAATATTAAAATGATGTTGCACCAAAAAATATGAAATAGTTTTAGAAATATATCTATAATTTATTTTTAATTTTCTAAGATCATATGTTTTAAGTAAGTCCAAAAAAAATAATATGAACTATCTTTGAAAATAATTTTTTACATCTGGTTTTATTGAAACATTATTGAAGTAATCAAAATCACGATTCCACTAAACAAAACTTGTGGCACCATAGGTTCCCAAGAAAAAATCAGTGACCCCTTTTTTGGGTATTCTAAAGCTTTTGAAATGAAATTAGAACAATCATAGCCATTAAATGAAATTATATAGAGCCTGATACATAGATAATGATTTCCTTATTAATAGAATATAAAAAATGATGTTAAAATCCTATATATTCAATATTAATTTATATATAATAATACATATAATATATACTTACAAAACAAAATTAACCATTCAAAGAGATGGTAGGTCGTACGTATGCCTGAATGATGTTTCTATTTTCTTGTCATATTGGCTGAATAATGTAAATGAGATGGATGTAAGTATATATAATATAATAAAATTATCATTATTATTTTACATATATCATATAAATTTTCAAAACTCATTCTTAATATGTTCAATGTAATTTTTTAATGAATCTCTTCGATTTTAGGAGGTGGTAGTCCACATGTACACAAACGATGATATAGTATTTAAAAAAAATTAAATCATGATTGTATGTTTTATATAATTATTCTACAAGAATAAATACATCAAAAATATAATATATATATATACATATTCTATCATAATTACTAATAATTATAGGTGGTAAAGAAAAAAACGAACAATATCATTTCGTGAGGTGGTGGTTCACCGTACAAAATAACTATAACTTCTTTACCCATTGAATGTAAGTGTCTGTTTGTGAAGGTAGATCCATTATAATAAAAAATATTCAGTATATTGGGGATTCTAATTTTTTTTATATAATCATGGAATTAATAAAATTGATTTGGTATAGAATGTAAATAAAATAATGGATCCCAAGGAAAGATGATACCTCTTCTTTGGGTAAATCCTTTTCATTTACACCAAAGGGAATACTTGGATGGATTTATAAGAAAATTAATACTTAAAGGAGGAATATATGTATGTTTCAATATTATTTATGTTCAGATTTTCTAATACATGGTTCTTGAGAGGTGTGAATAAGTGAGAGGTGGTGAGTATCATTTTATTGTGGTTGATATTTTTGTACATTTATGAAATTTGATTTCTACTCAAGTTTTTTCCATTAATATTGGATCAAATAATTTTAAAACAATGATAATATAGATTATTGGTTATATGTATGAGCACCCATTGGATTTTTTATATTTAAAGTCCAATAGCGGCTTTAATTTTAGGGTTTAGTCCTTTGTTAAGCTAATTTTTCTCTTAATTGATGTAATTATTTTTTATTAAATTCACTTATATTTTTTCTCAAAAATATATCTGAAATTGTTAGAAGTTATATATTATGGATATTTTATGTATGTAATCCATTTCTCATAATTCCAATCTGATTAGTGGTTAATATTTATTAAAATTTATGCTCGTAGAGGTGTGATGATAGCAGGTTTTAAGAAAAAGTGGTTAGTTGATTGAAGTCATTTTATATCAACATTCAATGTTAAATTTAATATAATGATATAAATTGAATTAAAACATGTAAAAATTATATCATTAAATCATAAAAACAAATAGAAATCTAATTTTACTATATTAATACATTAGATGAAGAAGCATTTTTAAATTGAAAATCAATATTTTTCACTATTTATCCAAATAAAATGTTTTTCAGAAAAATCCAAAAAAAGGAACCCTAAAATAATTTTTTACATATTGATTTAAAAAATTATATTATTTTACCATATTATGTTTTAAAAAAATACTAAAATTAATTTTTTTATTTTTAACATAAGGGAATAAGAAGTAGTTTTTTAATAAAATTCAATTTAAAATTATTAAAGGCTATAAGAAAATTTGTATATGTTCTTATCAATATGATTTCATTAAAAAATTATATGTAACATTTAAAAAGTACTTATTAATATTAATATTACTATTTTTAATGGATTGGTTATAACTATGTCACAAAAGTAATTTTAATAATAATTTTTTTTGTAGAAAGTGTTTTGTGTAAAGTAAGACATGTATGTGTTGTGTGTAGATCTTGATTTACTAATAGTAGAGTAAAATGAAATAATAACTTTGTTTAGAGTTAAATTAATGATATTGATTAAAATTAATTTATTTTAAAATAAATGATCACAAAAACAAATAATGTTACTGGGTGTATGTCACACTAAACTAGAAGTGAGATGAGAACCCATTATAATGATCGTGATATTGAAGTTATAATTGATTGATGAATAAATTATTTTTATCAAAAATAAACCCCCAAAAAATATTTTTAAATACAATACAATATAATAAATATTCTTAACACAAATATTATTATAAAATCAAAAACATTGAAAAGTAATATAAAGAAAGGAAAAGAAATTTAGTTATAAAATTATTTACAACTATCCAGTATTCAATGATGATTCCCATAGTTTAAATAGCTTAAATTAAAATTTATATTTAAAATATAGTTTTATATTAATTGAAATTACATGATATATGGAAAATATACACACTATATCATATAAAGTATGTGTATAAAATTAAAACAGGCATCACAGAAGGGAAATATAGATGATGTACCTTTCCTCGTGCTTCCTTTTAGTTGAACTAATATTTACATCATGTATTACTGATTTAAACAGGTTATTGAATTATTTAATAAGGATATAAATATTGTAAAATTGATAAATTATCCTATTTTATCATTTTACCACACAATCAGTAACAATATTTTATTTTTTTGTCTTATTGGGTATGAATTGCCCTTTATCTCATGCATATTTTTTCATTAATGTTCTAGTTATTCATCAGGATGTCTTATTCTATCATCCAAAAAATTAATTTAATATTATAAATGTATTTTTTATTCATTATATACATTTTTATATTCATTAATTGAATTTCATCATGTAAAATTGATCACATCTCATCTTGGTGATGGTTGGTAGTACAGATAAATGAGTGACATTATGATTTCCTTAAGGGGTGAATGGGTATATAAGTATGTGATATTTAGTTTTCAATAATACATTTAATTTCATATAAATGAAATATATTCATTAAATTTATCTTTATTACCATCCATGTAAATCATATGTAAAAAATGAATCATATCACTTCGTGAGGTGGTAGTATTTGATTCATATGAGTCGCATGATTTTAATTTAAATGCAATATAATATAAGAATGTATAGGTGATATTAGGACTTAAATAGTATAATAAAATCATAAGTATCATATATATGCAATTGATAAATATTTTTATATTATTTATTGATTTGTTTAGGGAAAATGATTTACATCGGCAATCTTAGTTGTACTCCAATGTGCCCACCATCGACGATTTTGTTCCATATTTGATGCCAGAAGAGTTGGATAAATTTTATTCATTAACTATAATAAAATATAATTATATTTTATATTATCATTTTATAATATTCTAAATATAATTTAATTATTAAATTTTGAAATATAATATTGAAAAATATATATCATTATTAAGATAATTTCCAACACTTATAGAAACCTCCTTTGGATCTCCATTTAAAGACCTTATGAGTTGTCTTTTATGGAGAACTCATTCTCTAGACTATGTATAAGTAATTTTGGGATATATATTTTCATGATTTTGATTATAAGCTTGTATTTATATCTATTAATATGTGAAAGGATTTTGTTTCCCTTTTATAATTGAGGAGGAAACACTTGGCATTTTTGAAAAGAAAAAAATTATACCCACAATTTTTACATATCACAAAAATCTAAAATGATAAATTATAGAATTTTATAATACCTATGGTAAAATTTATATACATAAAGTTTAATGTATTTTAATTTCCATATCATTTTTTAATTATATCTAATTATTTTGAGACCGTGAAATCTGACGATGTGTGATTCTGAGGCTTGGAGGGCCCAGAATGATCCGTCGTAGTTTCGTTAAGATTTAATTAGTGGACGTAAGAATTTTTCCTAAAAAAGTAGAATAACTCTTAAATGGTATCCTAGATAAGAAATATGATGACACTGTTGCATTCAGAAAAGCAGTTTTACCCTAGGCACAACATAACTTTAGTCGGTGTGGGTTTCATGTGAGAAAACCCAAAAATGGCATAACCGTAAATATAATAATTAAATAAAATTATTTTATTTTTCAAATGCTTATAACTCATGAATGGTAACTCAGATTTAAAATCTGAGACCACCACTGAACTTGTGAGGGTATGCTTTCCATAGCCGGATAATAACAATGGCTAGCATGGGCGACCAGTGAAAGATATTATTTGGAATAAAATAAAATAATTAAGTGTCAATTATTTCATTTTAAAATCAATAACATCTATATTTTTACACGGATTGAAAATCATAGGGTACCTTTCAGTTTTTTGGGGTGTTTTGTCCTTAAGAGGATCCTATCCTTGACTGGTATGGGTCGAGGTTGAATTTCATGAATTTATTGAACTTTTTTCAAGTATGTTCAGTAAACGTGCGTGCGTCATTTTCTAACTATTGAACCAATATATAAATTAATAATCCGAGGGAATCATTGAACATGTAGTGCCAAGATTCTCTTAAGGGAGACTTTACATGGACCGTAGTAGGTCTGTATTAAATGTTTGGTTTTGTGACTTTTAAAAATATGAAATAAAATAATTTTATTATTTTCTTTTATTCCATATCCTCAAACAGACAAGAAGTGTGTGGGGCCTGCGATGTTTCAAGCCAATAAATGGATTGACCTGCCAACCCTAAGTAACGACGTCATTGTGGAATTATAAAGGTTCCTAATTTATGATCCACCATTAATTACCCACGTCGTTACTTACCTTTCCCCTCTCTTATATATATGGATCTTGGGAGGATACTGGCATAGCTTCACCATGTAATGAAGTGCTAAAGGAGCACCACGATACCATATCTATAGAGTACAGAGCTGATCCCCGCGAGAGGTGATGGGTGACACCGAACGATGAACCAAAGGGCGACATATGAGTGGCATCATTGGGAACTAATTGTGGGAATGAATAACACGACCCACCTTAAAGCGCAGCTATTCTCCAATGGGTTTACGAGGTAGGGGGTTTATTTGTTTACGCATTTTAAATGATTTCTTATTCCCTGTTCTTTAATAATATAAAGAACATAGACCAACCAGCTAACAAGTCGATCTGAGATTCATTTGTTTTTTTAGGGGGTTATTTTGGGGTATGTTTTTAGGGTTTTGATTGTTGTTAATTGAATTGATTATTAAACCCTGAATACCCCTCATGTTTACGAGCTAATGAAGAGGGCGTGTGCCTAACAAATCCTACCCGAACCCTTTGCTAGCTTACAATCCTTGCACCTCCATGGATGAACATGAGTGCGGCAACACCGACCGACTACGTTGGTAATAGCACGTCGACTCACGCCGCAAGAGGAGGACGTGACACAAAGACAAAGCGGTTATCGAAGGGGCCAACACTGGCCTACCACAGAGGAGGTGTAGCGCCCCATCTCACGCAGCCGTTGTGTAAGGGGTCGCAGCTAATCAGTCGCGGGAGTCGGTGAAGGTGGTCAGTTTTTCAGCCGGACGTAGAAGGGAAGTGCGGCACTCCATCGTGCGACTCCGAGGAGTAGTAGTTTGTGGCCAAAGCCACTGTAGAGGAGGCCGAACCCACCCCTCGGGTGGGTTCCGCAGCGACCAGGCGACGCCCATTTGGCACCGCCATTTCACGAAAACTGAATGGCCATCAGCCATTCGGGAAACTCGGGGGTCACTTCTCCCTATGGAGGATAGGAGAGACCCCCTTGTGTGTCGCACCTCATGCGGCCATTCTACATCCCTCGCGTGCAGCTGCCGTCCAGGGCCCTGCCCTATTGGGCCGCCGCTTACCAGGCCGCCCTTTCGTGGGTCACACCATATACGAGCCTGGCCACCTCCTTTTCGGGATAGGCCACCCTTTGTGGGCTGGGACGCTATTGTGGGATTAATTTTCAAGAATCCCCCTTGTGGTATGGTCTGATCCCGCCACATCACAGCACATACCGGGTTGGTCTGACCGGGTTAGAACGGACCCGGGCCCAACTGGCCCTAGAAACACTTAAAGGGCTATATATTGATAACTGGACGTCCGTTTGAAAAACTGTAACATCCCAAGTAAGTAATGAATAATATATTTTCATATCTATGTCTATTTATGAATTATATAGTGTTTTAAGAGGCTTAAAATGAGAAAAAATCCAATCTTAAGCATAGAATTCTCTAATACTTTTAAAATATTGTTTTACAGCCTTTTGATGGATAACCATTTTTAAAAAATTATTTTGACAATTTTATAAGCTCTATTTGTCAAAATAAACTTATTCTTTATGATTGGGACATTGAAATTTACATTGGATAATTTTTTGGTATTTTTTTGACAATGTTCATTTTTTAATGAATCGTGAAAATTACTGCATTTTACATCAAAACTGCTTTTTCATCTAATTTAATTATATGTTTAGATTACCTTTTTAATTGGTATTAAAGTGTAATTAGAAAATATTTTTACCATTTAATCCAATGGTGGTCATTAGAATTAATTTCACATTGGAATTGGGCATAAACAAGTGCCAAACTTTTCATAGATATTGTTTCAAAAACCCCGCTATTTGTTTTGACAATGGGAAATATTTTTAAATTAATTATTGAAATTTCTATGATTTTAATTTGGTAAAATGGATTCCATATTTTGAATCATAAGGTCAAAATTATGTAATTAAGAATCTTTTGTTTTTGGACATTATGAATAGTAACGACGGTAATTATATTTAATTATCTTGATTAATTAGTAATCAGGTAGTTAATGATAATAAAATAATATGATAATAATAACAGATGACCCCAACATGTGTCCTAATGCTACTGGTTGGGTCAAGTCCGAACATGGGATGCCTTGTGCCAAACTTAGGGACCCCATGGAATCACTTTTGGGTGAAAGTGACACTTTAACATTTTATTTTTAAGGAAAGGAGAATATCACTAAAGAATGTATCACCCGAGTAAAACAATTTTAGTTTTTTCTATGTAAGGGAGCTCTTAGACTATAAATATTAATTGGAAATATAAAAATATTTACTACATCATAGTATTTTATTTTTATTTTTTAGACATGAAATAAATTAAATTATTTATGACATCATGATGATGCATCGATTATCTCATTAATGAACGATTTAAATAAAATGGAAAGATAATGTAAAATCTAAGACTTAGACTAGTCAAAAACCTATTTTATGGGTGTATTTAGATCCCTTATCACCTTATCCACTAAATATATCAATGTAGGACCTTTTAAATCCGAAACTCTTTTTAAAATAAAGTAACATTTCTTGACTTTCCAAGAGTGCCCCTCCTCCCTCTTATAAATGGCCCCCACCTCTACCTCCTTACCCACAACAATCAAGCCATTGGCTCAGCCAAACACTTTTAATTTCATCTCTAAACATCCCTATCTTCATCATTGAAGCATTACCTTAGGCAAAAAGCTCTTCAAGAACCCCTTTTTTTAAAACCAAGAAATGTTACCTGATTTAAAGGTAAAGTCTTCTCTAATGATCTTTTGTATTATTTTTCTTCTCCAACCCCCTAAACTCTTTTTATTCATTTATTTTGTAAAAAAATAGTGTCTTCAATATAATATAAAGTTATTATAAGAATTATTTGAGCAACAATTACACATACCTACATCTAATGGTTAATGAACATACTGTTTCCGTGGATGGAGAATTTCTGCCTCATGAAACGATGAGTGTTCAATATTCTTTTAACACCTTTAAAGGTGTCCATTATGATGTCACTATATTTATATATGATATATAATATGTTTATTTTTTCCTTATGCTTCTGTATTTTTCATTTGTGGCCTACCTTTATAGTTTCCATTATGGGTAAATGCGATATCTTCATTTTAGGAAGTGCGGACTACCGCCCCCTCAAAGTGATTTGATTCGTTAATTCCATATGTGGGACACATAAAGGATGTAGTTAATGATATTATATATGATATTATACTAGAATTATAATATACCATTATATCATTATGATTTCACTCCATTAAGTAAGAAATAGAAATGAAAGTATCGTTTATGCGTACGTACGACTTACCGTCTCCATGAACAGTGCATTTCATTTATTACCTCTAAATGTTATGTAATATTATAAATGCATGTATATAATGGATATATATGATATATATGATATCTACATCATGAATATAATTCTGGATATAATGTATATTTTTCCACATGAACAACTTGTAATTATAAGGAGTTTATTTTTGACTTAAGTACCAAATATCGACAAAACAAACATTATTAACTTAAATGATTACATAATGTTTATAAAATGGAAATAAGTGATATAAAAGGAATAATAAGATTGAAAAAGGTTATTAAGAAAGTAGAAATTAACACTATTTTATTATTCAGGAGATTAAAGAACGATCGAGTCAAGTCAGACACGTGATAAGGGACTTCGTCTCAATCTCCTTTCATTGAGGCATATTTTGTTTTATACACAACTTTATTTTATACGGTGTATAAACCACTTTGAATTTTACATCTATTATAAACAAATCTTTTTTATAAAAATCGTTTTACTAAACAACAAAAGTAATGTTTTTTTGTCATACATATTCATCGACAATGACTTCTCCACCGCTATGACCGTTATATGAGTTTCAACTCCCTCTACAAGCCATAATTTTTTTTAAATGAAAAATAAATACCATGTTTCACTTTTCTTTTATTTTGGTATTAAAAATGGTTTTGATATTTTTTTTATTATATCAATGTGTTATTGATATCTTGTGATTGAAATGTGGAAATGTTATGTTTCCTTTATGCATGTTTTATGTGATACGATTATGTTATGGTTCTTGGGCATGTTTATGAAGACGGTTGGTTCTGTGATAAACTAAAGGCAGGTGAGCCCGATATTGCTCCCCAATTCATTGGGTAACGCGAAGGGGTTAAACGTTAAGGTTTATCCCAAGAGATTTTGGGAATATACTTTGATGGGTATTCCAAATGTAACCATGAGGGTTACTCCCTATGTAAGAATGTTATAAATGCCTCAAGTTACCTTTATGTCTTATGATTTCTATTATTTATTCATGATTTTATGAGGTATGTTAATGTGATTTTGTTTTATGAGTAAAGTATTATTTCATTAATTCTTATGTATACATGGAAAAATGTTTTCATTTCATACTTTCATATCCCTTACTAAGATTTTTATGCTCATCCCAAGTTTTTGAAATGTTTTCCACAGGTCAAGGGAAAAGTACATGATGTGATGACAGTGTCAAGGAAGTGTCATGAAAGAATCCATGTTTTGTTTTAAATATGTTTCCTTTGATGGGAAAAGTGAATATTGTCTTTAATGTAACCACCATGTTTAAATGTGGAATGTAATTCATGATTTATGATCTAATTCTCTAAAACTCTAAACCTGAAAAGATCCTCAATGTCTAATCTTGTAATAACTCATGATTAAGTAAGGTTTAAGGATGGGGCCTTATAGTTGGTATCAAAGGTTGGTTTAGATAACTTTAGGAGTTATAATTATATAAAATGATTATCCAAAAATATTTTTTTATGGTCAAATTGAAATGATATAGAATTTGAATATTACCATGTTGGTTCATCTAAGACATGTTTTTTCAGAATGGTTTTCCGCAGAGGAAATAGGGAAGCAGTGCTAGGAAGGCATACCGAATGAAATGACCTTCCGAATCAGCATCATGAGATGGTCGGAATTGGAAATGAAAAGTTTTCTGTAGTAATGAAACTGTTATCTCAAGCGATCAATGGTGGTAGTATCCATGCATGAGATTAGCCAGATCAACCACAGAGAAACAAGTCAGTGGTGGAACATTTCATGAAGCAACATCCCCCATCATTCAGAGGATCATCTAACCCTATGCTAGCTGAAGGGTATATTAAAGCACTAGAGAAGATATTTGATGTCATGGGGTGTTCATACAATCAAAAGGTTAGTCTTTCTATTTACCATTTGGAGGGTGAAGCAGATCAGTGGTGGTCTATGGTTAAAAATATTAGGGACACTAATGAGATTGATGCTCTCAATTGGGATGAATTCAAAGGTATGTTTCTTGACAAATATTTTCCTAAGGCTGTACGACTTAGGATGGAAAAACATTTCTTGGAATTGAGGCAAGAGGATGAATCAGTGGCTACTTATGAAGAAAGTTTCACTCGATTGACAAGGTATGTTCCAAATTTTATCCGAGACCTTGATAGTAAAATCGATCATTTTTACTCAGGATTAAAGCCAAAATATCAAAGGGAATTATATTCTCGTGAGTTTAACTGTAATGAAAATCTTGTTCGATGTGATGAGAAGATGGAAATGGAGTTTTCTGATGATCAAGTGTTCTATAACAACCAGCAAAAGAAGAGACCAAGGTGGCAGGAGAAAGGGAAGAATTCTACAAAAAGGTCTGATAGTAAGAAAACTAAGTTTCCAGTTTGTGATAAATGTGGTAAAAGGCATGCTGGGGAATGACTTTTGAATTCTGGAAAGTGCTACTGATGTGGTAATATGTGACAGAAGCCTTGTGATTACACTGAAAAAGATCAGGGTGATGGTAAGACCAAATTTGATTTACAGTTAGTGAAATGATTCAAGTGCAATGAGATGGGTCACTATGAAAACGAGTGTCCTACAAAGAGCTCGAGTGATGGGGAGTAGTTAGACTACAAGTAGAAAGGGGTGCTAAAATCCTTTGCAACTACTTCATCAGATATTGGGCCATAAAATGAAGTAGTATCAAGTACTTTGTTTGTTTTTTCAGATTATACCAGTGTGTTGTTTGATTCGGGGTCTACACATTCTTTCATCTCTGAAAACATTTCTAGAAAATTGGGAATTCCATATCAAGAAATGACTCCTGAACTTGTGGTAAAAACACCTGGGGGAAATTTTGAGGCAAAAAGAATTTATAATAATCTTCATGTCCTTATCCATGGAAAAAACCTACTTGCAAACATTATTGTTTTACCTCTAGTAGAGTTTGATGTTATATTGGGTATGGATTGGCTCTCCGTTTACCATGCTAAGATTGACTGTAGATCTAAAGAAGTTTCTTTTCAGAAATACTTTTTGTTTGTGTACAAGAATGAACCCTTACTGTTGATAACATATCAAGAGGCTGAGAAACTTGTAAAAGGTGGAAATTAATGTTACCTTGCACATATTATTGAAAACAAAGGAATTGTTCAGATTAATGATGTGCCAGTGGTAAATGAGTATCCTGATTTTTTCCTGATGAGTTGCCTGGAATAATACAAGATAGGGAAGTTGAATTTACTATTGACTTAGTTACTGATTATAAGACAATTTCAAAACCCCCTTATCAAATGGATCAAATTGAACTTTTAGAGTTGAAGGAGCAATTGTAAGATTTATTAGAGAAAGGTTTCATTCGACCTAGAACATCACCAAGGGGTGATCCTGTCTTATTTTTTAAAAAGAAAGATGGTTCAATGAGACATTTTCATCGATTATAGAGCCCTGAATAATATCACTGTTAAGAATAAATATCCTTTGCCTCATATTGATGATTTGTTTGATCAGCTCCAGGGAGATCAGTTTTTTTTCAAAGATTGACCTCAGATTGGGGTACCATCAGTTGAAGGTAAAGGAAGAAGATGTTCCGAAGACCACATTTCGTACGATATATGGCAATTATGAATTTGTAGTAATTCCTTTTGGGTTGACCAATGCATCTGCTATATTCATGGACCTTATGAATAGAATATTCCATGAGTTCTTGGATAAGTTTTTGGTTGTTTTCATTGATGATATTTTAGTGTTTTCTAAAAGTAAAGAGGGGCATGAAAGTCATTTAAGGGGAATTTTTCAAACCTTAAAAGAAAATAAATTGTATGGGAAATTTAGCAAGAGTGAGTTTTGGTTGCAACAAATTTCATTCCTTGGTCACATTGTTTCTAAAGATGGGATAACTATTGATCCTGCAAAAACAAAGGTTGTTGATGAATGGCCGATACCCACAAATGTAACTGAGATTAATATCATCCTTAGTTTGGAAGGCTATTACCAAAGGTTTGTTAAAAAAATTTCATGGTTATCTAGTCCAATGACTAAGCTAACTTGGAAGGGTGTTAAGTTTATCTGGAAAAAAGAATGTGATGGTTGTTTTCAAGAGTTGAAAAGAAGATTGGTGAATGCTCCAGTATTGAGACTACCTTCCAGGAATGGTGAGTTTGTTATCTACAGTGATGCATCATTGAAAGGACTTGGTTGCATCCTAATGCAGAATGATCATGTAATTGCTTATGCTTCACGTCAGTTGAAAACTCATGAGGTAAATTACCCTACACATGATTTGGAATTAGATGTTATTGTTTTCTCTTTAAAAATATGGAGGCATCATTTGTATAGTGTAATGTGTGAAATATATACTGATCACAAAAGTTTAAAGTATATATTCACTCAGAAGGAATTGAACATGAGACAGAGGATATGTCTAGAATTAATCAAGGATTATGATTGTAGAATTCAATACCATCCAGGAAAAGCAAAAAAAGTGGCCGATGCTTTGAGTCGAAAAAGTATTGCTTCATTAACAATGTTGCATTTGGAACGTGATCCTTTGGGTAAATATTTGATGAAATTTGGCATAGAAGTTGTTGGTGCAGGATTTCCTTATGTTTTTTCAAGTATCAGTGAAATCTTCTCTATCAGACAGAATTAAGAAAGCATAGAAGCAAGACGGTGAGTTACAGAAAAAGGTAGAGTTGGTTCAGAAGGGTATGTTGCCTGAATTCAACATTTATAATGATTGTGTTTTGAGATTTGGGAAGAGATTGTGTGTGCCTTGTAATTAACAGTTGATGATAGAGTTGTTATGTGAAGCTCATAGTTCTCCGTTTTCAGTTCATCTGGGTAGTACTAAGATGTATATAGATCTTTGAGAGTATTACTGGTGGGATGGAATGAAAAGAGATATTGCTGATTTTACTGTGAAGTGTTTGACTTTTCAACAGGTTAAAGGAGAGCGGTAGTTATCGAAGGGTATGATTAAACCTTTACCAGTGCCAGAGTGGCAATGAGATAATATATCCATGGACTTTGTTGTGGGATTGCCGAATACACCTCAAGGTAATAATGAAATCTGGGTTATTGTTGATCGATTGACTAAAACTACTTATTTCCTTCCTATACGAGATACTTTTTCCCTAGATAAACTTTCCCGTTTATATCTTAAAGAGATAGTCAGGTTACATGGAGTTCCCCTCTCCATTTTATCTGATCGTGATCCCAAGTTCACTTCTAACTTTTGGAAAGGCCTTCAGAAGTCTTTGGGTACTGAATTAAATTTTAGTACAACTTTTCATCCTCAATCAGATGGGTAGCTAGAATGAATGATTTAGACTTTAGAGGATATGCTACGTGCTTGTTCGATGGATTATTAGGGATGTTAGGACCAACATGTTTCTTTGGTTGAGTTTTATTATAATAATAGTTTTCATTCCAGTATATATATGGCACCATTTGAGGCATTATATTGGAAGCGGTGTCAAACTCCAGCTTTTTGGGATGAAGTAGGTGAAAGGAAGTTGATGGGTCCAGAATTGGTAGAAGAGTTGGAAAAAAAAGTTTAGCTGATATAGAAACACATGAGAACAACTCAGAGCAGGAAGAAAAGTTATGCGGACAATAGGAGGAAGAATCTCTCTTTTGAGGTAGGTGATCATGTTTTTCTCAATGTATATCCATGGAAAAGTGTGATGTGATTTGGTAAGAAAGGAAAGTTGAGTCCAAGGTTAATTGGACCATATGAAATTCTAGGGAGAGTTGGATCAGTTTCATAATGAGTGGCTTTACCTTCGAGTTTATCTTAGGTACACAATGTGTTTAATGTTTCAATATTAAGGAAGTACATGGTAGATCCATCTCATGTTTTGAGTCCAGAGGTTGTTCAGTTTGAAGAGAACCTATCTTATGAGAAACCATCTATCTAGATTCTTGACCATAGGGAGCAAGTGTTACAGAATAAGGTGATTCATCAAGTAAAGGTTTTGTGGAAAAACCACATGAGTGAAGAGGCAACATGGGAATCTGAAAATGAAATGAGGGATAAATACCCCCACTTATTCGATATGTAAATAAATTGCAGGGACACAATTTTCTAAAGGGGGAAGGATCTAAAATCCCAAGTAAGTAATGAATAATATATTTTCATATCTATGTCTATTTATGAATTATATAATTTTTTAAGAGGCTTAAAATGAGAATAAATCCAATCTGAAGCATATAATTCTCTAATACTTTTAAAAGATTGTTTTACCGCCTTTTGATGGTGAACCATTTTTAAATATTTATTTTGAAAATTTTATATTCTCTATTTTTCAAAATAAACTTATTCTTTATTATTGGGTCATTGAAATTTACATTGGATACTTTTTTGGTATTTTTCTGACAATGTTCATTTTTTTATGAATAGTGAAAAATACTACATTTTACATCAAAACTGCTTTTTCATCTAATTTAATCATTTGGTTATATTACCTTTCTAATTGGTCTTAATGTGTAATTAGAATATATTTTTACCATTTAATACAATGTTGGTCATTAGAATTAATTTCACTTTGGAATTGGGCATAAACAAGTGCGAAACTTTTCATAGATATTGTTTCAAAAAACCCCCAATTTGTTTTGACAACGGGAATTATTTTTAAATTAATTATTTAAATTTCTGGGTTTGGAATTTGGTAAAATTTATTCCATATGTGGAATCATAAGGTCCAAATTATGTAATTAAGACACTTTTGTTTTTGGACATTATGAATTGTAACGACGGTAATTATCTTTAATTATCTTGATTAATTAGTAATCAGGTAGTTAAGGATAATAAAATAATATCATAATAATAACAAATGACCCCAACATGTGTCCTAATACTAATGTTTGTGTCAAGAACGACCATGGAATTACTTTTTCCAAACTTAGGGACCCCATGGAATCACTTTTGGGTGAAAGTGGCACTTTATCATTTTATTTTTAAAGAAAGGAGAATATCACTAAAGAATGTATCACCCGAGTAAAAAAAATTTAGATTTGTCTGTGTAAGTTATATCTTAGACTATAAATATTCATTAGAAATAAAAAAATATTTCCTACATCATATTATTTTTTTTATAATTTTTATACATTATATAAATTAAATTATTTATGACATCATGATGATGCAGCGATTATCTCATTAATGAACGATTAAAATAAAATGAAAAGATAATGTAAAATATAAGACATACACTTGTTGAAAACCTATTGGATGAGTATATTTAGAACCCTTATCACCTTATACACGAAATATATCAATGTGGGGCCTTTTAAATCTGAAACTCATTTTAAAATAAAATAACATTTCTTGACTCTCCAAGAGTGCCCCTCCTCCCTCTTATAAAAGGCCCCCACCTCTACATCCTTACCCACAACTCTCAAGCCATTGGCTCAAACAAACTATGCTTATTTCATCTCTACACATATCTCTATTCATCATTGAGGCCTTAACTTAGGTAGAAGACTCTTCAAGAAACCATTTTGGTTCCAACCAAAAGGAGTTCCCCGATTTAAAGGTAAAGTCTTCTCTAATGTTCTTTTGTTTTATTTTTCTTCTCCAACCCCCTAAACACTTTTTATTCATTTATTTTGTATCAAAACCAGTATCTTAAATATAATAGTATTTTTTTATAATAATTATTCGAGCTACACTTACACATACCTACATCTAATGGTTAAAGAACATACTGTTTCCGTGGATGGAGAATTTCTGCCTCACGAAACGACGATTGTTCAATATTCTTTTAAAACATTTAAAGGTGGACATTATGATGTAAATATATTTATATATGATATATAATATGTTTATGTTTTCCTTATTCTTATATATTTTTAATTTATGTCATACCTTTATGGTTTCCAACATGGGTAAACGCGACATCTTCATTTTAGGAAGTGCGGACTACCGCCCCCTCAAAGTGATTTGATTCGTTAATGCCATATGTGGGATGTATAAAGGATGGAGTTAATGATATTATATATGATATTACACTGGAATTATAATATACCATTATATAATTATTATTTCATTCCATTAGGTAAGAAATATAAATGAAAGTAGCGTTCATGCGTACGTACGGCTTACCGTCTCCATGAACGGTGCATTTAATTTCTTACATCTAAATGTTATGTAATATTATAAATGCATGTATATACTAGATATATATGAAATATATGATATCTACATCATGAATATAATTCTGTATATAATGGATATTTTACCACATGAACAACTTGTAATTATAAGGAGTTTATTTTTGACTTAAGTACCAAATATCGACAAAACGAACATTATTAACATAAATGATTACATAATGTTTATAACATGGAAATAAGTGATATAAAAGGAATAATAATATTGAAATTTTTTCTTAATTATGTATAAAATAACACTAGTTTATTATTCATGAGATTAAAGAACGACCGAGTCAAGTCAGACACGAGGTAAGGGACTTCGTCTTAATCTCCTTTCATTGAGGCATATTTTGTTTTATGCGCAACTTTATTTTATATGGTTTATAAACCCTTTTGAATTTTACGTCTATTCAAAAGGAATCTTTTTTATACAAAGCGTTTTACTAAATGAAAAAAGGAATGTTTTTTTGTCGTATGTATGCTGCGACAACGACTTCTCCGCTGCCATGACCATTATTTGAGTTTCAACTCCCTCTACAAGCCATAACTTTTTTTAAATGAAAAATAAATACCATGTTTCACTTTTATTTTATTTTGGTACTGAAAATGGTTTTGATAATGTTTTTATTATATCAATTTGTTATTTATATCTTGTGATTGAAATGTGGAAATGTTATGTTTCCTTTATGCATGTTTTATATGATATGATTATGTTATGGCTCTTGGGCATTGTTTATGAAGATGGGTGGTTCCATGATAAACTAAGGGCGGGTGAGCCCGATATAGCTCTCTAATACATTGGGTAATGTGAAGGGGTTAAACATTAAGGTTTCTCCAAAGATATTTAGGGAATATACTGGGATGAGTATTCCAAACGTAACCATGAGGGTTACTGCCTATGTAAAAATGTTATGAATGCCTCAAGTCACCTTTATGTCTTATAATTTCTATGATTTATTCATGATTTGATGACGTATGTTAAAGTGATTTTGTTTTATGAGTAAAGTATGATTTCATTAATTCTTATGTATACATGGACTGATGTTTTCATTTCGTACTTTCATATCCCTTACTGAGTTTTTTATGCTCATCCCAAGTATTTGAAATGTTTTCCACAGGTCAAGGGAAAAGTACATGATGTGATTATAGTGTCAAGGAAGTGTCATGAAAGAATCCATGTTTTGTTTTAAATATGTTTACTTTGATGGGAAAAGTGAATATTGCCTTTAATGTAACCACCTTGTTTAAATGTGGAATGTAATGCATGATTTATGATCTAATTCTCTAAAAATATAAACTTGAAAAGATCCTCAATGTGTAATATTGTAATAACTCAAGATTAAGTAAGGTTTAAGGCTAGGGCCTTATAAAAACAGTCTGCAACATTTCTATCCTTTGTACAAGGCAGTCCTTTTGAGACACTCGATGATAGTTTTGGAAAAGTTAATGTTTAGCCAGGTTGGATCGTACCTGAATCCAACCAGGCACTCAGTACTAAGATTCATATAACATACAGACCAGGAAATTGATTAACACACCGTCTTTTGTGTTTGAACCCTTATGACATGACAGATCATTGGGTTACTTATTCATGGGGCTACATGATGGTAGAAATATAACGAATGGCTTGAGGTGCAGTTCTCCCAAGAGCACTGTGTACGGAACCCTGCGATTGGCTGAGAACTAAAGACTACTGGATGACTGCTGTTTTTTATCGACTCTGTGTGACTCAACAACCCATTAGGGAGAACCTATGTATGAAGTAGCAGACAGATGGTGGGGAGCGCCTCTGTGTGATGTGGAAAACCCATGGTATGTGACAGGAGTACCTCAGCAGGCCACGAAGGGGAGCGCCTCTGTGTGACATGGCAGGCCCACAATACTCGATAGGAGGAGTACCTCAAAAGTCCAAATTTAGTGGGAAGGGCCTCTTTTTGATTTGGCAGGCCCACTGTACTCAATAAAGGATGACTTCTCTAGCATCCAAGGTGTTCGACGTTTGTGATTGACGATTCTATCATTATTATCCTAAAATATACCTAGTGTGAGGTGAGCCATTTATCATCATCGTGATACAAGTGTCGTGCTTTGACCTTCATGGTGATATCTTCATGATTATACAAGTGTGGTACTTTTACCTTTGTAGTGTTACCATTGTGATATTCTTCCCTTATTTCGGATAAGAGTTTATCTTGATAACATATGTTTATTAATGGGCATATACCTAAGAATTGTTGTTGATTTCTTCTTTCTTTGTGATTGAGGTCATTCCATTGTGGAACTCTGGGAGACCTTCTAAGGTCTTTGGGTCCCTAATGAGTATTTTTATACTCACCCCTGTACGGGAATTTCCCACACCTTATTGTGTCTTGTGCAGATGAAGAGCAGTTGGACTGAGACTTGGGATAGCCAAGACCAGGTGGTGTATGGAGGAGACGGGCTGGCATGGAGTGGTGTGGAGGCGATCTGTACCTACCCTTCAGGTAGGATCTTTAGTGGATGATCCTGGAGCTATTTTTAACATTTCAGTTGTATTTGTACCTTTCAGTTTTACTTGTACTTTGCACATGGTATTGAATTTCCGGCCACTTTACTTTACCACTCTTTTCACTACAACAGTTACATTGTGGTTACATCCTTTTGTGTTCTAGTCTATGTGGTTTCTTCTTATTGTTCTCTTGGATTGAGTGTCTGTACAGGTTAGAAAGGAAATTCTTTCTTGTTTTAGGGTTATGAATTTCCGGTGCTAGTCACCAACCCTTGGCCAATGGATGGTGGGCATGGGGTAGTCACGGTATAGGACCCAAGGGATGGGTAGTGACAACGTGGTATCACGAGATTCGGTTCTACTGATAAAATAGGTCTCTGATATTTTCAATGTAGCAATAGTGTTAAGTGTTATGAGAGTGTTTTTCAGTTCGGGGATTCCGGTATCGCTGCAGCAGTTGACATATCCACACACCAGGACCCTGAATTCTGATTTCGTACCCAGTGCATGAAAACACTGATTGCGTGTGCTTTTAAAAATTTTTTCTTGAGATTTCATTAGAGTCATCTCACTAGGTATATCTTAATGACCATGGAACACATATTCCTTATTCGGATGTCACTTCCCGAATGAGTACACGATGATGGCCTACCGAGCGATGAGGCTCCCGTGTAGTGACCCCTTAATGAGTTGGCACCTTCGGGTGGTTTACCATCAACCACCACCAACTATTGGGCAGTATTTACCACCAGCCGCACTGGCGGATAGTGCATGCCAACTGAGTATGTTTCATGAGTTTTAGAAGTAGAGGCCTCCGTGTTTTCGAGGTGAGATAGAATCCCAGACAGTTAAGGACTGGCTGGAGGTTATTGGTAGAGTTTTCCACCATGTTGGGACAAAAATTTAGTATATTGTGATCCTAGCTGCAAGTCATTTCTAGTATGTGACCATGAGAATGGTCAATAGGGTAATGAAGAATTGGTACATGGATCGTTTCCTGAGATGGTACCATTAGGTAGTGTGCTAGCTATATCACTGCTCGTTGATCAGCATTTACCACATATGGTACCGGTAGAGGGAACATGTATGGTTAGTGCCTTAAATGTGTTATAGAATTAGATACATCTTAGATTCCAAGGTGAGACCCACTAATAGGTGGCTAAGGACTGTCTTGAGGAGCTGGAGGATAGTTACTTAGAGTTTCTACAACTTCGGTAAGATGACATGTCGGTAGATGAGTATTCATCATAGTGTATCAAACATCCCAACTACTTGATGAATACAGTACGCTTAGAGCATCAGGACTCATACCTTCGAGCAAGGTGTGTTTAGGGTCATCCAAACCAAACCTATTCCTTTATGCATTCCTAATTGTTTTAGGATTCTAGAGAGAACCTTTGTGGTTGAATGTTCTTTGGCTGGGTAGATACATCCAGCGAATGTTAGCTGTGGGAAAGCACGAAACAGATACTAGTCATGGAGACTTTGGAGTGTATATTGTTTTAGGGAGAGGAAGTGATAGGGATAGGTGAATATGGAAGGAAGAAAATGTGGAAGTGGAGCTAGTTTAACAGCATGAGGTGGTATACATTTTAGCATGTCACAACCCCCCCCCCCCATGGGGGTCCCACCAGGCTCAGGGAGCTGGAGGACAGGGGAAGTGATTAGCGGAATGTGGTCAAGGAGTGTGACCCAAGGGCTCCAGAAATTAATAGAGGTATGGTCTGTGTCTTCTACTAGCTGCTATATTAATAGACATAAGAACTAATCATTCCTTCTTTCCAGGAATCTTTTTCAATACCTAGATATTCTGGTTAAACCATTGACTTGACATTTACTTCTGGAGATACATTTGGGAGAGGACTCAAAAATCACACTTGCTGACTGTGTGATCTGACCATTTTGGCGAGAGTTTGAGTTCGAACCTCTTGGTGGTAGAGTCTAGGACTTACGACGTTTGTGTGGGTATGATCTGAACAACTACATCTCATACACATATTAACTATATAAGAAAAAAAGGTTGGGGTTTATATACAAATTAGGATTGGAATCTTCCTTGGTTAGTCAAAAAGGAAACCCATGCAGCACATGATAAACTCATGAAAATAATGGTGCAGTCGATCACTCTTGAGTCAGCTTGCCTTACCCTTTTAGTAGCAGGAGTTTCGAGTATTCAGTTCCCAATAGGAGTGGTAGTGTTTGTGGAAATATTTTCAAAATTTGTTTCCAGTATTACCACTCCGAAGGGAGAGGGACTTCGGCTTGGGATGGGTACTACAAAAGATTTGAACCAGACTTATCCAAGGTAGCGACACCCTTTTCAGCTATGAAGAAGAAGGGGGAGCCTTTCTTGTGGATGTGGAAGTGTTATAAGAGATTTCAGAAGGACCAAAACATGAGAAAACTATGATGGCTATTGTTCTTCTAGGACTATGACTTTGAGATAGTCTATTCTCATGGGAAGGAGAATGTGGTAACTGACGCACTCAGTAGGAGGTCTGGTCTATAACTTTATAGTGATGTGTCAGAGCAGCTAGTCACACTTCAGATATCTATTATGGATAAAGATGGAGAATCTTAACTCTAGTCTATGACTTTCACTCCCCCAATTCATCAGTGAATTTGGGAGGCTCATCTTGGGACGTTGACTGCAAAGCCTGACGTGCTCAGATATCCTTAGGATGGTCTCTTGAATGATTTATTTAAGGTGTGAAGCATGTTGTTATCTTTATAGGATGTACCATGGTACTAGTGGTGCTACATGAGGAGGTTTTGAGGTAGTTTCATACATCCCCTCTAGCGGTACATCCTGGTGTGGAAAAGATGTACTAGGACCACCCATATCAGCACTGGTGGCCCGAGATGAAGAAGGTAGTGGAAGAGTTCATATCACAATACCTCACTAGTTAGGAAGTGAAAACTACACAGAACTGGAAAATGTCTTATGCCAATAGGAGATAGAGACCCTTGGAGTTTGAGGAGGGAGACAACATCTTCAAATGAGTCTCACCCCAATGAGGATAATGAAGGTTTGGCCAGGGTGAGAAACTTTCTTCGTGGTTCATCAGAACTTTCCAGATTCTCCGCATAGTGGTGAGGTTGGGTACCATCTATCTCTTTCCCCACAGATGAATCGGGTGCATAATGTTTTTCATGTGTCATAGGTGAGGATATGTTTGAATGGTCCATTTCACGTTATCAACATGGATATCTAGAATTTGATGATGGGGATTAGTTTATGGAGGTTCTAGTAGAGATTGAGGATCAACAAGAGTGAGTCATTAGTGGGTGATCTGTACCTCTGGTGTGTGTACGCTGGTAGCACATGAACCTCCAGGAGAGCACATGGGAGCAGGAAGCTTATATTTGTGCCCAGTAACCTCATTTGTTTGATTTTCCTTTGTTTTTTCTTTCAAAGACATAAATCAATATGGTGGTGAGAATTTAATGTCCCATAATTTTCATATAATTTTTTAATTATATAGAAATATTTTGAGACTGTGAAATCTGAAGGTGCATGATTCGGAGGCCCTAAGTGCCCAGAATGATCCATCAAAGATTAAATAAGCTTTAATTATCATGAGTAAGTAGTTTTTCTGAAAAATTATAATAACCCTTAAAGGGTTTCCTGTATTTGAAATATGAGGGCTTCGTTGAGTTCAAGATGGTAGGTTTACCCTAGGTGCGACTTAAGTTTAGTTGGAGTAGGCCTCATATGAGAATACCCAAAAATGGCATAACGGTAAATAAAATTATTTTATTGTTCAAATACTTATAACTCTAGAATGGAAACTCAGATTGAAAATCGTATACCACTGTTTAACTCATGAGTGTATGATTTCCTTAGGTTGATGCTAACATTGGCTGGCGCATGCCACTAGTGAAGGTTAGTTTTTGGCCGTAAATAAAATAATTAAGCGATAATTATTTTATTGTAAAATCTATAACGTCTAAACGATAACTCGGGATGAAAATAAGAGGTTACCATTGATTTTGTTTCGGAATGTTTTCCTTATGTGGAGCACAACCTCAACCGGCGCAGGTCGATGGTGAACGTTATTAATTAATTGAACATTTTTTCGGGTATGTTCAGAAAACGTGTGAGTGGCGTTTTCTAACGTTTGAACCAGTGCTCAGTTTATAAATAAAATGGCACCGTTGAATCCATAGAGACATGATTAAATTAAGGTAGAATTTACTTTGACTTCAGTAGGTCTAGATAAAAAGATATGTTTGGTGACTTTTTTAATGAAATGAAATGAAATAATTTTATTATTTTATTTTCTTCTATATCCTCCAACAGACAAGAGGTGTGTGGGGCCAGCGATGTTTCAAGACAATAAATGGAATGACCTTCCATACCTAAGTAATGACATCATTGGAGAATTAGGAAAGTTCCTAATTTATGAGCCCCCATTAATTCCCCACATCGTTACTTATCCTCCTCCTTTCCTATATATGTGGAGCTTTGGGGAGGTACTGGCATAGCTTTTATAAGAAATAAAATGCGGAAGGAGCACTGCAATGCTAGAACCTTAAAGGATGGAGCTGATCCCAGCAGGAAGTGACAGGTGACACCAAACCTCGTACCAAAGGGCGACGTACGAGCGATGTCGTTGGGAAAATGTTCCAGGAATGAACAACAAGACCCACCTTCAAGCGCAGACATTCTCCAATGGGTTTACGAGGTAGGGGGTTTATTCGTTCACATATTTTAAATGATTTACTCTTCTCCTTTCTCGAATAATACAATGAATGCGGACCAACCGACTAACGGGGTGATCCGCGATTCATTTGTTTTTAAGGAGGTTGTTGTGGGGTATCTATGTAGTGTTTTGATTTTTGTTTATTAAATTGAATATTAAAATCTTAATCCCCCTCATGTGTTAGGAGAGAATGCAGAGGCAAAGGGCCTAACGAACCCGGGTTGAACCCTCCGCTATCTTGATATCCTTGTGCCTCCAAGGAAGACCGTCAGTGCTGCGACACTGACCTACTATGGAGGGAATAGCACATCGACGCACACCGTAAGAGGAGTACGTGTCAAAAAGTCCCGATAGTTATTGGAACAACTGTCACTGACCGACCGCTGAGGAGGCGCATCACGTCGTCACATGCCGTTGGTGTGCATGGGGTCGTGACTTGTTAGTCATGGCAGTCGGAGAACGTGGCTGGCTCATTGGTCGGTCGCGTAAGGGAAGGGCGGTGCACTGCATGTGAGTAGGATATCATGGCTGATGTTGCGGCGGAGGAGGCCGAACCTGCACCTCCAGCGGGTTCCGTAGCAACCGGGCGGTGCCCACATGGTGGCTCCGTTTCATGAAAACCAAAATGCCTTCAGCTATTCTGGAAAAACGAAGGTTTCCTCCCCCAGTGGCGGACATCCAGACCCCCTTGCGGGTCACGCCTCATGCGACTAGGGCACCACCCTGGAAGCCAGCTGCCCTCACAGTCCATCGCGGCCCTATTGGGCCGCCGTCCTCCTGGGTCATCTCCCTACCAGGCCGCCGCCTTCCTGGGCCGCCGCTCTACCGAGATACCCTCTTGTGGACCGCGCCCTATACGGGCCAGGCCACCCCTTATGGGCTACCCTTTGTGGCCCAATACGCCATTTGCAGGCCACCCCCTTACAGTTTGGGCCGCCCTTGTGGGACGACATTGCAGTCCGCCCCCTTGCGGGCCGGGCCAAGCCCACCGCGGCCCTTCCTAGACTGGGTCAGGCCGGGTCAGTCCAACTAGGTCGGACCAGACTCGAGCCCCACCGGGCCCAGAAATACTTACACGGCCATATATTGATAACCATATATCCGTTTGAGGATTATTCTATGGTGTTAGGAACTTTCAGACAAAGCAGTCCTTTTGATATACTCAATGAGAGTCTTGAAGAATGTTGGAGTTTGGCCGTGTTGGACAGTACCCGAATCCCACCGGGCCCTCAGCACTAAAATGTATGTAACATACAGACCAAGAATCTGTTTGAAGTGTACTCTGTTGAGTTATAACCCCTATGACGTGGTAGATCATCGGGTTACTTTTTTTGGAGCTCTATGCTGGTTGAAATACGCCTGATGGCTGGAGGAGCGGTTTTCCCAATCACACTATGTACGAAACCATGCAGTTGGTTGAGACCTAAAGACAACTTGATGCCTGCTATTTTGTTTTCGACTCTATGTGACGTGGCAGACCCACGGTGGGGAGCACCTCTGTGTGACGCAGCAGACCCACGATACATGACAGAAGAAGTACATCAGTAGACCATGGTGGGGAGTTCCTCTGTGTGACATGGAAAACCCATGATACTTGACAGGAGGTGTATCTCCGCAGTTCAAGGTTGGTGGGAAGCTCCTCTTTGTGACATGGCATACCCAATGTAATCTATAGATGATGATTTCTCCAGCATCTAAGAAGATCGACATTTGTGACTGATGATGCTATGGTTACTTGTAACGCCCCGACCCCAGTTACCCAGAGTCGGTGCATTATTACTTAACATTGGTATGATCAAAAGAAAGATCAAATCTCGAAAGACCGATTGGTTTAGTATTCTTGGAAACACTAGATATATTCATAAGTCTTACATTACATCATAAAATGAAAAACTACTACAACAACATATTGTCTCCATAATCCACACTCATATCCCCACATAATATCCCTGCAGGTCATTCAAAATTTACTTCTTCACTTCCTGGGAAAAATAAAACATAGAAAAGGGGTGAGCTCAAATGCCCAGTAAGGATAACAATATAGCGGAAACTTTCATAAATAAGAATAAACATTTAAGGCAATGTATAACTAAAACAAAAGCCTTTTAAACTTGAACTTTTAACATAGTATGGCATAAATAAAATGAGATAATTCCATTTACTTATTCACATGGTTATTCTACTAATCGAATAATCACATGCAAAATCAATAACCACTTTCATAATGATGGAATGCATAATGCCAGACTATCATAACCACATAGCCAAGGCCTCGTGCCAAGACTACAAATAAGATTTTGTCAAGGCCTTGTGCCAAGACACTAGTTTGTCTCATGAGACCTACCGATGCATCGAGGAGCTATAGCGGGCTCCACCCGTCACATATTAAGTCCAATGCATTCCCATATGAAAAGGTTTAAACATAACATAAACATTCGTATTAAAACTAGCATACGAAATGTCAATACTTTCACCATAAACTATGAATGGTATAAAAATAGCACATCCACAGTCAAACATATCACAAAACCTTCAATACAATATAGAAGTTTTGTATCATAATAAATCAACTTCAAATAATCTTAAAATCCATCAAAGGATGTTGACATAGATGAAATCAAAATTCTTTTTAAAGAAATATCTCCTTTTACTTTGAAATCATTTAAGATCCATATAAAATAAAACATTTTCTTTGAAAATATTCTTATAAGCTTGTAAGGGAAGCTTTGAAGATTTTATAATGGCGGAAAATAGCCGCACCCGCCGTATAAGTTAAAAAAACATTCTTACCTTAATTCTGTCGAAAAGGTTAAAAAGGACCTTGTTCTGAAAACGACGGAAATATTCCTTTATAAACCTCTTATAAAAAGTCAAACAAGGGTATAAATGACTTTAACCCATATTCTTGTAAATAATAAATATGTTTTGAAATACATTTCGAAGAAACATGGATGTGGATGATAAAGAAATCCCAGTAGATTATTACGTATAAACAACCTCGGATAATGAAGAGATTGTGAAATAACCCTTACCTTGTACTTTTCCTTGGTTAGGGTAGGTTAACCTCCTGTATAATGGTGAAATAATTGTTATTAAATTATACAAGAATCATATATATTAATATGATATCATATATGATCTTTTAACATTGATTTGTTAATAATATCTTAGAATTATCGTCGTTTCGGGTGTTAACTTACTCATTTTCTTTTATATGTTTTGTTACATAAGCCATGTTTGTTGTATCTTATTCATATCCAGAATGATATCAAGTCCTTAAACATCATTTTTAAATCATCAAATGATAATTATACTTGAATGGATACGATGGAGAATGAATCTCATCGCGTTCGTGGAGACGGTAGTCCGTACGTACGCACGAGCGACAATATCATTCTTTTGATATTAAAATAATATATAAATGGATGGTATATCATATATACAGAATCATTAACAAGTTATATTTATTATTTACATGAGTTACACATCATTATTATACCAATCCAAATAATAATATATTGAATAACAATTACACCACGACGTGGAGACGGTAAGCCGTACGTACGCACGTATGGTGACATGTTATTCAAAGGGTGGATAGAATACTGAATATGGTTGTACCATATTTATAATAACATCAAAGTATATGTAAGATACTGGAGTTATTATTTTAGAATGGTAAGAACAAAGAAATAAGAAGTGGAAGAAGAAAGGAACTTGAAAAGGGGTGGTGAAAACATTACCTCTTCTTCGGGTTCTTCCTTTTGATTTGATCAAAAGGGCTCCTTAGGTTAGCTTTCTGATCAAACTAAGGCCTCTAGGTTGTAGTGAGGGATGTTGGGAGAGTATTTGGGCAGAGTTTGGCCGAACCAAAAGGCTTTGAAGGTGTGAAGAAATGAGAAGGAGGAGTGCCCTTTTATAAGAGGGGTGAGGGGCACCTTTGGAAAAGCTAGAGATATTAGTTTATAATAAATTCATATTCGGTTTCCAATGGCTCCAAAGTTTACTAGAATTTATACAGGTTTGGGTACTTATATTAACCTTATCTTTAAGTATTAACTCTAAGTTAATTAGTTTCACTTTTACAATGTCTCTTTGTATTTTTATATAATATGGTTAATAAATTTACTATATACATCCAAACGACCCCCAAGTGGTCCATTAACGATGAACCTATCATGATATAAGTCTCTTGGCCGAACCTTAGATTTTTAGGAATTTAATATCAATTAATAATATAATATTTGTTTTAAGAACTCTTTTATGTCAATTTCGACACTATTCAATAGTTGATTTTTGTGAAACTCATAACAGATTGATTACTTCGAACAAAGTCAATTAAATCATTCCTAATATATCATATTATCCTAGAAAATTAGTTTAATTCATTAAAAGATTCATATTATATTTATTTGGGTATTTATAATATCAATTATTTTAATTTTTTACTATTATAGTAATTACTGCATCATCATTGTGTCATAAATAAAATAAATTATTTAATGTCTAAAAATTATAAAAAAAATATCATTATGTATTAAATCTTATTATCTTTCTAATGAATATTTATAATCTAAAATCCAACATATATAAACCTATGTAACAATTGTTTTTCTAAAAGATATATGCTTGTGTCATTTTTGTATTCATTTTAACTTAATTAAAATAAACTGTCATTATCACTTACAAGTGGATCCATGGGGTCCCAAAATCGACACAAAGATGTCCATGGTCGACCATGTATCAACCAATAGGGTTAAGACATGTTTTAGGGTAATTTAGTATTATTATAATATTATTTTTTAACCCTTATTTACCGGATTTACCCTTAACCATGGTAAATAAAATATTTACCGCAGTAATTATTCAAAATGTCTAAAAATAAAAGTTACCTATTTACACAATTTGAACATCCTGATTCCAAATATGGAATCCATTTTCCTAAATTCAAAACACAGAAGTGGCAGAAATTAATTTAAAATTAATTCCCGCTGTCAAAACAAAAAGCGTGTTTTTAAGAGATAATAACTATCAAAAGATTGACACTTGTTTATGTTCGGTTTAATTGTAAAATTATGTCTAATGACAAACATTATATTAAATGGTAAAAATATATTCTAAATATACTTTAAAACCACTCAAATTCATAATTTATCAATATTAATTATTTTGATTAAAAAAGTTGTTTGTAATTAAAATTTAGTAATTTTCACTATTCATCAAAATATAAAAGTTATCCGAAAAGTACCAAAATTTCACCCTAGGCTAATTTCAATATTCCGAATCCAAAAATGAAGTCCATTTTGAAATATAAAATATATATGATTTCAAAAAGTAGGTATTACTATTCACAACGACTAGTTTAATTAGTTGTGGTGTGTGTTAGAACTCGAGGTTGCGTACAACACACGCTATCGCATTATTCGAAGGGAAACGTACCGTAGAAGCTTGGGGTGTTACATTCTCCCCTCCTTCAAATAATTGCGTCCTCGTAATTTCTAGGGTATTATTGCATAAAAAGACTCGGGTGGTTCTTCATCATAAGTTCCTCGGGTTCCGACGTTGCCTCTTCCATCTTATGGTTTCTCCACAGAACTTTTACCAGACGCATCGTCCGGTTTCTCAGCACTTGTTCTCTCGTATCAAGAATCTTGACGAGCTCTTCACAATAAGACAGATCGGGTTCCAGTTCTAATTCCTCATAGGTGAGTACATGCGTTGGGTCAGGCATGTATTTCCTCAACAGAGATACGTGGAACACATCGTGAACTTTGGAGAGACTTGGCGGCATTGCCAATCGGTAAGCTACAACCCCAATTCGCTCTAGAATTTCGAAAGGTCCGATGTACCTGGGACTCAATTTACCTTTCTTACCAAAACGTATGACTCCCTTCCATGGAGATACCTTCAGAAAAACATGATCACCAACTTGAAATTCCAAATCCTTCCTTCGATTATCGGCATAGCTCTTCTACCTACTTTGAGCTGCTTTGATGTGATTTTGGATTACTTTCACCTTTTCCACCGTTTCCTCCACTAGTTCTGGGCCTACAAGTTTTCTTTCACCAACCTCATCCCAACAGGTTGGTGTACGACATCTCTTTCCGTATAACGCTTCGTATGGTGCCATCTGAATACTCGAATGGAAGCTATTGTTATAGGAAAATTATACCAGTGGTAAATATTGATCCCACATACCCTGAAAGTCAAGTGAGCAAGATCTCAACATGTCTTATAGGGTTTGAATAGTCCGTTCTGATTGTCCATCTGTCTGAGGGTGGTATGCAGTGCTCAAATGAAGTTCTGTATCCAGGGATTTCTGAAGACTTTTCTAGAATCTTGAAGTAAAACGGGGATCACGATCAGAAACAATTGATAAGGGTACTCCATGAAGTCTCACAACTTCATTAATATATAGTCTTGCTAGACGTTCCAGGGGTAGATCTTCTCTTATAGCAAGAAAATGTGCTGACTTGGTAAGACGATCAACAATCACCCATATTGCATTATTCCTTCTAGGAGTCTTTGGTAGCCCCATGAAAAAGTCCATCGTAATATTGTCCCATTTCCACTCCGGTATGGGAAGAGGTTGCATGACTCCTCCAGGCTGTTGCCTTCCAGCTTTCACTTGTTGAAAAACCATACATCTTGACACAAAATCAGCAATCTCCCTCTTCATGTTGTCCCACCAAAAATGTTCCTTCAAATCTCTATACATTTTTGTGCTCCCAGGGTGTATAGAGAAATTGGAACTATGAGCGTCATCTAGCAATTCCCTTTTTAGATCAGGTAAATCGGGAACACAAAGTCTCTTCCCGAATTTTAAAATTCCATCTTCATACACAAAGTCTCTCAATCTCCCATCATTCACAGCTTTAATCTTCTTTTGGAATTCTTCATCATCAGTCTGAGATCTCTTAATCCTTTCTAGTAAAGATGGTTTGGCAACCATTTGAAAAAGAAATGATGTTTCGCCTTCCCTGGTTATTCCCATGTCCATCTTCACTAGATCCATGAAAATTGGATCCCTTTCAATTCTCATATTGTTCAAAACTCCATGGTCTTTTCTACTCAAAGCATCTGCCACCTTGTTTTCCTTCCCCGGGTGGTAGTGTATCGTACAATCATAATCCTTGAGTAATTCAAGCCATCTCCTTTGCCTCATGTTGAGTTCTTTTTGTGAGAAAATATACTTCAAACTCTTGTGATCAGTATAAATCTCACATTTTTCACCATAGAGGTAGTGCCTCCATATCTTCAAAGCAAAGATCACAGCTGCTAACTCGAGATCATGAGTAGGATAGTTTTGTTCATGAATTTTCAACTGTCGTGATGCATAGGAAATAACTCTATCATTCTGCATAAGGACACAACCAAGTCCTTTCTTCGATGCATCACTATAAATAACGAACCCATCATTCCCCGATGGTTGAGTCAATATAAGAGCATTGACTAATCTTTTCTTCAGTTCTTCAAAACATTCTTCACACTCTTTTTTCCAAACAAATTTAACCCCTTTACGTGTGAGCTTCGTTAATGGGTTATCCAATCGGGCAAAATTCTGGACGAAACGTCTATAATAACCTGCCAAACCAATAAAACTGCGTACCTCAGTTATACTCGTAGGTGCTGGCCATTCTTGGATTGCCTTGGTCTTAGAAGGATCAACAGAGATTCCATCTTTAGAGACAATATGGCCAAGAAAAGAAATCTCCTGAAGCCAGAATTCACACTTGCTAAACTTCCCATATAATTCATGCCTCCTCAGAGTCTTCAAGATAATGCGCAAGTGATTTTCATGATCTTCGTAGGTTTTGGAGTATACCAAGATATCATCAATAAATACCACCACAAATTCATCGTGATACTCCTTGAAAACTCTATTCATCAGATCCATGAATACAGATGGTGCATTAGTCAATCCAAATGGCATTACGGTAAACTCGTAATGTCCGTACCTGGTTCGAAATGCTGTCTTCGGAATGTCTTCCTTCTTTACACACAACTGATGGTATCCAGATCGAAGGACAATCTTTGAAAAGTATTGATATCCATGTAGTTGGTCAAATAAATCATCAATACGAGGTAGGGGATACTTTTTCTTTATTGTTATAGCATTGATCTCCCTGTAGTCGATACATAACCTCATAGATCCATATTTCTTTTTAACAAAAAGAACTGGGGCTCCCCATGGAGAAACACTAGGGCGAATAAATCCATTATTACTCAATTCCTCTAGTTGTTTCTTTAGTTCAACTAATTCTACAGTGGCCATTCTATAAGGGGTCTTCGATATAGGCCTTGATCCAGGAATTAAATCAATGGAAAACTCAACTTCTCATTCTGGAGGATGTCCAGGTAAATATTCCGGAAATACATCTACAAATTCTTTCACAACAGGTACATCCTCTATTTGAACATTCCTTTCCTTACCCGTAGTTATTTCATTCTCTTCCTCCCCAATAATTGAATTTAGTTGAGCTATTTAGGGTGGATCTAAATAAGAATTAGGTGGTGATGATTCTGCTCTAAAGATAAGGTGTTCCTTATCATTATCATCAAGAATCGTAACCTCTTTCTTCTTACAATAAATCTTCGCATCATAGTCCGAAATCCAATCCATACCGAGGATTATATCAAACTCAATCATAGGTATGACGATGAGATCAGCAGATAAAGAAACTTTATGTGCTCTAATGGGGACTGATTCACAAAACTTTGTTGCAATGATACTTCCCTTAGGAGTTTTAACTGACAACTCCCTTATTAAATCAAATTGGAAATATCTAATTTTCTTAGCAAACTGGGAAGATATGAAACAATGTGATGATCCGAATCAAATAATGCATTTGCTAAACTTGAGGAAACCATTAAATTACCTGCCACCACGTCTTTCGGAGCTTCTACCTCAGCAGTAGTGATAGCATAAGCTTGGCCTTGATCCCTTGGCCTTTTCTGAGGTAAGTTATCCTGACGCTTAGGACATGCATTTTCATAATGTCCCATCTCCCTGCAATTGTAGCACTGAACGTTGGTAGCTTCCTTCTTCCCCTTGCAATCACGAGCTTGGTGGCCTTTTTCACCACACTTGTAACAGACTCCCATTCCCTTCAAGCAAGTACCAGGATGTTTCTTCCCGCATTTACCACAAGATGGATATTCAACCTTTCCCTTCTTCCCCTTATTTCTATTCCCAGATTGATCAGCAGGTCTCTTCTTCTCTTTCCTTGCTTTAAAGTCATAAGACTTAGAGAATTCCTTTTCGGTCTTGATATCACATGAGACAATGTCTTCGTACGATGAAAAGGATTGCGAGACTAATGATCGACGGAGAAATGGTTTTAACCCATCAAAGAAACGATCAATATTACTTCTTTGGTTACGTATATAATCACCAGCGTACCTTGCTAACCTTGTAAAGTTAGCCTCATACTTTGTGACATTCTCATCCTCCTTTTGTCTCAGACTCAGAAATTGCCTTTCCATATCTACTCGATGGTCGCGAGGAAAGTATTTTTCTAAAAACAGATCTTTGAACTCCCTCCACTCCATATTTGATACTTCATCATCTTCCTTCATGTTTTGAATCAATGACCACCATTGATCAGCATCTCTAGTGAGGCGGTAAACTGCCATGATAACTTTTTCCCTTTCACTACTCCCCAAGGCCTGAAATATTTTCTCTAGGGAAAATATCCATTGCTCAGCTACTAAGGGATTTGTACTCCCATTGAACGTTGGTGGTTTTTGCCTCATGAATCGATCTAACATTGATCCTCCACGCTGCGGATCAGGGTGCTCCATACGGGTAAGGTTATTATTCATAACCTGAGTAAGTTGTCCCAGTATGGTGATTAGCTGATCGGCTCCAATTGCATCACCAGCTCCACTATAATTATCTTGAGCAGGAGGGAAATCCCTACATGGAGTGCGTGCATTGATACGGTTTCCATTTCTTCCACTAGGCACCATTTCTAAACAATGGCATAAACTAGATCAGTTTATGAATCAAAATACATAATCCCATACTTATAAAACACTTAACATAAATTGAACTATTTATGGATATAATCCATAATCATAAGAATGTTTTCTTTGAGGAATTATATACTCATAATCCCTTCAAAATGATTTGTAAAGAAAAATGAGAGTTATCCTAAGAATATCCCCCGGGAGTGTCGTAACCAAGAGTGCAGCAAGTCCCGTTGTCGTGCACCAGTTCCCGTTCGAGTCTAGCTCAAAGCGGTGTTTTCGGGTTTTACCCCTAGGTACATCTGTGCCAGAGCCTCCTCTACCTGCTCGTATCCAGACAGGGATGTATTTCTTGGAAAACTCACAAAATCTCTACAATACCAAAATTCTAGGAAGTTCTTCTATACTAATCCTCAAAGTTCATCTTAGGTCTACGTGCTCTAATCAGAGTTTATCTAAATCTAGATTCCAAGGTTTGTACTAAACTTCCTCTGATACCAACTGTAACGCCCCGACCCCAGTTACCCAGAGTCGGTGCATTATTACTTAACATTGGTATGATCACAAGAAAGATCAAATCTCGAAAGACCGATTGGTTTAGTAGTCTTGGAAACACTAGATATATTCATAAGTCTTACATTACATCATAAAATGAAAAACTACTACAACAACATATTGTATCCATAATCCACACTCATATCCACACATAATATCCCTGCAGGTCATTCATAATTTACTTCTTCACTTCCTGGGAAAAATAAAACATAGAAAAGGGGTGAGCTCAAATGCCTAGTAAGGATAACAATATAGCAGAAACTTTCATAAATAAGAATAAACATTTAAGGCAATGTATAACTAAAACAAAAGCCTTTTAAACTTGAAATTTTAACATAGTATGGAATAAATAAAATGAGATAATTCCATTTACTTATTCACATGGTTATTCTACTAATCGAATAATCACATGAAAAATCAATAACCACTTTCATAATGATGGAATGCATAATGCCAGACTATCATAACCACATAGCCAAGGCCTCGTGCCAAGACTACAAATAAGATTTTGTCAAGGCCTTGTGCCAAGACACTAGTTTGTCTCATGAGACCTACCGATGCATCGAGGAGCTATAGCGGGCTCCACCCGTCACATATTAAGTCCAATGCATTCCCATATGAAAAGGTTTAAACATAACATAAACATTCGTATTAAAACTAGAATACGAAATGTCAATACTTTCACCATAAACAATGAATGGTATAAAAATAGCACATCCACAGTCAAACATATCACAAAACCTTCAATACAATATAGAAGTTTTGTATCATAATAAATCAACTTCAAATAATTTTAAAATCCATCAAAGGATGTTGACATAGATGAAATCAAAATTCTTTTTAAAGAAATATCTCCTTTTATTTTGAAATCATTTAAGATCCATATAAAATAAAACATTTTCTTTGAAAATATTCTTATAAGCTTGTAAGGTAAGCTTTGAAGATTTTATAACGGCGGAAAATAGCCGCACCCGCCGTATAAGTTAAAAAAAACATTCTTACCTTAATTCTGTCAAAAAGGTTAAAAAGGACCTTGTTTTGAAAACGACGGAAAGATTCCTTTATAAACCTCTTATAAAAAGTAAAACAAGGGTATAAATGACTTTAACCCATATTCTTGTAAATAATAAATATGTTTTGAAATACATTTCGAAGAAACATGGATGTGGATGATAAAGAAATCCCAGTAGATTATTACGTATAAACAACCTCGGATAATGAAGAGATTGTGAAATAACCCTTACCTTGTACTTTTCCTTGGTTAGGGTAGGTTAACCTCCTGTATAATGGTGAAATAATTGTTATTAAATTATACAAGAATCATATATATTAATATGATATCATATATGATCTTTTAACATTGATTTGTTAATAATATCTTAGAATTATCGTCGTTTCGGGTGTTAACTTACTCATTTTCTTTTATATGTTTTGTTACATAAGCCATGTTTGTTGTATCTTATTCATATCCAGAATGATATCAAGTCCTTAAACATCATTTTTAAATCATCAAATGATAATTATACTTGAATGGATACGATGGAGAATGAATCTCATCGCGTTCGTGGAGACGGTAGTCCGTACGTACGCACGAGCGACAATATCATTCTTTTGATATTAAAAAAATATATAAATGGATGGTATATCATATATACAGAATCATTAACATGTTATATTTATTATTTACATGAGTTACACATCATTATTATACCAATCCAAATAATAATATATTGAATAACAATTACACCACGACGTGGAGACGGTAAGCCGTACGTACGCACGTATGGTGACATGTTATTCAAAGGGTGGATAGAATACTGAATATGGTTGTACCATATTTATAATAACATCACAGTATATGTAAGATACTGTAGTTATTATTTTAGAATGGTAAGAACAAAGAAAGAAGAAGTGGAAGAAGAAAGGAACTTGAAAAGGGGTGGTGAAAACATTACCTCTTCTTCGGGTTCTTCCTTTTGATTTGATCAAAAGGGCTCCTTAGGTTGGCTTTATGATCAAAATAAGGCCTCTAGGTTGTAGTGAGGGATGTTGGGAGAGTATTTGGGCAGAGTTTGGCCGAACCAAAAGGCTTTGAAGGTGTGAAGAAATGAGAAGGAGGAGTTCCCTTTTATAAGAGGGGTGAGGGGCACCTTTGGAAAAGCTAGAGATATTAGTTTATAATAAATTCATATTCGGTTTCCAATGGCTCCAAAGTTGACTATAATTTAGACAGGTTTGGGTACTTATATTAACCTTATCTTTAAGTATTAACTCTAAGTTAATTAGTTTCACTTTTACAATGTCTCTTTGTATTTTTATATAATATGGTTAATAAATTTACTATATACATCCAAACGACCCCCAAGTGGTCCATTAATGATGAACCTATCATGATATAAGTCTCTTGGCCGAACCTTAGATTTTTAGGAATTTAATATCAATTAATAATATAATATTTGTTTTAAGAACTCTTTTATGTCAATTTTGACACTATTCAATAGTTGATTTTTGTGAAACTCATAACAGATTGATTACTTCAAACAAAGTCAATTAAATCATTCCTAGTATATCATATTATCCTATAAAATTAGTTTAATTCATTAAAAGTTTCATATTATATTTATTTGGGTATTTATAATATCAATTATTTTAATTTTTTACTATTATAGTAATTACTGCATCATCATTGTGTCATAAATAAAATAAATTATTTAATGTCTAAAAATTATAAATAAAATATCATTATGTAGTAAATATTTTTATCTTTATAATGAATATTTATAATCTAAAATCCAACATATATAACCCTATGTAACAATTGTTTTTCAAAAGATATATTCTTGTGTCATTTTTGTATTCATTTTAACTAAATTAAAATAAAGTGTCATTATCACTTACAAGTGGATCCATGGGGTCCCAAAATCGACACAAAGATGTACATGGTCGACCATGTATCAACCAATATGGTTAAGACACGTTTTAGGGTAATTTAGTATTATTATAATATTATTTTTTAACCCTTATTTACCGGATTTACCCTTAACCCTGGTAAATAAAATATTTACCGCAGTAATTATTCAAAATGTCTAAAAATAAAAGTTATCTGTTTACACAATTTGAACATCCTGATTCCAAATATGGAATCCATTTTCCTAAATTCAAAACACAGAAGTGGCAGAAATTAATTTAAAATTAATTCCCGCTGTCAAAACAAAAAACGTGTTTTTAAGGGATAATAACTATCAAAAGATTGACACTTGTTTATGTTCGGTTTAATTGTAAAATTATGTCGAATGACAAACATTATATTAAATGGTAAAAATATATTCTAAATATACTTTAAAACCACTCAAATTCATAATTTATCAATATAAATTATTTTGATTAAAAAAGTTGCTTTTAATTAAAATTTAGTAATTTTCACTATTCATCAAAATATAAAAGTTATCTGAAAAGTACCAAAATTTCACCCTAGGCTAATTTCAATATTCCGAATCCAAAAATGAAGTCCATTTTGAAATATAAAATATATATGATTTCAAAAAGTAGGTATTACTATTCACAACGACTAGATTAATTAGTTGTGGTGTGTGTTAGAACTTGAGGTTGCGTACAACACACGCTATCTCATTATTCGAAGGGAAACGTACCGTGGAAGCTTGGGGTGTTACATTACTACCATAAAATATACCTACTATGAGATGAATCCTTTATCTTCTTGGTGATACCTATGTGGTTCTTTTACCTTCATGGTGATACATGTGTGGTACTATTACATTCATTATTTTACCACTGCGACATTCTTCCCTCATTTATGAAATGAGTATATCTTGATAACTAAGGTATATGTATGGGAATATACCTAAGTAAAGTTGTTGACTTCTTCATTATTTGAAATTGAGGTCTTTCCTTTTTCAAACTTTGGGAGACCTTCAGGTGTATCAGGTCCCTTACTGAGTATTGTTATACTAAACCCTGCACTTGGTGTGTCTTGTGCAGATGATGAGTTGCTGGGCTGAGAGTTGGGGGAGCCAGGACCAGGCAATACATGGAGGAGATGGGCTGACGTGGAGTGTTGTGGAGGTGATCTATACCTACCCTTCAGGTAGGATCCTTGATGGATGATCGAGGATCTATTTTGTACATTTCATTTGTATTTGTACCTTTAAGAAGTACTGGTACTTAAAATTTGGTCCCGTATTTGTTCCCCCTTTACTTTTAGCACACTTTTCACTACAACAGTTACTTTGATGTTAAATTTTTGTTGTGTTCTAGTCTATGTTGTTTCTTCTTGTTGTTCTCTTGGATTGTGTGTCTGTACTAGTTAAAAAGGATATGCCTTCCCATTTTAGGGATATTCCTTTCTGGTGCTAGTCGGCAGCCCGTAACATATGGAAGGTGGGCTTGGGGTAGTCACGATATGGGCCCTGATGGATAGGTCGTGACATAAATTGGTTCTTGAAAGTTTTTAGTTCATTTTTAGTCATTATCATCTTAGTTTAACCCTTAGAAAACCCTTTTTTACAATATCATCAGTAATTAATTTTTACTAAATTTAATATTAACAATGGTAAACATTTATTCTGAACATAATATATAATATAATAATTTTACATATGATATATTTAATCCATTTTATGATATTAAATTCATGTAATTTCAAAATTAAATTTAAAATTAAACCTACAAATTTGTCTAAGAAATGGGTTTTTCAAAAAATAACATTTAGAATGTTAAAATTATTTATAACATAATTTTATATTAATCTGACAACAATTACCTCAATTAGTTACATATTAATATCATTAAACAATTAAAAATTTACATACAATTTAATATATAATTTAACATTTTAAATAATATAACTGGATGGGATGTTCTAAATAGAAATATATATCTTTCACTATTTATCAAGAAAGTAATTTTTTTTCAAAAAAATACATATTATTAATACAATTATAGTTTTTTGAGAACATTTGAAAAATTAATTTTTATTTTCCACATAAATTCTATAAATGTGGTTAAAATTAATTTAATGTAATATATTCAAAGAAAAACTAAACCTCCTTTTATAAAATATTTCTTTTTAGAAACAATTTTTTTCATTCTAATATTTTTTTCTTTTTATTAATAATCAATAAAAAGCCAATGATAATTTGTAACAAATAAAGATTAAAATTTTTAGTATTACTAATACCCTAAAATATAACATATAGGTTAAAAAGGTCACATTTTAAATAATATTATTTTAATGTAGTATTGTGTTTCATGTACACAAAGTGTTGCGTACAATGTTGAATTTCAACGTGATTGAATTTATTTAAAAATAAATATATCGTAATGTCTAGGGGTGTTATAAACCCTAGTATGATCAGATTTATATGTCTTATATGCAATCAAAATTTATTGTCATTCTTTTAAAATACCTTGATTCTACATTCTCCCCACCTTAAATAATTTTTATCCCCATAATTTGAAGATGCTTTAAAACATTTCGGGGTCGATATTGAATAATTATTTTATTAAAAAACCACATCCTACGATGGGTTAAAAATATACATTATAATAAATAGATTTAACTACAAATTTCATTTGGAATAAATCATAAATTTGTTTCTATGTTGGGTAAAATTAATGGAATATGATGATATGTACACAGAACAAATGCTTAAATAATTACAAAGAGCTATATATATAATTGATCATAATAATTATAATGATCAAGGGGAATTTTGAGGACTCCCAATAATAAATAACTAATGATTAAAATTATTATAATATTCAATTAATATGATGTTTATGGTATCAAATATTAGTTCATTCTCATTTTCAAATGTTAGGAAATTAAATTACTATCTATGAATATAAAGAATAATAATTACCTCATATTATTATATTTTATTAGCACAATTACATGATTTGGTTATGGGTCCATAATTTTTTAGTTCATCACATACTCCTTTAACAGTAACTCAAATTTAATGGAACACAGGATCCATAAAATGTGATATGTCATTCTATCTATCTCTAACTATTTTCCTAAACTAATATGGTTAATGAAGGTTATCTAACACAACACCATAATTTCAAAACCTCCTAAGTAACACCACTTTTTTTAACAAAAATATCTACTAATAAAAATATTTATATAAAAACAATTAAATATTAAGCAGATAATCACATAGGATAGTCATGGGAGAATCTCCCTTTTATCCCTTTAATTGTGAATTTATTCCCCACTATATTTCGATATGTGATAGGTTCTCACACAGCACGCTGGCTGTCCATTATGAAAAATTAATGTAATAAAATTTCAATAATGATCCAAATTTATAATGACCCATAATTAATTCATTATCAATATATGATAAACCCCAGCGGTTACCAATACTATTAAACACATCCCTCTGAAATTTAATATGTTTTTTTTTAAATTAAAATTTCACAATGAAGGATAGTAATTTTTTTATTTACACAAATTATTCAAAAAGTCTCTTCAATCATGATAGACCCCAATCACTTAACACCCAAAATAGGGTGATTAACAATGTGAACATTTTTTCAATCATATTTTCATAAACACATTATGTTACGCATAAAAAATGCATTAATGGGCACATATATTCTTCCACAATCCTCAAATGTTTTAAGATTGAAATATCTAAAATACCATTCGTACAAATAATTCAAAAAAAAAATAATTATGTCACCACAGTAAATACTCCCACCATTTTATTTTAACATTGGTCATTCCATGTCCATGGAGATTTCATTTAAATTAATAAGTCACCTAAGTTATTTCCTAGGTTCCCCACATATAATAAAATGAAATATAAATAAATACCAATGATGAAATTTTTTCCATCCAATGTACTCACCAATTTTCCATCAAAATCTATTTCATTATTCCCTTCATTTCTTGATATAAAATTTTTCAGGTTCTACCTAGACACATTCATTGGTGTCTCTTTAATGATATATGACAAGATGGAAATTGATCATTTATTACCCTATGGAATCCACATCCTGAGCTATTAGATAAATATATTCTTGTCATCATCAGTGAGTCAAATAGTTGGTTAAGTAATATTTAGTTAGTTATGTTTTCAGATAACTTACTTTTAATAATCAAAATATCATTCAATTCAGTCATCATACTAATTTGATTACCATAGTCAAAATATTGTCCATAATAATTAATGTCATCATATTTCATTTGGGATACATCAATTTAATGAAACCATAAATTATTATTTGGGAAATGATAATTCATGTTCTAAAAACATTTAATAAATTATTTGATGTCTAAACCATGACACGAACTTTTAATATATGAGAAAATAAGTTTATCCTTTGTCATTTATTTCCATAATTGTTTCAAGTACTCTATGAGGGTTTGTAAAAGAGATGTAAATTATCAAAATAATTACCCTCATGAGTTTCAAACCAGGTTCTCATAAAGGTATATTTTTATTTATAATGTAATTATTTAGTCTTTTCCAATATGAATTTATCGGATTTATTTACAATAGTTTTCTATGTTCAATGCCCACGTACAATTGTAAAATCTAGTTTGTAATGTATTTATAGGAAAAAAATATGATATCAACCTTAATAAAAATTTGTTATGATTTCTAGTATATATCCTCAAAAATTATCATAGGTTTATATTACCTAATCTATGTTTTCCTAAATACAGATCCTAATGTTTCTATTAATCCTACCATTTTTTAACCATAAACACCCATACCCTATAAGGCCGATATTATTTGTAATATTATTACATTGGTATATGATATATGGAATCACATACTACTGGATGATAACTGTTTATTAGTCTTGTTAAACAATAATCTTACTTGAAATATATATTATTGTTGAAAAAAGTACGAATTGTTTACTCTAAATACAATATTATTCATTATATCACATAACTGAATATAAAGAAAATAATAGTTCGTCCTATCTTTTTGAAAATACATAATAAAAAATTGGTGATATCAAATGTTACGGTTATGAATATAGTGTTAGCTATAATTACTAAAAAATAATTGTTATTATGTAATTCTAAATAACTAAAACAAGTTATATTTAATCAATAAACTGAGAATGATATGAAATAAATATATAACAATCAAATAAATCCCTATGAATAATCAAGTTTACTTAAAAAATATCAAAAAATTACTATAGATAATAAAATAATAACATGGATATATATAACTATAATCATATTTTTGAAATGAATAATGTAGAAAATCTAAACATATTATAAATCCATTTGACAAAAAAAATTAAATCATTTATTAAAATCCTACATAGTTTGACCAATTGATCTTTTAAACAATACCTTTCAGTGAATCGATGTGATAAATATAAATGGTATCCACTCGTCACATACTAATTCCAATGAATTCATCATAAACAATTGTTGAATAATATTGAATATAAATATAATTATTCAAAAAATAACATATGAAATGTTAATTCATACCCTAATAAATTAAATATAATCATAAACAATCCATTATAATATACTATAAAATAATAAAATTTTACATCACCGGTCAAACTGATCATAAAACATCAATAATAATAATGATAATGATATAAATAAAACATATCCCTAGTGTATAATATAAACAATAATTGGATAATTAATCTAATGAATTGAAATACCATAAAAATTATATTAAAAATATTTTCTAGGAAAATAACCTCTTCACATTGAAATTACATTTATAATAAATTGTTCAAAAAATATTTTAAAAATAAATTCTATTATAAATAAATATTGATAAATTATAATAAATATTTACAATATTAAATGATCGTGATAGGGAAATATTGAATTCATGTCATACATGGAAAAATAATTATTCTTTTTCGGTTATTGGAAGATGATATAAATGATTTTTTAAAAAAATAAATTAATAATATTTTAAAAAATATACATATATTTATAAAATGGTTAAAAACGTTAATAAAACTTTTATAAATATTTTGATACATTTTTGAAAAAATTTCTATCAAACGTATTTTTTAAAATGTATTTTCGACTGAAGACATAAATAAAATATGATTTTATTAAAACATTCTCAAAATAATAATGAGTACTATAGAGTGTAAAAATGATTATGGTATGGGAAAATTATCATTTATAAAAAATTTATAATAAAATATTTTTGTTGAAGATGGAAAAATAATATAATTTTCCCTTCATATAGATAAGTAAAAACAACATTACATAGTAGTCAGATTGTAATATATACCATTTCCAAATTGGTAACAAGTTAAATGTATAGCTCAGAAGATAAAAAATAATCAAATTGAACTATAAATACCATTAATATAATGAAATTAATTGTATAACATATTACTAGGGTAGTATATAAATAATGAAATGAAATAAGTGGTGATAATTGTGTATGTCTCATGGAAGAAAAATCGAGATGTGAAAGTCATTCGAAGATCATGATATTGAAGTGAAAATTAATAAAAATAATTATTTGTGTTAAATGTATTTCCACATAAAACATGTCTATAAATATAATATACAGTATTTAATAACATTTTAACACATGATCCAGAAATTCCCAAAAAACAATGAAGATGTAATATATCTCAATGTAACGAAATTTAGTTTTAAAAATAAATAACACATAGTAATTTTCCTATCAAAACAACATAGATAAAACAATGAAAATTAAAACATATAATAACTTTAATTATGAATTTTACATTTTATTACATAAAATGTGTCAGTATATACACCAGATAAATGAAATTAGGTGAATAACAGTTCAATATGTCTCAGTAAAGGAAAATTTTGATGAATTTACTTACCTCACACTTCCTTTTAGTGGAACATAATTTAGCCTCATTAATAGTGGTAATAAAATTGAAATTTAAAAACTAGATAACAATATATATAATCATATATGATCCGCTTCTATAATTTTACAACCCATTTGATGAATGTTTTTATTCTATTCATTATATCGAATGTTATATTCATGTTTTTAATGTGTGTTTTTTTCATGAATGTTACAATTCCTATAAATATTATACAATTAAAAAATATGAAAACTTATATTTTTGTTATAAATATCATTTTTTCAATAGAACCAATTTTTCTGATTATTTAAATTTAAAAATGGAGAATGGATCGCATCACTTCATAGAGATGGTAGGACTTTCTTACAGATGAGAAACGTTACCATTTACTTAATGGGTGAAAGGGTATGTAAGTAGGTGATATAATATTTTATCAGAATCAATACCATATCAAGTATATCAAAAAATTCATTTAATTTGTCCTTATTACTATACTTGTAATTCGTAAATGCAAAATGAATCACATCATTTTGCTACATCGTATTACATCTTACAATAGAGTGATGTCATCGTAATTTAAACGACATAGAAAATGAGAATGTATATTTGATATTATAAATACATAAGTATAGAAATATATAATTTATTATATATTTATACATATATGAAATCCATCCTTATATTTAATTATGAGATATTATTTTGAAACAAAGTTACATCGATTCGTGAGGCCGTAGTCCTCCATACACAAGATCGGCGATTTAATTTCTAGTTTGATAGAGGAGGATATACATAAATATTTGGACACAAATATAAATAAAATATCATTATAATTTAGATAATGTTTTTATTATACAATAATTTTTATGATATAACTTCATGTGTGAAAGGAAGAATGAAACAAATATAGCATCATTAGGACAATTGTATTATCTATGAGAAACATCAATTTGATCTTTACATAATGTCAAAAGGGTTAATATTTTGGTGAGATATGTTGCTAAATTATATGGATATGAATTTTGGGGATATATTTTGTATCTTTTTGAGTCGATATAAAGAAATTGAGATCTCTGAATAATTAAATGTATGGAGTTCCATATTGAAACATAGGTGGGAGAAACAATTGACGTTTTTTTTAGAATACAAGGTGATACTGAAATTATTCACATGATAAAAGGATTCAAAATAAAAAATTATAGATCAGTATAGGTGATAAGGTCATTATTTTTCCACATAAATGGATTTTGACATGTTTTACTTCAATTTGTTCACATATCCTTTTAGTTTAATGTAAATACCCAGTGCCCAATATAGCAGAGCTACTGCTCAAAACATGTTGTTTAATATTTGTTCATATATAAAGTGAAATAATTACACAAAAAATTACATAATATAGGACTTTTAAAGGTCGTGGTTTTTTATAATTAGATAAAACTATTAAATATCATCAAGACTATACAAAAATAAATTAGGTAAACAAAATAATCTTCAATGTGTTGCATCCACATATAAATATATATCACTAATAAAGATAACATACATGTAGAAAATGTAACATCCTAGGTAAATAATTATATAATACATTTTCATTTAAATTAATATTTTGTGAATTAAATATTAATTTTACCTTAAAGTGGTTGCTATGTTCGATGGCGTACCCGATACACAACAATGAGTTTCTTTGAAATCTTACGTTGCATAATAATAATATAATATTAATATTTTAAATGGTAGTTAAAGCCTATATTTTTTATTTTTAGGAATGAATAGAACTAACTAAAATAATATTATATATGTTTTTAATGTTTTTACATTTATTCAATAAAAGATATATGTCTAAAATGTGAATGAATATAATTTTAAACATAATTTACATTAAAAGGTTGATTTCTTGACTATTGATGGAGAATCCTCTTTAAATATATTTTTTGACACTTTTATATGATATATTTGATGCAATATAATTCTTCTTTTGAATTGGAGCATAAAAATTAACTTTGGGTAATTTTTTCCTATTTTTCTGATAAAATTCAAATTTTAATGAAATGTGAAAAATGATGTATTTTAATTAAAAATTTCCTTTTAATATACATTATTTATATGGTTAGATTATCTATTTAATTGTTTTAAAAGTGTAATTATATTATATTTTTACCATTTAATTTAATTTTGGTTATTGGAAATATTTTCACTTTGAAATTTGACATAAACAAGTGTCAATATTTTGATGGTTATTATTTTTTATAAACACGTATTTTGTTTTTACAGTGGGAATTAATTTTAAATTAATTTATTCCACTTATTTATTTCTAATTTTGAAAATTAATTCTATATTTGGATTTAGGAAGTCCTAATTGTGTAAATAGGTAACTATTATTTTTATAAATTATGAATACCTACCATGCATAAAGGGTAAATCTAGTAAATAAGGGTAATAAATTATTATCATAATAATATAAAATTATCCTAAACTATGTCATAAGCCTATTGGATGATACATATCTGAACATGGGAATATTTGATTCAGTTTTGGGACACCATGGATCCCCTTAGGAGTGATAATGACACATTATTTTAATTAACTTAAAGTATAGACAAAAATGACATAAACAAATATCTTTTAGCAAATTAATTTTAAAATAGGGTTATATAAGTTATATTTTCGACCATAAATATTATTTGGAATGATAAAACAATTTCCTACATCATGGTATTTGTTTTATAATTCTTAGACCTTAAATAAATTAAAATATTTATGACACAATAATGATGTACTGTTTACATCATTAATAAATGATTTAAATAAATAAGATTATAAAGATTTAAATAATATCCATAACTTGTCCAATTATTATGGATGATTTTATTTCGACCCTGAGTCATATTATATATTATTTTAATATGTTTTTTACATTTATAAACCGAAAATAATTATGTAATAAAATAATATTTTCACACTTTCCTAAAGAGAAACTCCTCCCCCTTATAAAAAGATCTCACCTCTAACCCATTACTCACACCTATAAAGCCCCTTGGATCATCCAACCTCTACCCAATTAAGCACCTTAAATCACTCTCCTCCTCTTAGAAGCCTTAACGTTTGCATAAGTCACTTCAACAAACCCTCTTGGTTCAAACCAAAGGGAGTTACCCGATTTAAAGGTAACATCTTCTCTTAAGTTCTTTTGTTTTATTTTACTTCTTCAACCCCCCAAACTCATTTTATTCATTTATTTTATAACAAAACCAGTATCCTATATATTCCAGTATGTTGTTATGAGAATGATTCGAACTACACTTTCACACACCTCCATCTAATGGGTAAAAAACATACTGTTTCTGTGGATGGAAAACTAATGCCTCTAGAAACAATGATTGTTCAATTATCTACTACCGACTCTCATGATGTCTATTAAAATGGAACTATATTTTTATATGATATATATTATTTTTTCTTTATGCTTTTGTATTTTTCATTTATATAATACCTTAATGGTTTCGATTATTGGTAAACGTGATAATTTCATTTTAGGAAGTACGGGCTACCGCCCCCTCAAAGTAATATATCTCATTAATGCCATATGTAGGTTGTATAAAAGATGAAGTTAATGATATTATATACGATTGTATAATATAATTATTAAAATATCTATGTATCATTATTATTTCATTCCATTAAAATATGAAATAGAAATAAAAGCAGTGTTCATGCATACATAGAACTTACCGTCTCCATGAATAATGCATTTCATTTCGTATATCCAAATGTTATGTACTATTATAAATACTGGTATATAATGGATATATATGACATATATGATATCTAAATCATGAATATCATTCTGGATATAATGAACTTTTTATGTCATGAACAACTTGTAATTATAAGATGTCCATTTTTTCGGCTCAAGTACCAAATATCGAAAAAATACCATTATTAACATAAATGATTACATAATGTTTATTACATGGTAATAAGTGATATAAAAGGAATACAAAACTTGAAATTTTTTCTTAATAAAGTATAAATTAACATTAGTTTGTTATTAAAGAAATTAAATAATGAAGGGATCAAGTCGTACATGAGGTAAGGGAACTTCTTAACCCAATTTTCATTCTTTGGGTTCATCTTTTATTTCTTATTTATGTCGTTATTTGATTGTGTGAGAAATGAATTTTCATATCTTATAATGTATTTAGAATTCCTTTACGTATTATTATATTGAATACACATTATTTATCTATTTTCTTTACAAAATGATCTTTGTAAGGGACTTCATCTCAATCACCTTCCATTGAGGTTTATTTTGTTTTAATACATGACTTTATTTTATACACTATATAAAAACCACTGACTTTTCATTTCATTAAAATGGAAAATTTTTCTAAGAAGTGTTTTAAAAAATTAAAAAAATATAGTTTCTTTTCAATTTTAGAGGTGACAACAACCTTTCTTCCTCCACGAGTATTATTTGATCTTTGGATTACTTAACACGTCGTAGTGTTTTTAATGGAAATTAAATACTATATAAACTTCTTCAGTATTTTGGAATTGAAAATGGTATTGAGAAAGAATTTATTATTTCAGTATCCTAAAATGATATATTGTGATTGAAATGTGGAAATGTTATCTTTAGATTATGCTTGTTTTATGTGTTGTGGTTCATTGGAATTGTTTATGTATACGGGTGGTTCCGTGATAAACCTAGGGTGAGTGAGACCGAGATATCTATCCAATGCATTGGGTAACGTGATTGAGGTAAATGTGAATGTTTTTTCCTAATATATTTAAGGAATATACTATGATGCATATTACAAATGTAACTCCCTACATATTTTTGATAGCAATAATGTAAGTATGACATGGATTCCATATGATACCTTTATGATTTGTGTTTTCTATGTGTGATTCATAAATCTTATGATTTCATGTGGTATGTTAAAGAACTTATGTAATGTGTGTTTTGATGAACTAATGTTTTCTTTCTTTGTTTTATAGACCTTATTAAGATTTTTATTCTCATCCCAAGTTTTGAAATGTCTTTCGTAGGACTTAAAGATAAATAGGGTCAAGGATGGGATAATAGAAAAGTCATGTTGTTTAAAACATGGAAGTAGACATGAATTTCTTTTTCAAGAGTTTTTATTTTTGTGAATAAAATGAAAATTGAGTATAAGTGTCTACTTTGTAACCCTTGAGATGTAATGTAATAGCTATAGCTTAATTCTATAAAACCTTAAACCTCAAAAGATCCTCAATGTTAATTATTCATCAAATTCAATATTATGTAAAGTTTTAAGGCTGAGTCATTATAGTTGGTATCAGAGGTCGATTTAGATAACTTTAGAAGTTAGGATATTGATAAATTAATTTCCATAAATTAATTTATAGTATGATTGAAGTGATATATCATTTACAGATTACCATGTTGCTTAAACTATGATATTTCTATGTTCAAAATGGTTTTCCATAGTGAAAATAGGGCAGCTATGTTGGGATTACATCAGGAGGAAGACAACCTTCCAAATCAGCCACCTGAGATGGTCAGAATCGGAACAGAATAGTTTGTTTTAGGGATGAATCAATTGAATCATGCTATAAATGGTGGTGGTATCATTACACGAGATCAGCTAGATCAACCACATAGGAACATGTACATAGTGGAGAATTTCATGAGGAAAAATCCCCCATCATTCAGAGGATCATCTGAACTTATTCAAGTAGAAGGGAGGATTAAAGCACTGGAAACTATTTTTTATGTAATGGGGTGTTCAGTACATCAAAAGGTTAGTATCATTGTTTACTATTTTTAAGTTGAAGAAGATCAGTGGTTGTCGATGGTGAAAAATATCAGGGATAGTGAGAAGATTTATTCTCTTGATTAGGATGAATTCAAATGTATATTTCTTGAGAAATATTTTCCTATGGTGGTTCATCATAGGATGGAAAAATAATTCCTTAAATTGAGGCTGGAGGATGACTCAGTGGTTGCTTATGAAGTAAGATTCACTCGAGTAGCATGGTATGATCCTAATTTCATATGAGATCATGATAGTAAAATCAACCATTTTTTACTCAAGATTGAAGCCAAAGTATCGAAGGGATTTATCTTCTAATGAGTTTCAATGTTATGAATAACTTGTTCGATGTGTGGAGACAGTGGAAATGGATTTTTCCGATGATCAGATCTTCTTTTAAAAACAACAGAATAAGTGGTCAAGGTTGTAGTAGTAATGAAAAAACTCTTAAAAAAAGTCTGATGGTAATAAAATTATTTATACAGTTTGTAAAAACTCTAGTAAAAAGCATGTTGGGGAATTTCTTTTGAATTCTGGTAAGTGCTATCGATGTGTCAAAATGTGACATAAGGATCATAATTGCATTGAAAGAGTGTTAGGTAATGGTAGAAAATTTTTTATTTATAGTCAGTAAAATGTTTATTGTGAGATGAAATGGGTCATTATGCAAATGAGTGACCAACAAAGAACTCAACTGATTGAAATCAACCCGAATACATGAAAAAATGGGTGGTGAAGTCCTTTGAAACTACTTTACTTCAACTAAGTAGTATCAAGTACATTTTCTGTCTGTTCATATTATTCCAATGTGTTGTTCGATTCGGGGTCTACACATTTTTTCATTTCTATGAATTTTTCTGGTAAATTGGGAATTCTATCTCAAGATATGAATCTTGAACTTCTGGTAAAAACACCTAGAGGAAATGTTTAAACAAAAATAAAGCATAAGAACCTTCATGTCCTTGTGTGTAGAAAGTGTAACACACTGAGATTTTATGAGAAGTATTCTTTTTAATTTATTTAATGTCTTATGTTGTATGCTACAACACTATTATCTTGTGCTATACACAACACCGTATTAGCTTGCAGTATATGCAACACTATTCCTGGATCGTGTTATACACAATTTCAAGTTTGTTTGATAGAAGTTATTCTACGCAAAATTGAGTGTATATATATATATTCAATGTATAAATGAAATATGGTTGGATTCTGTTATATTCAACAAAAAAGGTGTCTTTCACAACATGCAACCCTGACTTGGCTTGCATTACACGCAATCACAACCTTCCTCGATAGCGTGTGTTGTACGAAATACCGGGTTTCACTAAACAATGATGTATGGTTATAATATTATCACGAACTAGAAATTATGAATAATATTAACTAAATTTTTAATTTTATAACATTATTATTCATCTTACACATTTTCTAGAACATGGTATGAGAACAAAATAAATTTTTCGTGTAAAATAATTTTTTTTCTTAAAAAATGCAGTTTTGCCACCTTTTGATGGCACACCCACATTAAATATAGTTTTTGACATGTTTATAAGTTCAATTTTACAAAATAAAATTCTTCTTTGTAATTAGTATATAAAATTTAACCTTGGATAAATTTTTCATATTATTCTGATAACTTTCATATTTTAATGAATAGTTAAAACATGCTATATTTTAATCAAAAACAACTTTTTTCATCGTAATATTTTATGTGGTTAAATTATAATATTTAATGGTTTTAAAGTATAAATATAATATATTTTTACCATTTAATATAATTCATGTCATTAGCATTGATTTTACATTGAATTCATAGGTTAAATCAATTCAATCTTTTTCATTGTTTTAAACAAAAACCCTTCTTCTTTTGACAATGTGATTAATTTTAATTTAATTTCGGAAACTTCTGTGTATTTAATTTGGAAAAATGGATTCCATATTTGGAATCAGTGGTTCCAAATTATGTTAATAGGCTACTTTTTATTTTTGGGCATTATGAACAGTAACTACGGTAAATTTTATTTACCATAGTTAAAGGTAAATCGGATAATTAAGGGTAAATATAATATTATAAAATTACCCTAACACTTTACCTAATATAATTGGATGATTATATTTTTCCCTAAATAATAATTGGGTCAAAATTTAATCTAATGGAACCCACTTGTATTGGATTATGACCTTTAGTTTATTTTATTTAAAGGAAAATGAAATATCTCTCACTCAAACATTAATAATTAATGTATTTTTAATATAAGGTTATACAGATTATAAATTCAGTTATAAATACTCATTTGAAAGATAAATTTTTTTTCTTTATCATGGAAATTTATTTGTAATTTTTAAGTGTTATTTTATTACCTTATTATCTTATACATTAATGATGCATAAATTATTTATTTAGTGAAAAAATAAGTAATATAGTTTTTATTGAAATAATAATACCCATTAAAAGGTTCCAAAACCTGAACAAAACTAATTGGTAGTGTATATATACATCATAAGAATTCAATTACCGAATATATGACCGTTTGGAGTCTTATAAAAGTGATTATGACACTTATATTATTTTATTTTAAATGATGTCAAAGTTGTCACCTTCATAATTTAATAAATATAACATTTTAAAAGATGGGTGTTTTAGAAGATAAATCCAACTAAAAGTATTATTATAAAAGATATAAGATTTATCTTAATACTATTTTTTTATTTGTAATTTTTATGTGACAAATAATTATATTAAATAATTATACAAAAATGTTGTAGTAATTATTTTATTAAGAGAAATATCACATAAATGGTTTTAAAAATATTAAAATAAATATTATATTAACTATTTAATGTTCTCCACTAATTTTCTAGATGAATATGAAATGTTAGTAATCTACTAAATATTTTTTATTGAATATATCTTCTCTTTGGATTTTATTTGAATTCAAATAATTGAATAGTGTTATAATTGACACTATTGATATTTTATAAAAATACCATATTATTAAATAGTATTAAAAATCACCAAAATATTTAAAAATTACACATTGTAAATTATATGTTATAACATGTAATAATGTATCTAATTATGGAAAATTAACAACACATAAGTATGTATTTGTAACAATTTAAAATTTAGAATATTATTAATACAAATAAAATTAAATAGATTAAATCAGCATTAATCAAAATGATAAGGTTTAAAATAAAATCAAAACATGTCTAAATTTAATTAGTTGATGGTATTACAACCCTATATTACCTCATATCATAATTTGAGTCATTTTGGAAGTTTTTATGTGGGTATTGAAATTATTATAAATTAATATTTATTATATTTCCAATGGTGCCCCTCTCCTCCCTTATAAAAGGGCACCTCCTCCCTCTCCTGATCAAACCATTTTGAACCTTGAATCTCGGCCAAAACCAGACCATTTCACTTCCCAACTTCTATAGAAACCTTATAGAGGTACTGGTATTCTCTAAAGACCAACTCTAGTGCCCTAAGAGGAAGTTCAAAGGAGGCACTTCGAGGAAGAGGTAATCCCTTCTACTGATTCTTTCAAGTTCCTTTATTCTTCTAATTACTCTTATTTAGTGGTTTCATTATAAAGTAATAACATAAGTATCCCTCATATAATAATATGTTATTATAAATATGAAAAAAACCCATTTCACCTTCTATCTATCCTACGGAAAACGAAATCACCGCGCGTGTGTACGTACAGAATACCGTCTCCACGCCGTGGTGTAATCTGTTTTTCCACAACCACCTTACTTGGATGGGTATAATGGTGTAAATAATAACTACATATTATTATTATAACATCATACTTATTATAAGATATTATATAATTCACTCCAATTCCATTCAATAAATATGGGAACGATATCATCGCTTGTGCATACGTACGAATTACCGTCTCCATGACACGATGAGATTCATCTTCCATGTTAAAAATTAAAGAACGATTATAAAGTATATATAATAAGTAATCATGAAATATATGACATAATAATTCTACTGGATTTATGTATATATATATGTATGTTATCTACTTAATTCCATTCAATTCAATAAGGAAACGAAAACAACATTCATGCATACGTACGGCCTACCGTCTCCATGAACGGTGTATTTCATCCCATTTATCAATCTATCATATATATGTACATGATGGATATTTATTTTATATAAATAATGTTTTACATTCTGAAATTAATGAAATTATGATATATGTAATAAAGAACAACAAGTCAAAAAACGTACGATAAATGAAATTATTTTACCCAAAACATCACTTTAACATTGATTTACAAAAGAACGAGTAATATAAAGGCATAAGTGAACCATATATGATATCATAACAATGAATATGATTATGTAATATGTCAATGACATTATTTAAATCATTATATAGGAGGTTCAGATACATACAAATCAAATCAGACGTAAGTTAAGGGATAATGTTGCAATCTCAATTATTTTCTATCCAAGATTGCTTATACGTAATTATTTACTAGGGTTATATTTATCATCCATGTACAAGTTTTATAAAAATGTTTTCATGTATGTTTAAAGTCATTTTTACCCATTTTTGTCTTTTACTACATTGTATGTATGGAATCTTTTTTTTGTTTACCATACGAGGTACTTTTTGACTTTTCCGAAAAAAGTACGAGAAGAATGTTTTTTTAACTTATACGGCGTGAACGGATTTTTACAGTTTCATAACACCTCATTTTCATGAATATTACTATACAATATTGCGTGATTATTTTCAACAAAACCCATTTCTTTTAAAATTTCATGGAAGTTTGTGAAAAGAAAATGATTTTGAAGAAGAAAATATATTTTCCTCAAGATTTCATTTCAAGTGTTTTATCAAAAATATTTTCCACCTAAAATGACATTATTTTATATGTTTTTGTTTCAAGTATAATGTCTCCATTATTTACATGGTTTAATTCTTCTTATGATGAAATGATATCCATTTTTTTATATGGATTATGTTATGATGACATGATGATTAAGAATCCCATTCTATTACATGGGTTATGCTATGATATATGATTTATGATTTTGTGTCACACAAATGAATGATTTAATTATGAGATGGGTGGGACCTATATCTCCCACCAATGCATTGGGTAAAGATTAATATCTCATGACATAGACATGACTGAAACAGTAAGTTAATCTGGTTTAGTAATACATGACTGGAATGAGGAGTAAACTCGATTAAGAAAGGGACTTTGTCCACTAAGATGGATTTGGCAACAATTCCCTAGCTACTATGGAAATAATATCATGTGCTTAATTGTTTCCACAATTACATGTTTTATTCCCATTCTATTTTATCATGATTAATGTTTCTTTATGATCTATGCCTTACGTACTTCCATGTTTTACGTCATTGCTCAAGATTTTGTTGTTTAAATATTATGTTCATGTTTTGAAGTTCAAATGTATATGGTTTGTTTTATTTTCTCTAGGATTACCCTTACGGAGCATTTGAGCTCACCCTTTATATGTTTTCTTTTCCCCAGGATATAAAGAAAGGTTTTAGGTAAGAAAAAAAGGGGGAAGATCGTTATGGGAGATGTTGAAGATCTTTCACCACGATTAGAAGATTACGTTCCGAGTTTCCAAAGACACTAAACTATTACGGTCCTTGTGTGTCTGGTTTTGTTATGTATTAAGTATTCCGAAAAAGTAATGTAATGTCCATGTACGTCAAGATTCAGGTCTCTACAGTTGGTATCAGAGGAAAGGTTTAGTCATCCTTTGAAAACTATGATGCGGAAACTTTATTGAGATCCCTAGAGATATTTCTAAGGTATGTTTAGGGATGTCCCTATGGTTTAGTATCACTATAGGTTACAGTAATAGAATTATGTTTATGATCATGAATAACCTAGGCTAAACCTACAGTGTCATGGATTAAAGAAAGTGTGATAAGTTAGACATCCCATAAGTGATTTTTAATGATTACGTGGTTCCTCGTTATTTTAACTATTTCTTACACAATGGTTTGTGGTTTTAGTCAATGGAGGGAATGAGAAGGAATTCAGTTAACATTGATTCCGATGGAAAAATTGGTGGTTGTGATAAAAAAAATTGTGTATTGCCTAGATATAAGGATATTTTGATTATGCCGAATCAGTCATCATGATATATGATTCACAAGGTGAACTTTGGTGGTATTCCTAAGTCATCAAATAAGAGGAAGATGGAATTTTATGCATGTTCGCATGGTCAGGAGCATAATGAAAGGATGATTGAGATTTCAAAATAAGGGAAGAAGAACCTTGAGGAATACCTCAAATGGAGGGAAAGATGTTATCGGTGTGGAGAAAAGGGTCATAGAGTGACATACTATTATGGAGTTCAGTGTCTTATTTTTGAAGTACATGTGCATTACCCAACTCAATGCCCTGACCTAAGAGGTCACTTCTAAATCATGGAAGGACTTATTCCACGAAAATCATTGAAGAGGATGGATTAAAGTGTTTATGTATTGGTATTCAATAATAATGTTGTTGAGGTACTTTTATGGTGTATTAGAATATTTTTGTATTAGTCTATTGGGGTTTTCAATAATTTTATGGTACCGGTAACCATGAAAAGTGATTCAAATATTTTGGAAAGCAGATGATATGTTTATAATGAAGGGATAAAGAGAAAATGTAAATTTTCATAGTATTCATGAGCTCATGGCTGATATAAGGACCAAGTGACATCATGTTTTTGAGTATATATAAATTTTGGGATTTTTGGTATGTGGAAAGAGTTAACTTTTGACAGCACTCATGTTTTCACTAAGGTTCTATGGTAATTCATGTTTCAAAAGAATACATGATTAAGGTATTCACATGTTTGGAATGTGATCAACAAGATATATCTTATCATATATGGGGTATAAATGATGGTATTCACATTCTTATTATGTGACATTTCAAGTAATCATTTTCTTTATATGATGAGATTGGACATATGTATTTTGCATAAGCCTAATTATTGGAATCAATTAATTTAGACATCACATAGTATTGTTTAAGGTGAGAACTTTTTCTTATGTTATAATAGTATAGTTTTAGAAAAAGGACAACCCGTAGGACGGGCGACAACCTGTCGCGTCAGACAAGGTTGTGGGAATCAAACCCACAACCCAAGTGTTACATGCCTTTATCGCATACCATTGGCCTACAGGAAGTCCCTGGTTAGTAGAAAATAGTTTTATTATATTAAGCGGTATGATAGATGAAGTATAAGTCCATTTTTGGAACCATATATGATTAATCTCACCATAGATGGACTTATATATATATATATTTTGATAACCTTATGTTTTAGATAGAAGGAATGACCTATCATTATATCACATGATCTGCTAACACTTCACGAAAGACAAATTCAACTTCATTTCTTTAAGAGATGAACTGGAAATTTTTTAATGCACAAACAACAGTGAGATTGTACCGAAATAAATTAAATATTTCTTCTAATTCAAATTATTTAACTTTAGGGAAATGATCTTGAAAACCAAAAATGTTGTCCTAGGGTTCTTATATCTGATGAATCAGATGGTACTTTAGATCATCACAAATTTATGGCAGTGTGATTGTTGGATTTTTCATAGCCATGTTCTCTACCACTCTCCATCAGACCTTGATGGATAGATTTCTCTTCTATATCCATATTTTCACCTATGCTCTCTTATGTGGAAACCCAGTGATGAGTTACTTTGGGTATTATTTATTTTACTAACGTTCCTATTTTAAACTGATGGTTTAGTATTCCTTTTTACGATGTGGGTTTCTATGAAACATTCAAGTAGAAAACAATTTATAACCCCGATGACTTTCGAGGGTGAAATTCATTTTAAGGGGGGTGGAATGTAACACCCCAGGATTTTATGAGAAGTATTCTTTTTAATTTATTTAATGTCTTGTGCTGTATGCTGCACCACAATTATCTTGTGCTATATGAAAGACCGTATTAGCTTGTAGTATACGCAACACTATTCTTGGACCATGTTATACACAATTTCAAGTTCATTTGATAGAAGTTATTCTACGCAACATTGAGTGTATATATATATATATTCAATGTATAAATGAAATATGATTAGATTCTGTTATACACAACTACAAAGGAGTCTTGTACTACACGCAACCTTGACTTGGCTTGCATTACACTCAATCACGACCTTCCTCGATAACGTGTGTTGTACGCAATACTGAGTTTCACTAAACAACGATATATGGTTATAATATTATCACTAACTAGTAGTTATGAATAGTATTAACTACATTTTTAATTTTATAACATTATTATTCATCTTACACATTTTATATAACATGGTATGAGAAAAAAATAAATTTTTCGGATAAAATATGTATTTTTCAAAAATGCAGTTTTGCCGCCTTTTGATGGCACACCCACATTAAATCTAGTTTTGACATGTTTATAAGTTTAATTTTACAAAATAAAATTAATATTTGGAATCAGGATATAAAATTTTACCTTCGATAAAATTTTCAAGTTATTCTGATAACTTTCATATTTTAATGAATAGTAAAAACACGCTATATTTTAATTAAAAACAACTTTTTTCATCGTAATATTTTATGTGGATAAATTATAATATTTAATGGTTTTAAAGTATAAATAGAATATATTTTTACCATTTAATATAATGCATGTCATTAGCATTGATATTACATTGAATTCGTAGGTTAAATCAATTCAATCTTTTGCAATGTTTTAAACAAAAACCCGTTTTCTTTCGACAACGAGATTAATTTTAATTTAATTTCTGCAACTTCTGTGTATTGAATTTGGAAAAATGGATTCCATATTTGGAATCAGTGGGTCCAAATTATGTTAATAGGCTACTTTTTATTTTTCGGCATTATGAATAGTAACTACGGTGAATTTTATTTACCATAGTTAAAGGTAAATCGGGTAATTAAGGGTAAATATAATATTATAAAATTACCCTAAAACTTGTATTAATATAATTGGATGATTATATTTCTCCCTAAATCATAGTTGAGTCTAAATTTAATCTTAGGGAACCCACTTGTATTTGATTATGACATTCAGTTTATTTTATTTAAAGGAAAGTGAAATATGTCTCACTCAAACTTTTATAATTAAACTATTTTTAATATAGGGTTATACAGATTATAAATTCGGTTATAAATACTCATTTGAAATATAATATGTTTTTTTTATCATAGTAATTTATTTTTAATCTTTAAGAGTTATTTAATTACATTATGATCTTATACATTAATGATGCATAAATTATTTATTTAGTGAAAAATAAGTAATATAGTTTTTAGGGAAATAAAAATACATATTAAAAGGCTCACAAACCTGACCACAACTTATTGTTAGTGTATATATACACCATAAGCATCCAATTACCGAATATATGACCGTTTGGAGTCTTATAAAAGTGATTATGACACTTATATTATTTTATTTTAAATGATATCAATGTTGTCACCTTCATTATTTAATAAATATAACATTTTAAAAGTTGTGTGTTTTAGAAGATAAATCCAACTAAAACAATTCTTATGAAAGATATAAGATTTATCTTCATCCTAATATTTTATTTGTAATTTTTATGTGACAAATAATTATATTAAATAATTATACAAAAATCTTGTAGTAATTATTTTATTAATAGAAATATCACATAAATGGTTTTAAAAATATTAAAATAAATATTATACGAACTATTTAAGGTTCTCCACGAATTTTCTAGATGAATATTAAATGTTAGAAATTTATTAAATATTTTGGATTCAATATATCTTCTCTATGGAGTTTATTTAAATTCAAATAATTGAGGAGTATCATAATTGACACTATTGATATTTTATTAGAATAACATATTATTAAATTGTTTAAAAATGACATACATATTTAAAAATTACAAATTGAAAATTATATTTTATAAAAAGTAATAATGTATCTAATTATTTAAAATTCACTTAACATAAATAAGTATTTATAACAATTTAAAATTTAGAATATTGTTACCACAAATAAAATTAAATAAATTAAATAAGGATAAATCAAAATGATAAGGTTTAAAATAAAAAAAAGACTAAATTTGATTGGTGGATGGGATTAAAACTATATCATACCTCATATCCGAATTTGAGTCATTTTGGAATTTTTTAGGTGGGGTTTGAATTTATTATAAATTAACATTTCTTATATTTCCAAAGGTACCCCTCTCCTCCCTTATAAAAGGCAACCTCCTCCCTCTCCTCCTCACACCATTTTGAGCCTTGACGCTCGGCCAAAACCTGACCATTTCACTTACATAGTTCCCTAGAAACCATATAGAGGTACTGGTATTTTCAAAATGCCAACTCTAGTGCCCTAAGAGGAAGTTCAAAGTAGGCACTTCGAGGAAGTGGTAATCCCTTCTACCGATTTTTTCAAGTTTCTTTCTTCTTCTACTTCCTCTTATTTAGTGGTTTCATTATGATGTAATAACATAATTATACCTCATATAATAATATGTTATTATAAATATTAAAAAAACCCATTTCACCTTCTATCCATCCTACAAAAAACGAAATCACCACACGTGCGTACGTATGGAATACCGTCTCCACGCCGTGGTGTAATCTATTTTTCCACCACCACCTTACTTGGATAGGTATAATGGTGTAAGGAATAACTAAATATGATTATTATAACATTATAATGATTCTATGATATTATATCATTCACTACAATTCCATTCAATAAATATGGGAAAGATATCATCGCTTGTGCGTACGTACGGATTACCGTCTCCACGACGCGATGAGATTCATCTTACATGTTAAAAATTCAAGAATGATTATAAAGTATATATAATAAGTAATCATGAAATATATGACATAATAATGCTACTGGATTTATGTATATATATATATATATATTTATTTTATCTACTTAATTCCATTCAATTCAATAAGGAAATGAAAACAACGTTCATGCGTACGTACGACCTACCATCCCCATGAACGGTGTATTTCATTCGATTTATCAATCTATCATATATATGTATATGCTGAATATTTATTGTATATAAATCATTTTTTACATTCTGAAATTAAGTAAATCAGGATATAATTAATAAATAACAACAAGTTGAAACACGTACGATAAATGAAACGATTTTACCAAAAACGCTGTTTTAACATGGATTTACAAAAGAACGGGTAATATAAAGGCCTAAGTAAACCATATATGATATCATAACAATGAATATGATTCTTTAATAAGTCTATGAAATTATGTAAATCATTATACATGAGGTTTGGATATATAAGAAGCATATCGGACGTAAGGTAAGGGATAATGTTGCAATCTCAATTGTTTTCTATCCGAGATTGCTTATACGTAAGTATTTAATGGGGTTATATTTATCATCCATGTCCAAGTTTTATAAAAATGTTTTCATGTATGTTTAAAGTCCTTTTTACCCATTTTTTAATTTTAATACATGGTTTGTAGGGAATATTTTTTTTGTTTACCATACGAGGTACTTTTTGACTTTTCCGACAAAAGTACGAGAATAATGTTTTTTAAACTCATACGGCGTGAACGGATTTTTACGGTTTCATAACGCCTCATTTTCATGAAGCTTCCTATACAATTTTTCATGATTATTTTCCAAAGAACCCTTTTCTTTTAAAATTTCATTGCATTTTGTGAAAGGAATATGATTTTGAAGAAGAAAGTATATTTTCCTCAAGATTTAATTTCAAGTGTTTTATCAAAAATATTTTCCATCTAAAATGGAATAATTTAATATGTTTATGTTTAAAGTATAATGTCTCAATTATTTACATGGTTTGATTCTTCTTATGATGAAATGATATCCATTTTTTTTATATGTATTATGTTATGATGTCATGATGTTTAAGAATCACATTCTATTAAATGGGTTATACTATGATGTTTTATTTATGATTTTGTGGAACACAAAAGAATGATTTCATTATGAGATGTGTGGGACCTATATCTCACTCAAACGCATTGGTTAATGATTTATATCTCATGAGATATAAATGTATGGAACGGTAAGTTAATCCGGTTCAGTAATACAGGACTGGAACGAGGAGTGAACTCGATTCAGAAAGGGACTTTGTCCACTAAGATGGTTTTGGAAGCAATGCCTTGGCTACTATGGAAATCATATCATGTGCTTAATGGTTGCCACGATTACATGTTTTATTCCCATTCTATTTTATCACGATTAATGTTTCTTCATTATATATGCCTTACGTACTTCCATGTTTTACATCATTGCTCAAGATTTTGATGTTTAAATATTATGTTCATGTTTTGAAGTTCAAATGTATATGGTTTGTTTTAATTTCTCTATGCTTACCCTTACTGAGCATTTGAGCTCACCCTTTATATGTTATATTTTCCCCAGGATATAAAGAAAGGTTTTAGGTTAGAAAAAAGGGGGAAGTTCATTATGGGAGATGTTGAAGATCTTTCAACATGATTAGAAGTTTATATTCCAAGTTTCCAAAGACACTAAACTATTACAGTCCTTGAGTGTTTGTTTTTGTTATGCATTACGTATTCCGAAAAAGTAATGTAATGTCCATGTATGTCATGATTTGGGTTTCTACAGAAATAATCTACCTAAAAACATTATTGTTTTCCCTCAAGTTGAGTTGAATGTTATTTTGGGTATGAATTGGCTTTATGTTTATCATGTTAAGATTTACTGTAAGGATAAAGAGTTTTCCTTTCAGAAATATTTTCAGTTTGTGTATAAGAATGAACCCTTAATTTTGATAAAATATCAGGAAGATAAGAAACTGGTAAATGATGGAAATGAATGTTACCTTGCACGTATTGTTGAAAACAAAAAATCTGTTCAGATTAATGATGTGACAGTGGTAATTAGTACCTTGATGTTTTCCTGATGAGTATCCTTGTATTATACCAAATCAGGATGTTGAATTTACTGTTGACATAGTTCCTGATGCTAAGCCAATTTCAAAACCCCCTTACCGAATGGCTCAAATTGAACTTTGATAGTTAAATAAGAAATTGAAAAAGTTATTATATAAAGGTTTCATTCGACCTAGCACATTTCCATGGGGTTCTTTTGTCATATTTTCTAAAAATAAAGATGGTTCAATGAGACTTTACATTGATTATAGAGCATTAAATAAAATCCCTTCTAAGAACAATTATCCTTTGCCTCTTATCGATGATTTGTTTGATCAGCTGCACGGAGCTCAGTAATTTTTGAAGATTGATTTGAGGTCAGGGTAACATCAGTTGAATGTAAAGAAAGAATACATTCCCAAGACCACATTTCATACTAGATATAGCCATTATGAATTATTTTTATTCCTTTTGGTTTAAAAAATTCATTTTCTGTATTCATGGATCTTATGAATAAAATTTTCCATGAGTTCTTAGATAAATTTTTGGTTGTTTTAATTGATGATATTTTAGTTTATTAAAAAAGTAAATAGGAGCTTGAAAGTCATTAAAATGTTGTTTTAAAAACAATAAAAGAAAATAAACTGTGTGGGGAATTAGGAAAGTGTGAGTTTGGGTTATAATAAATTAATTTACTTGGAAAATGTTTTTCCAAAAATGGCATAACGGTTGATCAGAATAAAACAAAAGTTGTTGAAAAATGGACAAGACCCACAAATATAACCTATATTCGTATTTTTCTTGATTTGGAATGTTATTACTGGAGGTTTTTTGAAAGTTTTTCAAATTTATTTAGTCTAATGACTAAGTTAACTCAAAAAGGTTTTATGTTAAGTTAGAAAAAAGAATGTGAATATTGTTTTCGGGAATTGGAAAGATGAATGGTGAATGCTGCAATTTTGGCACTACCTTCAGGAAATGGTGAGTTTATTTATTACAATGATGCTTCGTTGAAACAACTTGGTTGTTTCCTTATGCAGAATGATTAGGTAATTTAGTTGAATCCTCTTGAGTTAAATTACCCTACACATGATCTAGAATAGGTGCTGTTGTTTTTACATTAAAAATTTAGAGGCACCCTCTATATAGAGTAAAATGCTAAATATATACTGACCAAAAAAGTTTAATGTATTTATTCACTCAGAAAGAATTGAACATGAGACAAAAGAGATGGATGGAATTAATCCACGATTATGAATGCACCATTCATTATCCTCCAAAAAAGTCAAATAAAGTTGGTGATGATTTGAGTCAAAATATTAATTCTTCATTGACCATTATACATTTGGAATGAGATCCTTTGGTTTTTGATTTGATGAAATTCAGCATAGAAGTTATTGGTGTAAGAAATTATTCTGTTTTGTTTCAGGTGTTAGTGAAATCGTTTCTATTAGAGAGATTAAAGCAAGCACAGAAGGAAGACAATGAGTGGTAGAAATGGTTCAACTGATTCAGAAGCACATGAGAATAGCTCAGAGTAGGCAGAAAAGTTATGCGGATTATGAGAGTAAGGATCTTTCTTTTGATTTAGGTGATTATGTCATTCTCCAAGTTTCTCCATGGACAAGTGTGATGAGTTTTGGTAAGAAGGGAAAGTTGAATATGAGGTTCATTGGACCTGATGAAATCCTGATGATAGTTGGATCAGTTGCTTATAGAGTGTCTTTACTTCCATGATTATCCCAGGTATACAATGCTTTTCAGGTTTCAATGTTGAGAAATTATATGCTAAATCTATATCATGTTTTGAGCACATATTTAGTTTAGTTGGAAGAAAATCTCTCTTATAAGGAACCACCAGTCCCGTTTTCTTACTAAAGAGAGAAAGTATTACGAAATAAGGTATTTCACTAGGTAATGTTTTTGTGAAAAAACCATATGGCTGAAGAGGCAATGTGGGAATCTAAAAATGCTATGAGGGATAAATCCCCCATTTATTTCATAAGTGAATAAAATTGTGAGGAAACAATTTCCAAAAAGGGGGAAGGATGTAACATCCCAGGTAAATAAAGAAATAATACATTTTCTTTTTAATTTTTATTTTGTGAATTAAATATTAATTTTACCTTAAATGGGTTGCTATGTTCGATGGCATACCCAATACGTAACGACAGGTTTCTTTGAAATCATACATTGCATAACAGTAATATAATATTTATATTTTAAATGGTAGTTAATGCCTATATATTGTATTGGCAAGAATGAATAGAACTAACTACAATATAATTATAATTTTTTAAATGTTTTTAAATTTATCCAATAGAATATAGAGTCATAAAATGTGAATGAATCTAATTTTAAGCATAATTTACATTAAACGATTGATTTACCACCTTTTGATGGAGAAAAATTTTTAAATCGATTTTGGTCACATTTATTTGTTCTATTTGTCCAAATAAAATTCTTTTTTAGAATAGAGTTATCAAAATTTACTTTGGGTAAATTTTTCCTATTTTTCTGATAAAATTCATTTTTTAACGAAAAGTGAAAAATGTGGTAATTTAATTCAAAACTGCCTTTTAATCCAAATTATTTATATGGTTATATTGTCTTTTAAAATGGTTTAAAAGTGTAAGTAGATTATATTTTAACAATTTTATCTAATTTTTGTTGTTGGAATTAATTTCACTTTGAAATTAGACATAAACAAGTGTCAATATATTGATAGTTATTATTTCTAAAAAACACGCCTTTTATTTTGATTGTGGAAATTAATTTTAAATAAATTTCTACAACTTAAGTTTTTTGAATTTAGAAAAAATGGATTCCATATTTGGAATTTTGAGGTCCAAATTGTGTAAATAGGTAACTTTTATTTTTAGTCATTATGAATATTTACTTCCGTAAATATTTTATTTACCATGGTTAAAGGGTAAATATGGTAAATAAGGGTAAAACAATATTATTATAATAGTATAAAATTATCCTAACATGTGTCCTAATCCTATTTTTTGATACATATATGACCATGGGAATCTTTGGGTCGATTTTGGGACCCCAGGGAGCCACTTTTGAGTGATTAGGACACTTTATTTTAATTAACTTAATGTAAAGAAAAAAATAACATTAACAAATATCTTTTAGTAAATTAATTTTAAAATATAGTTATATAAGTTATCATTTCAAGTATAAATATTATTTTTATAGATACTAATATTTACTACATCATGTTATTTGTTTTATAATTTTTATATATTAAATAAATTAAAATATTTATGACAAAATAATGATGTATTGTTTACCTCATTAATAAATGATTTAAAAAAATAAGATTGTAATGGTTAAAGTAATATCCAAAACCAGACCAATTATTATTGGATGATTTTATTTTAGACCATGATTCATCTTATCGTAGTTTTTAATAAGTTTTAGACATTTTGAAACCGAAAATCATTATGTAATAAAATAATATTTTTACACTTTCCTAAAGAGCACCTCCTCCACCTTATAAAAAAGCCTTCACCTATAACCCATTCGTCACACCTCTCACACACCTTGGATCATCCCACCACTACCCAATTAATCTCCCTACATACATCTCCTCCTCCAAGAAGAATTAACTTATGCATAAGACACTTCAATAAACCCTTTTGGTTCAATCCAAAGGGAGTTACCCGATTTTAAGGTAACATCTTCTATTTAGTTCATTCGTTTTATTTGACTTCTCCAACCACATGAAATCTTTTTGATAATTTATTTTATAACAACAGTAGTATACTCAATATACTAGTATTTTGTTATGATAATTATTCAAACTACACTTAAACACACCTCTATCTAATGGGTAAAGAACATACTGTTTCTATGGATGTCAAACTAACGCCTCACGAAATAAAGATTGTTTAATTATCTCCTACCATCTCTCATGGTGGCCATTATGATGGAAATTTATTTATATATGATATATATTATGTTTATGTTTTCTTTATACTTCTTGTATTTTTTATTTATATCATACCATTATGGTTTCCATTATAGGTAAATACGATAATTTCATTTGAGGAATTGCGGATTACCACCCCCTCAAAGTGATATGACTCGTTAATTCCATATGTGGGATTTATAAAGGATGGATTTAATGATATTGTATATGATATTATACTATAAATATAATATACCTATGTATAATTATGTTTTAATTCCATTAAAATATGAAATAGAAATGAAAGTAGCATTCATACGTACGTACGACTTACCATCTCCATGAACGGTGCATTTCATTTCTTATTTGAAAATGTTATGTACTATTATCAATACATGTATATAATTTATATATATGATATATATGATATCTAAATCATGAATAACATTCTGGATATAATGAACAGTTGACCTCATGAACCACTGGTTATTATAAGAAGCCCATTTTTTTACTCAAATACCAAATATCGACAAAACAACCATTATTAATTTAAATGATTACATAATGTTTATAACAAAGTAATAAGTGATATAAAAGGAATAATAAACTTAAAAATGGTTCTTAAGAAAGTATAAATTAACATAATTTTATTATTCCTGAAATTATTGAATGAAGGGGTCAAGTTGGACATGAGGTAGGGGAACTTATCAACCCAATTTCCATTCTTTGGGTTGACCATCACTATCTTGTTTATTTCGTTCTATTATTACGTGAGAAATGAATTTTTATATCTTATCTTGTATTTATACTTTATATATGTGTTCATATATTGAATACACATAATTAATCTATTTTATTTACAAAATGATCTCTGTAAGGGACTTCATCATAATCTTCTTTCATTGAGGCATATTTTGTTTTAATACATGTCTTTCTTTTTTATGTGGTATAAACACCTTTGAATTTTCATTTCATTCAAATGGAATATTTTTATACAAAGTGTTTTACTAAATTAAAAAAAGAATATAACTTTTTAACATAATCAGTGATAAAAACATTTCTTCCACCACAAGTATTATTTGATTTTTGGATTCATTAACAAGAAGTCTTGTTTTATAAAGTAAACTAAATACTATATACTATTTTTACATATTTTTGTATTGAAAATGGTTTTGAGAAAAAATTTATTTTTTCAATATCTTTAAATTATATATTTTTATTGAAATGTGAAAATGTAATCTTTCCATTATGCTTGTTTTATGTGTTATGGTTCTTGGGCATTGTTTACTTAAATGGGTTGTTCTGTGATAAACCTAGGGCGAGTGAGTCCGAGATTTCTCTCTAATGAATTGGGTAACGTGACAGAGTTAAACATGAATGTTTCTCCAATGATATTTAGGGAATATACTATAATGGGTATTCTAAATGTAACTCCCTACATAGCTATGATAGCTACAATTTACGTATGATATAGATGTCACAAGTTACCTTTATGATTTGTATTTTTTATGTGTGATTCATAAATCTTATGATTTAATGAGGTATAAAGAGATTATGTTATGTATGTATTGATGAAGTAATGTTTTCTTTCATTGTTTTATTACCCTTACTGATCTTTTTATGCTCATCAAAACTTTTGATATGTTTTTCACAGGACATAAAGAAGAATAGGGTGAAGGATGGGATCACGGAAAAGTCATGCTGTCTAAAGCATGGCACTAGCCATGACTCTTTTTATTCAAGAGTTTTTATTTTTGTGAAAAAAGTGGAAACTGAGTAAAAGTGTCAACTTTGTAATACATGAGATGTAATGTAATAGTTATGGCCTAACTCTCTAAAACTCTATACCTGAAAAGATCCTCAATATGAATTTTTCATTTAATTAAATATTATGTAATGTTTTATGGCCGAGCCCTAGTAGAAAATGAATTTAAAATATAGGTTGAGAATCGGAAATTCATATTATGGGGTTTTATAATCCTTGATAAATCCTGTAAAGACCTTATTTTGAAAATACATTCAGAAATATTCTTTTTAAAACATTATTTGAAATTACATAATTTTTGAAAAATACTATATCACTTTTGAGAATATTTTTGTTCAAAAATAACATTAAACATAATTTAAAGATTTTTTAAAATTATTAAGAATGATCATAAAAACAAAACCAATGTGGTGACTAGATACATGGAAGTCTGTCTTGGCCTACCCAACCTCTTAATGAATGGGCTAACTCCACACTCTCATTTTATTTTTACCTTATTCATGTGCCGATTTTTATAAATACATTTTTCATCATTTCGTAATTATATTTATAGGTTTTCTACTAGATTTTATATTTTAAAAAATAAACAAAAAACTAAAAAAACATAAAATTATATTTATATATTAATATATAAATGTAGATATTCATGGAAATTCACTTCTTTGACATGAAAAAAACTTTTAATACAAGTATATTAATAATTAAATGAATGATTAATCATCATCAATGTACATAAAATTTCATCCATAATCCCATATCGATCCATACTTGTTGGTAGTTGCAATAAATGAAATATTTATGTAATGATTATGAAAATATGTATATCTATATAAATACATATTAAATGTATCATGAATCACTAAGAATCATTGATATATGTCCATAATCAGGATTAGTGTATGCATGTATATGACGTGATAAAATTTATCACATTATTAACATCTAATAAAACATGGTTCATCAAAATTTATTTAGAAATGTTATAAAATTTAAGTGTATAAAAGTATATGTATACATATATACATCCATACATATATAAATTCTTGAATAATTTGAAAATTTAAGTTAATATAAATTTTATCCTCAATATATTACAATGAAATAATTTAATATCATAATATTAGAATTAATATAAACAATTGAATGATTTCCCTCACCAGATAATTTCTGAACAGAAAAATTATTTAGATATATATATATATATATTGGGGAATATTTTTTAGATCAATAAAATTTATATCATAAAAAACAATAGCATAAATCATAATTTTATGTAGTTAAATAAATCCTTTCTAAAAAAATTATAATAATTAATAAGTAAAACAAAAAAATCCCATTACTAAGGTTTTTCATAAAATATAACACAATTACAAAATAAAATAATTTTTATTAGAAACTATAACCTTAGCCCTGAAAATTTAAATTATATTTAATTAAATGAAATCCCTTATATATTTTTTAAACAAAAAACTAAATAATTTTTTCTACTGTTTTATCTTTACACACACCCTCACTCTCAACAGACTAGAAAACCAATTTTCCAAATCATTTTGCACCAGTGTTTGAGGTTTTTTTAACCATCAACTGCATTTTGTAACAATATATACGTATATATAATTGTACAAACATGTGGACCAACAGGGAAACCAATGAAATTGTTATGAAACCTTTGGGGAATGATCTTTATGAAGAAGAAAACAAAAAAGAACAACATATAGAAACATGGAACAATATTTATATTAATATAAATGCAATAGGGACTCAGATCAGCCTTTGGTGAAAGCTGAATATGGTGATAAATACCTCCGAGAATAAAACACTACAATAGAATGTATATACTAAATATAAAATGATCAAATTGACTGTAAATTGAAAAAAATTTATCCACACAATGGTGACAAATAACTATATATATTGATTTGTAGAATAAAGTCAAGATAACAAACCAAAAATGACAAAAAAAATCCATGACAAAATTATACAGTAGGATCTGAACTCTATAAAATAAAATAAAGACCTAACTATAAATTGATATTGTAAAAATCAAAATATTCCTTTATTGGAAGAGGATCTATAATCAAAACTTTGATCTCTATTAATGGGGCTTGAAATCGGAACCCTACACTTCTATAAAGCTCGGATCCTCCTCAAAAACAATCTACCGAGCTTCATCAGTAGCCAAACCTGCTCAAAAACCCCTTATGAAAATTGATCCATCATGGACCATCAGTGCTCATTTTAGCCTCTACTCAGACTCTCATGATGACACTCAGGTCGACACCCTTAGAGAAGTTCTTAACTAGCTCGGCCTAGGAATTCACCCTTGACAGTCGACCGTAAAACTACGACCCACCCCCTTTTCCCATATCTTTTTATGTATTTTTTTCACTGGTAAGGTTCATTATTTAATCAAATTTATATACATGTATTTATAATTTAAAAATTAAAATTTCTATAATATATATTCATAATTGTTTTAAATAATAATTTATAATAATTTTATAAACATTATCGAATCATGATTTATAAATCAAACTCATAAATTATAATTTCATATATATATATATATACATATAATATTATAATTATATTGATTTTTCTATATCCAAATTAATTGTAGTCATATATTAATATAATTATTCAGTTATAATATACTATTAAATAACATTATAAAAAAATATTTTAAAAATATTTAAATAAATATAGTATTTTTTTCACAAATCATTACAAAATTTGTTTTAAAATTGAAATAAATTTGAAAACTATAAGTAATATGTAAAAATAATTATATGTATTATAATTAACTTATTATGAAATTAATTAAAACTCTTAATTTCAAATTATTATTTTTAGACAAAATAATCACAAAAATATTATTAGTTTTGATTAGTTATAAACTAATCCATTTTCTAGAATATTTATATAGTAAATCTATGTTTGGAATATCTTGGATTTTATATTATTCCCCCTAAAAATAATTTCATCCTCACAATTCATTAGTCAAAATTTATAAAATTATGAATTTACATCTTAAAAATCAATAAAACTAAGAAAATATGATTTTTTAACTCTATTTCATATATGAAATCATCTAATCTCCAAATATTTCTTGACCATTAATCTAATACTAGTTGTAATGTCTCTTACACTAGTATCTTATATCCATTGTTGAAACATGCTGCGCAATTATTTTTTATAAAAAAAATAAATAATTAAACACCACATTACACAATAGAGGGCCATTATCAATATAGGATTTGGAGAATTAGAAGAAATTATTACATTTCACCATGACTATAAAAAAAATAATGAAAATAATAATCAAGGGAAAACCTCTATATAGAAATTTATATCACTGATAAATCTACTTAGCCAATTAAAAATATAATTTAATCTCTAGGGTGTTCATTTAAAATGCCTAGTAAGTGATTTTAATATCATAGATATATCTTTTAAAACATTTGTTTAAAATAATCTAAAAATTATTTTTCAAATGGTAATTTGAAAACATTACTATAAATAAAAAATATTTCAATAATTCTATATCAATTTTGATAATATTTACGTTTGAAAATAACTATAAACATATTCTATTAAATATGGAAAAATATTAAGCAACCCCTTGAAAACAAAATATATGAGGTCATCTGATACATGGAAGGTTGTCTTGGCCTACCAACTTTCCTAAGTGATTGGTTCACTCCACAATATCTATTATGAGTACCATGATCAAGTGTCACTTTTCATTAAAACCTTTTCCATATTTCCTTTCCTATATTTATATGTTGTCCACTGCAATTTTTATTTTGAAACATAAAAAATTTATTTAAAACACATACAATGGTATTTATATATAAATTTATAACTGTATACCATTATGGAAAAAACAAATTCTAATGATTCAGGACATTGCATAATTATTTTAAAGATTAATAATCTTCCATGTACTACAAATATCATTCATATTTTCTTTGAAATTTGATTCTTATAGTTAGTTTCAATAAATGTAAAAATTATTTAATGCTTATTCATATATGTATATACATATACGTTTTTTTAATGTATGAGGTATCATGAAGAATCATCAATATGGTGCCAAAATCATGATTTGGGTATGACATGTATATGACATGGTAAAATTTATGATATTTTTAACTTTTAATAACTCGTGGTTTATCATATTTTATTTACAATAGTTATAAAATTGAATATTATACAATTATATATATATATATATTATCGAATAATTTTAAAATTTATGTACATATAAAATTTTAACTCAATATAGTACAATGAAATAATTCATTTTCATAATCTAAGAATTAAGATAAATAATTAGAAGATTTACCTAACCTTATATTTTTTGAGTAGAGAATTTTTTTAGAAAGATATATATATATATATATATATATATTAGTGGAAAACATGATTTGATCAATAAAATTAAACTCAAACAAATGAATAACTTAAATAAATAATTGTATAAAAATAAATAATAACTCTCGAAAACATAATAATATTTATGTATGTAAAATAAAACAATTCACATTACTAAGGTTTCTCTTAAAATAAAATACAATTATTAAAAAATATACTTTTAAGGAGAAAAAACCCTTATAACCAAATAAGATTCAATTTATATAAATGAAATCCATTTGTTTTTTTTCAAACATAAATGAAAAAAATTCTCCAGTTGCTACATATTTGCACACTCCCTCACTCTCACTGGACATACTAACTGAGATTCCAAAACATTTTCACGAGGGGTTAAGGATTTTATAGCCATGACTTGCTCTGTGCAGCAATATATATATGTATATATAATTGGACTAACATGTGGACCAACAGAGACACCAAAACAACATCTTATGTAGGCTTGTCGGGAAAGCTCCGTGTGAAGAAGTAGTTATAAAAAAACATGAATAAACACGTACAACTACGGATATTAAAATAAATTTAATAGGAACATAGATAGTTTTCTGGGTAAGATGAATAAGTTGATGAGGTATTTAGAGAATAAAAAAATGAAATGGAAATGATATAAACAATATAAATTGATCAATTATATTATTAATAGATAAAATTATATCAACATATCCACAACAAGGAACAACATATAATGTTTGTTAGAAGAAATTTACCAAAATAGAGAACATGAAATGAATCGGCCCAAGACAAAGTTTCTATATAAAAATTAGATCTCTAGAAAAAAATCAATGACCTACCTTAAAATAGATCTGGAAAACAAGACAAACTTTCCTTTATCATAATTTGATAAATAATTAGAGCTCAAATCTCTATTTCCAGTATTAGAAATCCAAACTCTACCTTTCGACAAAGTAGAGATCCTCCTCGATAAAATTCTATCAAAAATCACCAATAGCACAAAGCACTCGAACACCCATACTAGAAACTTATCGGCCATGGACCCTTGGCACTTGGTTAGGATTCTTATTAGTCTCTCATCAAGACACCATAGTTGAATCCCTTTGAAGAGTGTGTGTCTCACTCAGCTTCGACCTTCCCCCCTTGTTGGCAGACCTTAAACCCACGACGCAACCTCCCTATTCCCCAAAAAATTTAAATTATTTTTTTAAACACATGAAATTTGATAATTAATGAAATATAGTAAATATATATATATATATATATACAACCATAAAATACCTATAATATAAAAAAATTATTTACAAAAATTATAACAATTTTATAAAAATAATCGTATCATGATTCAGAATTAATAGATATTGATTTTAATTTCACACACACACACATATATATATGTTGTATTTTCAAAAAGAATATTATTATAAAACCAAATTAACTGATTGAGATAACTAAGAAAAGAGATGCGGTCCACGGGAGAGCCTGAACAAAACCCTAATCCTGGTGATTAAAAGGGTTCCCTTAATTCTAGATCCTTTGCGGAAGTTGTTGCGGGTTGTGCTACTCGCACTGAATCAGAGGCCTCCGACCACATTGTTCCAAAAAAAATATAGATGTTGAGGTCTAACAGTGATTTCATTCTCCAACGATGAGGTACACATTCTCTCTTCAGATCTTCTCTTTGTTATCGTTTGTATGTTTGTCTAGCGTCGACCAACATTGGTGTTTCTTCGCATAACCATAGAGAGTATAAGATTCACGAATTTTCATATTGGACTGCTAAATTCGTGGCATGTTTGTTTTCATTTTCCATGAAGAATGACTATTATAGATTCTGGACCCATGGTTCTTGGAATTTTGGAGGATCTCTCATTAAAGTCTTCAAATGGACTCTGGATTTTGATATAGGTTACGAACCCCCCCGTCGTTCCAATATGGATTGGTTTCCCTAGGTTACCTATTCATATCTTCAAATAGAACACTTTATTTCCCATTTCTGAACTATTCAGACACCCAATTATGTTAGACACCACCACTACAACTCTATCCAGACCTTCAGTCGCCCAGATTTGTACTGATGTAGTCATATCCCAAGAATTTGTATCAAGATTCTGGATTCAAAATGTTGACAATGGGTTTTTTTCAAGAGGTTGTATTTGAAAATGTTCCAGAATTATCCATCTTTTGAAATATTGTGAAGTTAAAAAGGATACTTCCTTCTATCTCCCACACTTCAAGTCAATTAGTGTAGAAAAGACTACTGCAATGAACACTACTGATAAACCTGTTGGGAGCAGCCATGTTTTAATTTCCACTGCTGTTTCTAATGCTTCTCTTGAGCCATCAGCTCAGGATGTAAATACTCTTAATATTGAGATAAGTGAAGCTATTGAGGAGGGTGAACCCTCTAATGCTAAACCTATACAGGATCAATTACTGGAATCATGCCCTGCATAGCATTCTTGCACATCCATTCTGGAGGCTGAAGATAAAGCTACTCAAATTGAGGGTGACTTCTTAAAATCCAGCTATAGAAATGGTAAAAAACAAATGGTGGATGCCGATGTATTCATTACTCCCAATCCAAAAAAACAAGGAAATGAAGGGTATACTATAACATTGAACAAACAATTGTGACATGAGCACTCGATGCTTCCCAAAAGGACAACATTTTGATTACAACAACATCAAGTGCGATTGATCGGACATATTTCACTTTTGATGCTTCCCGGGAAATTGTTTCAGATTCTCCTATGCATATTAAGGTTGTTCCTATTTCATCTGATGAGGGGAATCTAAATGAAGACTCGGACCATAGTGTTAAAATAGCATATCAAAGGCTCATAAATAGTGAAATCTTAGCGGATACATATCACGACATAAAGCGTCGATTGTTTTACAAGAAGTTGATGAAAGAGTCCCAACAAACTCTCTAATTTTTTATCAGTGTTCTTGTGTTTTTTGGCTGCCTTACGATTTTATGTCGTGGTCATTCATGCATGTGTCCTTTTAGGGATGATGTTGCTTCATATATTGAGGTACTAGAGATTTATAGAAGTTGATGCAATTTTGTTGGACGCATTTCTTTCCTGGAAGATCATTCCATAGACTATCTATGGCATGCTTCTTTTCTTGGAGGCACTGGAGTGAATTGAATAGGAAAAATTGGATGGAGCCCTTTTGAAGTTGATATTCCTCCTAGAGAAGCTGATCTTTTTCTTGAAGGCACGGTCTGTACCTATTTGCTTCATTGTGATCTTTTGATCGAGCTTTATTGCTACACCATCATGTATATTTTCAATTTTGAGTTGCTGTAAACTCATTGCACCTCGAACATGCATTATAACCCTTTTTATTTAATAAATTTCTTTGGGGCATGAATTGGGTGACCAATTCATGTCTCCACTTGTCTCAATAATAATAATAATAATAATTACACATTTATATTGTTATATTAAATAACCTTCTAATAAAATAATCTATTTTATAAAAATAGATAATTAAATATATAAATATTTTTTTTAAAAAATAACTACCTTTATTTTTATTTTAAAATATATTTGAAAATAATATATAATAACTTTATTTAATTAGAATAATTATAATTAACTTATAATAAAATTAATTAAACCACTAAATTTTAATTAATATTTTTAAAGCAAATAAAAAAAATGACTATAATTTTTTAGTTATTAACTAATCAATTTAATAAAATATTTACATACTAACCCCATGTTTGGATTTTTAAAGATGTTACCTTTAACTCTAAATAAAAAAATTTTCACTGGAAATGTGGTAATTAATTTTTATAATGTAAACTGTAGATAATAGTGAAAACTTATGTTGAAATTATTAGATAATATAAATTATTCTGATCTAAAAAATGGAATCCATTTATCAAAATGAAGTATTTATATATAGTAGAAATCAATTTAACATTAGACCCACAAGTGTGTTAAAAAACATATTTTCTTAAGAAAACCATTAAAATAGTAAAACAATTTTATTCCATAATTAAATATTTAGTAGATTCAAATGACATAAAACAGTTATATTGTAATATAATTTTACATATTTTACTTTGAATAAAAATTATTATCTAATTTAAATTGTTAAGTAATTTAAATGAAAAGGTTGTACCCAATAAAAAATATTATTTTTTACTTTTCATAAAATAATTAATATTTTCATAAAATTATTAATAATTAACCCAAATAAAATTTTGACATTCATATTTAACAGATGATTTTTTTAAAACATACATTATATAATTGTAAAAAAGTGCATTAAACTTTGTTATCAGAGCACGAGTTAACAACCATTTAGATAAAAATACATTTTTTTACAAAACATTTATTTTCCAACCAATTTTTTTTAATTAAAAAAATAATAAATAAATTATTTTCGAACATGTGAAAACAATATGATTCCATAATATTGTCAATACTATTCATACCCATGAACATAATATCTAGCTAATTGTGGTAATCTTTTCATTAATAGTATTTTAATAGAGTATTAGGCGTCGTTTTAACCTGTTGTGTGCATCAGAATATATCAAATATATTGAATTTAATTACAAAGAATAATTTCATAGCATCTTGGTAAGATATATTCCAATATGAGTGAATTTTTGTGTGTCATATCTTAAATCTAACACACTTTTCCTCTTTTAAAACTTTTGGGTGTTACAAGGCGAATCAAAACTCTATTACAAAATTATTTTCGTAAATTTGGAAGGATAACAGTAATGAAACACTAAATCTTTATGAATTGTACATACCCAATTAAAAACAAAAATTTTTAAATCGGTTTCAAATCTATAATTTCCCATAATTTATAATTCATGAGTAAAAACTTGAAGAATGAATTATATGATTTGTTTTGTATATAAAAGAATAAACCAAAAAGTGAGTGTATGTGTGATATGAAAAGATGTGTTATAAAACTATGAAACCAGATGAATTAGAAGATAATTCCATTTGTAATAGCTACTGGTTCTTTATTTATATATCATTTAATATCTTCAATTATTTTTATGATAATTTTGTTTTTAGTATATCCCTAACTACATCATCCTTATAAAGAGAACCGTTTTTCATATCTAAAATTTTCAAAATTAAAAGTAAATCACTTATGATTCTCGAATAATTTTGGTTATCATAACACATTATGTGTTCTATGAATTCGTTTTAATTCCTCTAAATAGAATAATTAAATCAAACAAGGAAACATTTGATTTGTTAGAGCCACTAAAATTCAAACAATAAAATTATTTTGGAGGCATACAATTATTGATTAAAAATAATCACAAAAAATGATTTGAGTTAATAAATATATATATATATATATAATAACCCAGCCATAATCGTTACATAATTAATATATTTCAACTATAATTATCCTTAATACATTCCAAAATATCATTTAGATTTAGTGTTTTCGGGAATTTTTTTTCATAATCATACACATAAAACAATATTTTAAAAATTGGACACTTCTACAAAAAATACATTTTCCACAATATCAATCAATTAAAATTAATAATTCTTTCAATACATGTAAAATAATCATGAAGATAATATTTTATTATTTCATTCATTTAACCATCCCTAAATACTATAATATAATTTAAAACCCGTGATGAGGACAATAATCTATGTAAGGGACAATAAATGATGTAAGATACTTTTTTCTATGAATAAAATCATTTTTAAAATGATATAGCTTTATCACGTAAAACATAAACTCATTGGCTTACCATATAAATTGATAAGATTCCTATAAAACCATTGAAATCACAAAGAATAATAAATATTACATGTGGAGTCATTTTCATATCACTATTAAAAATAAAGTAGTAACCCTACAATTATATGGAGTTACCATCATGGTTACATGTGGAATAACCATTTCAACATATTCCCAAAATTTATTAGGAGAAACGTATCTAGAAAACATGGTTCCTTTACCGAATGAATTGGATAACTATAACAGGATCACCCACCCTCATCTTATCCCGTAGAAAACCATCATCATAATAGTGAAAAAGAAACATAGCGTGATTATAATACATAAATCATTAAAAAATGAATTATTATTAATGAAAAGGAATTTTCCATTTTGTTATCACTTTTCAATTCTATGAATCAATGCTATTGTAAATTTAAAAATTCAATTTGAAAATAAACAATAAAAATTGTCAAGGAAAAAAAATAAATAACATTCATGAATGTGGGAAACTACTCTAATTACATATATGAAAAAAATATTTAATAAAATCAGATGTATCATGAAAAGAGTATTCTAAAAATAAATTTCGTTACCTAATGTTCAAATGTGTTTTTCACCTATAAATATTATACTAAATAATCAAATTAGATTCATTAATTACTTCATTAATATCCATTTTCACATATACTTTATTTATTACCATTTTATTATAATTATTAATGACCATTTCGATCATTATTATGTATTAAAATATTTATGTCAGGTGTTCTTGTTTTGTTGCCTAATGTTTAGTTCCCTTCAGTATAATTATTTGAGTTCATTTTTTAAGGAATGAAAACACCTAAAGTGTAAATAAAAGGTATTAAAATGTTTCAATATTTTTATGTGTTCCCATATATCATTATATTTTCTTGATCTGAGGATGATTTATTTGATAAAATATTCATTATAAATGTTTGGTTAATTTTTTTCATGTTTTTATGACCATCATAAAATGGTTTCATTTTAATTAACGTTATGTCCATAAATTATTCAAGGATAGTAAATAAGTTATATTATATATATTGAAATAATTTTAAATCATAATAATGGTTTTATAATTATCCTTGATGGTGGAATAAGAAAATATAAATTTGTCATCCAGTATGCTGGTGAATCGACACAACCCATACAATATTTTAATGTTTTATAACAATATGATAAGGGAAGATGTTTGATGATGTATATTCAATTAAAATAATTAAAATCCATTACATATATATGTGACACAAGAGTTAACATTACATTGTGTATAGGGGAGGTGAGGATAATGTAGAATGAATGAAATAAATAAATAATTTAAAAAAGAAATAATTTAGGATTTTACCTTTGAATTGTTTTCTTCATAGGAACCTTTTTAAGGCAAATAGATTCAGTAATTTGGGGATACCTATTGGTCTTGGACATTATTAATATTATTAGAAATGGAATTGGGAAGAATATAGACAGTCTAGAAGTCTTTGGATGTGTGAGGAGAAGAGATGGTGATGGGTGGTATCTATAGGGATTATAAATGGGTGTTTTTGATTATGTTATTTGTTTGCTTAGATTTATGCCTCACGAAAATAAATATTTTTGATTCTTGTGGCCATATAAATTATCTAGTGAATGTGATTTTGAATACTAATTAGTTCTTACATCATCAATAAGTTGTCCATGAAAAAAAATTTCATTTATTTAATTATATCATAAATTATTATATTTCACTATTCACTAAAATTTCAATTATTTCTGAGAAGCCAAAAAAAATTTCCCTATCTATTTTTTGATATGTATAATTAAGAAAGGGACTCCATTTTTTGGAAAATAATTTTATAAATATTAGATAATTTCTTATTTAAATATCAATATTCATTTAAAAAGTATAGATTTTTATATAATAACAATCATTGTGACTCATTTAGAAATATAAATAAGGTATCATAAAATTATTGTATTATTGTAATAAAACCAAATATTATCTATGTAATATATATTAAGAAATTTATTTTTCAATGAAATCATGATATTAATTATATAATTTTTCAATAAAAATGTTTACATTTTTCAATGTTTCTAATGATTAACATATCATTTTAAATAAATTTATTTAAGTATTAATATATATATATATATATTATATTTCTATTTATAAGATACCTGCATTTTATTTATACATTTAGGGTTGAGAATACTATTCAAATGACCCGATTACTTTTCCTACGAGTCACATGACTATACCAACAGACAAGTTACTACTCCATTATTATTAATTTCTATTAATATAAATATTTTCATTGTACATTTATATTAAATTATATTTTTAATTAGATAATGAAATCAAATTATTTTATAACTATATAGGTTGTTACATTCTCCCTCCCCTCATTATATAAATTGCATCCTCAAAATTTCTATTCATTTATTCAACATATGAGGATACATTTTCCGAATATAATTTTCATATTCTCAGGTTTATTCTTTAGCAATGTTGTTTCTAAATAAATCCTTTACATAGTGAACTAACATACTCATATTACATAATCTCTACACTCAGGAATCTGAATAGGATTTTTCTCATTTTAATGGTTATTTTTCAACTGAACCATCTCAAGGCCCAAAAAATGTGATGAATCCCAAAAATGCTTTCATAACATCGAAATATAAAAAACATTATGTTCCTAGAGAAAACTAAGATGTTGAGAAATTAGATAGGATAATTATCAAATTATCTTCCGGATTTTAAAGGTAAAAATGAATTGTGAAATTTGATTCCCCTTTTTACCATAACACAATAATATTTTCTATAGGGAAACATTCATAAGGAAATGATCACCTACGAATAGAAAATGATCCTTCCTGCAGTTATAATCATAAATTTTATTCCTGCCTTGGGCTATCACCATGTGTCACTGAATCATATTCACTCACCATTCTACTTCTTATACCAATTTTTTTCTCATAATAATTTTTCACCTATATAATCCCAAAATGTTGGATTTAAACATTTCCTTCAACATAATTCTTCAAAAAAATACATATTTATACTTGAATGAAAGATGTAATTATATGAAAACCCATATGAATAATTATATTCATACCAGCATCAAAAAAATCCATCAAATAAACTATATTATTATCATCCAATTACAAATTTTTTCACTCTGAGTATTTATCATATTAAGAAAGATAAGTAGTGCTAAAATTTAATTTTACACCCAATGAATTTTGAATGAACTTCTAAAAAATATAAGTGAACCTCCGATCATGGAAATATATAATGGATAGAGTAGGTCCCCATTACTAAAATATCTATTTGAGGTACATTCGTGATTGTTTATCTGAAAACATTATATTTCAAATAGGATGAAAATGTACATATTACGATAGTAGATCAAAAATAACAAAAATCACATTATTACCTTGAGAATTATTTTGGAAACTAATATTAAATCCATTGATATATTTCCCTAATACCTCTTTGTAACTTAAAAAGGAAGAAGTGTCATCTATGGTATAGTTTATCTTTCATTCAACTATTGAATATCCAAGTATCTCGTGGTTAGTAAACAATATCTCTTTTTATTCCATCCAACCAATAATAATCTTAATGATCCCTTTACATCTAGTGATTCATGGATGAACTAAAAATAGTAAACTATGTACTTCACTTAATAATAATTTATTCAATAATGAATCATAATGAACACATAATATCTTTATGAATCTCAAAAAAGATTCTATATTAATATTAAATCACGGGAATAAATTTTTTTATCCAATTTTATATTTTTGTGTAACACACAATTTTCTTTCAGTTCTTTATTAATTCATTCTTATAGAGATGATTTAACAAAAACCTAAAACAAGTCATAACCATTTCATAAACCAAAAACAACTAATAATTTTCTTTGAAATCATTAAACATGGGAGAAGGTTCTAAATTTGGTAGGGAATATATATCATTATGTTTTCTACTAAAGTAATCATCCAATTCGATTTATTTTTTAGTTTATTAATCAATTTTGACATCATAATACATTATCAATTCCAACCATCAGCCTTATTTCATGTTCAATTCTATCTTAGTGAATATATAATTCAATCATTAATTATTAGGATTTATTTCACAATTCATTCTATATATAATATTTCCCAAAATAATTTTAGAAAAAAATAGCTAATCCATATTTTGGTGTGATATAATTTAACTCATGAGGTCTCATTTTCCATGAATTAAAATAAATTACCATATAATTATTCATTAAAACTCTTTGAAGTCCATTTAATGAATCATGACTATAGATGAAAAACACCATTTTTGGAAGGGAGTGCCAAATATATATCATTTAACAATATCAATTTCAATTCTCCAAAAAATAATTCACATTATTCTATTCAAATAAATTTAACCACATTTCATAGAAATATAGATAGTGGGATAGTAAACCATGAATCATTTTTAACAAACTATTAGTAATATCCTTCTAATAAAAGATTATTACGAATTGTATTAACAATAATTTGATGATTTTAATGATCCTAATATCTATTTGGATAAAACAAAATATCATCAATGAAAATAAAAAAACTATCCAAATATTCATGGAATATCCCATTAATAAGATTCATAAATATAATATGATAATGTTCATACCAAAGGTAATAACCAAAAACCCAAAAATTCCATTATATATTCTGTAATATAGTCTTTGGAATTTGATCCTACTTCTACTTGAACTTGTAACACCTTGATATTTTATGAGAAATATTTTTTTTAACATCTTATGTTATACGCAAAGGAATCTTTCACTGCACACAACACTAGCCTGGCTTGCATTACACACAATCACGACCTTTCTCGATAGCGTGTGTAGTACGCAATACCGAGTTTCACGAGACAATTATATATTATTATAATATTATAAACTAGAAGTTATGAATATTATTAACTGAATTTTCAATTTTATAACATTATAATTCATCTTACACATTTTCTAGAATGAGGTATGAAAATAAAATCAGTTTTTCGGATAAAAGAAGTATTTTTCAAAAAATGTAGTTTTACCGCCTTTTGATGGCGCACCCATTTGAAATCTAGTTTTTGAAATGTTTATAAGTTCAATTTGACAAAATAAAACTCATTTTTGGAATCAGGATATTAAAATTTACTTTGGTTAAATTTTTCATATTATTCTGATAACTTTCATTTTTAATGAATAGTAAAAACACACTATATTTTAATTAAAAACAACTTTTTTCATTATAATAATTTATGTGGTTAAATTATAATATTGAACGGTTTTAAATTATAAATAGAATATATTTTTACCAATTAATATAATATATGTCATTATCATTGATTTTACATTGAAATCATAGGTAAAATTTTTACAATCATTGACAATGTTTTAACTTTTAAAACTCATTTTGTTAACAATGAGATTAATTTTAAATTAATTAATACAACTTCTTTGTTTTGAATTTCAAAAAATTTATTCCATATTTGGATTCAGTGGGTCCAAATTATGTTAATAGGTTACTTTTATTTTTTTGACATTATGAATATTAACTACTGTAATTTTATTTACTACAGTTAAAGGTAAATCAGGTAATTAAGGGTAAACATAAGATTATAAAATTACCCTAACACATGAAAATATCATATTGGATGACTAATCTCTGACTCATATAACCCAAGGGACGGATTATATTCATTTAATGGACTTTTGTGTCTGAAAATAATTTAATTATTATTAAAACCAAAGAAAGTGACAACATGTCACTTTCTTAAATCTTATAAGTATAATAATTTTAATTTAGTGATAAACTTAATGAATCTTAGAACATGAATAGTCTAAATAAATCTAATAAAATTATATACATCGTTTAAATTTATTTATAATTTTTAGGGATTAAATAGTTATCATTAAAGGTGACACAATAGTGATGTTGAAATTATTTTATGGATTGAAATATCAAATAAATGGTTTTAAAAATATTAAAATAAATATTATATGAACTATTTAATATTATACACGAATTTTATAGATTACTTTGACATATTAGGAAGCTATTAAATCTTTTATTTTGAACATTTCTTCTGTGTGGATTTTATTTAAATTCATATAAATGAATAGTGTCAAAATTGACACCATTGTTATTTTATAAAAATAACATATTATAAAATGGTTTAAAAATCACCAAAATATTTAAAAATTATAAATTAAAATTTATATGGTCTAAAATTTCACAATTTATCCAATTATATTCAATTAAAAATACATAAGTAATTATTTATAACAATTTAAAATTTAGAATCTTATTACCACAAATAAAATTACATAGATTAAATATGGATAAATCAAGTTGATAATGTTTAAAATAAATTCCCAACATGTCTAAATTTTATTGGTTGATGATATTAAAACACTATATCATCTAATTTTCTAAGATGAGTCATTTTTGGATGTTTTTAAGTGGGGTGTGATTTATTATAAATTAATATTTTTGGGGTTTCCAAAGGTGCCCCTCTCCTCTCTTATAAAACGACACCTCCTCCCTCTCCTCTTTTCACCACTTTGAGAATTCAAGCTTGGACAAACCCTACCAATTTCTCTTATAAAAGTCACTAGAAACATCCTAGAGGTCCTGGTATTCTTTAAAGACCAATCTTAGTGCCCTAATATGAGGTTTCGAAGAGGCTTGTCGAAGAAGAGGTAATATCCGTTACCAATTCTTTCAAATTTATTTCGTATTATACTTATTCTTCATTAGTTGAATCATTATGAAGTAATAAAATCAGTATAACTCATATAATTATATGTTATTATAAATGTGTAACAACCCTATTTCACCTTCTATCCATCCTACGGAAAATGAAATCACCGAGTGTGCGTACGTACGGAATATCGTCTCCACGCCGTGGTGTAATCTGTTTTCCAGCATCACCTTACTTGGATGGGTATAATGGTGTAAATAATAACTATATATGATTATTATAATTTGATATTGATTCTTAAATAGTATACATACACCTGAATAAAATTTCATGATTGTGGGAACGATATCATCGCTCGTGTGTACGTATGGCCTACCGTCTCCAGGATGTGATGTGACTTGTTCTAAATGATCTTTATTGAGTAATGATTATATAAATTAATTTAATGAGTAAATATGATATATATTACACTAATACCATTCTGGAAATTAGGTATCTATAACCTAAAAAGAAGAATAATAATTTATTCGACAAAACACACATAAGACCATAAAGCAATAAACACCTGAATAACAAGTAGCAATGAAATATTACTAATAAGAAGCTAAGAATATGACCATATATTATATCATAACAATGATTATGATTCTGGAATAAGTCAAAGACATTATTTAAATCATTATACCGGAGGTTCAGACACGTACAAAGCATATCCGACCTAAGGTAAGGGAAAATCTCACAATCTCATTTTTATCCGAGATTGTTTTTACTTCTGAAATTACTGGGGAATATTTATCACCCACATCCATGTTTCCTAAATAATTAATATTATTTATATCCTACTGAAATTGTTTAAATAAAATTTTACCCTTTGGTGAGTTTTTAGTAAAAGATATGAAAGAAATCTTTTGTCGTTTTTAGAACGAGGTACTTTTTGACTTTTTCAGCCCAAGTACGAGAAGAATGTTTTTTAACTTATACGACATGAGTGGATATTTATGATTTCATAAAACCATATTTCCATGAAGCTTCCTTTACAAGTTTTCATGTTTTTTATTAATCAACTTCATTTAGTTTAATATTGTATGACATGTTAAGAAAGGAAATATGTTTTTGAAGTAGAATGGATATTTTCCTCAAGAATGGAGCTCAAGTGTTTTATCAAAATTATTTTCCTTCTATAATAATATAGGGTTATGTTTCTATCCCAATTATTGAAATTATTTAATTATGTTATGATGGAATTATTTTTATGAATTTATTTTATGGATTATGTTATGATGGAATGATGTTTATGAATCCCATTTTTATTACATGGGTTATGATATGATGTATGATTTATGATTTTGTGGCACACATAATAATGGTTTCATTATGAGATGGATGGGAACTACATCTCACTCCAATGAATTGGGTAATGATTTATATCTCATGAGATAGACATTGATGGAACAACAATTTAAAATTGTTCAGTGATACATGACTGGAACGAGGAGTGAACTCAGTTTAGAAATAGACCTTTTCCATTAAGATAGTATTGGAAATGGGTATTGACTAATAAGAAATTATTTTCTATGATTATGTGTGTATGACAAAAAGTTTCATGTTTATGTTATGATTATTGGGATTACATTTCACCACTATGATTTATCCCATGTTATGATATTATGATCTCTTGTTCAGTTTAAGATATTCAAAATGTTATGTTCTTATGAATATGTTATGATTGATATTTATTTTGTTTACCCTTACTGATCATTTGATCTCACCCTTTTGTAATTTTTCTTTTCCCCAGGTCAGGAAGAATGGTATTAAGTAGGATATGCCAAAAAGTGACTCTAGATATGATGAAATTAATGGGAGACAACGTTGATGATTTATGAACCAGTTGTTTATGTTTCCCAGCTTCTAAAGACACTATACCTATACAGTCCTTTCATGGTTTTTTATATGTTGTAATAAGTATGCTTTAATTATGATGTAATAACAATGTATGTAATGTATGGATCGTTATAGTTGGTATCAGAGGAAAGGTATAGTCAACCTTTGGAAACTAGGATGTGAAAGCCTTAGTAAGAACTCTAAGGATATGTTTAGGCATATAACACAATACTAGTGTTTTATAAATAGCCATGAATAACCTATCATACGACCTAAAGTGTGAAATTTTACTACTGATTATGTTGTATTCTTGTTATAATTAGTGTTGCTCACACTATTCTTCTTGGTTTTAGTCAATGGCTGGAACCTGAAGGATCCGTGCTAATGCAGAATGCGACGGGTAATGCAATGATTGTCCCCCTGAGCAACCAAACGTTATGGGAGCTAGAATGAAAAATCTTGTTTCCATGCTCACACAACATTCTCAAGATATGAATCATGCAGGACTTTCAAACGAGAAAAGGAAGGAGCAACATTCTGTTGAATCCTTCATGAGGCAGCATCCACCTTCATTCTGTGGGTCTTTTGATCCATTAGGGGTTGAACAATGGATCAGAACCATTGAAAAGATATTTTCCATTCTACAATATATTGAACATGACAAAGTCATCTTAGCAGTGTATTGTTTGGAAGGTGATGCTGATAAGTGGTGGAATCTAATCAAGAATACGAGGCAAAGATACGAAATTGAGTCCATGGAATGGGACGAGTTCAAGAAATTATTTTTCAATAAGTACTTCCCTTGTATTCTTCAAACAAAGATGGAGAAGGAGTTTATTGAACTGAAGAAAAAGGATGATGAATCCATTGGTACATACAAAGAAAATTTTACAAGACATGAAAGGTATGCTTTCAGAATTATTATTCAACCTGAGAGTAAAATCAATCAATTCTTTAGTGGCTTAAAACCAAGTATTAGAAGGGAATTAGCCATAAGGGACTTCAATAGATATGAGGAAATTGTTAGATGTGATCTCAAGGTTGAGATGGAGATTGGAGTAACCCATCAGTCATATGGGTTTGATAAGAAGAGGAAAATGGAATTCAAAGGAAAATCTAAAGACCACACTGAAAAGAAGATGAGTTTTCTCTTATGATCAAATTGTGAAAAGAAACATGGAGGGAATTGTCTAAAAGGGACAAGTAAATGTTTTAAGTGTGAAAAGAAGGTCATTGGGCAGTTGAATGTCGAAATAATGGGAAGACTATCTCTAATCATGCGAACAATGAAAGGGATACACAGAATACACCTCCAACGCTTCAATGTTTCAAGTTTAAGGAGATGGGGAATTATTCCAATCAATGACCAAATCCAAGGGTTGTTGATGATGACTGACAACAACAAACTCTTAAGGGAAAAGATAAAGGAAAGTCACATGAAATTACTATCGGTGATGAGGAGTACGACAATGAAGTGGTGAAAGGTACACTTACCATCCACTCTAAAGTAGAAAATGTTTTATTTGATTCTAGATCCACCCACTCTTTTATTTATGAATAATTTTATAAGGGTATCGTCGTATTACCTCAACAATTAGATGTTGAGTTAACTGTGACAACCCCTAATGGCACAATAGTCGCATAAAAAGTTAATAATTCTTCTCTGATTGAAGTATGTGGGAAAGTTCTTCCTGAAAATCTTTTGATCCTTCCTATAGTTGAATTTAATGTGATTCTTGGCATGGATTGGATTTATTTATACGGAGCTCATATCAATTTCCAAAGAAGGGAAATCACATTTAATATTCCTGATCAATCTACTATCATTAATTGATACAAGGATGAATTTAACCTTCCAGTGGAAATATCTTCCATATTATGGGTCTTGATTCCAATAAATGAAGGTTATTTATCTCAAATGGTTGGCGATAAACTCATGATTATAATTATACCCATTGTACGGGATCTTTATGATGTCTTTCCGGAGGAATTTCCTGGTCTTCGACCAAATTGTGGAGTTTAGTTTTCAATATAACTCATACCAGGTGCTATGCCTATTTCAAAGACACCTTATAGAATGGCCCCAATTGAGTTGCAGAAATTGAAGAAGCAACTCCAAGAGAATATTGATAAGAGATTCATATGCCCTAGTGCTCACCTTTGGGAGAACATGTTCTGTTTGTTAAGAATAAATATGGATCATTGCGACTCTACATTGATTATCAAGAACTTAACAAGATCACTATCAAGAACAAATATCCTCTCCCGTGCATTGATGACATATTTGATCAACTACGTAGAGCTCAATAATTTTCCAAGATTGATCTTCTTTCAGGGTATCAAAAATTTGGGGTCAAAAGGAAGGATATAACAAAGATGGCTTTCCGTACAAGGTATGGACACTATGAATTTATAGTGATGCCATTTGGTCTTACTAATGCCTCTGCTATCTTCATGGGTCGGATTAATAGAGTCTTTAGAGACTATCTTGATCAGTTTTTGGTAGTATTTATAGACAATATTCTTGTCTATTCAAAGAGAAAGGAAGAACATGAATATCATTTGAGAATTGTATTGAAGGCCCTAAGAAAGGAGACACTTTATGACAAATTTACCAAGTGTGAATTTTGGCTTCAAAAAGTTTCATTTTTGGGTCATATAATCTCAAAAGAGGGGATATCTATGGATCCAGCAAAAACAGAGGTTATCAAAAGATGGTCGAGACCAACAATAGTAACTGAGATCCGATGTTTTCTTGGTCTGGATAGATATTATCGACGTTTTGTGAAATACTTTTCAAGGTTATCTAATCCACTCACCAGGTTGACTCTAAAAGGAGTTAAGTTCGTATGGACGAATGAGTGTGAAGAGAATTTCAAGGAGTTGAAAAGAAGGTCATCCAGTGCACCTGTGCTCACACTGCCTTGTTGTGGAGAAAGGTTTGTGATCTACAGTGATGCATCCAAGAAGGGATTGGGGTGTGTTCTCATGCAAAGTTATATGGTGATAGCTTATGCATCACGACAGTTGAAAATCAATGAGCAAAATTACCCAACTCATGATTTAGAGGTAGCTGCGGTAATCTTTGCATTAAAGATTTGAAGGCATTATCTTTATGATTAAAGGTGTGATATTTATACTAATCATAAAATATTGAAGTATATTTTCACACCAAAGGAGATGAATATGCACCAAAGAAGATTGTTGGAGCTGATTAAATATTACGACTGCTCAATTCATTACCACCCTGGGAAAGCGAACAAGGTGGCAGATGCATTAAGTCGACAAGACCATGCTAGTTATCCATGATGAGGATCTCAAAAGATCCAATATTTATGGATTTACAAAGGATGGATCTTGGAATTATAATGGTAGGGAAAATCTTATATTTTTCAAATAAATGTTCAACCATATATGCATGTGAATATTAAAGAGTCATAGAAAGAAGATGTAGAGTTACAAAAGATTGTGAGAAATGTTCTTTAATTGTACATTGATTGTGATGAAATAATATGGTTCAAGAATCGGTTTTGTGTTCCTATCATCCCATAATTAAAGAAGGATCTACTGGATGAGGCTCATAGGTCTTCATTCTCTATTCATCCTGGAAGCACGAAGATGTATAGGGACCTGAAAGAGTACTTCTGGTGGGATGGAATGAAAAGAGATGTTGCTTAATATGTCTCTCGATGATTGGTTTGTCAGAAAGTTAAAGATGAGAGAAAGAAGTCTAAGGGGATGTTTCCACCATTACCCATACCTAAATGGAAATGGGAAAACATCAATATGGACTTTGTCACCAGACTTCCAAAAACATCCAAAGGCAATAATGCTATCAGGGTCATAGTTGATCATCTTATGAAGTCGACACACTTCATTGTTATTAGAGAAGATTTATCTCTGGATCAGCTTGCCAGAATATATGTAAATGAAGAGGTAATATTGCATGGAGTACCACTTTCCATTATTTATGATTGGGATCTGAGGTTTTCCTAGAAGTTTTGGCAATGCCTTCAGCATACTCTAGATAAAGAATTGAGATTCAACACTACTTATCATCCTCAGACATACGGTCAGTCTGAGAGGACAATTCAATCTCTAGAAGTCATATTGAGAGCTTGATCTATGGATTTTAAAGGTGGTTGGGATCAACACCTTCCTTTGGTGTAATTTTCTTATAATAAAAGCTTTCACTCCAGTATTAATATGGATTCTTAGGAAGATTTCTATGGAAAGAAATGCAGAACACCAACTTGCTGGGATGAAGTTGGGTAAAGAAAGCTATTAGGACCTGATCTTGTTGATGAGATGGCAGAAAAGGTCCGATATATTCAACAACACATAAGAGTAGCTCAGAGTCAACAAAAAAGTTATGCCGACAAACAAAGAAAAGGCCTAGAGTTTGAAGTTGGTGATAAAGTGTTTTTATGAATATCTCCATGGAAGAGAGTAATGAGATTTGGGAAGAAGGGAAAGTTGAGCCCTAGGTATATCTGTCCTTTCAAAATACTAGATCGTGTTGGGAAGGTAGCTTACCGATTGGCGCTTCCAACGAATCTCTCTCAAGTTCATGATGTTTTCCATGTATCTCTCCTGAGAAAATACATGCCTGATCCTTCACATGTACTAAGCCAAGAAGTTGTACTGCTGGAGGAAGATCTTTCTTATGAAGAATAGCCGATAGAGATTCTGGATCGTAGTGAAAATGTTCTACGGAACATGACCACTCAATTGGTGAAAGTTTTATGGAGGAACCACCAATTAGAAGAAGCTACATGGGAGCTTGAGGATATGATGAGGGAGAGGTATCCTCATCTGTTTGTCACGAAGTGACGAATTTCGAGGGAGAAATTCATTTTTAGGGGGGTAGAATGTAAAACCCTGAGATTTTATGATATTTTTTTAATATCTTATGTTATAAGAAAAAGAATATTTCACTGCACACAACACTATCTTGGCTTGCATTACACGCAATCACAGCCTTTCTCGATAGCATGTGTAGTACACAATATCGAGTTTCACCAGACAATGATATATTATTATAATATTATAAACTAGCTGTTATGAATAGTATTAACAGAATTTTCAATTTTATAACATTATAATTAATCTTACACATTTTCTAGAATGAGGTATGAAAACAAAATCAGTTTTTCGGATAAAAGAAGTATTTTTTAAAAAAATGAAGTTTTACCGCCTTTTGATGGAACACCCATTTAAAATCTATTTTTTTGACATTTTTATAAGTTCAATTTGGCAAAACAAAACTCTTTTTTGGATTCAATAAATAAAAATTTACTTTGGATAAAATTTTCATATTATTCTGACAACTTTCATATTTTAATGAATAGTAAAAACACGCTATATTTTAATTAAAAACAAATTTTTTCATTGTAATAATTTATATAGAAGAATTATAATATTTAATGGTTTTAAAGTATAAATAGCATATATTTTTACCATTTAATATAATGTATCTAATTATCATTGATTTTAAATTGAAATCATAGGTAAAATCATTTCAATCTTTGACAATGTTTTAACTTTTAAAACCCGTATTCTTACCAACGTGATTAATTTTAAATTAATTAATGCAACTTCTGTATTTTAAATTTTGACAAATGGATTCCCTATTTGAATTCATTGGGTCCAAATTATATTAATAGGTTACTTTTATTTTTTTGACATTATGAATAGTAACTATGATATTTTTTATTTACTACAGTTAAAGGTAAATCGGGTAATTAAGGGTAAACATAAGATTATAAAATTACCCTAAAACCTGAAAATATCCTATTGGATGACTAAGAGTCGACACATATAACCTATGTGTTGGATTAGATTAATTTAATGGATTTTTTTCCATGAAAATAATTTAATTATTATTAAAACCAAAGAAAGTGACCACATGTCACTTTCTTAAATATTATAAGTATAATAAGTTTATTTAGTGATAAACTTAATGAATCTTCGAACATAAATAGTATCCAGAAATCTTATAAAATTATCTACATCATGTGAATTTATTTAGATTTTTTAGGGATTAAATAAGTATCATTAAATGTGACACAATAGTGATGTTGAAATTATTATATGGATTTAAATATCAAATAAATGGTTTTAAAAATATTAAAATAAATAATATATGTACAATTTAATATGATACATGAATTTTCTATATTAATATAACATGTTAGGAAGCTATTAAATCTTTTATTTCGAACATATCTTCTGTCTGGATTTTATTTAAATTAAAATAAATGAATAGGGTCAAAATTGACACTGTTGTTATTATATAAAAGTAACATATTATAAAATGGTTTAAAAATAACAAAAATATTTACAAATTATAAATTAAATATTATATGGTCTAAAATGTCATAATTTATCCAATTATGTACAATTAAAAATACATAAGTAATTATTTATAACAATTTAAAATTTAGAATCTTATTACCACAAATAAAATTAAATAGATTAAATATGGATAAATCAAGATGATAATGTTTAAAATAAATTCCCAACTTGCCTAAATTTTATTTTATGATGAGATTACGACCCTATCTCATCTAGTATTTGAATATGAGTCATTGTTGGATGTTTTTAAGTGGGGTTTGATTTATTATAAATTAATATTTTTGAGGTTTCCAAAGGTGCCCCTCTCCTCCCTTATAAAAGGGTACCTCCTCCCTCTCCACTTTACACCACTTTGAGCCTTGAATCGTGGCCAAACCCTGCCAATTTATCTTCTACAATTCCCTAGAAACATATTAGAGTATCTTGTGTTCTTGAAAGACCAATATTAGTTCCCTAAGAGGAGGTTTCAAAGAGGCATATCGAAGAAGAGGTAATATCCGTTACCAATTCTTTCAAATTTATTTCTTCCTCTACTTCTTCTTCATTAGTTGTTTCATTATGAAGTAATAATATTAGTATCACTCATATACGGATATTTCATTTTAAATATGAAATAACCCTATTTCAATTTCTATCCATCCTACAGAAAATGAAATCACCGCACCTGCGTACGTACGGAATACTGGCTCCACGCCGTGGTGCAATCTGTTTCCCACCAACACCTTACTTGGATGGGTATAATGGTGTAAAGAATTACTATATATGATTATTTTAAAGTGATATTGATTCTGAAATATTATACATACACTTCAATAAAATTCCACGGTCGTGGGAACGATATCATCGCTCGTGCGTACGTATGACCTACCATCTCCACGTTGTGATGTGACTCGTTCTACATGATCTTGATTGAGTGATGATTATATAAATGAATTTAATGAGTAAATATGATATATATTACAGTAATACCATTATGGAAATTAGGTATCTATAACCTAAAAATAAGAATAAGAATTTATTCGACAAAACACACATAAGACCATAAAGCAATAAACACCCGAATAACAAGTAGTAATGAAATATTACTAATAAAAAGCTAAGAATATGACCATATATGATATCATAACAATGAGTATGATTTTGGAACAAGTCAATGACATTATTTAAATCATTATACAAGAGGTTAGGACACGTACAAAGCATATCGGACCAAAGTTAAGGGAAAATCTCGCAATCTCATTTTTATCCGAGATTGTTCATACTTCTGAATTTACTGGGGAATATTCGTCATCCAGATCCATGTTTCCTCAATATGTAATATTATTTATATCCTCCTAAAATTGTTTAAATCCAATTTTACCCTTTGGTGAGTTTTTATTAAATGATTTGATAGCAAACATTATGTCGTTTTTAGAACGAGGTACTTTTTCACTTTTCCGGCCCAAGTACGAGAAGAATATTTTTTAACTTATACAGCATGAATGGATATTTAAGATTTCATAAAAAAATATTTCCATGAATCTTCCTTTACAAGTTTTCAAGTTTACTTTAAATAAACTTCTTTTAGTTTAAGATTGTATGACTTATTAAGAAAGGAAAAATGTTTTTGAAGTAGAATGGATATTTTCCTCAAGAATCGAGTTCAAGTGTTTTATCAAAATTATTTTCCATCTAAGATAATATAGGGTTCTGTTTCTATGCCTATTATTACATTGATTTAATTATGATATGATGGAATTATTTTTATGAATTTATTTTATGGATTATGTTATGATGGCATGATGTTTATGAATTCCATTTTTATTACATGGGTTATGATATGATGTGTGATTTATTATTTTGTGGCACACATAAGAATGGTTTCATTATGAGATGGGTGGGACATATATCTCCCTCCAATGCGTTGGGTAATGATTTATATCTCATGTGATAGACATGGCTGGAACGACAAGTTAAACCGGTTCAGTGATACATGACTAGAACGAGGAGTGAACTCGATTCAGAAATGTACTTTGTCTGCTATGATAGTCTTGGAAATGAGTATTGACTAATAAGAAATAAATTTCTATGATTATGTGTGTATGCCACAAAGTTTCATGTTTTATGTTTTGATTATTGGGATTACATTTCACCACTATGATTTATTCCATGTTATGATATTATGATCTCTTGTGTAGGTTAAGATATTCAAAATGTTATGTTATTATTAATATGATATGATTGATATTTATTTTGTTTACCCTTACCGAGCATTTGAGCTCACCCTTTTGTATGTTTTCTTTTCCCCAGGTCAGGAAGAAGGGTATTATTTAGGATTTTCCAAAAAGGGACTCTAGATATGATGAAATAAATGGGAGACAATGTAGATGATTTATGAACCATTTGTTTATGTTTCCAAGTTTCTAAAGACACTATACCTATATGGTCCTTTCATGATTTTGTTATATGTTGTAATAAGTATGATTTAATTATGAAGTAATAACAATGTAGGTAATGTATGGGTCGTTATAGTTGGTATCCGAGGATAGGTATAGTCAACCTTTGGAAACTAGGATGTGAAAGCCTTAGTAAGATCTCTAAGGATATGTATAGGCATAGAACGCAATACTAGTGTTTTATAAATGGCCATGAATAACCTATGATAAGACCTAAAGTGTGAAATTTTATTGCTGATTATGTTGTTTTCCTATTATAATTAGTGTCGCTAACACTATTCTTCTTGGTTTTAGTCAATGGATAGAACCCGAAGGAACCGTGATAATGTAGAATGTGATGGGCAATGCAATGATTATCCCCCTGAGAAACCAAATGTTGTGGGAGCTGGATTGGAAACTCTTGTATCCATGCTCACACAACTTTCTCAAGCTATGAATCATACATGACTTCCAAATGAGCAAAGGAAGGGGCAACATTCTGTTGAATCCTTCATGAGGTAGTGTCCACCTTCATTCAGCGGGTCTTCTGATCCATTAGTGGCAGAACAATGGATCAATACAACTGAAATAAATTTTCAGTTCTAAAATGTTCTGAACATGAAAAAGTCATCTTAGCAGTGTATCGTTTGGAAGGTGATTCTGATTAGTGGTGGAATCTTACCAAGAATATGAGGGAAATAGTTGAAATTGAGTCCATGGAATGGGATGAGTTGAAGAACTTATTTTTCAATAAGTACATACCTCATATTCTTCGAACAAAGATGGAGAAGGAGTTTCTGTAACTGAATCAAAAGGATGATGAATCTGTTGGTATCTACAAGGAAAATTTTACAAGACTTCCAAGGTACACTTCCAGAATTATTATTCAACATGAGAGTAAAATTGATCAATTATTTAGTGGATTAAAACCAAGTCTTCAAAGGGCATTAGCCATAAGGGACTTCAATAGCTATGAGGAAATTGTTCGATGTGCTCTCAAGGTTGAGATGGAGATTGGAGTAACCCATCAGTCATATGGGTTTGATAAGAAGAGGAAAATGGAATTCAAAGGAAAATCTAAAGACCACACTGAAAAGAAGATGAGTTTTCTCTTATGCTCAAATTGTGGAAAGAAACATGGAGGAAATTTTATAAAAGGGACAATTAAATGTTTTAAGTGTAGAAAATAAGTTCATCAGGTAGTTGAATATCGAAATAATGGGAAGAAGATGTCTAATGATGCCAACAATGAAAGGGATACACAGAATACTCCTCCAACACTTCAATGTTTCATGTTCAAGGATATGGGTAATTATGCCAATCAATGCACAAATCCAAGGGTTGTTGATGATGATCGACATCAACAAACTCTTAATGCCAAAGACAAAGGAAAGTTACATGCAATTACTATCGGTAATGTGGAGTACGATAACGAATTGGTGAATGGTACACTTACCATCCACTCTAAAGTAGAAAATGTTTTATTTGATTCTGGATCTACCCACTATTTTATTTCTGAATAATTTTCTAAGGGTATCTCCGTATTACCTCAACAATTAGATGTTGAGTTAGCTGTGACAACCCCTAATGGCACAATAGTCGCATAAAAAGTTTATAATTCTTCTCTGATTGAAGTTTGTGGGAAATTGATTCCTGTAAATCTTGTGATCCTTCCTATAGTGGAATTTAATGTGATTCTCGGCATGGATTCGCTTTCTTTATACGGATCTCATATCAATTACCAAAGAATGGAAATCACATTTAATATTCCTGATCAATCTACTATCATCAATCGATTCAAGGATGAATATAACTTTCTAGTGGAAATTTCTTCCATATTATCGGTCTTAATTCCAATAAATGAAGGTTATTTATCTCAAATGGTTGGAAATAAACTCACGATTAGAATTATGCCCATTGTATGGGAGTTTGATGATGTCTTTCCAGAGGAATTTCCAGTTATTCCCCCAAATCGTGAAGTTGAGTTTTCAATGGAACTCATACCCGGTGCTATGCCTATTTAAAAGACACCTTATAGAATAACCCCAATTGAGTAGAAGGAATTGAAGAAGCAACTCCAAGAGAATCTTGATAACGGATTCATATACCCTAGTGCGTCACCTTGGGGAGAACCTTTTCTATTTGTTAAGAAGAAATATATATCAATGTGACTCTACATTGATTATCAAGAACTTAACAAGATCACTATCAAGAAAAAATATCCTCTCCCGTGCATTGATGAATTATTTGATCAACTATGTGGAGCTAAATACTTTTCCAAGATTTATCTTCGTTCATGGTATCATCAATTAAGGGTCAAAAGGGAGGATATAATAAATAAGGCTTTCCGTAAAAGGTATGTACACTATGAATTTAGAGTGATGCCATTTGGTCTAACTAATGCCCCTGCTATCTTCATGGATCTGATTAATAGAGTCTTTAGAGACTATCTTGATCAGTTTGTGGTAGTCTTTATAGACGATATTCTAGTATATTCAAAGTGCAAGGAAGAACATGAATATCATTTGAGAATTGTATTAAAGACCTTGAGAAAATAGAAGCTTTATGCCAAATTTACCAAGTGTGAATTTTGGCTTCAAAATGTTTCATTTTTGGGTCACATAATCTCAAAATAGGGGATATCTATGGATCCATAAAAAATGGAGGTTATCAAAAGATGATCAAGCCCAACAACAGTAACTGATATCTGATTTTTTCTTGGTATTGCTGGATATTATCGATGTTTTGTGAAATATTTTTCAAGGGTATCTAATCCACTCACCAGGTTGACTAGAAAAGGAGTTAAGTTTGTATGGACGGAGGAGTGTGAAGAGAATTTCAAGGATTTGAAAAGAAGGTTATCCAGTGCACGTGTGCTCACACTGCCTTGTAGTGGAGAAAGGTTTGTGATCTATAGTGATGCATCCAAGAAGTGATTGGGGTGTGATCTCATGAAAAATGATATGGTGACAGCTTATGCCTCACGACAGTTGAAAATCCATGAGCAAAATTACCCAACTCATGATTTGGAGTTAGCTGCGGTAATCTTTGAATTAAATATTTGGAGGCATTATCATTATGGTTAAAGGTGTGATATTTATAATGATCATAAATGATTGGAGTATATTTTCACATAAAAGGAGCTGAATATGCACCAAAGAAGATGGTTGGAGCTGATTAAAGATTACGACTTCTCTATTCATTACCACCCTGGGAAAGCGAACAAGGTGGCAGATGTATTAAGTCGACAAGACCATGCTAGCTTATCCATGATGAGGATCTCAAAAAATCCAAAATTTATGGATTTTCAAAGGATGGATCTTGGAATTATAATGGAAGGGAAAAAATCTAATATTTTTCAAATGAATGTTCAACCATATATGCATGTGAAGATTAGAGAGGTGCAGAAAGAAGATGTAGAGTTGCAAAAGAAAGTGAGAAATGTTCCTGAATTCCATATTAATTGTGATGAAATAATAAGGTTCAGGAATCGGGTCTGTGTTCCTCCCATTCCAGAATTAAAGAAGGAGCTACTGGATGAGGCTCGTAGTTCTTCATTCTCTATTCATCCAGGAAGCAGGAAGATGTATAAGGACCTGAAAGAATACTTCTGGTGGGATGGTATGAAAAGAGATGTTGTTGAATATGTCTCTCGATGCTTGGTTTGTCAACAAGTTAAAGGTGAGAGACAGAAGTCTAAGGGGATGTTACAACAATTACCCTTACCTGAATGGAAATAGGAAAACATCACTACGGACTATGTCCCCGGACTTCCTAAAACATCCAAAGGAAATAATGCTATCTGGTTCATAGTTTATTGTCTTACGAAGTCATAAAACTTCATTGCTATTAGATTAGATTTCTCTCTGGATCAGATTGCCAGGATATATGTAAAGGAAGAGGTAAGATTGCATGGAGTACCACTTTCCATTATATCTTATCGGGATCCGAGGTTTACCTTGATGTTTTGGCGAAGTCTTCAACATACTCTAGATACATAATTGAGTTTCATCACTACTTAACATCCTCAGACAGATAGTCTTTTTGAGAGGACAATTCAAACTCTAGAAGACATGTTGAGAGCTTACTCTATGGAATTTAAAGGTGGTTGGGATCAATACCTTCCTTTGGTGGAATTTTCTTATAATAATAGCTTTCACTCCAGCATTCAGATGGATCCTTATGAATCTCTCTATAGAAAGAAATGCAGAACTCCAACTTGCTGGGATGAAGTTGGGGAATGAAAGCTATTAGGACCTGATCTTGTTGATGAGATGACAAAAAAGGTCTGATCTATTCAACAACACATAAGAGGAGCTCAAAGTAGACAAAAAAGTTATGCCGACAACCGAAGAAAAGACCTAGAGTTTGAAGTGGGTGATAAAGTGTTCTTACGAATATCTCCCTCGAAGAGAGTAATGATATTTGGGAAGAAGGGAAAGTTGAGCCCTAGGTATATCAGTCCTTTTGAAATACTGGATCGTTTTGGGAAGGTATCTTACTGATTGGTGCTTCCACCAAATCTCTCTCATGTTCATGATGTGTTCCATGTATCTATCATGAGAAAGTACATAACTGATCCTTCACATGTACTAAGCACAAATGTTGTACCGCTGGAGCAAGATCTTTCTTATGAAGAACAGCCTATAGAGATTCTAGATCGCAGTGAAAAAGTTCTATGGAACAAGACCACTCGCTTGGTGAAAGTTTTATGGAGGAACCACAAATTAGAAGAAGCTACATGGGAGCTTGAGGGTATGATGAGGGAGAGGTATTCTCATCTGTTTGTTAGGAAGTGACGAATTTTGAGGGAGAAATTCATTTTAAGGGGGGTAGAATGTAACACCCTAATATTTTATGAGAAATATATTTTTAATATATTATGTTATATGCAAAGGAATATTTCACTGCACACAACACTAGCTTGGCTTACATTACAAGCAATCGTGACTTTCTCGATAGCGTGTGTAGTACGCAATACAAAGTTTCACCAGACAATGATATATTATTATAATATTATAAACTAGCTGTTATGAATAGTATTAACTGAATTTTTAATTTTATAACATTATAATTCATCTTACACATTTTCTATAATGAGGTATGAAAACAAAATCATTTTTTTGGATAAAAGAAGTATTTTTTTAAAAATGCAGTTTTACCGCCTTTTGATGGCACACCATTTTAAATATAATATTTTACATGTTTATAAGTTAAATTTGACAAAAATAACACTCCTTTTTGTAATTAGGAAATAAAAATCTACTTTGGATAAATTTTTCATACTATTCTGATAACTTTCATATTTTAATGAATAGTAATAACATGCTATATTTTAATTAAAAACAACTTTTTTGATTGTAATAATTTATATGGTAAAATTATAATATTTAATGGGTTTAAAGTATAAATATAATATATTTTTACCATTTAATAAAATTTATGTCATTATCATTGATTTTACATTGAAATCATAGGTAAAATCATTTCAATCTTTGACAATGTTTTATCTTTTAAAACCTGTTTTCTTAACAACGGGATTAATTTTAAATTAATTACTGCAACTTCTATGTTTTGAATTTTGAAAAATGGATTCCATATTTGGATTAATTGGGTCCAAATTATGTTAATATGTTACTTTTATGTTTTTGACATTATGAATAGTAACTACGGTAATTTTTATTTACTACAGTTAAAGGTAAATCAGGTAATTAAGGGTAAACATAAGATTATAAAATTACCCTAACACCTTCCAATATCCTATTGGATGACTAAAAGTAGACCCATATCTACTAAGGGTCTGATTAGATTCATTTAATGGACTTTTTTCCATGAAAATAATTTAATTATTATTAAAACCAAAGAAAGTGAAAACATGTCACTTTCTTAAATCTTATAAGTATAATAATTTTAATTTATTGATAAAATTAGTGAATCATTGAACATGAATAGTATAAAGAATTAAAATAAAAGTATATACATCATGTGAATTTATTTAGAATTTTTAGTGATTAAATAATTATCATTAAAGGTGACACAATAGTGATGTTGAAATTATTTTATTGATTGAATTATCAAATAAATGGTTTTAAAAATAGTAAAATAAATATTATATGAACTATTTAATATGATAAAAGAATTTTCTAGATTACTATAACATGTTAGGAAGCTATTAAAGCTTTTATTTCGAACATATATTCTGTATAGATTTTATTTAAATTCAAATAAATTAATAGTGTCAAAATTGACAATATTGTTATTTTATAAAAATAACATATTATAAAGTGGTTTAAAAATCACAAAAAATTATAAAAATTATAAATTAAAATTTTTATGGTCAAATATGTCATAATTTATCCAATTATGTACAATTAACAATACATATGTAATTTTTTATAACAATTTAAAATTTAGAATCTTATTACCACAAAAATAATTAAATATATTAAATATGGATAAATCAAGTTGATAATGTTTAAAATAAAGTCCCAACTTGTCTAAATTTTATTGGTTGATGATATTACAACCTTATCTCATCTAATCTTCCAATATTAGTCATTTTTTGATGTTTTTATGAGGGTTTTGTTTTATTATAAATTTAAATTTTAGAGGTTTCCAAAGGTTCTCCTCTCCTCCCTTATAAAAGGGCACCTCCTCCCTCTCCTCTTTACACCACTTTGAGCCTTCAATCTCGGAAAAAACCTGCCAATTTCTCTTATACACTTCCCTAGAAACACCCTAGAGATCCTGGTCTTCTTAAAAGCCCAATTTTAGTGCCCTAAGAGGAGGTTTCAATGAGGCATGTCGAAGAAGAGGTAATATCCGTTACCAATTATTTCAAATTTATTTCTTCTTCTACTTCTTCTTCTTTAGTTTTTTCATTATGAAGTAATAACATCCGTATCACTCATATAATGATATGTTATTATAAATATAAAACAACCCTATTTCACCTTCTATCCATCCTACAGAAAATGAAATCACCGCACGTGCGTACGTACGAAATACTGTCTCCACGCCGTGGTGTAATCTGTTTTCCACCACCACCTTACGTGGATGGGTATAATGGTGTAAAGAATAACTATATATGATTATTGCAATGTGATATTGATTCTGAAATATTATACATATACTTTAATAAAATTCCATGATCGTGGGAATGATATCATCGCTCGTGCGTACGTACGACGTACCGTCTCCACGATGTGATATGACTAGTTCTACATGATCGCAATTGAGTAATGATTATATAAATGAATTGAATGAGTAAATATGATATATATTACACTAATACCATTCTGAAAATGAGGTATCTATAACCTAAAAATAAGAATAAGAATTTATTCGACAAAACACACATAATACCATAAAGCAATAAACACCCGAATAACAAGTAACAATGAAATATTACTAATAAGAAGCTAAGAATATGACCATATATGATATGATAACAATGATTATGATTCTGGAATAAGTAAATGACATTATTTAAATCATTATAAAGGATTTTCGGACACGTACAAAGCATATCATACCTAAGGTAAGGGAAAATATCACAATCTCGTTTTTATCTGAGATTGTTTATACTTCCAAATTTACTGGGGAATATTTGTCAGCTACATACATGTTTCCTCAGTATGTAATATTATTTCTATCCTAATGCAATTGTTTAAATCAAATTTTACCCTTTGGTGAGTTTTTAGTAAAAGATATGAAATGAATCTTTTGTTGTTTTTAGAACGAGGTACTTTTTGAATTTTCCATCCCAAGTACGTGAAGAATGTTTTTTAACTTATACGGCACGAATGGATATTTATGATTTCATAAAACAATATTTACATGAAGCTTACTTTACAAGTTTTCAAGTTTATTTTTAATCAACATATTTTAGTTTAAGATTCAATGACATGTTAAGAAAAGAAAAAGGTTTTTGAAGTAGAATGGATATTTTCCTCAAGAATGGAGTTCAAGTGTTTTATCAAAATTATTTTCCTTATAAGATAATATAGGGTTCTATTTCTATCCCTATTATTACATTGATTTTATTATGTTATGATGGAATTATTTTTATGAATTTATTTTATGGATTATGTTATGATGGCATGATGTTTATGAATCCAATTTTTATTACATGGGTTATGATATGATGTATGATTTATGATTTTGTGGCACACATTAGAATGGTTTCATTATGAGATGGTTGGGACCTATATCTCCCTCCAATTCATTGGGTAAAGATTTATATCTCATGAGATAGACATGGCTGGAACGACAACTTAAACCGGTTCAGTGATACATGATTGGAACGAGGAGTGAACTCAGTTCAGAAATAGACTTTGTTCGCTAAGACAGTCTTGGCAACGAGTCTTGACTAATAAGAAATGATTTTTTATGATTATGTGTGTATTGCACAAAGTTTTATGTTTTATGTTATGATTATTGGGATTACATTTCACCACTATGATTTATCCCATGTTATGATATTATGATCTCTTGTGCAAGTTAAGATATTCAAAATGTTATGTTCTTATGAATATGATATGATTGATATTTCTTTTGTTTACCCTTATGGAGCATTTTAGCTCACCCTTTTTTATGTTTTCTTTTCCCCAGGTCAGGAAGAAGGGTATTAATTAGGATATTACAAAAAGGGACTGTAGATATGATGAAATAAATGGGAGACAACTTAGATGATTTCTGAACCAGTTGCTTATGTTTCCCAGTTTCTAAACACACTATACCTATACGGTCTTTTCATGGTTTTGTTATATGTTGTAATAAGTATGCTTCAATTATGAAGTAATAACAATGTAGTTAAAGTATGGGTCGTTATACTACTGATGGTACCCAACATTCATTTCAATCATGGAAACTATAGATATCCATGGAGATGATCAAACAAGTCAACAATATGATGGAAATGATTCTTATTCATAATATTGATGTTATTAAATTCTCAATAATTAATAAAAATACACATATGGACATATTTGTTTTTAAAAACTGGATCACCATAAGGTGATGTAGTTGGATGAATATATCATATTTCTAAAACTAATGTAGATTTATTTTCAATTTTAAATGTTATAATTTTGATATTTGATAAGGGTTTTTGAAATGAATGTATCAATACTGAATGAATAAATAGTAAAAGCAACCAACCAATCGGGTATGATGCTAGGAAACTCATTTGAAAAAATACCCAAATAATCCTTTATAATATGCAAATCATTAATCTGATCCTTTCATTTATATTAAACAATATGTTCATGAAAAATTTTAATTCCTTCTGATAATAATTTCTCATATTCCTAAAATAATTTCATTTCTATGGGATCATTATTTTATAAAAACTAAGACTCTTTAAGAAAAGAAACATCTCTATCCCTGAAATTAATTTTGGCATGAAAAATAGAAAGGCAATCATTACAAATAATCACATAAAATTATACCATGGGAATGAAAACATGTTTTATAGGGGAATTACATAAAAATACATTGGGAAGAAGATTATTATATTTAGTTTTTGGCTAAATATACCCCCATATTAATTTAACTTATGTTGTAAAATAATTTTATGAGTTGAAATTTATAAATATTGGAAAATTAATCATATATGAAAATATGTGTGGACCCTGAATAAAAAAATACCTTAAAAATTATCAGAAAAGAAACAATATATATAATACCACTTCATTTGGTGGACCAACATCAACTGAAGTAGTTGAAATGTATTTCACCAAACTATTATACTTTTTGTTAAGCTTATTTCCATCATTCAGGTTCCTCTTCAAACAGTTTTTTGCATAATTACCCTTATCATTACATTTAACACATTTTTCATTCAATATTTATTACCACAACCTTTTGGTTTTCCATTGTTATTAAAATATGAATGTAAAACAAACCACCTCAGAAACACTTACCAGACATCAAAAGTCATTCATCAGTGTGTTTTCATCATGTTTCTCAAAATATAAAAATTTAATTTTTTTATCATCAAACATCATTAGAGAATTATGTCCTTTTTACTTGTACCTTGGAATTTTGTTATTATATTTATTAATGAAAGAGTTATCATAAAATCACTAATAACCCTTGGTTCACACATCAAACATGTTTTTCATGCCTTTCGAAGACCAGAAGAAGCCAATTCCCTTTGATATTTTGATAACAATCCTGTGTAACAATGATTGATATTACTATAATGATCTTTGAAAAAATTTGAATCAGTTCATTACAATTAAAGAAAATTTTCATTATAGGTTCCCACTGAATCATTCTCTTTTCATAATTCTATGAATTATTTTTCCATCATTTTATGAATTTCCATAGGTAAATATTTCCTGAATAAAATGTTTTTAAATATAACCCACTCCAAATCATCCATTTTTAGATATTGATGATTTTGTTAAACATTGACCACCACTACTCATATTCACTTTAAAATAGTTAAATAGAATGACTAATATTTTTATGGTCTAAACATCCCATAAAATCAAAATAGTTTATAGGAATTTAATCCACTATTTATCTACCACATGGTCAGAATATCTGCTAATCACACAAGTGTATTTTCTCCTAACATTTTCCACTACAAAAATATTCTTCTGAGGATGATCTAGCTTTATCATATGAATTGATTCCACCTAAATTTATAACATATTTCAACTAGTCCATTATTTTCACAAACTAAGCACTTCGATTTCCCACCATTTGAGGTTTCATATTCAGAAGGCCATAAACCTCTTAGAGGCATACTACCTCATTGATCATGTTTCATCTATAGGAAACCATTCTATAATATCCTATATTAAAAAAATAAACTAGTAAATAATTAAATTATATATCATTTCACCTTAATCATAATGTAGAAATTTATATATCTGGTTATTATATTGATGTTAGCATCACCCCTATTATTATGTAAGAATTTCTCTAAAACCAACTATAAGGAGAAAACCTGAAACAATAAATTATCTATTTTATTCATATAGAATTGACTTTTGTAAATTAGATAATATATTATATATATATAGATTTAGGTAATTAGGTAATAAAATCATAAGTATAAACTCAAATATTAAAAATTAGATACCTCTATTATAAACAATTTTTTCACAATATCAAATTATTAAAATAAAACATTCTTTAATTATATATCACAACATAATGTTGTTAAACATTAACCATCTATAAAACCTATGAAAAAAATTACACTAGGGGTGAGAAAAAATATCACTAATGCACAAAAAACAATGAAACAAATTGTTTGTATTTGAATGAAAATATTTTCAAAATGTTATAACTTTTAAACATAAATAATAATATCTTTGATTAACATGATAATTTTTTTTGTTTTCTTATAAAAAAGTATAAACAAAAAATAGAATCCCATGAGAAAAATTAGAAATCCTTTCCATATAACTCTTAAAAATATTGTATCTCTCCTAAATACATAGTTAGTGTTAGTTCCACTAGGCTAGATACCCTGAGAAGGGGGAGGGGGTCTATTAGGTTATGAAAAATTCAAACAACTACCCCTTTTTATCTGGATTTGTTGTTAGAAAAAACTGTCATCTCTTTATCCTTCCCATGGTATGGTATGAATGGATCTTAAATCATGCACATGACATAGAAATTTTACTTAGTTCACCCTAACTAGGATACATAGAAGGAGCATACATCGGCGATGTGTCGATGTACCAAATCAATTATAAGTGCACTTTTGTTTACAAGTTTGGAGTAGACTCACTGTCCCTTCTTGTTTACAACCAATCACAGCATGAAAGCTCAAAGATCTCTCAATTTATGTGTTCTCACTACTTATTAAGAAGATCCATTCACATTTTATAGACCTTTAGGTATCTTCATTATCTCTAATGAAATCTGCATCCTTAACTGTTAATAGATTCTTTGTTGACGTCCCACTTTCACCCACATATTAATCTCTCTTTTCACCGGTTGTATCGGGAAACATCAAATCTTTCATGAAACCCTTACTGAATCTTGCATGAAACATTAATGCCATGCACACAAGATTCCACTTTTTTTTCAAACACCATTTATGTACAACTTCAATCTTTTGTGCAACTCAAATATTATGCGCAACTTTCTTAGCTTGGCCACAACACAAAATCTTTCGCGCAACTCCCTTTGTGAGAAATTCTTATTCGATCTGATGCTCGGATTTTCTCTATGTTTTGATCTATATCTAATGATGGGGTTCACCTTATAATTACAGGAATTATTGACCCATGCGCAGAAGATTCGACTTTTTTCGGGCAAGTTCCCCTTCAAGCACGCAAAACCCCATTTGATGTCGCTTTGGGTGCACAAGTTTCTTCTGCACAACCTCATAATTCGCGCCCATTTACAAATATTTCATGCACATCATGCCTTTTTAATTTTCCAACATTCTACTCCAGAAACCTACCTTGCTTGCAAGATTATTTCAAACAACTCCATCTTTAGTGCACATCTTCAAATATTTTGTGCGCCACATGCCTTTAATAGTTCTTTATCAACATGGTTTGTCAAAAATACACACGGAACTTGAAAAATCACCATGTAATCAACCTTTTCAAGAAAATTAACATCATGGTATGCTCTGACAAAAAAAAAAACATAGAGGTCCACTTTTTCAACAAACAAAATTACCTCACAAATGCTTCAATGATACCTGGAGGGATTTTTTCCTAATAGTTGGTAACCATCATGGTTAGACTTTCATTAACAATCAAAATAGATTTCTATAGCTTCTTAGGAGAATCCTAAGAGGTTTATTATTTCTAATTTACCAATGAATTTCTGATCTATAATGGTCTCACAAACCAAAGGATTATCATGGAACCACCCACCATCAAAACAATCCCCAAGAATCATAACATGAAAAGAATAAAAAAATCTTTCATAAATGATACATTCATGAGGAAACTATATTTCTTCCATTTGAAATCCATTTTAATTATTATTATGTTGTGAACATATAAAAGAAATATATTATTAGAAAATAAACATATAAACACGTAGAGGAAAAATCCAATCAATATTTCATCATGAATATAAGAAAATATTATTATTCCACTTATGTAAAAAAAACAACATTAATAAAATGAGCTGTAACATTAAAATATGATTTTAAAATAAATATTCCCTTACCTTATGCCTGAAATGTTTATGACATGGTACTTAATATATTGTATAAAAGAATTATATTAATTAATTACATAATTTTGTAACTTTTACATATATATTTTATTACTTTGTATTTTATTATTTTTGTTTTTATTAATTTTAATGAGTTATAAATATCCTAATCATCATACCAGGAGTGTTAATTTCATTTCTTTAAGGTTTGTAAAGATGATTATATTTATGGGAGTTATTTTTTAAATGGAATAAAAACTATAGCAATGTAAATAAATGGTATTAATATGTTTCCAAAATATAAAATGATCCAATATATAATTTTCTCAAATAAGAGGATGATTCATTATATAAAACATTAATGATAAATGTTTGGTTTATTTTTGGGATTTTTAGGAACATTATAAACTATTTTCATTTTATTTGATATTAACTTTATAAATTAGTTCCATAATAATAACAAAATATATTGAATACTTATTAAATTAGTTTTTTATCCATAATAATTTTTTTTATGACAAGACTTGAATGATGTAATGGAAAATGAAAACTAATCGTCCAAAAATTTGTTGAATTGACACGTTAGGAAAGATGTATTCAATTTTTTCTTAAAAAAAGGATTAGAGAAGTTGTTTGATGATGAATATTACAATAGATTTTAAGAATACAGTATATATATATATATGATATTGGAGTTATAATTGAACTTTTAATATGTTATGAGTGGATAATATAAAAATATATAAATAAATAACTGATTTGAATGAGAAATAATGGATGAATTTTCATCTTGAATGTTGACATCTTGAGAACATCTTTAAGGGACATGGTTTTGGTCATTTAGTGAGACCAGATGTTCTTTGACGTTTTTAATAGGTTTGAGAAGAGAATTGGGTTAAATTTATTTTTGATACATTTTTTATGTGTTGGGATATGAGGTGATGAGGGGTGGTATTAATATAGAGAGGAGAGGGTTGTTATAAATAATTTTATTCTATTTTTTTATTTTGGATCATGTATATCAACAGTATTTATTTTTGTGAAAAATTATAGTATCTAATGCATGTGAGTTTGAAATAATGTGTTATTAAATCATCAATACATCATATATGACTTAAAAATGAAATTTTTCAGTCATACCGTAAATTAACATATTTCACTATTCACCAAAAATTATACTATCTTAGAAAAATCCTAAAAACTCATCTCAACCATTTATGAATGTGTAAAATTATAAAATGAAATTAATTTTTGTAAACTATTTTTCAAAATATGATAAGTTTATGGTCTATTTAGAATCATTATTTATTCGAAAATACCAATTCTAATATTAAAAATTATTTTATGACATTTTGAAAAATTAAATAAGGTCTCATAAAATAATAATATAATTAATATAATAAGATATATTTATTTATGAATTTACATTAAAAAAATAAAATTTCATGTCAAATTATTATTTATAAATTGTAAATAGTCGATTACATTTTAAGGAAATACCATCATATAATTTGTCAGTTTAGAAAAATTTATTTACTAATAAAATAATATAATATATCATATTTTCATTTATAAAATATATGAATTTTATTTATGCTTTCATAGGTGATATTATTATTCTTATGGCCTCATTACTATGCCTAATGTTTACATTACTATTTCAAAGGTATAGCTACTATTCCATTAGTATTGATTCATTAATATGTATAAATTACACTTATATCCTTATACTTTTATAATTAATGTCAATTTTTAATACCATATTGGATAAAAATATAATTAAATAATTTACTTTGTTGTTATAATTTCATAGTAATTTGAACTACCAATTAAAGAATTTGAATACAATATATAATAATAGAGAAATAAAATTACCCAACATATGATTTGTTAATTTGAGTATATAAATTAATTAAGTAATTCTAATTATTTACATTACTTAATTAATATAAAATTTATTAATATAAAATAAATTATTAAATAAAATTTGAATAATTACAGTTTCACAAAATATTAAATTATAATTAATATGATAATGAAATATAACACAAAATTTAAAAACATAGTTATATGAAATATATGATATATGAATATATGGGAATAATGGTTAAGAAAAATCATATTTTAAAATTTGGCAAAATATTTTAAAGACAAATAAAAAAGTATTTATATAATATATTTTAATTTTGTAAATAAATAAATTAATCTATATTTTTTATATAATAATTTAGTTAATAGTCTTATTAAAACTGAAGAAAAACAAGAAATAATAAAAATTATAGAATTCTTAACAAACATAAATAAATAATTGTACTAACCTTGCATGTCAAGTGATTTTATAGTCAGTATATGGATTGTGCATTTATATTTTCTAGTTTCCTGTCTTTTATTAACTATAATGGCCTTGGATAAACAATTACGTGTAGTGAATATATTAACATTGTCAATAATATGTGGTCACATTAATATTTATTAGGGTGTAGGTTGAGTTTAACATGTGGTCACTGTAATGATTGTCACTACCAAATATCCCAATTTTATTTGAGCTAGAAATTTGATAGATAAACATTAAAAATAATAATTCTGTGAACAAATCATAAAATCTGTGACATTTCTTGGTAAAAAAAACCCTGATAAATGGTTCCATTATTAATGTCAAAACAATAAAACTAATATTAGATGTCTTTTGCATCGATTTTTTCATACCACTAATAAAGGAAAATTTTATCAAGGATATAATTGAGCACTATTAATGATTGATTTACTCAAATCTAGAATTTTTTTAATTCTACCCATACCCAAAAAGATTTTAGAACTTTTGATGGAACCCTATATTAACGTAATAAAAAGTTAAAATGAGGTATATCTTTTCAAGCACTCAACCACCCTACCATGTGTAATCAACACTCCCACCCTTTGTACCCACACGTTTACAATTCTTTCAACACCCCTATGTCATCACCATTTCACTAATTAGAATCATTTTTAGTTATTCACACACTGGTACTCGATCATAATACACCATTTCTTCATTTTTAACACCTTCATCACTACCCCATTCTTATTTTATACTATATTATAAAATATTTCTATTATGTTTATCAATGTAAATACATCCGTTTAACTCATAGATTTCTTTAATGTTATTTAATTATTTTTATTATCATATATAAAATATATATTTCTGTTTGTATGATACACACCATGACACATATTTATTGAAATATATTATATAATAATAAATATTTATATATATTTGAATTTACATATAATTATATATCATTTTATAACTACAAAGACCAATATATATATAAACATTACATGTATATTTCTGTAAGAATATATATATATATATATATATTCATTTATATTAATAATGTTAAAAACAAGTTAAATATTATGTTAAATAAAGATGATAATAATTATTTTCAGGTTCCATAAACTAATATTGAATGACTCTTTGATGGCGAGAGTGGGACTCCTTCATTGAACTCAGCAATGGAAAATTTTCTCGATCTTGGATTTTATTTTGATTTTCCACATGGATTAATTTAATCCTGATGGGAATTTTTCCTTTAAAGATGATCTATCCTTGATTCAAGGTCACGGGTTATCAACATAATCTTCTAATCCATATACTTAGAGAAAGTCATGTGTCACATTTTTCGAAGCCCTTTCTGGCTCTTTAGATCTGACCCATGGTAGCTCGTCTCAATGCTCTAATGTTAGCAGTCTAGAAAATTATGTGTTTGATGTGATAGATGATCTGGAAGAAGAACAACAATGAATTGACCATTATAAATTTTCCTTATTGGGCCGTGTTATTTATTTAAATGGTTATAGGCCATGGCCTTACACTGATATTATGAGTAGTATCTCTCATTGTAGGGGCGTGAGTAATTGTAAAATAATTCCAATTGAGAAAGGCTTCTATCATATAATCCTTTAATGAGGAGTTGAATTTAATAGTTTATGGGCTCTTAGAAATGTAAAACTCAAACATGGAACTTTGAGATTATCTTAATGGGGAGTTAAATTCAATCCCTTTAATATGATTCCTACTAATGAACAGATTTGGGTCATAATTCATGGTTTGAACTGGTTGTATTGGCATCCTAAGATCGTTAATGATCTGGCCCTTGCATTGAAACCCCTATTAGAAATGGTCATAAGACTTTAGAGGGAGATCTTGGGTACTTTGATCAAATTTTGGTGGATGTTAATTTAGAAACCAAATGACCAGATAGTTTATATTTTCTTACTAATGGAAATAAAATCTATGTTAAAGTGGATAATGAACATGTTCCCCACTTCTATGATATTTGCAAAAATTTTGGACACTCTGTTGGGAATTGTATCAGACTTCAAAATAAAGTGAATGAGCCTCCCAAAGAAATGTATTGAAATGAGGTTAAATGAAATAGAATGAATGAGAAGGTTCTTTTAGAGAAGGAAAGATCTAAAAATTATATACTGGGTCCTTTAAATATTACAGTTCCTACTAAGAAATCATGGGAATATATTACAGAAGATGGGGAATAGGCTAAGAAACCTAACCTACCTCATCCCCATGCTCAGATTAATCATGATATAAGAAACACTAGAGAACCCAATTGCATAAAAGAGCATAATTTATGTTTTACTTTCTCATATGAGATTTATAATCAGGCAATTATTATGAAAAATGAACTATAGGATTGTTCTTTGATGCAAGAAATTGAAAAAATACGTTTGTGAGCTTCATCTGTTATTATTGAAATGTGAGGAGCCTTATGTGTCTGTTTCATGTAATCTAGCTTCTACTATCATAACTCTATTATTATAGATTCTGCTTTGGTATCCTTGGGATCTGCTGCTGTTATAGGAATCTCAATCCAGGATGTGATTGGGTCTTCTCTTGGTTGTTCGATTAATACCCATTTTCTCCCAACATCATTTTTGATCACCAAGGCACCAATTTCTGCTACAAGAATCTCAATTCAAGATTGAATTTGGGGGTCCTCCTAGTGGTTTTTTCATTGAAGATATTGGTGGTAAATCTCATGTTTTATTGCATGTTGGAATTTCGGAACTTACTGATGTTGAACTGGAGTAAACTGCTGTTAATACGAAGGGTTCTGTTATTCAAGAAAACAATTATAGTGACATGGGAATTAAAAAAAGATCCATTCTATACCATAATGATAATAACACATCTTCTAATACTAGAAATAATCATAGAAATTCCCATTTAAATGATCTCCTACATGGAGTCCCTAGACCCAAAATAATAGATGGAATACCTCCTAAAGATGAAAAGCAGAAAAGATTTGTTGTTGAAAAGGGGGTTTTAGCCCCTATCTTTGGTTCAAATGAAGTTATTTTTATGGAATATTCAAGATCTAGATAACCAGAATACTCTCAGGTCCCTAAAGTACTTCATTATTCAGCACATGCCTCTTCTTATTGGGTTATCTAAACATAAGAGAGTCTTTTTTCCCAGTATTGATAATCTAAAAATCACGGATTTTTATTATGTTAATTATAACATGTGCATGTCAGAGATAAAAAACATTTCTATATTGGACCATTTCTCCTTATATAATATTTATATGGTTTATAATAGTGATCAACATGTCACATTATCATTTAATCACATTGTATAAAAACATTTTTTCACCTTTTTCTTTTATCATAATTGTTATTATGATAGATGGAATTTACGGATGGACATTGATACTCTTAATTCAATGGTATCTGGTCCCCAGACTATAATTGGGGATTTTAATGAAATCATGCATCTGGATGAAAATATGGGCACTATGAATAATTTTAATTAATATAGAGAATTGAAAACATGCATGGATGATAATAGGGTGTTTGAAGTTAGTTTGGTTGGGGCTAAATATACTTGGGTCCGAAAATTTATGAATAGGTTTTTTTCTAGAAGAATTGAAAGAACCGTTGTCAACAAGGCTTGTCTAAATTTTTGGGGATCCATATCAAGCACGACTATATCCAAATTCAATTCTGACCATTATCTAATATTAGTTGATCTTGTGGGAAAAGATCCCAAACATCCTTTACCTTTCAGATTTAACAAGAACTGGATCACTCATCCTTATTTCAAGAAAATGTTCAAGAAAAATTGTAATTATGTTGATTACGGAAGTGATGTTCATTCTTCTGTTATCAAATTCAAGCTTCTAAAAAGGAATCTTAAAATGTGGTGCAAAAACGCTTCAGTTCTCTTATCTCAGAAACATCCTTCTTTGAGGATTATCTTAAGCAATTGAAGGAACAAAACACTATCAATAAATTCACTAATGGTATTCTAGGAGAAGCTGAGATGGAATCTAAGTTTATTACTCATTTAAAACTAAAGGATTATTTAAAAGAGAAACTTTTTGGGAAAAAAGTTTGAAGATGGTGATATAAATTCAATGTTATTTTAATCTCTCTAGAAAATTAGGAAAGTTTTTATGCCTCTTTCCTTGATTAAGAATGATGAACAACTTCTTAATAATATGAAGGATATATAACAGGATGTGATTTTATAGTTTAATGATCTCATCAATGGACCACCTATCTCCAATGAAATATTGGAGGTCATTATTCCAAAATATTTGAATTAAGAGGAGAATTATATTCTTATATCTATCCCCTTGGAATTTAAAATTAAGGAATCAATCTTTAGTCTCAAGTATGAAAGCTCTCTAAGTCCAATTGGGTTTTTCAACCTATTTTTTCCAAATATTTGGGATATTATTCGAGAGGATGATTACAGGTTGGACAATAATTTCATAAAGGTGAATAAAGCCAATGAAATTCACCTTGTTAGGCCTATTTCCCTGGTCAACAAAATTTATAAAATCATTTGGAGAATCTTTGCCAGAATATTGGCCTAAATTTCTAGCTGGATTGTCTCTTCCAATCAATTTGGTATTATTAAAGCCAGATCCATGCAGGATTGTCTCCTCACAGCCTAAAAATGTGTTAATATTCTTAAGAAAACCACATGAGGGGGAAATATTTATCTCAGAATTGATATCAGAAAAGACTTTGATACTTTGGATTGGAATTTAATTTATAAAGTTCTTCATATTTTTTCCATTGAAAATGTTTTTATTGCACGGGTCAAAAAAATTATTGGTCCTACTCATGTCTCTGTTAATATTAATGGATCCCCAAAAGGGGACTTTGATTGTTATAGAGGTGTTAGGAAAGGCGATCCCCTCTCTTCTATCATCTTTCTTATTGAGGAAGAGTATCTGAGAAGGTTACACTCCATTATGGATTTAAATGGAAAAATTAAATCTATTAATGTTGGTATAGGAAATGTGGTACCTACTCATTTTCATTATGCAGATGATATCATTCCGTTCTCCCAAATGGACAAAGTCGACATTAGAAACATAACATGAGCCTTTTTACACTATGAAACTAATTTTGGTTAAGAAATCAGTTGGAGAAACTCATTCATTTATTTTGGTATGAAGTTCTCTTTCTCCATGATGAATTATATTGTCGGGACCCGGTTCTTCATGAGGAAACACTTCCTTTCACTTATCAGAGGGTGCCTATGATTTGGGAGTTTCATAATGCTTTTTATATTTCTGATACTCTTAGGAATGTTCGAAGACAACTTCCTACATGGAATGGAAAATCTGTTTCCATGTCTTTTTGCATTTGTATGGTCAAGGATGTGATTGTTTCCTAATTTTCTTTTTTCCTTCATGGTGTACAAATGGCATATCTCTTTCATCAAGATCATTAATACCTCTATTAAAAATTTCATTTGGAGTGGAAATATTCTTGAATGGATGTTGCCTATAGTTTCATTGAGTACTTGTTGTAATCATATTGATTCAGTGGGTTTAGGCACTAAGAACCTTGATATCATCAATGATTCTTCATATGCTTCTTTTATGTGTACACTCATTATTAAAACCTCTGAGTCACATGATTTACTTCAGAAAAAAATTCATGTATAGGATAAAAATGGAGTTTTTAATCATATATATTCCTCTATTTGGCCTTCTTTTTAGTCTAGTATTGCTTCCACTAACTCTCATTCTAGATGGTTGGTCTGAAAGTACACATCTCATCCCTTTTGGAAAATTAATTAGACAAGCAGTTTCCATGAATCTACCTTGCTGACTGAGGATTTCATTTTGGATATGGATATCACTATCAGAGATCAGATTGAAAACATTAAGGGACTTCTGGATACCATCATCAATATTTTTAATAGTTATTTCGTTTCCAATAGAGTTGATTTTTGTTCTTGGGAACCTACTACTAATGGAATTATTTCTCCTCAGTTATTTTATAGGAACTCTTTGTAGAATTACATGGATTCCCAAAGGAAGGAACAACTTTATAGTAAATTTATCTAAACTTATAGGTCCATTCTTATATGGATATTGGTTCATCAGAAAATTCAAACTAACTGTTATCTTCTATCTTATAGGATTTCATTGTGTCCCTCATGTGTCCTATGTCATCAACAAAGGGATGATGCTGATCATTAGTTCCTTAGTTGTGTTTCTTCTTCGGGAATATGGAATTCTATAGTATATATATTTGAGGTATCACTGGTTTATGATATTTCTATTCTGGATTTCATCAAGGGATGACATTAGATTCTTCTATCTGCCTAGCCTCTGTATCTCATCATGGATGAAGTACCTAAAATTATACCTTTTATCTGTATTTCTCAAAATAGGATAATTTATGTCGGTTTCTCTTTCACTACTGGTGCTGCTATATCGATGGTGCTCGCTTCTGTTCATGAGGCCCACACACCAAAGATTCATTTTTGCATAAATTCAGTTCTAGATATGTTTGTACTTAATAGGATTGGGGAAAAAGTCTCTTCTCGGCCTCCTCTTGGAACCTTTGATGTCATATAAAAGGAACCATTCTTGGATGGATACAGATTAATTCTGATGGTGCATCTAGAAAATATATGTGGATATATGGATATGGTGATATTTTTTGGATCATTGTGTGTGTGTGTGGTGGGGGGGGGGTCCTTGTATTATTTCATTTTACATGTGTAATTTCCTCTTCACTTGAGGTAGAGATTCATGGTGTTATTATTGTGGTGGAAGAAGACATGATTCGAGGATAGAATAATATTTGGCTTGAGGGTGATTTTACCACTACCGTTTCTTCTATTAGGTTGTGTGTGTCTCACCTATCATGGAATCTTGATAACTAGTGGATAAATTTTTTGGATTCTTTTTTCTCAATGGATAACATCATCACACATATTTATTGAGAATTAAATTATGTGGTCGATGGTCTTGCGAATAAAAGAGTCACTACTATTGATTTTCTATGGTATGATCAGGCTCCTGATGAAATATTACCCATTTTAAACATGTAATATGGTTAATCTCCCATTATTAGACTCATTTAATTCATACTATTTTTTTTCAATAATTGAGCTTTTTATGGAAAGGTCTCATCATACAATAAAAAAATATCGTCATATGCCATATATTATAATTATTAAATATTTTTTCAACAATTCCATTTATTTTATATTTATATATAATGTTAGTATATTACATAAATATTTTTATGTATTTATATTTACAAGTATATTTTTAAATATTTAAATAGAGTTATATATTTATATATAATGTTTTTATACTGTATTTATAGCCATTTCCTTAAAATACATTTATAAACTATATTTATGAAAAATTATATTTTTATAAAATTATATTAATATACGATGTATTTAAATAATTTTGGTAGAAAAACAGACACATACACAAACATATTTACAAAAATACACACACATTTCTATTTTTAACAGACAGAAAAAAATTACCTATATGAAAGTATATATATATATATATTAGAAAAAAAATATTTTTAATTAACAAAAATTTATGTGTAAATAGACTTTAAATGTAATGGTATATAAGTATATTTTTATTCATTTCAATAAGATAAATAAATAGGTAATTTTTAATGATAAATAAAATAAATTATTATTATTATTTTTGAATAGATTAAATATATTTAAAAACATTATTCAGTATAAATTTTTCAACATTTATTTCTGAAAATAATTATTTTGATTTAAATATCTGAACATATTGATATATTTATTTATAAATAAAATATAAATATAAAAAATTATAAAATTATACAATAATAATATCTATGTGAATGTAATAATTGTGTTGAAATGTGGTCTCTACTAAAAATATACAAGAGAAATCATATAAACGAGGGTAAAATACAAAAATATATTAAAAATTAGGGTATGACATCTAAAAACATAGTTCTTGAGGATATCATATATGTTTCTACCTTAAAAATATATTTATGGGATTATTCTATTTATCACAACAGAGATATATTTTCTTGCATTGAATTGATATAACATAGAGCCAAAATGGATACATGTATAAAAAAGTTATGGTCATATTAATTTCAATTCTTATTTTCAATTTATCATAGATAATTCATTATTTATATGTGTTTTAAGATCATTCAATTAATATTAAATGACTATTAGAAAATATTAATTAGATAAATATTATTAAAAATTAATTTTTTATTTTTTTATATTCAATTTTGTCATGGAATACCAGATACATTATGTGTAAATTAACATTTAGTAATATATATATATATATATATATATTTTAAATGGTTTTGGCATGCATGGCCCTTTTATTTATAAATAAATTCATACATGGAGGAAATATGTAGGAGCATACTAGATAATGTCGGTCCAAAATGATGACATCAACACACTGAGAAGTGAGTGTTCATAATGTGATGAGAGTGTTGAGCACCCCTTCCATGTGGATTTCTACCCCTCCTCCAAATCTTTAACTAAATCTAGGTACCACCACCATCATTCAGGATCTTATAAATTTCATTATTTTTTATTATTTTTACTCATGTATAATCATCAGTTGTTTTCCCATACTCATCACTACTATAAGATTCAATAAAACCAAACCAATTATTAGGTCTCACATTCGTAATTCCTTTTTTACTCTGAATTAGAGGTGAAAAATTATTTGCTGTAACATTAGGTGACCCCTCCATTTTGGAATTTTTTTTAATCCATTGTTACCTAAAAATGAAGTATACGATTGTATATAAATGGTTAATTAGATTTATATTTGTTGATATGTCTTGATTATTTATCATGTAAAAAAATAAGACTCGAGGAATTTATAAGGGTGTATTGTTTGGCTGGTGTCGGTTCTTGGTTCATGTTAGGAGAATTCATAGTGTCCTATACAACATCATCTTTGGGAGGGAAAAATACTATTACAGGCATGGTTGTATCCATACAATCCTTAGTAAGAAGAAATCCAGAAAATGGTGCATTGATAGATCTATCCTTAATAGGAAAATAATTCAACAATGTATTCTTACCAAGTCTACTAGAGGCACCATTCAAAGAGATTGTCTACTTATTAGCGGTGGAGGGAGATTTATATTGAGAAACAACATCCATATCCACTAAAATGAAATTAAAGGTAGAAGTATTTGATGAAAAAGATTGAATAGAGGGTTACAAATTTTTATTTTATTTAACTAGTTTAGAGTAGAAAGAAGGGTTCACCCCTTTTATAGATTTATATTTATTTACGATATATATATCCATCTTACCCATTCCCTTTTGGCTTTTGGTATTAAACAAAATTTGTTCATTCCATAGGAAAGGGACTCCAGCTTTATTAGCATCATATTCCAAGACATCAAGTCTATCAACTGATTCACCATCTTCATCATCTTTTTATCCCCTAGTCATCATATTCATAAAATATTTTCCATTTATTCAACTATATAAAAATACCTTGATATGGTAAATGAATACAATAGCATGATCGTCAAATATAAGATAGATTAATTTTTTCTTGTGTGGAGAAAGAGTGATCTTGGAATGTTCAATTTCAATGCTTCCATTTTTATGAGAAGGATCCTCATCATGGATCCTTCAAGAATTTCATGTATACTCAACATAATTTCTAGAAAAATGAATGTTAATTTATTAAAACATTCCAACATTTAAGGGACCTTTCCCATTTTCATCAGTGTTTTTATTATGTTCCTTCAAATAGTTCTTCAAATCATGTCCATTAATCCAAAAATTATCACCAAGAATCTATCTATTACAATTATATGTGGTGTGACAAATAATTTGAAAATAATCACAAAATTGAGGAGTTCATTCATACTAAATTATAAGAAACATTTCAACATTTCTATGGATAATATCACTATATCTATTAAAGTACCTCAAAATTTATCTCTACTAGGACATGTGCAATGTGACAACATCTTACTACTTCAATAGCGTGATCCATTCAAATTGGAACCCTTATTGTAGATACAATATCAAATTAAATATCTTCATGCTCTAGTACCCAGTTCAGACCATGTATTTTTATCATTACATGAGTGGATGTATTGTTGAAATCAAGAAAATTGAAGTTCAATTTCAATTCACATTGTTTATGTGTACCTATCCATATATTGATGGAGATGATACTCCAAGATAACCTTTTTACATCTGCTTAAGGGAACATAATGTAAAAAATTCCCTGTCCAAGAGACATGCATTTGAATTTTTTGAATCCCTAAATACTAGTCAACTGAGAGAAAGAATCTAAAATCTACCATGGTTTCATAACATTCATTAAGGCGATGCGTAATATAATCGAATACTTTGACATATAAATTCAAGTTGAGACTGCATCCTTAGAGGCCAATACATGCGTGGTTGACCCTTTTCTAATTATTCGACGGGGGAACGATTTTCTAGACAAATGAAAAACCCTACCATGAAACACTCTAAGGAATATAGATCATTCAAATCTGTATGGTATATATTATTTTCTTCTCTATCCAAACCATTCTGATTTCTTTTGGTGATTCTCATCAAACATGTGAAGAATGACAGTACGTGGGTGATTTTCTCTTGATGAACCCTCATGGGGGATTCTTTTTTAGTATTATATATTTCATATGTAATTAAATATATTATAATTGTAAGAGGATAAATATATTTGTTTATTAATATATTATTTTTAATTATATATTTTTTGAATAATACCCTTTACAGGTTTTAGAAAAAAAGATGATGAATGCTGAATTTATTTTCAATTAATAACCATTCTAGTAAATAAAACCTCTATCCCTGTAACACCCCAATCCCAGTTACCAAGAGTCAGTGCATTATTACATAACATTTAAATGATCACAAGAAAGATCAAATCTCGAAAGAGTGATTGGTTTAGTAGCCATGGAAACACTAGATATATTCACAAAGTTTTACATTACATAATAAAGTGAAAAACTACTACAACAACATAGTCTCCATATTCCACACTCACATCCCTACATAAAATCCCTGCAGGTCATTCATAACTTACTTCTTCACATCCTGTGAAAAATAAAACATAGAAAAGGGGTGAGCTCAAATGCCCAGTAAGGATAAAAATATAGCGGAAACTTTCAAAAATAAGCATAAACATTTAAGGCAATGTATAACTAAAAAAAAGCCTTTTAAACTTGAACTTCAACATAGTATGGAAAATGTAAAATTAAATAACACCATTTACTTATTCACATGGATATTATACTAATCGAACAATCACATGCAATATCAATAACCACTTTCATAATGATGGAATGCATAATGCCAGACTATCATAACCTCACAGCCAAGGCCTCGTGCCAAGACTACAAATAAGATTTTTTCCAAGGCCTTGTGCCAAGACACTAGTTTGTCTCATGAGACCTACCGATGCATCGAGGAGCTATAGTGGGCTCCACCCGTCACATATTAAGTCCAATGCATTCCCATATGAAAAGGTTTAAACATAACATAAACATTCGTATTAAAACTAGAATACAAAATTTCAATACTTTCACCATAAACTATGAATGGTATAAAAATAGCACATCCACAGTCAAACATATCACAAAACCTTCAATTCAATATAGAAGTTTTGTATCATAATAAATCAACTTCAAATAAGCGTAAAATCCAACAAAGGATGTTGATATAGGTAAAATCAAAACTCTTTTAGAGAAATATCTCTTTCTATTTTGAAATCATTTAAGAGTCATATATTTATGAAATAAAAAATTTTCTTTGAAAATATTCTTATAAGCTTGCAAGGGATGCTTCGACAATTTTATAACGGCAGAAAATAACTGCACCCGCCGTATAAGTTAAAAAAAATATTCTTACCTTAATTCTGTCGAAAAGGTTAAAAAGCACCTTGTTTGGAAAACGACGGAAAGATTACTTTATAAACCACTTATAAAAAGTCAAACAAGGGTATAAATGACTTTAACCTATATTATTGTAAATAGTAAAAATGATTTGAAATATATTTTTAAGAAACGTGGATGTGGATGATAAAGAGATCCCAGTAGATTATTACGTATAAACAACCTCGGATAATGAAGAGATTGTGAAATAAACCCTTACCTTGTACTTTTCCTTGGTTGGGGTAGGTTTACCTCCTGTACAATAGTGAAATAATTTTTATTAAATTATACAAGATTCATATACATTCACATGATATCATATATGATTTTTTAACATTGCTTTGTTAATAATATCTTAGTATTATCGTCGTTTTGGGTGTTAACTTACTCATTTTATTTTATATGTTTTGTTACATAATCCATGTTTTTCATGGATTGGTTATATATTATTCATATCCATAATGATATCAAGTCCTTAAACATTATTTTTAAATCATCAAATGATAATTATACTTGTATGGATACGATGGAGAATGAATCTCATCGCGTTCGTGGAGACGATAGTCCGTACGTACGCACGAGCGACAATATCATTATTTTGATATTAAAATAATATATAAATGGATGTTATATCATATATAAAGAATCATTAACATGTTATATTTATTATTTAAATGAGTTACACATCATTATTATACCCATCCAAATAATAATATATTGAATAACAATTACACCACGACGTGGAGACGGTAAGTCGTACGTACGCACGTATGGTGACATGTTATTGAAAGGGTGGATAGAATACTGAATATGGTTGTATCATATTTATAATAACATCACAGTATATATATGATACTGGAGTTATTATTTTAGAATGGTAATAACAAAGGAAGAATAAGTGGAAGAAGAAAGGAATTTGGAAAAGTGGTGGTGAAAACATTACCTCTTCTTCAGGTTCTTCCTTTTGATTTGATCAAAAGGGCTCCTTAGGTTGGATTTATGATCCAAATAAGGCCTCTAGGTTGTAGTTATGGATTTTGGGAGAGTATTTGGGCAGATCTTGGCTGAAACAAAAGGATTTTAAGGTGTGAAGAAATGAGAAGGAGGAGTGCCCTTTTATAAGAGGGGTGAGGGGCACCTTTGGAAAAGCTAGAAATATTAATTTATAATAAATTCATATTCGGTTTCTAAAGGCTCCAAAGTGGATTTTTAACTTTTAAGGTGGGGATGGGTCTCAAAACACTAAACCAATTGAATTTAGACAGGTTTGGGTACTTATATTAACCTTATCTTTAAGTATTAACTCTAAGTTAATTAGTTTCACTTTTACAATGTCTCTTTGTATTTTTATATTATATGGTTAATAAACTTACTATATACATCCAAGCGACCCAAAAGTTTTCCATTAATGATAAAACTATCATGATATAAGTCTCTTGGCCAAACCTTAGATTTTTAGGAATTTAATATCAATTAATAATATAATATTTGTTTTAAAAACTCTTTTATGTCAATTTTGACACTATTCAATAGTTGATTTTTTTGAAACTCATAATAGAATGATTAATTATACAAAAGTTAATTAAATAAATCCTAATATTTCATATTATCCTATAAAATTATTTTAATTAATTAAAAGTCTCAAATTATATTTATTTGGGTATTTATAATATCAATTATTTTAAATTTTCACTATTATGGTAATTACTGCATCATCATTGTGTCATAAATAAATTACATTATGTAATCTCTAAAAATCATAAATAAAATATAATTATGTAGAAAATCGTTTTATCTTTCTAATGAATATTTATAGTCGAAAATCCAATATATATAACCCTATGTAAAAATTGTTTTGCTAAAAGATATATGCTTGTGTCATTTTTGTATTCATTTTAACTTAATTAAAATTAAGTGTCCCTATCACCTACAAGTGGTTCCATGGGGTCCCAAAATAGACCCAAATATGTCTATGGTCGAACATGTATCAAAAAATAATTTTAGGACACGTTTTAGGGTAATTTAGTATTATTATAATATTATTTTTTAACCCTTATTTACCGGATTTACCCATAACCATGGTAAATAAAATATTTACCGAAGTAATTATTCAAAAATGTCTAAAAATAAAAGTTACCTATTTACAAAATTTGAACATCATGATTCCAAATATGGAATCCATTTTTCCAAATTCAAAACACAGAAGTGGAAGAAATTAATTTAAAATTAATTCCCGTTGTTAAAACAAAAAGCGTGTTTTTAAGAGATAATAACTATCAAAAGATTGATACTTGTTTATGTTTGGTTTAATTGTGAAATTATGTCCAATGACAAACATTGTATTAAATGGTGAAAATATATTCTAAATATAATTTAAAACCACTCAAATTCATAATTTATCAATATAAAATATTTTGATTAAAAAAGTTGTTTGTAATTTAAATTTAGTAATTTTCACTATTCATCAAAATATAAAAGTTATCCGAAAAGTACCAAAATTTCACCATAGGCTAAATTCGATATTACAAATCCAAAAATGAAGACCATTTTGAAATATAAAATATATATAATTTCAAAAATTAGGTATTACTATTCATAACGGCTAGTTTGATTAGTTACGGTGTGTTAGAACTCGGTGTTGCGTACAACACACGCCATCACATTATTCAAAGAGAAGAATACCGTGGAAGCTTGGGGTGTTACAATCCCAAAATTTTATTATGTTTGGTTAATGTTAGAGTATTATAATTGATTTTTGTAATTCTAATAATGAATTCCTCTTTATCATTAATTTAAGTAATCACTGATAAAATATCATTATAAATTTATCATGATATGTAGTAATGTTTGAAAGAACAATATTTTTAAACAACATCATAATGTTTAGAATTAACATAACACATGGTCGTAACACATAACATCTAAACTAATTGTCTAACCAATATAAGGGCCAGATAAAATCATGCAATTTTACTATAATATGAGTTCCCATTTTTTTAATCATTCATGAATGAGCCTCAATATATGTTTTTTATGGATGGGAAAGTGGGATACTAATAACATAATAACATCAATTAAAATGGATGAATAATATCCCATCATATCATGTTGTGATAACTACTAAAGATATAATCCTCTGTATTTGGAAATTTTAATATGTTAAGTGTTAATTTCTTTCCTTAAGTGGAATGTGTAAGCCTCATAGCATGAGATAATTCCATGTTGTTGGTTGCTAAAAATTTCATATCTTTTTCCTTTCAAATATATGATGTTCTTTTATAGATGAGGATATGTTAGAGTGTTCTTTGGGTTTCAAAAGGGGTCCACATCACATTTCCAAAAGGGTTTCTTGGTCAATTTTCAGTAGACGATTGGATGAGTATTTATATAATTGAACATCAGAATCCAGGAATAATTTGGATGAATTTAATGTATATAATAAAATTACATTTCAAATGGATTAATTAACACTTAAATTTGGCATCTATATCACGAGATACAATAAAAAATACTATTAAAATATAAATATAATATATAAAAACAATAATGAAATAATTATTGACATTAAATAAATTTTAGCAATATCTAAATTTAATTTTGAGACTTTAATGAAGAATAAAAAAATGTTGAAAAATATATTACCTTTCCATCTATCAAAATAACATGTTATTATGATGTATTCCCTCAAAATAAAATATATTTGTTTTCTAAAAATTTACAAATTCCAGAGCGGTAGCATTCTATATGGGAATTTTTAAGGAACTAAAAAATGATTTCAACTGTTCATATAATTTAATTAAATGTAAATAAATATATTTTTTATTTGAAGAAGAATGTTATTCATATATCAAGCCTATATTAATGATGTTATAAAAGATTAAAAAATTAAATAATTAAACAAAAAATTTATATAAAACAATTTACCAAATCTAAATCAAAATTAAGAACATTTACTGACAGAATTATAATTTTTATTAATTGAAAAGAATGTTAATAATTTGTTTATGTTTAATATTAAATAAGAATTATAAAATTCAAGGAAATATAGATCAATGTATTATTAAATTATACTGAGGTTGTAAAATATATATTTTCATAAACAAATATTTAAATAAATTTTTATTTTATAGATTAGAATATTGAAAAAATAATACATAGAAGAAGAATGAAAAGATCAACCATTTTGAAAAATAACTGAATTTAAAAAATATTTAACAACATTCTTCCCCATTTAGTCAATTTTCAATAATATAGTATTTAGAAATATTAAAACTAGAAGATTGAAAATGTATGTGGAAAACATAGGTTTTGAATTTTTAAAGATCAAACATAATAAATATATCTTAGTATATTTTAGAATTACATTAATGAAAAATTATGAAACTAAATAAATAACATAACAAGATCAAATTTAATTTTCTCAAATAATTCTGATTCCGATGTATATGAAAAATATCATCCACCTGATTTTTAGTTGGAAAATGTTTAAGAAAAAATATAACAATTTTTAAAAATATTCCTTTAGAAAGTGAAATTTCATTTCTATGTTCATAGTTATAGATTATTTTTATTTGTTCATTGAATTATAAATAACATAATTTTTTTTCAAAATAAATAATAACTTCTCATAATTAAATCTCTAATGGTACATATTCAACCAATTTGACATCCTCAAAATAAACATCATAGTAACTAATCAAATTAAAAAATAGTATAACAAAGAAAATTAAAATTCGTAGTTCCATTAATAGATATAATTATATATTAAACATCATTTGGGAGATATTTGGTAGGACACGATTGAAATAAAACACATAATAAATGGTAAAATTTTATATTTTGTCTTAAAATAGTTAAATACAATATAAATATCATTTGTAATTTATAAACATTATATTCAACAAATTTTCAAGAAAAATAATTATATTATAATAAATTTAAAATCATAGAGGTTTCATGATATTTTATTGAATGATATAATGATTGATTTTGGAATCCAGGCATGTGGGTATATAATGATTGATTTTGGAATCCATGCATGTGGAAGGAAGATGAATACTAGGATTGTGTGATGTCTACATTTTAATGATTAATTGTAGGATTTACAGGGTTCTTCTGATCAAGAATCATTCTTATTGGATCTAAAGCTTCTGAAATGATGAACCATATTTTTTCACTACATGTCTAGCCACATATATTTCAAAATGTTCACTGATTCCATTGAGGTTTTTAGTGCACCTAATATAATAACATTAGAAGGATACCATGTAATCAATTTATCAAGGGTTATATTATGTAGAATTAGTAGTGATGAGGTTCTTTATTGGATACCTCGTAATATATGGTTTCATGTTTGTAAGCTAGATATTCTCTACATGGATTTATATCTTCTATTGGATTGAGTTTTTTTGGAGATGAGAAGATTCATTACCTCTCTGTTCTTTTTTTCATATTTAGTAATGTGGAACGTCTTCATGGTTGTTTGTTTTTTGGTAGATTTCTTTGTGTAAAAATAGCTACTTGATGATGCACATTTTCAGTCACCACGGAATAGATTCAATGAGGAGCTCATGGTTTCTAGGTCTCATATTTGGTTTCATGAAGGATTTCAGTTTGAGTATGATAGGGGATATTTTTCAAGAAAATAATTTTTTTTCCCATTAAACAAATATAAAATTCCCCTTTAATGGTAGCAGCCTGATTTTGTTAGTACCCAGGTTCGGTTGATATTGGGATGTGGCTAGTCATATAGTATATGGATTTAAATATGATGAAAGTGGAAACTTATATAGTTATTTAGTTCCTATATACAAGTGTATTTTGATATGAAAATTGAATTATTGATGGTCACCCTAAGACTATTTTTTGTTGACACTATTTGGGAATTATTTCCATTTTCTATTTTGAGTTATTTCATTTTTTTGAACTACTTGAATGACCATGTGATGATTTTGAATTTGGTTTGGGTAATAAAATTTAGTCTTCATGAAGGATTTCTATCAATGTGGTTCAAACATAGTATCTCTACAGATCTGTGAGAACTATTCAAACTGAGGCTATTATTTATTTCATGGTAACATTGTTGTTTTTAGTACCGGATTGAGGTGTCAGCATATTGTGTAGCATATTGGGGCTTGTTTGAAAGGTTTTGGGGGTCTTCAAGTAGCTTATGTTCCCTGTGAATTGAATTAAAAGATATACCTCATCTGAATAGTTTGAACAATGCCACACAACAAAAATTAAAATTATTTTATTTTATTATTTCCTAGCTTTAGTTTTCCTTTTCAAGAATCAGGTTGAGTACTGGTACAATTTTTTTATATTTGATGATTTTGGTGGGTTCCAAATCGGAGAATGGGATCCGTTCAGTTAGAGCTAATCATGCAGTGGGCCTAGGTTTACATACTATTTCCTAATGATTAAAATAAATAAAATTTTATGAAAAAAATATATAATGTCTTTATATCAACTATAATTATAATAATAATAATAATAATATACTTATTTTTAATAGTAAGTTAGTATTATTTTTGTTAGTATTATTATTATTATATAAATGGGTATTGATATTTGCATGAATATTTTTTTTGAATAATAATATTATTATTATTATTATTTCTATTAATATAATTATTATAATTTAATTAGATATTTTTTTGTTTACCCAAGTTATTCCCATATCCTCCTCTTTCACAACACCACCCACCCCACAGCCCCCATGCGTTTTCCCTACACCGACCCAACACCTCTCCCCCCTTGCACTGATGACATCCTCTGGCCAGACATCCCCTTCCAATCATAACCTCTTTTTGGTGGTCACAGTCATGGTGGACCCTCCTTCATCATGTGTCCCTCTTCCCGGCGTGCCCTCAACTATCCAACAACCTCTCATTCATGCACCAGACTACTCCGTCCAACCTTTATGGACTGAGGCCCTATTCCAATCAACATACCCAGTGTCTCTCCCCCTATACATGACCTCCATTAAGTCCCTATATCCCCTAAATTTCTATGAGTTTTTGGGTTTTCCTTCACCTTAGCTAAACCTTAGTTGTTAGGGTATATTTTTATGTTTTTTAGGTGTTTATGATGTGGTGAATATTTACCATGATGCATTTGTCCTTCCATTAATGTTTCATCGCATTCTCACATGATTATGGTCGGCGAATCCATGTTTTCTTTGTCCTGATAAAATCCATATAATTAATTATTGCTTTTAAATAATATTTAGACTTTATTATCACCATTATAACACACATTTTTTTACTTTTTTAGTGTTTTAATGGTAGTTTAATTTTTTAATAATAGTCTTTTAAGTGAAATTTTATTTATTCCATTTTGTATATGCACCGAATAGTACAAGAGTATTTTTAATAAATTCTTAATCATGATTTTCACCCCTACGGTAAACTTTTGATGCTTACTGTGATATTTTGATCTTAGTAGAATTTTTTAAAATTTTTCCTTGTGTGGTTATTTAGTTATTACAACATATTTGTGCACATGGTGTGAAAAATGAGCATAATAGAATATTTTAATGTAATGTCGCCTAATAATGGGAATGTCTCACATAATTTAAATTTATTATAATTGTGAAAATGTTATTAATACTTTACAAGTGAACATAGATATTTTTATATTCTTGATCGAAACATGTTTTGGTAATATTCTCTTGATTCATAAATTTTTGATTGAAATTTTGTAAGTTGGTGGAGTTATTTTGTTTAGTAAAAATCAAATGGTAAATTTATGAAATGGTTTTTTGATTTTTTAAATAATATTTGTTCCTTTATGAGATTTTAGAATGATGGTTTTGAAATGTTTTTGGTGGAATTATAGTCTGATGGTGTTTTTTAGAAGTTTGTTTCATTTAAATGATACAAAATCCCATTAGGAATCATTAACTAACTTGTAAATTTCTATCTATGTTTTAGAACTGGTTTTGAGGATGCAATGGCATGTATGGAAAATGTTTCGTGAATGTGGAATTTACCTTTTATTAGACACAATTATTGACGTGTATTTGAAAAAAATGTATTTTGAAAGTGTAAAGTCAATGATCTCTTGGACAATTTGCGTGCATTCAACAAAATGGAATAATTTTCTTTCATGGTTTTAGAAATGTTTTGGAAAAATTTTGGAAAAGTTATTTTCATCTGTAAACATAAGGACTTGTTTGGAATTACCTGTTTAAGAGTGGTATTTATGTTTTCTGGGAAAATGTTTGAAAATGTTTTTGGTAATGGAATATGGTTATGTAAAACCAAAAGCCCATCCAGAAAAAGGAATGTTTTCAATGAAATGATTTAAATATATAAATAAAGTAATGGACTAGTGGGAAACTTTGATGACTCAATGTATATAAATATATACATATATAAAGCACCATTATAAGGGGAATACACCTTAATGGGTTACTGTTTAGTGTGTTTGTGTTTTGGGTATGTAAGTGCGGTGACAATAGGTAAGGTGAGTAATGTGTGTGATGGCCTCCAACTTACATAGCTAATGAATATTTTCTCTGGGTTCCACGTTATATTCTAGGGGATCATGTGACATATTCTCACAAACCCTGATTAGATAGGTTGGTCCCCCTTGGATCATAGATAGGCTTGGTGGGACGTTTCCACCAGATTGGCTTGTTTAGGGAGTCCAGTTGGTTATAAACATAGGGTTCCGACATACACCGAAATGTGGTTCCAAACTATGTATATCTAGGTTTCTTATAGCGATTTTTAGGATCCCCCATGGTTACATTATATTTATGTTTTCTTGTGTGTCTTTTTATACACTCAATTGTTCATGGTATTTTCTTAGATTATTTATTTTTATGCACATCCCTGTATTATTTTGATTTGGTGTTTGTTTTATTTTTCATTACCAAAAGTAAAAAATAATTTTTTTAAAATTAAAGTTAATGTGTGTTTGTTATATAAATATAAATCAATGATTCTTTATCAAATATGTGAAAACCCTATTATTATATTTTTATTTTGAAAACAAAATTAATAGAATATTCTTTATAAAAATACACATGGATTATGTGGTTTATCATGGAATTCCCACTGAGTATTTGGGTTCTTAGGAAAACATTAACATTTTAGTTTCAGGTTCCTCTAGTTTTTGATTTCTCTTGTAGTGACCATGGTTTCATGTCATGTGGTGACCCTGATGTCACATGGAGGTACATTTGGATGTTAAACATTATTTAATTTCCACTTTTAATGTTATATATTTTCCTTATAATTTTTAATATTTTCTCTTTTCTTTAGGGGAAAAATCATTCCCAATTATTTTACTCTAATGCCAGAAACTAGTTTCCAGTGCTTTGAGATTTGGAAAGGCCTTTGAGCCACTCCGTGGACCGACTCGGGTGACCAGTTTAGGGTAGAACCAACCTGGTTTATGAAATAATGGTATTAGAAATATGTTTGTGTTATTTGGGGGTGTCTGTTGGATTAATATTTTTACTTTCAGTACTAATAAATATGTGGGGGAAGATCATCATGAACTCTTTCTCACACTGATCCTCAGGTTACGAGGCGTAGTATGAGATTCGAGTCTTAAATCGTTTTTTGTATTGAGGGATGAAAACTGAGTAAATCTTGAGTTATGTTGTGATTTCACATTGATTGGTGGCCCATGTGGAGTCTGAGTACATGGATGAAGTTCATCCTAGTTGTTGATTCCTATTTTGGGCATGGCTCACTACTATGCCACTAGGTTTAACATTAATAGTAGTTCCTCTCTCTGACATTCATGTGTAAGTGATTTTTTTTCATGGTTTTGTGGGATGTATGTTTTCTTTTTTGGAAATGAAATTGGGTTTGAAATGAAAAATATTTCATTCAAATGGTCATAAAATTGTAAAAGTAGTTTTTAAATTTAAGGTGTTTTGGCTTGAAAATATTTTGCTTGTTTATAATTTGTATTTAAATGTTCCAGTACGACCCTCAATACACTTTACAAACATTTTCACATGTGAGGGTACATGAGTGGAATGTGTGTGTTGGAATACGTGGGTAGAAACAGATGAAAAAATGGGAAATAGTTCATGGGATTACATGGGTGTGTATTTGAAATTAAAGGCTTGGCCCTATTTTTATAATGTGATTTGGAATGGGTAAATGATTTTGGAAATTGATTTGGTTTAAAATGTGGGTTCTTGTATTTGGAAATTCGCCTTGAAAGAAGAAAATCTTGATTTTTAAAATGAAAAAGAGAATTTAAAAATGGATTTTTTTATTATTCTAGTATTTGTTTGTCCTAACGACCTATTGTTTTGGATTGAGATATTAATCCAGATAATGTTTCAGGTTGATGTTGGATTTGGTGTTATTTTTTTTGTGTTGGTAAGAAAATGATTCCCAAAAATGATCCCAAGGCTTCAATTGATACATTTCTAGTTTATAATGTTTCTCATATCTTTTCAATTATTCGTAGTGATCAAGTTACCTTAGAGGAAATGCAGTGTCTTGAAGAGGTCAAGAATGTCTTAAGGGTGTTGGGAACTCATGTGGCTGTTAGAGTTTGAGATGTCTTGGGGTTGTTTGAAGTTCCATATTTGGGGGAATTAGAGTTCTTATACCCTCCATCATTGTGATTTAGGATGACATGGAATGTGTATAAGAATTTCATTATCTGATGGTTCATACAAGAGGAGGTGAGAAAAAAAATAAAAGGGAATAGATCATGTGGTTTCTATAGGGCTAGCAGATGGTTAATGTATAGGTTGACCATTTCAAGGAACTAGTTTCCTTCTCTACAAAGGTATCATCGTAGGATCTAATAAAGACTTCTCTTTTCCTTAGGGGTATTATTCTGGAGATTAAGGAGAGGTTTATCTCTTATAAAGAATTTTTTTGAGATACATTTAGAATAAGCATTCCTAGATGGGTTGGTTCCCTAAACCCATATGGTTGGTAATCCCTTTCCTCTCTTAATTCGCGAAGGTTCCCCATCTGGTGGGAAGTAGATTACATATGAACATGTTCCTATGTATTTATCTAAAATGTATTTTATTTCTAGTTCCTCATACTTTTTGGTTGTGTGACACCGTTGTGGTCAGTTCGGGCACCAAAATTTTTCATGTAACATCCCTCTAATGATGTGAAATTATTAATACTATCTATGATCTCTAGGGAAGTTTTTTAGAAAGTTTACTCTGAGGGAGCCGTTATGGACAAGGGATACTAGTTCCTGACTGTGTGGCAGAATATGCTTCATTCATCAGATCCCCAACCACATGTTTCGGGATGAATCTCGCACATAGTGAAGAGTTTCCAAGGTTGCGAATGCTCAGACTATGCTTTCAGTCTCATGTTGGGATTGGAACATTTTTTTTCTCATTATTATTTTTTGTGGTTGATGATTTTTGGTTGTTGTAATCCCATTTATTCCTTGGGATATTGTGATGATCTTGTTCTATTGTAATCCAAATAGTTTTATTTATCTGAATATGGTTTTAGGATCATGTTTTATTCTTACTGGGTGCTTGGCCCTTATATGGTTTGATCTCGGTTAAATTTCTTCATTTGGAGATTTATGTATTTGTGGATGAATCAATGTTTTTAGTTGTGCTTAGGTTCACTATTTGGGTTATGTTATTTCTGTGGTATTTTCCTCGTGTTGAGGGTTTTCGGCTGGGTTCTATATTTCCATGTAATATTGGGGGACTTTCATTACTAATGCTATAATAATTGGTTTTTATTGGTTGGGATATCTCAAATTGGACCCCATCCTTGGGGAGTAATGATTGGATTATAACAATAATTATAGTAGAATCCTTGTATTGGGGATAACTCTATCATGTTATCCCCATGTTTTGGGTTGTGGTTTTCTCTTGATCAATTGGGTGATACTAGGGAGATAAATAGTCACCCTAGAATTCATTTTTTCTATTTGTTGTGTTTGTGATAGAACTATTTTTTTACAAAAGATCATCTTAGGGACATTCCATGTGTAGAAAAAAATTAGTAGGGAAAATTTTGAAACTTGACCTTTAAAAATATTTTATTTTATAAAATATCTTCTTCAGTTAGCCTCATCATTCTTCGTGATGACTTTTGGATTAAAATTTTTTATGTTTTAGAATTTTGGTGGGTTTCAAACCAGTGCACGGGCACCGCAAAGTTGGAAGTAATGATTCGGCTGACCCCAGTAACAGTTTGGTTTGATAATGTTTAAAATAAATAAAATTTTATAGAAATTATAATTTATGGGATTTTTTAATAACAATAATAATAATAATAATATTACTATTATTATTATCACAGAATAATCATTTTTAAAAATTTTCATTATTATTATTATTAAAATGGGTATTGATATTGCTAAAAATATTATTATTAGTATGATGATTTTCATTTCTGCTGGAAGAAGTGCAGATCAGCGGGCCAAACCTCCTGGCCAGGGGAAGTGGGTGAGGTTGCGTCCACCGACACATTGTTTGAAACATAATATTGATGGTTCGCTACTCAGAGGGGAGATGTGAGGAGGGGGCGTCGTGCGTGACCAGCATGGATTGGTTTATGCATCGTTTGCTGCTTCATTTGGGGGAGGCGATGAGCTTCAGGAGAAAGCTCGGGCTATGGAAACGGGTTTGCGGATGTGTGGGTTCAGGGATTTGGTTTTTTCTTCGGTGGAAAGCGATTCCTTTGTGCAATTAAATGCACGACAAAATAGAGGTAGGATTCCCTGGAGTGTAATTTATATAGTCAAGAGATCTCAGATAGTAATAGGGGTGTGCATGGAGATCTCTCATACCTGGAGGGAGGGTAACATGGTGGTGGACTTTATGGCATCGATGGAAACATCAAGCAGTTCTTTTTCTTCATTATCATCTTTGGGGTCTTTTCCTTTTGAAGGTTTGATGTTTGTCATAAATTATTCTTTGGGGTTTCATTACTTTAGACCCCTATGAATTTTTTCACTATATTGGGATTATTGTTTTAATAAAAATGTTAACTTTCAAGTCAATTATGATGATTAATATTGCTATTATTTTTATTATCTTATTATGTTTCTTATTATTTTCTCTTTACCCTAGCTCCCCCCTCCACTTTCACAATTCCATCCCATCCCCATGCCCTCACATTTTCCTTATGTGACCCCAAACCCTCCTTCCCCATTGCACTAGAGAGATCCTTTGGCCAAAACACACCTTCCCAGTGCAACCTCCATCCAACGGTCCCCTTCTCGGTGTTCCATCCTTTTTCAAGAGACCCTCTTCATGGTGTTCCCTCTATCATCCAACAACATCCAATTATGGCGCAACCCCACATAGTCCATCCTATTTAGTTAAGGGCCCAATTCTGAAGTACCTCCCCATTGTATCTCTCCCTTATGTGTGACATATGATAAATCCCCCTCACTTTCCCACAATTTATATTTATTTTTCGTGGTTTCCATCACCTTATCTAAACCCTAATCCTTGGTGTATGTTGGTGTGATTCATTGATATTTAGGATATGCATATTATTTCAAGTGACATATTCTCCATTCGATTTAAGTTTCTTCACGTTCATACATGTTTGAGGTAGGTGAATCCATGTTTTCATTATCTTGATTAGATATATATAATTATCGATTTATATTAATTAATATTCAAACATGATCCCCACCTTTGTAACACACTTGGTCAAATTTTTTATGGTGTGATTATTGTAGTTTAATTAGATAAAAATAGTATTTTAATTGAATTTTAGTTTACCTATTTCTCTAGGTGCACCAAATGATACTTTAGTATTTTTAATAAATTCTTAAAGAAGATTTAAACCACTATGTTACTCATTCCCATCCAGTTGAGATATTTTCACATTGGTAGAATTTGTTAAAATGGGTCCTTGGTATTGTTCATGAATTATACTTATGTGTTTTCAAACATTGTGTGAAAAACAATGTGTAATGTGTGATATTAAATTAATCTCCAATGTTCTTGGGGACATCTCCTTTAGTTTAGTTTTATTAAAATGGTGGAAATGTGATTTGGACATTACATGTAAACATGTTAATTATTATTTTCCGTCTTGAAACATGTTTATGAAAGATTATCTTGTTTCATAAATGTTTTTTTTACAATTTTCTAATTAGGTTGAGAATATTTTTTTGGTACAATGTAAAATGTGATTTTCTAAAATGGTTATTTTACTTTTTAATAATATTTTTCCCTTATGAGATTTTGAAATGAATGTTTTAATGTTTTATGTGTCAAATTATAGTGTGATGGAATATTTTAGAAGATTTTTTATATTTCAAATGATAGGGAAGTCTCCTTGGAATCTTTGACTATCTTGTGAATTTAAAACATGGTTTTTGGAACTGGGATTGAAGATGCAAAGGCCTGTTTAGAAAATTTTTTGTGACAGTGTAATTTTATATTATTTTGGAAAAACTATTGAAGTGTCTTTGAAAATAATTATTTTTGAAATTGTGAATACAAATATCTATTTGATAATGTTCATTCTTAAAATAAATTGGTTTAATATTAAACATTTTTTAGAAAGGATTTATATTTTTTGGAAATTATATTTGCATGAGTAAACTAAAGGAACCGCTTGGCATTTCAAGTATAAGAGTTGTATTGATGTTGTCTTGGAAAATTTTTGTAATTGTTTTTGGTAAAAGAATTTGGTTATGTAAAACTAAAAGCCCATCAGTCAACATTCCTGTTTTCAATAAATAATTTAAATGTAAAAATAATGTGATTTCCTGATTGGAAACTTTTATTATTGGATATATATATACATATATACATATATTGGGAACCTCTTTTGGAGGGAGATCCGTTAATGGGTTATCGTATAGGGTGTCCATGTATGGGGTAGGAAAGTACAATGAATCTAATTAAGGATATTCACTCATGTGATGGCCACCTACTAACATAAAATATTTATATTTACCATGGCTTCCTCTGTATATTTTTGGGGATCGAGAGATGGTTGTAGACCAACCTCAATCAGGCAGTTTGGTACCCTATGGTTCACAGATTAGCCAGGTTGGATACTGCCACTAGTTTCCATCTTGTGCGGATAGAAATTCCATTTGGGGTGTGCCATAGACCGACTCGAGTGATAGGACTAAGGTCGATATGAGATGGTTTTTGACATACAACAATACATAGGTACAACGAAGATTGATGTAGGATGAGGTCCCGATGAGATGCTTGTTTCTGTCACTGCCCTGCATGATGAACCAAATGTTTTTTATTTTCAGCCTCCTATTTCGATATATCTAAATTTATAAATGGTGAAAATGAATTTATCCTTATTTTATATATTTTTTAACAACATGTCATTTAATAGAATTTTATGGTATGATTTGGATAACTAAATCATATTTGAATCATTTTGGTAAAATTTAAAAAAACATACGAAAAAATTTGACTAATTATTTATCATATTTTGATTGATTAATAATTATTCAAAATTAAATTTAATATTTTAAAATCTCATAATGACTTTTAATTATACTATATGAATCTTGTCAATTTTATTTACTATAAAATTTTAAAACACAATGAAAATAAAATTTGTAATGAATTTATTTTTTGGATTTAGAACATTGAATATTTATATATATATTTGGATTTCTCCTCAAAGTCCTCATTTATATTGGCTTCTAAGGACACCATATTTATTATATTAAATGTTTTATTTTTTTATAGTGTATTAAAAAATTTTATTATTACAAATTTTTCACCCATTTGGGAAACCTAGGTTTTGTAAATCCAATTCTATGGTTTATACAGTATCATAGTGTTTAAACTAGGTGTGGTAGAATTATTGTGGGAGTTGGGATTCTAGTTGATGGAAACCATTGAAAGTTTATTAAATGAAATAAATATTATTTTAGTTATCTATTTTCATAATATAGATGCTTATTTTTCATAAATAGATGCATCGTTATGATATTTTCTATGCTTAGCCACATAACCAGTGTAGAATTAAAGGAGGAAGTGACCTATATACTAGTTGTTGTTTTAGAATTTAAGGTCATAGGTGAATAGATCATGATGAATCACAGAGTATCAATGAATAGTGTTAGATCTTCCATCATTAGTACAAAACAAACAATACACCATTAATTGATCCAATTATAATATAAGACTCGTTATTTATTAGTATTATTCCATTGAATTATTTTAAAATGTAGGTATTATTTATTTACTTTGATTTTTAGTGATTTTGATTATTTTTATAATCCAAATGTTTAATTTATTATTTCAACATCAATTTATCCCTAATGATCAACAATTTCGTCATCTACGAATATAATCTAACCTAACCAATGGGTATGTTGATTCAATCTGTTTTTTATTTATTCCCCCTTTTCTTCATGGGATCAACATCAATAATCATTTTTCCAATAATTCAAATAATACCTCGGACCCAATCAATTGGATACTAGTCTTAATTGTAATTATTTGGTTTTCTGGTATTCATTTTATATTGTGTGCATGATTGTTGTATGTGCCAGTGTGATGGGTGTGATCAAATGGATCATAGGTATATTGGATGTTCTTTATTAATGTGTACTGTAACATTGATTAGAAGTGAAAAAATATTTATTCATGAGAAGATTGAAGTGTCCATATCATTCTACCAGAAATGATGTGGATTAATCAACCCCAAGTCTATGTTCTACAACATGATTCGTGGTGGAAATACTGGAGATGGTTGTATGGGATAGATTGATGAATCCTTCTTCGGTATCTTTAAAATTAATTCTTACCCATCACCAAGTCTAAAACACTTGTTGTATAGACCATTTGATTTCAAAATAGGGGTTTCAGGTGAATATATGTATCACACACCCTATATGGATCATACATGATATATGACCTGGTGATGGTGGCATGATGTGTAACCCAATGATACAAAGTAACATAAATAGAAAGATACATGGTCATGATCAATGTACACAAGAATTTCCATCTACACATACATTACCAAGGTACCCAAACATTCTAATTATACATGGAAATTATTAGTATATATCTGTACAACCCAATGAACCTTTGGTTAACTAACATCGAATCCCCACACAAAATAGGACCCTAATTGTCACAAACACTAATAGAATTACCAATCCATACGATCTGATGGCTAGTACCCTATAATTACTAGGAATGATTTCTCCAAACCTAAATCATATAATATTACACATATATACATGATAACATGAGACAATAAGAGATAAATAAAGGAAATATAGGTTATAAAAAATTTAAATATTATAATAGATACAATCAAAAGTCTCTAAACAATTACTATGTTATAAGTCAAATAAAAAAGGTTTATTAATCCCTAAAAACATCTCCATGTGATATAATGGTAAAAATCCTACCATCTCACCATTGGCTACCCATATGAAGCTAATAGAACACATACCACCATTGTAGGTCTCTTTTAAATTTCCAATATAAAATGAAATAATAGTCTACACACCATCAAATAGGTTTATAGGTTGAGAGTTAAACTGGATTAGTAGGATCCCACCTAGGCCATCCATAACAATTGTTGTAAAATAATCCAAATAAAGACAAATTTAACAAAAATAAAGAATGGTAATAAATTAAATAATTTTAATATAAAACCAAAATTAATATATCACATTTCCAAAATTTTAAAATAATATATCTAAAATAGCATCAAATCATATAACATAAATCAAACCAGCCAATGTATGTATCACATATTATATCAAGTCCATATTAATGTAAACCAAATAAATCGTAAATCATTCCAATGATAAATACATATTAGTATATCTAGAAAAGTTATACCCAAATATAGAAAATAGAAATTAATTAGTCTTTGGACATATAAATTATATCTGGAGATCAAAATAACACCTTGGATGGTGAACGTCTTAATGGATATAATAATTACTAATACATTAGGTAAATGTAGCATAAGAACACACCATGAGTGACCCACAAACAATATTTATGGATGATGCCTTTTACCACACCATACACCTTTATATCCATGGTTTCCCATGTGAAATATTATCCACACTACTTGATCCAAAAAGGGTCTAAAATCCATTTCCTAAATAGACCTCTCAGTTGTACTAAAAAGCCTTCCTCTTACAAAAGTAAGGAGAGAACATAATTTTTAGAAAAAAACCAATCATGGGAAAATTAATATATAAATCATGATATTTTATTTATAAAACAATTTATGAAAAATAGAGAAACCATGGATAATCCACAACAGGCTATTCAAAGAACCACCTACATATAAATTGGGTCTCACATGACCAAAAATGAATCAATCAGAATAGAAGGACTCAAATGAAAATAAATTACCCTAAAATATATACATTACTATGAGAAACATTTCAATATAGAAAATAGTATGTGTAGGAGATAAAACAATATATAACTTACTAAAATCACATGATGCTTCATAAAAAAAACTATGTTCACCCACAGAATCAAGAATAATCAATATATGTAGAGGATATAAAAAAAATCAAAATGAAAATACCAATGGATCTAGAAAGATAGTTCAATGATACAAATTGGACCAATGGAAATGAATGAGTATAAATATTTCTTACCAATGCTGACATAAATAATCAATAATGAATATATAAAAAATGTAGTAGGGGAGTGTATCCCCACATATTTTGGTTAGATATTAGGTATCTAAAGAGGTTATATCACAGAAAAATTAATTAGAGCTAATGTACAAGAAAAAACTATGATCCATTCACTTTCAATAGCATGGATCCAGGGTTTATGATGATAAATACTTGGCAAGATTATTCCCCAAAAAAGGAAACACATCTATTAAAAATCATCGAATGAAATTTTCATGAAACGAACCAATTTAAAAATTTAAACATTACTTTATATATACAACATCAAAACACTATCTATGAAATGGTTTCTCAATGTGTAACCTGTTCACACTATAAATATTTCTACCATGAATATTTTATAGAAAAAGTTAGAAAAAAATACATAGGTCAACACATACCCCAATGGACATACTATTAATGATTTTTCACATGTGTACCTAGAATCTATTAATTCCATTAAAATAACATCCCAGAACATTAGGTCATTACCCCTTAAAAATTAACTCCATCCCCTGAAGTCTCAAATCCCACCATGAAATGTTTAACAGAAATGGATATTATAAAAAAACTATCGATGGTAACAACACAATATAAACATTCAACTATAATACATTCCATAACTCTAAAGTCATGTGGTGGAATGATGTATGAAATGAGGCGAGACCACTGCTCCATTATCAATGACTTCCTCTCACTTATCTCATGAGAAATAGATCCATGTCACTGAAATAATCTAAATAAATTAACTAATATCCCATGAAATACTTTTACCTGGGAGTCAATGATATCTATGGGAAAATCTATCATATAAGTTTATGGATCCAAATTTATTTATTCCCAACTCAAAACATGAGAGGGATTATGATGGTATTTTCTCAACTGCGTTGTGTTGAAAATATCAAGAATTCAAATTAATTGAACAAGAAATCCCAATTGTTAAGGAACCTTCTTATGAAACTCAATGACTTCATAGGGTCTAACATATATCAAATCCATAATTCCATGTGTCCAATGTTGAATATATCCCTACCTATTAGAAAAGTTTATGAAAACCTAAAAATAAATGAAAACATCAAGGAATATACTAGTGATCTATGTAACATTTCTACCGACTCTGATATATAACAATATTTTGACACCAACATTGATTCTATGACAATATATCATTATTGAATCTATATCTTACAATGGAAAAATTCCATATCTCTTCCCAACAATGAGGTGACCTACAAGGGGGACCATATAATGACCCAATGGGATCCATTATTATAGATGAATTCCATTATTTTTATATTAAAACTCAATCATCCTAGATGGATATTTCACGATACAAAATAATCTATGATTCAGTCATGGAGCATATCATCCATGGTTGGGATATCATGCTTTGTCTTACCATCTCTATACAGATGGCATGTTTTACGAAACATACCCTAGATTACCATTTCCTCTTAAAGAATATTTTATAATCTTAATGTAGTCCTAGGAACCCTGCCCAATATTCTTTCAATTTCATGAACATTTAGCTTAACTATGTATTCTAATTTATTGGTGTACCAGATTGGAATGAAGAGAGTGCACTTTTTTGACTGATCAACCAAAACTGATATAGCATTCTTAGCTTGAAAAAATTGTGGCAATCCAACAACACAGTCAATAAAAACTTCATTCAATTTTAAAATCTGAACCAAAATTGGATTGATAAAATTAGATGTTTCTAGATATTTTTATTGAGATACTTTTGGTATATATAATTCACCAAATCCAAACAAGGATCATTAGTCCAACAAAAAAGAATCATAAGATATTTATAATGGTTATACCTTCTCTTGAATGCCATCTTAGGAATATAAGACTCTATAAATTTTAGGTAATGATAACTTGATCAATTGGTATTCTTCAAAAAAAACACATTTCCAACATTAACTAGTTATAAAAATCATGCATAATAGGATATTAAATCATACTCCTAAATTCTACATGGTTAAAAAATTGATATTCCATACAAAAATGATTTCAACTAGTAGTCTCATGGAATGGAGAAATGGGGTATCCAATTATGTAACACTCGGGTGAATAAATAATGTCATCATCTGATCATACAACTAAATATAATTCTTTCTCTAATACAATGGTTACATACGATAAAAGTATTTCAGGATTAGAAATTTATTTGCAACTAGATCAGTAATAAAATATACCTCCCATTATAGAGGATTATTGATGAAATAATAATTTTAAAAATAACAACAATCCTTTATAAATAATAAAATAAAAACCTCCAATGAAATTTTATTATGAAAAAAAATCAACATGAGACAAAAAACACTTTAGATTTTGGAAGGAAAGTCCTACATAACCTAGAATTTGTTCCCACTATCCCTAAAAATCTAAATACCCCCATTGCCCAAAAATATTGACATACGCAGATGATAAAAAATCCGTTACATAATGAGTTATAATCTAATACATCTTAATCATAAAGACAAATATATACATATATGGAATGAGGAAACAGAAGACTAACCCAATATCCACTATTAACATTAAACAAGCACACTACAACCATTGATTATTTTTTTTAAAATGGTATTCACTAACCCTATTACAATGTACACGAATTATGTTTAAAGATTAGTCATATGATCCAAAAGGGAAGATATAAATGACTGGGAGACAACTATATAAATTAAATAAGCCTCTTGAAAAGAACCATTAATGATGCTACATCCCACTATTATTGTCCCCTTATCAACCATTACTGTAAAGTCATCCATTTCAATATGGTTATTCACTTAGGAGGCCTATGAAAGTATACCAATAGAAATTTAAACATTTAACTATGCAAGAAATTTCTTTTAGAGATGATAATCCTATAATATAAGATATAATTTATATAGAGTAGAAATTATTTTTAAGACATCCATTGAATCTACACCAGTTAAAAATCATCATAGTTGTGGTTAATGAACATTGGGTGTTCCCAACCATTTGAAATTAACACATGTTAGGGGGATAATATCGGCTGAAACTGAAGGTGTAGAGGGGGATACTATGGAGAACCACCCCCACCACTCTTGTGAAGATCATGTCACTTATTATTAATCCAATGAATTCCACGGAAGATTTCTCTAGGTGAAAGTGATGGGGTAAAATGTCCAAAAATTTCTTATATTATATATATTATCAACTATTTCCCTTTCTAATATCTTTTAATAGGTATAATGATTCGGTATAAATACTAGTCATATGTTATCTGGTCATTGACAGTTCAGGTACTTTTGAATATTAAAAAAGTCATTCATTAATACATTAAATCATTATAAAACCCTCTTTGTGAATCTATTAATGTATAGTAACACAGAATGATCTACCATCTATTGGAATATAATACCCATATAATCCTCCTTCATCAAAATTTCAGGAGAAAATGAAGAAAGAAGTGGGCCATAAACACTTCTAGTAAACACTCATGTTCACATCCAACTATAACATCGAATCCTTCCATTTTTTAATGATACCCTTAAGTCTAAACATAGTTCACATTACCTTGATATTATTATCTGTATCCAATAAGATGAATATGTAATCAATTTTTCCTATTCAGTCCTCCACCTCTTGAGGATCATTCCTATAAATAAAGGATGGTGGATTCATTTTTACTAACTCACATGATCAATCCATTTATCCTATATCTCATTTATGTACCTATGTAACCAAATATATGAATATATTTAAAAATTGGACTATGACATGAACTTCCCCTATGATATACTCGATAATATCCTGCTACAATGGGGGATTCCCTTGAGGTGCATCTGATACACCCTCAAGTAGAAATTGTTGGAGACATTATGGAAGAAACCACTACACACCAAAACATAATACATGGGCATTTAATTCTCTTATATTAGTTAAACCTCGAATTTTGTGATAAAAAACAAATAATATGACCAGGAACTCAAAACTGGAGACAAACATTCCAAAATCCCTTGGTAACTTTAGTCTTGTCATGGAATGTAATGTATGGGCACTCACCACTACCAACCACTCATGTCCCAATAATCCTATATCCATTTTTCCAGTGTCCCAAAACTAAAAATAGAAACCTTTATTTCTAAACTATATAGAACTGAACTAGATACCATAAAAACTATTACTTATCCAAACCTTTCTAAAACTTAAAGGGTGTCCCTGATCCCTGTGGGCTAGAGACATGAACTAGGGCATCAAAATCCATTTGAGGGAATATTTTATCCCAACCAGAAACATATTAAATGAAATACATATATATATATATGTATATATATTAATGTGAATAAGTAATAGAAAAATCATAAAACAAGAAATATATGTCATTGAAAAGGATAAAACTCCGAATTGATAAAACTAAAATGTTTGTCATCCATATCTATGATACTATTCCAATGGATAAGGAATATAAAATAGAGTGATCCAATCCATGTGATTTCATTAGAATTATACCACCATTGAATAGTATCTACCCAAACACATATAATAGTGACCTCACTAACTCATTATAGTCCCATGAAATTTTTTACATCGAAATCAGTGACACATTCTATGCACATCCAAATGGGCATGTTAGGTGTGATATAAACCATCTTAATAAGATTCAAATAAGTATTTAAATAATAATTGTTTGAAAAAAATATTAAAAAATATAATTAATAAAGAATCTAATTCATGATAGTATTTTAATAAATTATTATTTCAAAATCATGATAATTGAGTCCATTTTTCCCACATTTCCATATAATATTGGAATAATTGTTTCAAATAATTTCAAATGCATCAAAGTAATCAATGAATTCTTTATATATAATATCATATCCAATGATGTAGAAATAAATTAATAGGTAAATAATTCCATGGATAACTAAATGTCAGCATAGCAAGAACACTCATACCATGATATAGATAATAACAGAAACCTTTTCTTTGGAACTGTCTATAACATCTAAAAATAATTGGAACATCCAACCATGTAAACATCCCAAAAATTTTATAAATTCTCAAAAAACATTGGTGTATAGATTATAAGAACACCTCCTTAGTGTAATCCTTGACAATATCAATTCATGATTCATATCAGAAAACCTTCCAATTGGGTACTATTGGATTCACATGTGCTACATTTTCTAAACCATTTGTAAGAACTCATATTTTACCATGTCAATTTTTAGAATGTTATTGAAAAAATTACAAGGTTAGGTACTGAGACTTCGAGCGATTCAGAAGAATGGTTTTCCTGAAAAAATCTATATAAAAATTTTATGTTTTTAAAAAGAGTGGGTGCTTAGTTATAAGAACATTTATAGGAGTGATCAGACTTTAAATCTAAGGGCACCATTTTATTCTGAGAAGTCTGTTTTTCATAGGACGGACTTAACTTTAAATGGTGTAGGTCAGCTATAGAAAATATTTTATGAAAATTTTAAGAGAAATAAATAAAATGTCCAGAAGAAGTTATTTTATTTCATCAACATTACGTTGTGACTTAGTAGTACTGCGACGCAACGACCAAGAAGTTTTTACCCATCATTTGTGAAGTAGTGTGATGACATGAATAATCATTGTAATATTAATAAGGAAACATGTTTCCTCCTTTAATTGATTATTAGTGTTAAATGATAAAAGGATGACCCTTGAGATTTATCTGATGCTATGAAGGAATTCCATTGGAGATTGACAAATGATGATGAACGATGAATCACCATATTCAAAGAATCGTGATGTATCCCAATGGACCCCCAATGAAAATTAAACCCTAACATCGACTGATCCTATTTTCCAGTTTGTGTGTTTGGTTTTGATTATGTTTTCCCCATTCTCAATTTGTAAATGTTGAACGTGTATCTATCAATTAATATGTTGAATAGTGATTCAATATTTCTTGTTGGAGGATTGTACATGCATATTTTAATACATAGTTTATTGAATGAATGAATTATTACTAGTTTTTTTATTATTATCTCAGTACTTATAATAGATCAGATTTAGGTTGGAATGAACAAATAACCAAGGTTTGATTCGTGGGTTATTTATTCTACATTTCTCCCCCACATTCTTCTATTTCGTTGCGGGATGAAGAACGATAGATCAATACTCAAAAAATTATTTGAGTAAAAATCCAATATCATGGAATTGGAATTGATGTGGCATGATAGAGGTAAGATGATGATGGAGGTGAAAAGATAAATATTGAACTATATATATAACCATTTGATAATTGTTTTTTCGAAAAAATGGGTCACAATGAGGATTCCAAAACCTTGCAATGAAGAACACAACATGAGTATTCCAGAACCTCTTCCTGATTGAAGAACAGACCACCAGAGCGCATATAGTGGCCCACAAAAGAATCCACTAATGTGTTGGTAGAAGCATTATTCATGCCTGTGTTGTAGCCTGCGTGGAGGAAGGTCATGACTTTATGTCACGGTTGAGGTCGTGGTGGTTGGGGGGGCAGTTGGACCCACTCCTCTAGCCACAAGCATGATGAACTGTAGCAAGCCGATCCAACCACATGGCATAGTGTGGTCAATGAACATGCCTTGTCCAAGAAGGTGAAGCTAGAGCTAGTGGGACAAGCCTAAACAGGGTGAGTAAAAATATCTATTCATATGTAGGCTATATATATTTATAACCTCTCTCTATCTCACTTTGGATATATAATCAACATATATTGATTGGGTTTTCATTTACCTCTTTCATTTCGGTTGACCAAACTTCTGTATCATCATATTTTAGAATTTATGGTTTTATGGTTATCTTAAATGGTATTTAGGTAGTCACCCGTGTATAAAATCATCTCACAAATTTCATGTATTATGTAGAAATTAATTAAGTTCATCATTGATTTACTGGAGAATAGTAGTACAGAGGTGCATTGAAGATGTTCAGTGGTAAGACATGGTGATAAAGAGCATGGCCCTCTTCAGTTATATATTTTTAATTATTGTCATTATGGAACAAAATACCTAGTTTGGCATGCATTCTTACCCTTTATTATTTTTTTATTACAATCTATTGTAATCCCTAAAGTACACGAAATTTATCTTTATACAATACTAATTGTTTCATTATATTGTTATTTTCTTCATTCCCATGTTCATTTTTGTGGGAAATCTCCTAGGTACATTAAGATAATGAATTTATTTTTATTTCCCCACTTCTTGGAAATTTTTAAGAGCCCCTATCATATTGGAGTTTTCCATGGGTTGTCACTCTATGATTGATTCCAGCAACAAGGGCCATGGTGTTTCGGATCATGACCAGGTTGTAACAATGATGGCCTTTTCCATTGGGTTTTGTTTATTTCTTGGTCCAACTGTGAGGAATATTTTATGAATATTGGGAATGATGAAATTCTCTCTATAGTGTCTATTTCAGACCTAGAAACCCAATTTTAGTGTGTAGGATGATATATCCATTCAACATGACACTATGTACATGTTTCTAAACTCAGAATATAAATACATCAATTAATTAGAAAAACTTGTAAATGAATCTTATAGATTTGTTTAATAGACATACTTTCCCAAATTGATTCATATTCCCATATATTCTCATCTAATTATGGTATATCTTGATAACATCCAAAATTTTCCCAATACATCATTTATCTAGGATTATGATACATTTTCATGATGATGTTCAGTTGAGTGATGTTACCTCATTTTATAGACCATTTCATTAGGTATTTCCTCATGATGGATATGGATCCATTCCACCACCTATCGAACAAAAAATATTTAAAATATAGAAAACTTATAATGTGCATATTCCCATATAATTATGTGATTTTAGGTGATATAGAATGATGTGTTTACAAAATTAACCACACCCTATGGAATTGTAGTATTTGATTGAGTATGATATTTGAGGATTTCATATCACTCAGACCCCAACCGATCATATAGTTGATTTGGCATCCAAACATATTAATAGTGAATCAAGTAAGTAGTCGATTAATATAACACAGACACAAGATGAGAGAATTATCACATGGTTTTAAATCCATTATATTTTTTGTGATGATTATCACTATACATTGATGTGCCCTATGTGGACTTGTGATAGTCATGGGTTGTTGTATGTTCAAAAGGATGTTACAAATTACATCATGAGGATTAATTAAATCTTGTGTTACTCCCTCAATATGGTCTGAGATTTTATATCCGATCATAGATGTTTTAGAGGGTACTTTTTAGAGACCTCCATTTCATGGTAGTCGTCCAGTGTATTCCTATATTAGTTTGATTTATGGAGTGGTCTCTTGTCATAGAGATTACATGCATAGGGATTCCATGATGAGAAAACCAAAAATTTTCTCTTAGGGGATTTGTTTTCCATATAATATAATATGTTAAATACATTTGGTACATGGAGTACAAAGAATACATGTTACTAGACATTTTAATGTGGATCAATAGTGCATGATTCACAAAAAGGATCCAATTATACAGGGGTTGTGAGATAATTTTCTTCTTCTTGTGGATGTATCATTTCTTATGATAGTCCAAGCTAACATTATATGGATGGTATATTGATATTTGAATGACATCAATGAAAAAATCAACATCGTTATTAGTGATCTCCCATATAGTATCATAGTACCCTCTAGAAAGGTGTTTATTATATATTATAAGGTGGATCTATACAATAAGGATATTCTGGTAGAAGGAGACACTACGAGATACTTCCACCACAACCACTAGGATGACCAGGGCATGATAATGGATGTAGAAGATAAGGACATTGGAAGAAACATTCAATAGAGGGATACTATCATGACACTCCCCAACTAATGAATCATTAATGTGGGGATAGAGAAAATTATCCACAAGTTCCAACTCTAGTAGGACCAATGTTGGAGGCCAATATAGAGGGTAAAAATATCTCATAAAATGGGATGAATTATAATATATAACTATATAGGATTGGGATATATCATGATTCATTAAAAAGAATCCATGATATAATATTAAAAATGAAAAACATATCCAAATGCATTTATAAATGAAACTATTAATAATAGAAAATTCAAAAATTAACACCCAAATTCAAGGAAAAGGTATTGAGCTAGAACCTATAAAAGGATACGAGTTAGTAATGTCTATCACTTTCCATGTAATCCTCCAAGAATCTTGATAATCAGTTCACATTCATTGAATGTGGATACAAGTATACTCGATAGGAAAACCAAATTCTCTCAAACTGATGTGGAATAATCATTTTAATTATCTGGGGAAACAATAGAAAAAATTGAAACAGCTAGACATGTCAACTATCCATCCTAAAATCATCAAGGAACACTCACCAAATTACACAAGTCTAGTGTAGTAACATAATAATAAATAATATTGATAATGGGTACCGTGTAATACATTCTCATTTAGGTTCATATCTCACACCCAAAGGACATATGTCACATTTCTCCCATATCTTTTGAATAATATATACCACCAATGTAATACATGGTTACATCACATCTCTCCCACAGACACCGAAGAAACAATCCCATATCATATTCACAACACGTATCAAATAAAAACACTAGGGCCATCACATCACAACCAAAACTGGTATATCATGTTGTCATGAACATGATGGGAATAAATATCTTTCCCTTCTACTACCATGAATGACCCCTCTATAGGCCACACCATGAAATGAAAAAATAACATATCTCATAAAAAACAGGTATACCTACACACAACATGGATATACCAATAACCCAATAGCACTTGGGCCACCACCTCATATCCTAGATATAAAATCTCCTTAGAAAACCCCCACTCCACCACCTTATAGCGTTGTCGCTACTCATATTTACTAAAAACAAATGGATTGTCTCAAAGTGAGCTAACAAATTTCCACACATTCCGAACTATGGAAAAAATACATTCTTGAAATAGATAATGGGTACGGGTGAGTAGTTATTTATCCATCCTCATCAGTGAGATGTTGGAAAAACCCCCTTTGTGGAAATATATGTGTTGGAAAATAGATCTCGATGTGGGTGTGGAACATAAAAAATCAGATTTAATATTCAAATATATACATATATCAACAAAAAATAAAAAATTAAATTGTCACAAAAAAATACCAACCAACTCTATATAGAACAACTTTCACTACCATCACTAATTTGTAATCACCACACAACCATAATACACATCAACCCACCAACGAAACCCATTATACATACTATTTGATTCAGCATTAATAATAACCCAAATTAATCAACATAGAGCATCATTATTTCATTAGTAATCCTCAACCAATTTTCCAAACCAACCCCCATTAATTTTAATCAATGCTACCCAATTAATTATTACATCACTACATGACCACCAAACACAATAACAAAATATCACACGTAGCATATCATCCCCATTGAATCATCACCTTTACACCCAACATGAATTACCAAATAACCACCACATCACCTCTCGAAAAGGACATCCAGTATACCCCCATGTTTCCACCCTAAAATGAAATCCAAAAAACATCCCACTTCCCAAAAATCATGGAAAAACAACTACAACCTTGCTGGTCAAAAATATTTTGAAACAATGACCACCACCACTCCAAAATCATTGCCATACAATCACCGCTATACCTCCCCAAATGTACAGACTTATATTAACCATTAGTACCACATTACATCGCATACTCACATTGCCTCCCTAGAAGCGTAATCACACAACACAACACATCAAATTAGTTTTTAATGATTTAAAAAATGTTCTCTTATGACATTTAGATTCATTGTTTTTGAGGTATTATCACTCATGTCATAATAATTTAGAAAAAATGTCCTTCTACAAACTTATATTGTTATCATGTTTTTATTATAGGGTGATATCAAAAGTATTATAAAAAAACAAAAATTAGAACCCATATTATCCACTGTAAACAATCCACCAACATATATAATTTTAAAAGTCAATCAAATCCATAAAAGTGATCATATCTTAGTAAAATCAATTTAATAAAAAATATGGATCCTTACCTATTTCATACATCAATTTCTATTATCCAATTATTTATCTTTGATTATTATATCACAAGAATATTATATAGATAAAAAATATCCCTCCCATATAATACTAAATATAGAGAATTGAGGGATTCTTAACCTAATATAATCATTAATACCTTATTGTTCACTTCAGGGAAAATTAGAAATGCCCACAAACCACAAGATCAAAGGGGAAATAGCTATTCAACCTAGACTATATAAAATGATAAAAAAATATGTTCCCAAATCCCCCACCAAAAATCATACAAACACATCATATAATTAGAAGAAAAATATTAGAATTATAAGGGGAAAAGGATGAACTCACAATGAATAACCAACAAACAACCATTAGAATCAGTGAATTGAAAAGGGATAAGATGGATTTAAGGTCACCTTAGGGAAACAAGGGTTTTTTTAATTAGGATGAGATAAGAAAATTCCAAGTGAGAATAATTGGAAAATAAATGAACATAAAATCTCTATACCCTCTTGTATCATGTCATCTAACTGTTACTAGATAAGTAAGCCTTATGATTCAAAAAACATAAACATTCAATGAATATTTATCCACATAGTCATATATTTAATAAAAATCATGAATTGATGTTACATGACATGCAATAAATCACATTGAATTCCCCTATATTAGTTTTTAAGATGCGAACTATATGGTTGTACAATCCATTAAACAGTAGTTCACATCATGCATACATTACTTCACATGCATTCCCTGCAGCAGATATACTACACCTTGGCCCCCACTAAAAACTCCTAAAACCTCCCCCAAGAAACACTACCCACCAAAACTATATATGAAATGGGTTGGTATATAATGTAATATTACATTAGATACCTCTTTAAATATTTTCTCTCTTGAGAATCCAAAACCTAGACTAAAATTGGAGGGGAAAACTATCACCCTATGAGATAACTCTAAATGATCTCACCATAACTCAAATGCTACAACCAGCCAAATGATAAAAACCAAATAACCAAAAAATATCTCTAATAACATAATCACTAAATAACCACATAACCCAATAGTGATCAAATTATATAAACCTTATTCCAACAATATTTACCTCTAAAAACTGCACAACCAAAAACACATTTTTATTGAATTACATCTTCCATGTCAAGACACTACATTTAATAGAAAATATTGTCTCTACAACACATGTTTAATCGCATTGTGTTATAATAAATATCAATTATAAATCTTGTCGATAAATTTTCATATGTCAAAAATTATCATATGTCATAAATTAAGTAACATTACACATCACATAACAAAATAAGATAAAAATATCATATAATAAGCAAAACCTAGAGTGGAAAAACCTAAAATCAAAACATGTAATGAACATGAATATAAATATATCACACCCAGTTGCAGTCCTCCAAAACACCATACCTCAAAAAAACATAAACCATGGGCATGGTTTGTCGAAACATCACATTATCATGGTGATCATATATATCTACTATCCACTCTACAAATATCCCATAGTCCTTGATATCCAACACTCCCCAATCAATTATGTGGAATTCATCGTAATGATACCAACATGGTAGGGAGTCATGGAATGTTTCATGGATCCTATTCAAATGTGGTGGAAAATGAAACCGATACACCACAATTCATTCTCATAATAAGACCTCAAATATCATAATAGACATTAATGAAGGCTTACTACCTCTGCAAAACCACTTCTTCACATTTCAAGGGTAAACCATAAAAAAACATGGGATCTTAATCATCAAGATCTAAGGGAATCCACCTGTTATTGACATAATACTTCTTACAATCATTCCTTGTTTTCATCATCTCTTGACTGAGATGAACCTACCAAATTGTTCTCTAAATTACATTAGGTTCAAGAATTTTTGCCTACCCACCATCTACCCATCACAATATTGATTGAAAAGTCTAAAATAGAAATCCTCAAATGTGTTCCAACCGATGGACTAGTGGAATCTATTGTTATAAAAAAACTCATCCATGGGAATTGGACATAACCGAGACCCACAAAATTCAATGAAGTATCCCCAAAATATATCCTTTTCTGTCATGATGGTATACTCTGTCTATCCATCCTTTTGAGGGAGAAATATAGTGTTATGGGTTAACTGTGTGAAAAATTCATGATTTAATCCCCTAAAAAATCTTGATACCACATGTGCTACCTAATTTATGACATTGTACTTTTGAATTATATGAAAATACAACACCTAATACATTTATCTCTTATCTGAAATGACATATACACATGACTCTTTGATTTCTAGGAGGTGGGATTATTTCATTTACTGATCCACTATCACATCGATATCATCACAAACTCCCCTGGATCAGGGTACCCCTAGGATAAAATCCCTCATTATGTAATGCCATTTCCAGTCAGGAACATCCAAATCCTACACTAAACCAATAGGAACATGATGCTCAACACTTATACATGGGAAATCCAAACATGTCATCAAAATCTCCACAATAAACCATTTCATACCAGGCCACCAAAATAGAATTCTAAAGACATGGTAAATTATGGAAACAAATTCTTGTACCATAAAAGTTGAATTATGAAACTCAACGAGGAATCCCTCACAAATCAATTGAAAAAAAACATCCCTTGAAAAAACAACATGTTGAAACCATCCTCCAACCATCCCACCAGAGAATCACCATGAAAAACATGGATACACATCCAAAATTTCTATGAGCTTACCCAAATAGGATCCTCCACCTTCCATATCAATGAATAAAACAATTTAATTTGAAAAAAATATACCCTACCATCAACAAAACATTTCCCTATATGCAAGGTTTAAAAATCCTCTGTTGCATTTGATGAATCCCCAGACTCTGAAAAAAAAACCACATTTACCAAAATCAAGAAAAACCCATTGGCTACAACATTACCTTTAACTGATGTGTAAGATGCAAAAAAACATAATCCTAAAAAATCTATATCAACCACTACAACCCAAAATACATATCACATAGGGAAAAAATATACCACATGTTATTATGATATGTGAATACCACAACGTGCTCCCCAATAAAGCAGTTCCACAAAAAATTATTTATTAAAAAATCCAATACTAGCTGAAAATAATTTGTGGAATAATTATTCTTTGGTAGACAACTAATGTTTAGAATCATACAATATCATATCCCTCAATTGCATCAACAGATATACCAAGCCTTGATAATGAGGATAAAAAAACCTCAACCATCACATCCTATTTTGGAAAAAAAAGAACTAGATAATTGGATTACATCACCTTCAGGTAACTAAAAACATCCTGGAATAGATCATTACACACAAATTTCATATATTTCATGGTCAAATAAATCAATTTTCTAGAAAATATATAGATTTCAAGAAAAAACCTCATAAAAATTCCTGAATTCAGATGATACTTTGAACTTATTCCTTGTTTTTTAGAACAAACTAGGAAAAAATTTCATGGATTATCAATAGTTACACTTCTGTATCGGGATGATACACTACATTCATGAGGAAATGGACCTCTCATTTATAGTATATACACTTGTACAAGATTCAACATAGCTGGTGACATTGAAGTGCCTACAATAAAAGAATGATATTATTGGAATGATCATACTATAAGGTCAAATATATCAATATATCTTGAATTAAATGATAATTAACTAGTCAAAGATCATAAATAACACTATGTTCATATTCCAAAATAAGATGGATAGTTTGTTTCAATCACTAAATGACATAAACAAAAACTCATTTTTCCCACATGTTCAACTAAATGAAATATTTTGGATATCACACTTCTTCACCCTCAACAGGTAATATAAAACCTCTATATTGATATTATAAAACATACTCATGAATATCATATTATAGAAATATTTTCTATCCTTACATGAGGGTAATGGTTTTGACCATCACTTTATTTATCATCTTGTAGTCTATGCACATCCTTAGGATACCTTATTCCTTCAAGGTGAACAAAACTAAAACACCCCATGGTGACACACTGGGCCAGAAAAAACCCTTTTGTAATATAAAATATATCTGAACACACAACTCATGAATATCAAAATGTATCATCAATCAAGGTTCTATTTAAATCAAGTAAACATCAGGTTGTAAGGATATCTAGAAATATACAACACATTGAGGGGGTAGAATCACAACCTTATTAGGGGACCACATCCTAAAACTCCCCAATGGCTATTGAGGAATTTATGGTCTCGTTCTCCAATTATTCCAACAACAACTCATATAACTATAAATGAGGTTCAAAATAGCTGACTTCACCCTAGACTTCCTCACTCGCTAATGAAAACCATTCCTTAGCTTAATCATCTGAAAAAATTATATTCCAATGGAGGTAGTCAATAATATCATGTATGGAATAAAAACAATGGATTCCTAGGATCCAATAATATAGATGAATACATAAAAATAAATTTTCCATATTGGACTAATTTTCTCCAATATCTTTCTACACCCCTTTACAAATCGAACAAGTTATTTAGTTCTATAATTACTGTAGTCAACACTAGGGGATTAAGAAGTATTTTTATATATAGTCCAAGATAATCTAATAGGGAAAAGAAAGTGAAATTGAAAATAAACTAAATAAAACAAGTATAAAAAATGTTTACTAAAAAAATCATTGTATATCTAAAAATATCTTCCCCACATGAATCACTAAAACAATTGTGGAAATGACCCCACTAGAATGTCTATGGAGGATATCAATGAACCTACCCCCGTCTACAAAAATTTTCATTGTGATGCACATTCCTTTGGTTCTAGTGGGGGCCATGAACCCATGAAAAAATCAATCTTTCTTGAAATTTATATGAAAATTACGAAATCTACCTGACCTATAAGGTTGAAAGATAAACTACTGAGGTTTACTCCCCACTGGTCAAATCCATGAAGGCATCAGTGCTAAATACAAGATATAAAAAACATTGATCCTCAGTAAACCATATTGGTTTTCAAATCACTATAACCCCCCTCATCAATGAATACCATCGATCACCTCCTCCTTATTCTAAACCCCTTTTACGTTATAAACATTAAATGGTTTAATATATATTCAGTCTAAAGATTGATTACCTCCTCAAGTTGTCTATCATGAGATTCCTCAAATATAAAATGTTATGGGAAAAAGTGTATAAGGATCTTGAGTAGAATTCCCTACTCCCATACTATCATACACAACTACAGAAAAGAATTAATCTCCGATGACATCACTACCTTTATGGATGATGAATGAATATTATTCAAAGAATAACTTTTTGGAAATTTGATCCTCGAAATATCACCCTCATCTCACTAACCTTGATTGAAATCCCAGAAGGGATATGAAACTCCCCACATATAAAGTACATCCAAAGGATCCCCATACATGTTATGTTATGGATCAAACTAAAGTGATCTTGAGCTCCCATAACAAAACATTTTCTCAACATCTAAAGAACCGCAACATACATCCCCAGATCTTTTTACTAAGAAGTTCAAAACATCCTATACAACTAAATATCTTCATCAACTTGATCAAACCTATGATTTTACTCATTGGGAAAATAGAATTCACTAATACTCATGTGAAATAGGAATACTAATAATCACATTAGAGAATAAAACCTAAACAGGTCATCTGACTACCCCAACCTCATAGTGGCCTGATCACCAAATAATGAAATCTATGAATTGTATCATAATAATAAGAAAATCAATAATTGTCACCCCATAAAACATTACGAATAATTATCTTATCTCACTCAATAAATTCATATGTCTTGGAACTCCAATCTCATATATATGAATATACTTCCACTACACTACATGATGAATTCACATCATGCCCGCAGACACCTTGGACACCACCCCACTGCATGGTCACATTACATCTCACCCAAAAACAAATGCTCCCTCACATCAAAACCATAAGTATAATAGTATGGTATAATGAAAATGTATGAAATGAACCTCATCCTCTCCCCCTTCTATAAATAACCCATACCATAATCTTACCTACACCCCTAACACATCACATATCCCCCCAAAACACCTAGGAAACCTCCAATATCACAATCAGACCTTTATCTCAAAAAAACCAAGTCCACCACCCCATAGACTGGACAACACATATCTCCCAAAAACATGGGACATCGCCTCATAGAATAGTCGAATCACATCTCACCCAAAATCACCTAGTCCCACAACTATAACACTAATAGACATCCATCCATCATATCATATGTATATTAACTCTCATGGATGAGATAACAAGGAAGAGTGTGTTTTCAACTATCCATCATCATCACCATAATAATTTGAAGAAACCACCAATGTGACAATAACGGTGTCATAACATAGTTATCAATATGGATGGGTGTGTATAAAAATCGTAATGAATATGAATGTATTTACATATAGTCACATTGAACTATGCAAAACTATGGGTTCACATCCACACACTAACCAACACAATACATCCACACATTCATGGACACCACTAAATGTTTTACACTACATGACCCAAAAGACACTTAACATAACCAAACAAATCCATTTTTCATCCCATTCATTTTAGAATTTCACATAATCCAAATTAACACACCTATCCCATCATTATTTTTTCATTAATCATTTAAATCAAATTATCTATGAAAAACCTATACATTTCAATCATTTTTAACCAATTAATTAATCCATCACTACATTGGAATATACCATAATGAAACCACAAATAACAATATTCTCATCATCCTCATCAAATCATTAGCTCAGTTACCCACATTGATGGATAAAAAACCACCACCTCACCTCCCCAAAATAATGACCCAAAAAAAACCCCATCAACACCACCAATGAAAATCCAGACAACCACCACATCACTCACCCAAATACATTTTAAAACAACCACCACCTAATCGACCCGATTTTTTTGAAAAACAACAACAACCACACAAGGACACAAAAATCACCTCACCAACCCAAAAACATGAAAATATTACACTCATTAGAACCACATTGCCTCATAAAAACACATACCCACATAATAATTCCAATGACATATCACAAACCATTAAATTTCATTTATCATATTTAACAGTGTGTATTTTAACACAATAAAATTCTGTATTTAAAGAGTATTATCAAACATGCCTTAATCCTGGGGAAACATATTCACTAGAAAAATATAATAGGATAGAAACATTCTTTTTTAGTGTGAAATCAGAAAAATCACAATGGGAATATTAGTAACTATAAATATCATGCAATAAAAAAATTATCACTTTGACATTATTTTTCTGGTGGGATTTCTAGCATATATAATTTATTACATGACATTAACATCAATGTTTTAAACACATGATAATCATTGCCATTTCCCCTCATAAATTTGAATAAGAAAAATATTTAACTATGAATAATCCATAACAACACTATAATATTGGAAAAACGAAAGAAACTTCCTCCCAAAAGAAACAATATAAAGAGTCATGGTTGATTCTGTACCTTATAAATTCATTTTAAATTCACTATGAACCACACTAGGAAGAGGAAATTCATGAAAACAAAAATTAGACATTCAAAACCATGAATCAACCTGCACCAGATTAATGGACCTTCCAAACGCTTCCCAAATGACACCCATATCCAATGACACACCCCCAGAGTGGATCCCTGGAGGAATAGAAGGATAATAATAATGTTATTAATGCAAGAAAACATTTTTTAGTGATAACAAACATACACCATTACCAATGGATGGAAAAATTAATAAAAAGGATTGAAGGTATCCTTAGGAAGAATATAATTCATCAATATTTATAGAAAGAGTATCCACAGTTGAATAATTAAAATAGATTGATAAAGGAACTTCAAAGTTCAAAACCCTCATTTTTCTCATCATGTACCCATTACAAGGCATGCAATATTATAGGTTCTGAATATTTCAAATTTATCATAATATTTTGGTGCCAAAATATTTATTTAATTCAAATATTGAATTTCCCTTTAATTTCTGGTAACATATCTCATGGGATCCCCCACTTCCAATTTATAATTCATGAACTCACATGTTGTTCAACTAGAAAACCACTAGTTAACATAGTTTAGGAATTATATGTTGTAAATTCCCCATAGCATCTCTGCTCCACATCAAACCTCAATAGAAAACATCTATAATCTCCCCCTAACACCTCTACCCAATAAAATGGATATTTAACTATTTTAGAGGAAATATACAATTATATATATGACTAGGCTACCCAAGAGATGATTTAATGTACAATATGTGTCTTCAAAAATCTAGATCAAATAATTGTTAAAACATTCATGAGTCATTAAGTTATCTATAGATAAATAATTTGGGAGATAGATCCTCCCATTGATTATATATCCCATAATGAATGGATAAAGGTTATTATAATGATCAAATTCATCTATATCACAAATATGTTGATGATTTGAGTTTTTCATTTGCTGTAGAGTGTTTCTCATGGTGGCTCGTGATCATTATGGTGAAACCTTATAAAGTCATATTGGGGATGTACTAATTGTCTAGAGTGTGTTTCCAATTATAATTTCGTCATTGTATAGTTTAATTCCATTAGTTGGATTTTTTAGGATTCACCATTTCTGGCATGATAGATCCCATAATATAGAGAGTGGGTCTCAAAAGAAGAAATCTAAATACCATCACCAATCAATGACCTCAACCTATGAGAGATACATCAATTGGTTTTCATGAATCCATATTACATTGGAATAGAATATACTCTGAGGAAGAGAAATTTGGTGGTAGATTCCCTTAGTGCTTAGTCCAACTTTCACAAAATGGATAAGGTTCCTTTGAAGTAGGATTCAATGTAGGAAGCAATAATGGATGAGTGGTGTTAATTTTATTATCATTTTTAGTGACTCGTATACTTATTCTATGATGAAGGAGGCTCACTTATAATACATGAACTACATTATGTTATTAGACTTGATATCATATTAATATGTTCTATGATTATTATTTTTTAAATAAGGGAGCAGATCGTCCATTTATGGGGACTTGTGATGGTTCTTATCAAATTTCTTAATTTGTTTTTAGGGGGTTCAAACTTCTTCCTTGGTGGTAAATGCCTTATTTTTTTATGATGTTAGGTGGTGATCATTGGTGCCTTTTGTGTGTTGACATGAGTCGGAGAGTTTATGAGGTTATCTCTCGAGGCCACACACATCCGAAGGTAATGGTTAAAAATCAACTTCCTAAAGGATTGAACCAAACCATTAGAGATATTGGAATTGACATGGGATATTAATATAAATGGATTTTGAAATGGATATTCCTTGAATAAAAATATTCCAAAATCTTATATTGGTTATTATTGACCGAAACACTATGTTGACAAACATTAATTTCTCTGGAGAGTAGATTTTGGTTGAGAGAATGGGATATATGTTTTTGTGTGAGATTGTTCAACATCTTGATATACAAATGATTATAAAAATAATCATTTATTATTATTTTATATCATTGTATTCCATAGGTCTTCATGATGATTTTGGGTCAATGTTTGGGATGTGTATTGTAACATCCCAGGTAAATAATGAAATATGTCATTTTCATATTTATTAATATTTGTGTATTAAATATTAAATTTACTTTAAAGGTGATGCTATGTTCGATGGCGTACCCAATACCCAACAACGAGTTTCTTTGAAATCATACCTTGCACACAAACAATAAAATATTATTATTTTAAATGGTATTTAATGCCTAGATGTTGTATTGGTGGGAATGAACATAACTAACTAAAATATGATTATATATGTTTGTTAAATTTTTTTACATTTATCTAATAATATTTGGAGGCTTAAAATGTGAATGAATCTAATTTTAAGAATAATTTACTTTACAAAGTTGATTTACCACCTTTTAATGGTGAACTCTCTTAAAATCTAGTTTTGGTGACATTTATATGTTCTATTTAACAAAATAAAATTCTTATATAGAATCAGGACATCAGAATTTAATTTAGGTAAATTTTTTCTATTTTTCTGATAAAATTCATATTTTAATGAATAGTTAAAATACTATATTTTAATTCAAAATTTCCTTTTAATATAATATAATTATATGGTTAGATTATATTTTTAATTGGTTTTAAAGTGTAATTAGATTATATTTTTACTATTTAATCCAATGGTGGTCATTTTAATTAATTTCACTTTGAAATTGGATGTAAACAAGTGTCAATCGTTTCATAGATACTGTTTCTTAAAAACACGGTTCTTGTTTTGACTACGGGAATTAATTTTAAATTAATTAATCTAACTTCAATGTTTTTTATTTGGTAAAATCGAAATCAATTTTTAATTCGAAATATCAATTATATCTTAGGCTTATTTTTTGGTATTTTTATGAAAAACTTCAATTTTTGATGAATAGTGAAACCACTAAGTAGTAGTTAAAAAACATAATTTTTAATTTAAATTAAATTTTACAAATTATGTGAATTGAATTTTCAAAATACGACATGCATGATTTTTAATATTAAGTAAAATGTAGCTAAATAAGATGAAAATAAATTTCAGTGAATATTAACAATTGACTTTATTTTACCACGGTTAATGGTAAATAGGGTAATTCCTGATAAAAAGAATATTATAATAATACAAAATTACCTTAACACATGTCCTAAAATAATTTAATGAGTCATGGAAGACCATGGGAATACTTTAGTTGTTTTTGGGACCCCAATGCAGCCACTTGAGAGTGATAATTACACTTTAGATTAATTAATTTAAATTAAAGACAAAAATGACATAAACAAATATCTTTTAGTAAAGTAATTTATAGATAGGGTAATATAAGTTATCCTTTAAAATATAAATATTATTTTGGAATATAAAAATATTTCCTACATCATGGTATTTGTTTTATAATTTTTATACATCTTGTAAATAAAAGTATTTATAACAATAATGAATCAGTGATTACCTTATTAATAAATAATTTAAATAAATAAGAATATAAAGATTAAGATAATATCTAAAACCTGTCCAATTCCTATTGGATAATTTCATTTCGACCATAATCCATTTAATATTTGACTTATATTTGTTTTTTCCCTTTATAGACCGAAATGATTTATATAATAAAATAATATTTTCACAATTTCATAAAGAGCCCCTCCCCCTTATAAAAAGCCCTCACCTCTAATGGATTCCCGAGACCTATCAAGCCCCTTGGATCACCCAACCTCTTCCCAATTAATCTCCACACACCTCTATCCTCATCTGAGAATCCTTACCATAGGCATAAGGCTTTTTAAGACGTCCTTTTGTTTCAAACCAAATGGAGTTGCCCGAATTAAAGGTAACAATTTATCTTAAATTATTTTTTTATTTTGTTTTATTTTACTTCTCCAACAACTAAACTCTTCTTATTATATTATTTTATAAAAAAACCATTATACTCAATATACCGGGTTTCGATAAGTTAATTATTCAAACTACACTTACAAACACATTCATCTAATGGGTGAAGAACATATTGTTTATGTGGACGACAGACTATTGCCTCACGAAATGATGATTGTTAAAATATCTCCATCCACCTCTCATGGTTGGAATTATTATGGAACTATATTTATATATGATATATATGATATTTATATTGTTTTTTTTTCTTCGGCCTTTTTCATTTATTGAATACCTTCATAGTTTTCATAGTGGGTAAATACGATAATCTCAATTGAGAACATGTGGACTACCACCACCTCAAAGTGATATAACGTGTTCATGCCTTATGTGGAAAATACAAAGGGTATAGTTAATTATATTATATATGATATTATACTGGAATTATAATATAATTATTTATAATTATGTTTTCATTCCATTACAATATGAAATAGAAATGGAAGTAACATTCATTCGTACGTACGACTTACCGTCTCCATGAACGGTGCATTTCATTTCTTATATCCAAATGTTATGTACTATTATAAATACATGCATATTCTGGATATATATGATATATATGATATATAAATCATGAATATCATTATGTATATAATTAACTTTTTACCACATGAACGCCTTGTAATTTTAAGAAGTCCATTTTGGACTCAAGTACCAAATATCAACAAAATGACCCTTATTAACATAAATGATTAAATAATGTTTATAACATTGTAATAATTGATATACAAGGAAAAATAAACTTGAAAAATGTTCTTAATCATGTAGAAATTCACTTTAGTTTATTATTCATAAGATTAAATAACGAACGAGTTATGTTGGACACGAGGTAAGGGACATCATCTCAATCTCCTTCCATTGAGGAATATTTTGTTTTAACACATGAATTTATTTTATTCTCTATATAAAAACATTTTAATTTTCATTTCATTCAAATGGAATATTTTTCTATGAAGGTTTTTACTAATAAAAAAAATGAATGTATCTTTTAACGTAAGCGGTGACAACGACCATTCCACCACCGCGAGTATTATTTGCGGTTTGGCTTATTGAACAAGATGAAATGTTTTTAAAAGGAATATAAATACCATATAATCTTTTATTTATATTTTTATTGAAAATGTTTATGATAATGGATTTGTTATTTCAATATATTGGAAAGATATTTTGTAATTGAAATGTGGAAATGTTTTCATTCCTTTATATTTGTTTTATGTGTTATGATTTTATAATGGTACTAGGACATTTTAAGGGTGGTTATGTGATAAAGAAAATGAATGGTGGTGCCGTGATAAACAAGGATGGGTGGTTACATTATAACCTCCAATGCATTGGCTATAGAAGTCAGCCGTATGGCTATTCCATTTAGTGATATGTGTGGAAGTATAACGTATAGTTATTCCATTAAAGTATGATTATGTCCCAAGTTACCTTTATATTTTATGTGTTCTTTATATAGGTTTTATTGTAATATTTTTGTTACAAAAGGTTATGCAATGATCTTCTATTCAATAAAGAGTATTTACTACTTCACAAATGTGAAAAGTATTACTTATGTTAAAGTATTCATTGTTTAATTTTTGTTTTGAAAAACTAATTGTTTTCCTTCTTTGTGTATCCCTTACTGAGATTTTAATGCTCATACCATGTTTTTGAAATGGTTTTCATTGGACATTAAGTGTAATAGGGTCATGGATGAGATCATGGAAAAATCATGCTGTCTAAAACATGGAACTAGACATGACTCTTTTTTTCAAGAATTTTTATTTTGTGAAAAAATGTAAACTGGGTAGATGTGTCTACATGTAATATTCAATTTGTTATGTATATGTTATGAATTAATTATCTAATTATATAAACCTAAAAATATCCTCAATGTGAATTATTAACTAAATTATAGAATATGAAATAGTTAAAGTTGGGTCGTTATATGTATAACATTTCCCACCCAATGGACTAGAAGGTAGGGATAACTATGAAACTGATTGAAGACATGATGAGTCATTTTTTTGTAAATCAGACAGAGTTAAGAGGATCACTTTCTGTGTTATATTTATTTATTAGAATAGAAATCCAAATAGTATATTAATGGTACATTTCAATACATGTTACATGATACCCAACAATTCATATATTTGACTGACTAAGATTGTTAATATAACAATTGTGTATTCAGAGAGGGATTAATGCAATTATCGAGAATATTTATGTGATTTAAAGGGCTCTGAGGATAATCCAAATACGAAAAAACTATTATAAAAATCAATGTAAATATTCTTTAGAGTTAGGGAATGGAGGATATGTTCCTTGAGATTCTCCCTGTGATGAAAATTGAATATATATTATTAGTGATTCGTGAAATCCCCAAGGTTCTTTTGGTTATTTTAAATCATTCATAAGGTTTACCAGAATGACTAATTCTTGTCCATATCACCTTAGTTGGAACAATTTCATGAGGTCATACAATTTTCATTTCTAACTTTATACATGCACAATCCTATGTGCATTTTTAATTAGGGTTACCTAGACATAATGTATGTTGGTAGTTTGAGTCTGTATAAGATTGATTCTTGGAATTTGGGAGTTAGATGAGGACTCATTACCCACACCATTGTCTGTAGATTGTGAATATCATGGGGAAAATAATTTATGTATGGGTGATTATAATGACATCGGTTTTATAAATTTTTGAAATGATAACTTTTATACATTCTGTTTGATTTTTCATTACTTTCCGGTTTAACTAGAACCAAAACTTTATATAATATAAATATTAATATATTTAAAATTATGCAAAAATATTTCTTAAAAATGAAATATTATCCTACAGTTTGGTATTTAATATGTAAAAAAGACAACATATTAGACTAAAATTTATGATTTTCCCATGTCATGACATAAACTATATCTCCATTTGGTTTCCATTTGTGAGAAACCATTACTGATGAATTAAATGACATAAATATTATTTTCATTATTTTATTTAAAAATACTGAGACATAATTATCCCATATATATATATAACATTATAATGTTTTTAGATGGTTTTCTACATAATCCTATGAGAATTACAATAGGTGGTTATAATTTTCACCAATGAAGATTCAAAATTGAAACATGATGATGAAAAGATGAAGATAAATTAGTGATGGATGACGAAAAAGGAGGGATCATCCTTCATTACTAGTGACCAAATTCAACGACAATAATCAATTGAATCTTAATTTATGTTTCATTTTTTTATTACATGCTTTATGAATTTGAAAAATCATGGATTATTTAATTGTATTGGATTCTAGATACGATGGTAATCCAATAAAAATGGAATTGTTTATCCCGTATGTATATGTGATGTTTTATTCTCCCCTGATCCATTGTATGATTATAGATAACAAAAATTTGTCTACTAGTTCGATGAATAGATAGGAACCAATAATTTCCGAAATATCATTTCATGTAATGTTTTTCTATCTATATTCAAGATCAAGAGCATGATCAAGGTGTGTTGTGGTGTGATTAGAGTGAAAATATGGATTAGTTGATGATCTATATTTCAATTCCCCTGGTGTCCTGATAGATGGAAGAGTCGTGTAATGGTATTTCATCATAAGTGGATTTTTTTTGTGAAAATAAATTCCATGGTGAAGATGGGTATAATTCAACCAATGATCCTCATTGTGATGTGAAATTAAAAATTGAAATGGAGGTTTTATAGGAAAAAAAGTGGCACATTAATCATTCTTACTTTTCTATAAAATCTACAATTACATGATGTGTGGTCTAGAAGCTCATGAAATGATGTCCAATGGTTTTGGTAGCAATAGTTTCATGAAAATATATGTATCACACAATTTGTATAGAAAATATGAGATTCATGACCCCATATTGTAGGAATGGAGTACACCAATGGGGTTTACATGTATATTCATAACAAGGAATGTTTGAATGCCCAGTGTAAAAGGGAATGTCCATCTAGATGGAAATAAACATGGTATCCAGACATATTCAATGTACATAAGAATTAAAACTATACAAGAGAACATAATGATATACATTTTCATGGGCCAAAGTGATATGATAATTACCTACAAAGTCAAGTCTGGTTGTATAAAACATATACATACCATGTATAAAAACCTGGATAACCATTTCATGTGATGTCAGGTAGAAAACTATGTGTCTCATTTAGGACACTTGTTTTGCAACCATGGGTACTCAGAATCTATAATCCATAAGAAATTTCACATTTTCTATTTCATTCTTATGGACGTAGATTTGGGACTATGTGTATCCAATATTAAGTCATCATCCTTAGAGAACATTGTGGAAGTATTATTTTGACTGTTATATATAACAAATATGGTGATATGATAATGATGATTATTTCATTAGTCCATGGTAAGTGGTAGTGATTAGGATAGGTTATTTGAGAGACACTGGGTTGGAATTTCCCAAATCATAGTAGGGAATACTTCCCCATATTATTTAATCACATAGGGAAGTTACTCCATCATAATTTAAAATGCATTATGTCTAATTTATACAGAGTATCACAAACTAGATTTGTTCAATGTTGGTGAGAGGGTACACTATAAGAGTTATTGATCCTACATATGTGGATTGTAGTAGTGAGGAGTGGGCCCCTCTGATTCGTTTTCATTGTGGTTTCACATGGTGCAGGATGTCAGAGATGTGCACTCAAATATGCAGGTTGTCTCAAAATTCTTATTAGGGCTATAGAGATTGATTTTCCCATTCTCACTCAATTTTGTTTTATTATTATTATATTTTTATTGGGTTTCCCCCCTATTAATTTGGAATGTGCTATGTAGTGTTTGTTTATATGGATCCATTTAAGATTTCATGGGAATTCTACTGGGTATGTATATAATCACTATTCTATGGGATTTTACAACTCAATTCTATTATTATACAAATGAAAAGAATATCTATGGAGAATTTGAGGTAGAACAGTGTTATATGGGTGTATTTTTGAGATTTAATGTTCAAACATAATGACTAAGACCTCTGATCTCATCATTTTTCTTTCTCTCTAGTTGTTTTCTAGATAGGGTCTCGATGTGAGATTATTTTTCAATTTATTATTTTGTTTTATAATTTCAAACATTAATGAATTACCAAATTTTAAATTAATAAATTTTTATACTTTATAAGATGAAATAATTATTTTTTCATCTTTATTTATATATGGAGATTGTGGTATCTATATGTAGAGGAACATTTTGATAAGGCCGTCCATTTTATTTAATGTATTCACCGAATATATCATCATCCCATAGACTATTAGAGAAAATATTGTGGTGTCACACTGAATGGTCCTCCTTCTAAGAAATAAAATGTTGTTTTTGTAGTGAAAAAATCAACAGATGTTCCAAAAACACTACCATCAACAAATTTTTGCACAATTAAAAAATTTATTTAAAATATTTTCATAAAGAAATTATGATTCAGTTTGCCTTAAATATTTTTTCAATAAAAATAATTTATTAGTATTAATCCAACATTTATGATATTTATTATATCCTTATAAATACTTTTAAAACATCAAATCATGATTATGATATTTCTCATTACCAACACCAGTGGTGTGATAACCAAAAAAAATCATTAAAAAGAAAACAATTCCAAAACAAAAATTTTCACATCAAATTAAAATATAATAAACCATGATAATTATAAATATAATAAAATTAAAATTGAATAAATTCAATAAATAGGTGTAAAAAATTCAGAAAAATCAATCCATAGTTTAAGATAATAACATTGAGCCTCAAGACTATCTTTATTCTTAAAAACTTTTCCAAATTCATCCATTTTATTCAAAAATATTAATTATTTTAAATTATATTCTTTTCTATAGGTGGTTCAATAAATGACCAAAAATTATTTCTAGAAATTTTAATAAAGTGTTAAAGCATTAAAAATATTCCTATTAGAGTCATTTAAAGAGTCATCAACACTCTTTGGATTAAAAATAAAAATAATTGTAGAATTTAAACAAATATTTAAAATATAATTTTTATTCTTAATTATAAAACAATAGTAGAATTTAATCATGTTGATTTCTATGATATTTACATGATCATATATCTAACATAGAAGCTGTAGATCACCATAATTGACTCATCACAATCCTGAAATTTTTCTTCAACAATGATAACATTTCCATAAAAACTATCTATATCATCTTTATAAGAATTAAATTTCAAAATACTATCATCCGATAAAACATGTATATATTCAGAAACATCAATCTTTCTTTTTATATAAACTCTATAAGATTTATTATTCTTTGAATAAATAATAATAATTAATCCATTAAATTTAGCATAAATTGGTGCTAAATTGTCCTATGAATTTTAAATAAAAATTTAATACTATAATATCTATAACAACCAATATTAGGCTTCTTACCATTAATAAATAATGAATATTCATCAATAGTGTTATAAAATAAAATATATATGAAAAATGTCAATAATAAAAATGGTATTGAACCAATGAATATCTATGTTATTTAAATTCATTTAACATAGATCAATCCATCGAATTTGGATAATTATTCTATGGTGTACATGAATATTTTGATAGGGCATTTGAAGAGAATATAATTAATGAAAAAACCCATTATTTAAGAAAAATAAAAAATCATAATTATGAAATTTACATCTATAATCAATATGAACCTAATGAAATCATAATTAATGTTTTATTTTTAAATAAATAGAGATGTTATAAGAATTAGACAATGATGCATTTTTATATGAAAGAAATGAAAATGATGTGAATCTACTTTAACAATCCACAAGCAATGGTGTTTATTTCATTCCAATAATGCTATATATTTCAGAATGTTTAAATATATAAATATGTAATAATTTTAAAGGAATATCTCTATATATATACTTGATAGGACTGAAGGAATCATTATATTGATTCTCTTTCATGAAATATCCATAAAAATGAAGTAGTTCATTCTTTGTAGAAGGTAACCTTAGATTGTTATAAGGATCACATATCTTTTGTAGTATTCTAAAATTTTCACGACATAATTTCCAATGCTAATGAATTAAATAACATTTCACAATATGGAAACACTTAACATGTTGAATAGTTAGTTCCAAAAAATCAATTTTATAAGAATATAATAAAGATGAATCATTCCTTAATACTAAATAGTTATACTTTTATATTTTAAAATCCTTTACATCATTACATATTTGAAATAAAATAATTAAATTTTGTTTTAATCATTCAATACATAAAACTGTTGAATTAAATGTATATTTATAAATATCCCCTTTACCAAAAACGTTATCTTATCATTTTTAATTTTCAATAAATGTTATAATTCCTCAGAGAAATTTTTTTATGTGACAAACTGTACTAGGTCACCAATCATATTCCATGTTCATATACTATCCATGTACCATATGTCATTCATGAATGGTCTTTTACTATCACGAAAAAATTATTGGAGAATTTAGATAAAAAAGATACTTGGAGAATTTAGCAAAAAAATTATTGGAGAATTTAGCTAAACAAATTTTAGGTTCCAATAAAACTTTAAAAAGGTATTATTTCAAACTAAAGATAACAATTATATAAAAATTTGTGTAATTTTTAACAATATTTCTATTTTTATCTAAGTGAAAAATCATTTTCATAGTGAAGCTTCATGTCACATTGAAAACATTTTCAGTATTAGTACTAATATTTATTTATTAATAACATGTTTTGGATATATTTGATATAATCTACTATCATATATGATACCATGTAAACAATAATTTCTTATACAAGATGCCATAATTTGATGATATTATTAATGACCATGACTAATGGTTAATAAAATATCATAAGACATTCATATTAATTTTTAATTTTTTTTTCAAATCGAAATAAGATTTAATGAAACAAACAGGTATTTTGTGAAAAAAAATGATTTCAAATAAATTTAATCCTCTAAATTTTTACTTAACCCCTAAAACTAATTTTTGGTTCTTTTAAACACACCACTAAGTTTAAACAAAAACTTTCATATTTGTAAAATATAATTATACAATAGTTATCATATAGCCATTGAAATATGTAGTATGAAGAATATTACCTATATTATGAAAATATATATTTTATAAATGTATATGAAATTAATTATTTAATTAAAAATTAAATAACAAATGAAGAAAAACTAATTTGAAAATAAAGGAAATAATTTTTTCAAAAATATTTTTTATTGAAACACTGAGATTTTACTTAAATCATTAAAAAATATCATATGGGTAGTTATTTTAATGAAATATATATATTATAAATTTTAAAAAATATTTAACATTCATATTATATATATTTTGTAGAAAATAAACTATAATAAATATAATTTTTTTCTTAAAAACTCAATTTTACAAAAAAGAATGTAATTTTTTGACCATCTTGAAAAATCATTTTAAAATAACATTTTAACAAAATTATAAAATTAATTTTAGATAATATTTAAATTATTATAAATCATCAATTAAAAAATATATTATAGTGATTTTATTGAATTTATTGGAATGATTTATTTTTATTGATGATTATTGAAAATAGTTTATTTTAATTGAAAAATCACATATCATTTTAATTGTTAATAGAGATATGTTATATTGATAATTGGGTTTAATTTAATTTTATATCCATTAAATATATTTTTATTAAAATTAGTTTAATTTATTTCTTATATTTTATTTTAATTTAAAAACATGTAATCTTTGGAACTTTTTTTCTTTGGAAACCTACTTTCTCATTTTGTGTGAGGGGTTATTTCAAAATTTTCATTTTCTGATTTTTTGAATTAGATTTTGAAAAATTGAAAAAATAAGTTGAATCAGAATAATATATATTATATTATATTATCAACATAATTTATTACAAAAATAAATAGTGAAATTATTTAAAATTAATTATTTTGGTAAATGTAAAATGGGTTTACAATGGGACAAACATATACCAAAAGGGTGAAAATGACATTAAAATGTGAAAAAAATATTTTTTTCCATGTATAGATCTAGTTTTGTATCAATCATGTTAATAGTCTATTTTTATCCTTTTTCAGGGAAAAGAATATTTATCCAACTTGTATTAAAAAAAATATTACTTATGATTCACTCACGCCACTTATAAAATACCTCCCCCTAATATCTCCACATAACACAATATAACCCTTTTGCATCAGACAATACCTGAAAAAATTCAAAAAATAAATTCCTCCACTCATAATATAATACATATTGTTGTAATAATGTCATCCTATTATGGATTTTTCTTGAAAACATAGGGAGAATACCCAGAGAAGAGGTCACATTCTTTAATAAATATATTCATTTAATTTCATTATCCAAAAAATTTAATTCATATCAAACCATGTTGATATATTAAACACAAGATCATATATATACCAATAAAATTTTATTTTATGGGAATTACTTAAAACCATATACACATTCATCCCCTGGGATATGAAATCATCATTTATTTATATAGTGTACTACAACCTCATGAAGTAATGTTATTCCTTTTTTCATTATCACCTATCACTAATGGGTATGATTATGGATATAATATATATATATATATATTATATTTATAAAATAATTATACCACTATATCCATTATATAATGAATTCCATTTTACAATCCATTAATTAGATAATCCTATGTGTATATGACGGACTACCACCTCATGAAATGATGCAATTCATTTCACACGAATTCTTTACATGGAAGAGAATAAGGATAAAATTAATGAGTATTTTTGAGATTAATGAATTAATAATGTCATTAATTATAAATTTATAATTAATAAAATATAATTTCACATTTATCCTTTAATTTTCACTAATTGAAGTATGATATCATCGTTCATGTACATATGGACTACCAATTTTATGAAGCATTGATACTCTATCTTTTCATCACCAAACCATATGTATGATATTAATAAATATATATAAATGAATTATATTTTAATTATGAAATAAATATAAATATTTAATGATTATATAGTACTTACCCCTTTTCCATAATGATCAGTGAAAATTTAAAATGTTACTCATGTGTATGTATGGTTCACCATCTCCATGATTGTAATATACATAATTTCTCAAAAACCATATTTCATGGTTTATCATAGAAGTATAATTTTTATAAAATTTCTATAATAATATAATTATTATTATTTTAGATATGATGGATTCATGATCAAATTAATAGGGAAAAATATAACAGATGAAAATATATATGAAAAATAGTGTGTTTATTACCGGAAATATAGTTTAATAAGAAATTATGAGTAAACATATAATAAATGGTTATAAGTAAATAATATATATATTATAACTATTTTTAGTTAAATTTTTTATTATATACTTATATTAATTATACAAGAGTTTTAAACATGTATAAAAGAATTTAGGATATAAGGTATGTGATTTCTGGACTCTATATTATTTTTGGGAAACATATGAAAATTTCCCTCTAATTAGTTTTATCTACTATATATATTTCCCATATGACATTATATATTATTAATCTATTAATTTTGATTATATTTAAATAATAATTCAATTTTATTCATTACTGGGGTTTATAATTGAGAATATTACTAAAGTGGTATGGAATTTATATTCCCCTTTTTATTTATTAGAGATATATGTAAATTGAAAATTATTTATTTCATGTGGTTTATAGACATAACCTAAACATGTAATATTATTAATATCTATAATAGTAGTATATTTAATGTTTCATTTATTTTATTGTTTACTGGTGTCTATTATTAAAAATATTATGAAATCTGTAATGTAATTGTATGTCACTTTTTACCTATATGAGACACATAACATATTCACCACCTAATTACAATATGTGTTGTATATAATTCAAATTATTTTATTTTATGATGATTCACCTTAAAACATTATTGTGAATTTTATATCCATTTTAGTATATCTCCTTCACGGGGTTCATGTTATAATGTTTACCAATATGGTACAATATTTTAGTCTCAATTATCCTTCTTTGAAGCATATGTTTTGTTATACACCAATATTATTTTACAAGGTGCACATTCAACTCAAATGACATGAAATATCATCAAATATCATGAAATCCATTTTCTCATTATATTTTTAGTTTAAATTTACAATTATTTATGATGGGTCGTATGATTCAATATTTCCAAGGTGATATGATTTGTATATTACACTTTCCTCATTTATCGGTATTGTTGATTGTAATGCACAAAATGATGTAATATTATTATCTATATCCATATAAACTCATGATTAATTTTATTATATTGTCACATATTGAAAATATAATTTTTTACAATAATATTATTATCTTACATTACTCAATAGTCTAAAAGAAGGTATTTAAAAAAAATTAATTATTTCTATTTGGTTGAAATAACATTTTCTGCTAAAAAAGTATTCTTCTAATAAGGTTTTCATAAATTGTTTTTATATCATTCAATTGATTTATTAAATAATTATTTCACATTATTGAAATTTTTACTATTCTTTGAAAGGAGTCATCATTTACATTTCCAAGTAACTCCCATTTAATATTTATAGAAAATGTGAATGAAATAGTAATTTTTACATGTATTGAATGAATATAATTTCCCACTATTATGACCCTTACTTTATTTAAATAGTAATTATTTTAATGGTTGTTAAATTTCAGTAAAATGCTTTTAAATGATTTTTTCCTTTAGAAACTATTTTTAATGAGGAATTATAATTTTCATCAATAAATTATTGAATTGATTTTTAATTATTACATTATTTTTTTCATATTTAATCTCAAAGAAATTGATTTCAAAAAAAATTATCAATTTTTACTTTTGAATATATATTTTCAATGAATTTTTATATAAACCAAGAAACATTATAAGTAATTTTTTTTTTAAAATCATTCATCATCTATATTTACACCCTTTGATGTACTTTATTCCTTATTGGGGATATGATGCTAGGATATCATTTTTATAATATATCATAATGCGTTAGGAAAAAAAGATGATTATGAACCCTATTTCTCTTCCACACTTTATTCCATGAATAAATTATCATGAATCCAGATTCATATTCTTTATGTTTTGAAGGAATGAAATAATGAATATATAATAGAACCAATCCCTTTTCAAAAGGATATGATATAATTAAGTGTTAATGAAACCCATATAATTTCATTATTTATTATATAAGTAATATTTTATTATAGGATTTCATGCATATTAATTATTTTCAATTTTTTATTGGTGGGGATATATCTCTTCCCAATTAATTGGGTATATATTTATATCTCATGCGATAAAAAAGTATATACTATAAATTTAAACTGATTTAATAAGGTACTTTGTCTTATATGATGGTCATGAGAGTGAATGTTGAGTACTATGTTGGTTTGGAGAGTAAATATATCATGTTATGGAAACTTTTTAATAATGTCATTACATATATGAAAATATGTTTATATGTATATGTATATTATAAAATTCTACGTCTTATTGAAATGTTATTCTCTCATTGATTATTTTCTTTTATTTCATTATTATTCATTTCATATGAACTAATAGTATTCATGAAAGGAATCAATTTTCTAATCCTATATTTTTTGGGTGGAGATTTCATCTGTTATTATCATGATCTCATAACTTTCTATCAATTTTAATATTATACATGCCTTTTTCCCTTGATGGGCATCTGAATTGACCCATTCATCTATTCATTTCTCTAGGTTATGAAGAATGGTTTAAGTAGAGAATGATTGTGAATAGTAGTAATATAGGAGATATTTATGGGAGTTTGTTATGATCCTTCACTAAATTATAATATTATATACCTAGTCTCAAATGTAATAAACTATTATGGGCATTATGTGTGTGTTTGTGTTATAGTTTTTATATTAATAAAAAAAGAAATAATATCCATGCATGAAAATCATAGGTTTATGTAATTTTTATTAGAATAGAAGTTTAGTAAAATATTATAATATAGACTGAAATAATTATATTGATATATGAAGATATATTTCTACAGGTATTCCTAGGGATTTCTGAAATGATATGTCTATATATTAGTCAATATATGGGACAATTTGTCAGATTTTTATCTGTGGGTGGAGAAATTGGATTCCATTAGATTACATCAATTTATAGATTCATCATGGGGATGTATCAATAGAAAAGTGGTTCCTATGTGTAATAACTAAAAAAATGGATCATTAAGATAGACTGGATCATCAAATAGTGCATGAAAATGAGTAAATTTTCAAACCTTTTTTAACACCATTAAGGGTCATAATTTATATATTAAAAAAAAATATAAAAATACATCACAAATTGTTTAAATAGATGATGATTATTAGTAGTCTAGGATAAATAGATGGTGTAATATTTTAAAAATAAGGATTAATGAGATAGATAAATTTTATGTTATTTTATTATTATTATGTTGGTTTCCACTATGATTAGTGTTTTAAAAAATATGTTTTTTTTGTTTTAGTTGGTAGTAGAAACTAAAAAAATTTGGCATAACATTGAAGGTGGTAAGAATTTTTGTAGATCAACACCCAAATTGGATGATGATTAGAGTGACAGATATTTTTATTGTTCCTAATCAAATATCATGAAATGTTTTACAAATTGTTCACTATAACCATCTCTTATACTAAAAAAATTAGATAAAGAAATAATTCGTGAAGAGTTCAGTTAGTGGAGAACTTGGTGGAATGAAAAATTTGTCTTTCTCTATATAGAGAATATTTTAAGAATCACTCACAGGAATGTATGATAGGGATGGGGAGATTTTTTTTGTGTGGAAAAAAGGACATAAATAAAGTGACTTTAAAGGAAAATTGGAATGTATGGTAAATAAAATTGATGGTAATAATGGTCTCCCTATATTATTATTAACGGTTAAAATGATTTAATTTTTGATTGTATATGAATTATCCAAATTATTGTCATAATGGGAATGATTGTAAGGATAATATAAATGATTATATAAGAAATGTTTTTTCTTTTAATAATGAAGATACAACAATTTATATACGAAAGGAAAATGGTTTTTTCGAAGAAGTTGATAAATAATGGTTAACTATTCTAGATGTAATTTGGATCTTTGAAATATTAATGTGTTGGAATTAATGGATTATATTATATAATCATGGAATATTTAAGGATTTTTAGTTCATTTTATTCATAATGGATTGGAATTTTTTAAAATATTACTGATGGACATGAAAAATCATTTTATGGAAATTTGATATTTTTGTTAATAGAATATAACCTTTATAAGTTCGATATTTTTATTTTAGGATGGTAGGATAAAGAGATGTTTGTTATGAATAAGTAAATTGGATTGTATGATTACCATGAAAATTATTATTATTTTTTCGAAAAGTTACATCTTGAATCATTTATGGAGTTTAATTTTATTTTATTTTATTAGTATATCTAATAATATATGTCTTATATATGGAATTAGGATTCATGTATATTTTCAATATTGTTTTACAGTAAGTTCTTTTAATACTATATTTATAAGGGATACATAATGAAGTTATACATATGTTGGTATTCAATAATCATTAGATAAATTATGATATATGGGGAATTAATGATATATTTATTTATAATGATTGGTCAACTTATATATAAATATTTAATTTTTTTTGGTCACAAGGATATTCGTTTATGTAGTGGTCTAGGATGAATATTGAATGGTGTTTTAATGAAAATAATATTACTTCACCATAGGAATATTTATCCATATTATATTAAAAAAATATAATATTATCTTTACTAATGATAATAGAAATGTTTGATCACTATATTATGTATCTTATTCAGTTTTTTAGACATAATATATTCACCTCATAGAGTAAAATATAATGTGGAAATATACCAATCCATAACCATAGGATGAAATTGAAAATATGAAGTAAAATGATATCATGTAGTTAAATTTTCATATGTTCTTTGTATAGTATTAATAAGTATTCACCAACATTAGTTTATGAATCATAAAATATAATTTGGTCTTATTTTCATCATTTTTATTATATCCATTACCATTTTCCCACCACATTGTATTATGGATTTTTGGTTATAATATTTCTGTAACCATGTTTAATTTTAGTCTCTATTAGTATTTGGATACTAATTACCTCTTCAATGTCCATGTTTTCATATCTCCCAAATGTTCTCCTATATGGAAACTGAGTATTCTTTAACATCATAAGTTTTAAAAAAACACACTATTTTATTCAATGAACTATAGAGTAATATGTTTCAATTATAATGTAACAATCACATAAAATGTTGCCACTTATATTTATTGAATTTTGAAAAACGGACCCACAATTGGGATTAGTATGTTATTTGGAGTCTAATAGGACAAACATAATTTTTTATGAATAGTAACCAACCATTATGAATAGTAATATGACCCTTATTAATTGTGAATCATCCAAATAAATAGTAACCTGACCAATGAATGTATAACAAGAAGGAATATTATAGTAACAATATTAACATAGTATAAGTGTTGGTATTATTTAATTCATAAATATTTAATTACAATTTTATGAAATATTTGATAATTTAAATGAAAATTTATTTTCATAAAATGTATTCATACATTATTATATTATTTCTTAATTTTATAAGATAATTTTATGAGATATTGATTAATTTTTCAAGATATTATAAAAATAGTTATAGTTTTCAAATTGTTTTTAAACAATTTTTATTTTATTTAAAAATTAAATTTCTCATATTTTGAATATTATTATCAAAAAATATATTTTTTTGATTTCTATATGTCAAAAAATGGTTACGTATCTTTTTTTGTGATTTTTTTTGAAATAGTAGATTTTTTGGTGAATAGTGATATACGAGAATATACAAAATAAGCTAGATAAATGATTTATTGAGTCATTGATGATGTTTTGATATGGTAAGGACCCTTGGTTCGAACTCAAATCAAAATTTTTATTTATTAAAAATGGATTAAGAGTAATCATAGTCTTGAGAAAAAATAATAATCTATTGATTAAAGTATTGCAAAACCACTCCTATCCTCCATTATAAATCCCACCCTAACCCCCCATTCCTCTCACACCAATCAAGCCTTGAGCCTTCACTATGTTGTATAAAATACTCTTCCAAATCCCCTCCTCCAAATCCAATACATGTTTGTCTCACCAAAAGTCCAAAACCTAAGGCCTTAATGTCTATCTCAAGGATAAGAGATATAGAGGGAAAAATCATATTTCTTTCCTTTTGTTTTCTTTTAAATTATTTCAATTTTTTATAATCTCTTTACCTCACCTTATCCAAGATCCATTAATGATCCATTATCTAATATATTGTTTATTTTTATCACGTTATTGGGAAAATTAATCACCATACTTATTCTCAACTCCCTCTCTTTTAAAAAATTAAAACACTATCTGTGATATGCCAATTTACCAACACCGTGCATGATCTGTTTTCAATTAACTTTACTTCCTTCAATGAATTTTCATAAAATAATTTTATTGGTTTAAACAAATTGTAATGTGTACCATATAAATGCTTTTCTGTTCTGGAATTAACTGACATTCAAAATAATAAATTATATAACAAATATAGTTTGTGGTTATCATATAACTGCCAATTATAGAGTTTCACTTTCATTCGATAAGAATAAAATCTTTTATGAACCCACCATGGAATCCACTTATATAATTCACCTGAAAGCATGTAATTAAAAAATTATTAATAATTAATGTATGGAATTATGTTATAAATATATAATATAATGTGTTATAATCATTAACATGATTCATTAAAATATTAATAACTCTATTTTAAGCATTATACAAGTGGTTTATAGATGTTTGAATGAAGTTTAACTAGAGGTAAGGGATCCTCTCTTCCCCACTTTTATTCAAGAATAGAATTTTTTATATTCCCTTTTATTTTTAATTCCAAATTCTTGGGTAAGTTTTCACACCTCCCCCATTATTCCCTTATGATATATAAACTATGATATACCCCTTTCTCTTTAAATAATCTCTCCCAAGTACACCCTTTAACATGCCTAAATTTCTTAATGGAATTCATCATCCAATTTCCATATTTTTCGGTTATCCTTCCACATCCATGATTATATGGTACTAAAAATATTTGTGTAATTATTTTTTTTATATTTTGTTTTATTATGTGTATTTACAGTGTATACACATAATCTTTTCATTATATTTATTCTAAATTTAATTATATGATACTTGTAATGGATTTTCCATTAAAATTCCTCTTAATATTCTGTTTTTAAAAATAAAAAATAAATGTTTTTATAAAATTATTCATGTATTATGATTATTTTATTGATCTTGGTAATTTTTTATGACGAAGGGTGGGACCTTTATCTACCTACAATGCATTGGTTATGAGTAAGTTGGAGGTCAGATGTATGGTGTCTCCATGTTTAACTATAATTGTTATACAATAAAGTAGCCATGAGGGTTACCATGTAAGCTAGTTGCGAGGGTTACAAATTACAAGGTAGTCGAGAGAGTTATGAGATTATGTATGTAAGTACCCAATATACCTTTATGGTTATAAATTTGTTTCTTACAGTTTTTTGAATTCTCATAGATATATCACATTTCAAAAAGTAAGTATATATGGGTGTTAAATATGAATTTTTTGAATGTGATTTCATATGTTTACAAGTATTCATGGAATAATATTTTCATTACTTCACTTTATGTCCCTTAATGATCTTGTTGTTATCATTATATGTTTTTAAAACGTTTTTCATGTGATTCCATAAAAATTCAATGGACATTTATATTGTTAATGTAGATGAATACATTTTGTTAATTAGTAATTATTTTTATAAACACTGGTTTATTGTTTGAATGTTTTTGTCTAATTAACCAGATTATATACTTGAAAGGGTCCTCGATTATGTAATTTTATGTATAGATTTTCATCTTATTTTTATAAGTTAATAAAAATAAGTTTAAATATTCAATCCGGATGTGAATGTTGAGGGCTTTACAGTTGTTATTAGAGGAATGGTCTAGTCAACATTGGAGATTAGAAGAAGTAGTTTTTTAGAAAAAGAAAATGGCTATATTATTTACTTTTGATCACATATTTAATTAATTACACATAATAAAATAATTTCACACAATTATCAATATGTAAATTTAGAATATTAAGTACAATGTACGAATAGCGAGGGTGAAATTCATTTAAGGTGGGGAGAATATAACATCTTGAGTTTTTAAAGGGAACACCATGTATTTAAATGTACTACTGAGTGCTATGAGAAATTTATAATCTATCCATTAAATATAATTTTTCCACTTCTTTGTTTTCAATGTTGAAAAATGGACATACATAGTTGAAATCAGTATGTTATTTAGAGTCTGATTTGATAGAAGTAATTTTAAGTGAATAATAACCTACCCATATGGATAGAATCCTATACTTATTTATAATTAAAAACCATTATGAATAGTAATGTGACACTTATGAATAGTATATAGGCCATATAAATACATACCTCACCAACTAATGTATAATAAGAAGGCATATTATAAGTAACAATATAACCGTAGTATAAGTGTCGGTATTTTCTTAATTCATACAAATTTAATTGAACTTTTTTGATTAATTAAATATTTTTAAAGTCTTTTTTCCATTAAATGTATTCATAAATTATTATTTTTTGTTCTATGGATATAAGATAATTTAATGAGACATTGATTAATTCATCAAGGTGTTATAAAGTGAGTAATAGTTTTAAAATTGTTTGTTTGAATAAATTATTGTTTTATTTAAAAATTAAATGTCACATAATTATTTTCAGAAAATGGATTTCATTTTTATAGTCTATACTTTGATAAATGGTTAGGATGAATTTTTGTAATTTTTTGAAATAGTTGAATTTTATGGTTAATAGTGAAATATGATAATATAGGAAATAATCTAAATACATGATTTATTGAGTCATTGATGATATTATATTGATTTAATCACCCCTTTATAGTACTGACATTCAAAAATTACTATTTTTTCATAATAATTATTACTATTCATGGTCTTGAGATAAAATATTAGACTAGTTGTTAAATTAATTTAAAACCCCTCCTCTCCCCCAGTATAAATACCACCCTCGCCCCTCTTCCTCTTACACCAATAAAGACTTCATCCATGCCTATGTTCTACAATATAATCTTCTCATGCCACTACCCCATTTACAAGACCTACTAGTCACAGGAAAATTCCAAAACCAATGACCTTAAAAAGGATCTCAAGGAGAAGATATCAAGAAGTAAAAAATCCATTTTCTTTTCTTTTTGTTTTCTATTCTATTCAATTATTTTCATATACTCTCTTCACCTTCCCTAATAAAAAAAACATGAATGATCCTATATATTATATATGATATATTTTAATCATGTTTTTGAAAAAGATCATCATCAAAATTCTTCTAATATTCCTCTCTTTTTTAAAATAAAAACCTTATCCGTAATGTGTCAATTAATGAACATTGCAGACGATGTGTTTTCAATTTCCATTAATTTCTTCAATGATGTTCATTAAATAATTTTCATTTTTGAAATATATTGTACCATGTATGATATAATCTATTTTTTTCTGCAATCAACTTATATTCATTGCCTTAAATTATATAACCAAAATACTTTTTGGTTATCAAAGAATCGCTAAAATGATCCAAATGAATGACATTAATGTTTTATCTAATTCATCATCAAAACTGATATCAAAATTTTTTATTTTATCTTTTAATATTATTTAAATATGTTAATAGCATTCCATTACAATTCTTGAGTTTCACATCCATTCGATAAGAATAAAATCCATTACAATCCGACCATGGAAACCATGTATTAAATGCACCTAAAACAAAGTAAATAAAAAACATTACTATTTAATGCATAGTATAATGTCGTAAAATGATCATATAATGTGTTATTGACATGAAAATATTTCTTTAAAATATTAATAAAACTCTTTTAACCATTATAAAAGAGGATTAAATTTTTTTGATGGAAGTCCAACCGGGGTAAGGGATCCTCTAATTCCCACAATTATTCAATAATCTTTTCTATATTTTTTCATTTTACTTTTAATTCATAATGATGTGTTCATTGTTTCACCTGCACCATAATTACAATATTATATATAAATTATGAGATACCCCTTTACCTCCAATCAATCCCTTCTATGTACACTCATTATCATGCCTAAATTTCTTAGTGGAATTATTAACCCAATTTATATTCATCGGGTTGTCCTTCCCCATCATTGATTATATGGTACAAATAATATTTGTGTAATGAATTATTGTTCATATAATATTTTATTATTTGAATTTATAATGTATACCCATAATAATATCATTATATTAATTATCACTTTAATTATATAAAATTTAAAGGGGGAATTCCTTTTAAAAATCATATTTTAATATTCTTTTTTACAGAATACAAAAAATCTATGTTTCTATAAAATTATTCATGTACTGTGATTATGTTAGGGATCATGGTCCTTATTTATAATAAGTTTTGAGACCTTTATCTCAGTATAATACATTTTTTATGTGAATGTTGGAGGTCAGTCATATTGTTAATCAATGTGTAACTACAGTGGTAACTCAATAAAGTAGCTATGAGGGTTCTATTATAAGGTAGCTGTGAGGGTTATAAATTGTAAGGTAGTCGATTGGGTTATATGATTCTATATTAAAGTCCCCAAAATACCTTTATGGTAAAATTTATGTTTCTTATGTTTTCTGGAATTCTTGTTGAAATCATAATTTTCTCAAAGGAAGTATATACGGGTGAATAGTATGTATTATTTGAAAATTATTTCATACATTTACAAGTATTAATGGAATAATTATTTTATTCCATATCTTTATGTCCCTTACTGATTCTTTTTCTCATCCCATGTTTTTAAATGTTCTCCATAATATTTCATAGAAGTAAAAAAGGATAGTTAATGTAATAATACAAATGAATACATTTTGATAGTTAGTTATTATTAATGTAAATGTTAATTCAATGTTTGTATGTTATTGTCTAATTTTACAGAAACTAAACTATAAAATCACTTAAATTATGCAATGATTTGTGTTAATATTCACATAAATTTTATAAAATAAAAACAAAGTATTTAATACTGAATTTTGAAGTGTAGGATCTTGTTTTTACACAATTAGTTACATTAGGTTACATTTACTTTCAAGCATTTCCCTTTTATGTAATGTTTCATTATTCATTTTTATAATGTGGGTTTCTATGATAGAATTTACAAATGTTAAACCTTTGACATGGGAGATAAATTTCATGGGAAAAAAAATATTAACTATGTAAAATGTATCATATATATATGTTTTTTTATATATTTTTTCCAAATAAATTAATTCTTTTTTGTAGATTGTCTCACACATTACACTGAGATTAGATTGTGTAACACGAAACACTCAATATAAAATAAAACTTTTGTATTTTAAAAAATTATTATATGATAGTTGAAACTAAGAAATTGGAATTTTTGATATGAATTGGATTAAAAAACATATGAAATTTTATTTTTAAAATATGCATACAAAATGAATTCTAATGTGACCAATAGATTTATGAATAAAAATAAAAGTATTAGAAAAAACATTTTCTAAAAAACTATTTTACGAAAACAAAAACATTTTGACTAAATAAATAAAAAATCCACATTTCATGATTCATTAAAATTACATTTAAATATTATAAATTCATTAACCTATTTAAAATTCATCTGATGTAGTTTTTAAATAATATATTATAATAAATTTTATTTCACTCATAGAAACTGTATTTATCTAAAAGTTGTTTATTGACTAGTTACACACTTATTTTTATACTATTTTATAAGATAGTTAGAAAATGTATTAATATATATATATATATATATATATCTTTTTTGATATCATCCTTTCAATATTAATATATTGATAATATTTTACTAATTTTCGAACAAATTGTTTTTTCAGTAATAGTAAGAAATACTAAATTTTACTTGAAAAACGAATATTTGATTAAAATATTTATAAAAATAATATATATGTTTATTTTTGTTAAATTTATATTAGAATAATTAAATATATTATTATAATTATTTTCATTTTAATCATTTTTAGTATTAAAATGTTGAAAAACATTGAAAATATTTTAAATTGTTATCATTGAAAAATATGTTTGCCATCACATTTGTGGGGCAAATATTAATTTAAATTTATAGAATTCAGTGACATCAGTTTGAAAATTAGATTCCATTTTTTTGGGAAAAATATACATTATCTAATAAGATTAACTGAATTTGTGACATAAGGTAATTGAGAACATAATAAAATTTAATTTCCACTATTATGGTAAAAATGTGTTTACGAAGGTTTAAAAAAAGGGTTAAAATACCACAATAACTACATTGAAATACATTGGATGAAAATATTGTGACCCTACAAATTATATGTCCATAAAATACTAATTTCTTATACTACTGTAATGTGAAAAAGTTGGGTACACCATTTTTATTTTCAAATAATTTTTTTGGTTCCACTCACCACACTTATAAAAGTCCACCCCACTCCTCTCTTATTGAAAATATAAAAACATTTTGTTTTTTCCCATACCTAAAAAAAATACCTTAACAGATTCCATCCTCCCATCTTATAAAACATATTTTGGGATGAAATCCAGCATAAAAATGGGGTTTTCAGAAAATTACAGAAGATATTTAAACAATAGGTATCAATTTTTAACGTGCATTTTTTATTTTATTTCTTCCTCCACATAATTCTGTTCCTATTAAACCATTATTATATTGAAACCTTTTTACATTAAATATAAAAAAATATATTCATCTTATTTTAAACTCATGGATGTGTCCCCACCTTCATCAAATTGGTTATAAAATAATCATTTGTGTCTACGATAGACTACCACCTCACCAACCAACATTATTTTTCTCATTTCCACCCCTCACGGTTGGTTATGATGACATATTTGATATAGATATATGATATATATAAAATAATTACACCTATGGATTCATCGTATATTATTTAAAATTTTAATATCCATTCTGTGGGGGATATGATAATTTCACTTGTGTGAATGACAGACTACAACCTTACGAAGCGATATGATTTGTTTTTCACTATCACATTGCATATATAATAATATGATTAAATTGAATGATTATATGATTTATAAATTTTATATTTATGATATTCATGACTTATTTCTCATTAAGAAAAGGAAATATATTATTTTATTTCATACCTTTAACAAAATCATTGTAACTTCGTTCATGTTGGTGTATACTACCACCTTCAGGAACCAATGTGACTCTCTCTTATTTCATCAGCACAAAATGTAGATTTAAAGAACCACTTACCCTCTTTCAGTTAATTCTTTTATTTTTACATTGTCTAAAATTTAATTTGTAGTTTCCTGGGACATCTGACGATGAATAACATTATTTGGATAAGATGGCCTAAATTTCTGAGAAGTATGTTTGATTAAATTAATGGAGTCTGAGCATAAACATGTATTGGATTTTGTGGGTCCTCTCTATGTTTGAATAACAATCAATGTGGTTTGGAATTCTTCATTTGAAACTGCTGTTTTAGGATTCTAGTGGGAAATTACATGTCATTTAATGGTAATAAATGATATTAAATATCTATAGGAATGAGTCAATGAACCTAGTACAAAGTTTGATTGGATTACATAATGTCTATATATTAATTCCATGTAATATTAAATGATCAGTTTTAATAACAATAAAATATATATATATATTTTTTATTTGATATCAGAATATTTCTTGATGTGTAAACGGATTTCATGTTGTGTAAATGTCACGAACAAGGATTTTAGGGCACCATGCGAGTGATATTCTTTTTACTCAGGTTATATCTTCTCCCATATTTAACTAGATATCTTATCAACTAATTTTGGGATCCTCCATTCATTTTAGATTGATTCATTTGGGGACTAATCACTTTTCCATATCAGTGGTGTCTCTCCATGTACATTTTGTGATTTTTTTCTAGGTGTTGTGTCTATGCTGGTTGTGGTGTGGCTCGTGTGTGTTCCTAGGGTAATTATTTTTTCTATTCCCCATCATACATTCTGTAAAATTGAAATTTTTTTGTGGATTTTAGATTTTTTATTGTTCCTTCATTGTTGTTATTGGATTCTTTAATGTGTGGGGGGTCTATTGCAGGCATTCATGACCCATAGATTTGAGGTGGGTGGTTCTGTTACAATTCTATGTTTGTGAAAAACATTGCACTTTTTTGGATAAATTGTTTTATTTAATGAAATAGAAATATTGAATGAATGAATATATGTGAATGAAATTTTTGTAATGATTTTTTACACATTGTTATGGTAAATGTAAAATGTATTTTGATTCATTGTGAAATGGTTTTCAATTATTGAATTGATGATAATAGTTTGATGAACTAGTTAGGATAATATAAATTTAAGGAATATTTTTTTACTAAGTTGGATGTTTTATTGATACATGTCATCCTCAGTTAGGGGTTTTTTTCATGCTCTTTTCTTATGCTCCCTATTCTAGTTTTTCTATAGACTTGGTATCCCAATCATGGGGTTTACATTATAGAAGAGTTAGTATACTCTCTATACTCAATGAATATTTTCATATTATGTTTATGGTTATGATTTTTAATAAAATGTATGAGTGTCCACGTTATCCTTTCCTGTTGTGATCCTTTCCATGTTTTCAAGTTAAAATCAAGTTTTTTCATGTACTGTTTTGATTGTACTACAATGGATTTGATACGAGATGTGATAATTCTTTTCCTTGATTTGATATATGTACTTTGATATATGTGCATTAAAGTATTTGAAACAAATTTACCATTATTGTTATGAACTGTTGAAAACTGTTGAAATGAAGTATTTTTTGTGGGATTTTGATATAAATCTTGTTAAAAATATTTCCATTCATTAATTATATTATTTTTTATCAGTTTTAGATTACTGAATAGATAATTCATATGGAACATATGGGTAAGACCCTACTTCTCCAATTACCTCACACCCTATGCTCCCTTCCATAGTACGATGACCCAATCATTTTTATTGAGGTAGAGAGAGGTAAGGAATCACAATAAAGAAAAATGGTTTTCTTTCAAATGGATTTTGGGTTCCTATATTTTTAGACGGTGCAAGTTTAACCATGGTTTCAATTGAAAATTGTTGGAATAACTGTTTAATTTCATCTTCCTATGATGTTAGATGTTTACCTATGACATTATTTTACAACCATTTCAATTTTATCCCAAGCATTTTTCCCCATTTACATTAAAAAAATAAAAATTAATGTGTTCTAATACTATTCCATTCTGTACAAGTTTATATATGTGATGTTTCCTAATTTTAGGTTGGGTGAAATCATTTACCCAATTTTTTGGTATTTGATGAGTTTTAGATACCTTCCCGTGGTGATAGGGAACACCCTTTGAGTATGAGATAGTTCATTAAGATTACCAATTTGAGAGTTTATTTGGGTTATGTTCATCGCAATTTGGTATCAGAGGTATTCTTTCATCAAGAGTCCATTTCCAAGTATGTTTGGTATACTAGATATAATATATCCATGATTTGAGAGGTATATTGTGGTGAGTTATTACAAGATCTTACTATAATGAGAATCTATTTACCTTAGGATATCTGTATGTGTGCCTACTATTTTAGTATCATTATGTGAATCTCAGTTTATTCTTATCAGGTTTCTAGTTTAATCAGATATTATTCTATTGTTGGATTGTTTTTTTGTTTTAGTTTGTTGTAGTATGCCTTTGAGACTTGTTCAGTGAGTTACTTGGGAGGTTGCAGCAGATGATCCACAATGGAATACTTATATTTATCATATTAATATCATGAAAATCATATAGGAATATATTTTCATGGATTAAAACATACTAAATAACCAGAATGTAGTTATTGAGGTACATCCCTGAGCTATAAAAAATATAAATAGAATATAGGAATTCATGCATTGGAATCCACCACATTTAAAGGAAAAAAGAACCATAAAAAGCATAGGATATTCATGTAAAGATTGATTAGATCATAGAAATTATTTATAAACCTGAGATTATCATGGAGAATTATGAAGTGTTTAGACATAAACCTCAAAGAATGTTTTTTTGTAATTCCATGGTACATGTAGATAATAAAGGGTGATTAGACAAGAATTTTTTCAATACCCTCTTCTCCCAAAAATTTTTATACAGTCATAATTGATTGAAATTTCAAGATAGCACCTCTAACTACATTACGAAGATCATTCGGTGCTAGCATACAACAATACGTTTACTAAGAAAGTTGATTTTTATAGTGTTTTTGAAGAATGACTATCTAAATTATCATAATTACATGTAGGGTTGGTGACTGGGTATTATAAAAGAATAATTTATGCTGTATTTTTCAATGTATTTTTGTATAAAAAGAATTTATATGATTGGAGAAATGAATTTTAAAGTAAATAATGGATATTCTGATCCATATCTTTTATATAGTGGCCACTTTAGTGGTGCATAAGGGAAACATTGTGGAAATATCATTGAATGAGCGGTATAGGTGGTTTTATGAACAAAACCTTTTAAAACCCTCCATCTGTTGCTACTGGTGTGCCTATAAAGTTTTATTGGTGTGAAATTCTGGGGAACACCTAGAATTAATGTCCTTTAACAATAAATATGTGTAACAATTGTTGATGATATGGTCATATGTAACTATTCCTTCTGGCTATGTCTACTCCGCTATATGGTCAAAGATAACTGGCAATAAAGAACAGAACAACATTTTTAGATGTTTGAAATATTAGTTAGATCTAGACACAAGAATCAAGAGTGAAAAAATATTCAATATATGTGTATCTAGTGTTAGCATATATGATTTGAGCAATAGTGATTGGTAAGATCATTATTGAACCATCAGCATAAATGGATTTATTTTATAATTCTTCTTCCCACTCAATCTCAAATATCCACATTACTAAAATTAATAACCATCCAGTGGATAAAATTTCATTCATTGTGAAGTTATAAAAACCTATTGGGATGAATAATTATTCATTCTTTTGATGTCCTTATTTTGTGCTATCGATAGCTACTGCAATGTTAGTTTTTTATTTTCACCTTCCCAATCTAAAATGTTTTTTTGTCATCATCATGATGAATTTTATTATTCTTATCTTTCTAAGGATAATCTGAATAATTTTTTTCTCGTTTCTTATGGCCAATGGGAGTTCAGGTGTGGTTTTGGGAGATTAGGATTTTAGGTCTGCTAATATAGGACCTTTCCGACAAGATATTGTGATATTGTTTACTATTTTATTAGTTAATCCTGATGAAATTTCATTTATTGTTTCTCCCCCTATTTTTAATTATATTAATGTAATTTTCCCTAATTATTTCATTACACGTCAACTGATGATAGTGGTAGACTTTAATATTGTCCCATTAGCTGGTACACATCCCATTTGGAAACATTATTATTATACTCCACTGGTGGAGCTGAAAGAGATTAATATTCATTTGGGTGATCTAATGCCAACATGTGTTTTTCACCCTAGTGTTTCAACATGGGCTCCCAAGTTCTCTCTTCCAATAATACAGATTGTTGAAATTGATTGATCATTTACTAAAATAATTTGAACTACATAACAATTATGAAAATGAGTCCATTTCCTTATGTGGAAGATATTTTTATAATTTAAATATTTAAATGTGGCATTCAATGATTGATCTTAAATATGGTTATCATCATATTAGTGTTCATGAGTGTTATAGAATGATGATGCCATTTAGTTTATGTAATGATTTTGTTAATATAATATGAATAAATATGTTATGATGAATACTCTAACAATTTTGATATATTAAATGAATGAGATATTTTATCAATATCTATCTCTATTTCTAGAAGTTTATATGGATGGTATTTTGGTTAAATGAGATTTGAGCATGATCATGAGGATAATTTGACACTGTTATTAGAAATATTGTGTATTCATTGTTTGAAATGGACGATTTTGAAATGAAATTTCTAGATCCAATAAGTGAGGTTCATTTATCATATGTTTTGTGATAATTTAATATTAGTTTAACATAAAATGGTAAAATATATTTTTTCATAGGAAGATTCAAGAAAAGAAATTTTAAATCATGGATTTCATGTTATTTTTGGATACTATTAAGGGTTTGTCACGGATATATATATATATATATATATTTTCATTAACTTGAATTCCATTACAATGAATGAGGTTAAATTAATACAGGTTAAAAAATGTTGGCCTTCATCAAATGAGCTAAAATAACATCTAAAATTAGAAATTCTTTTCATAATACCTATAATCTACTTGTGTGGTAGCATACATATCGTTAAATTTTAATCTACATGAAAATAATTACTCCACTCATTTTCAATAACATTACATAGTTATACATTCAATTATGTATTGGTGGAACTATATTTTTTTATAAGAGTGTCATATAATTTTCTGGCCATATGGGTTTTAGATTTATCTTCACATAGAAAAATATGAGTCTTAAATGAGATGATGGTTGAAATACCTATAAATGTTAGAATTTTATATCTCCATTACCCCAAGAAAAGTAAATGTAATTTCACATTATATCATAATTAAAGTTCCATCAAGAACTATTTTGAAAAGGAAGGATTATTAGAAAAGTATGTGTATTTTTTTAGTTACATATGCCTACTCAATAGGATGTATCAGTCATTATTTTGATGGTTTTTTATTTATCATCACACCCATTGAGTATATTTTATGATTTAGTAGTAGGATTAATAGTTTATTGGAATTAGACAAAACCTATATCATAGAGAGATATTTTGGGTTTGTCAATCTCTTCATGTGCTATTCCATGTTTTTTGGCACAGTTTGACATCCCATGATGTGTGAGGAGATTATTTTATTTAATTTTCATAGTTCATTATGGTCCCCTCATCTGAGAACTAAAAGGTTGTTCTAGGAAGTGAAAAAATGATTATGTTAGCATATTATGAAGTGTGACATTGATGGTTATGTGTCCCACTATTAAACCTTCCAAAAGATAAATAAAGTGCATCTTAAACATTTTGGTTTTCTTCTACATCTTCCAAATCCAGTTTAGAAATGGAATGAGATATACATACATATTTTAATGGGATTACCATGGACTCCCCGAGGGAGGAATGTTATCAAGGTGTTGATTGATTGGTTCTTAAACTCAAATCATTTCATTCTAATAAGGGACACTACTAGAGATAATGATATGGGTAAGCTCTATGTTAAAGACATATTGAGGATACAATAGTTTATATTAGGTATTTGATAATATATCGATACTATTATTACATTAGGATCTGGAGGAGCCTCCAGGTGGTGTTGGTAACTCATTTATTGTTTAGTACAACTTATCATCTCGATATAGTTTTTAAGAAAAAGTGTTCTATTTAGATCATTGAGGATATGATTTGTGCTTGAACTTGGATTTTTGTGGATCATGGGACATCCATTTATAAATGATAGGGTTTCCATATAAAAATATTGGTCATTCATTAATATGAATTGATTCAATTGATTATTTGAATGTAGGACAAAGTAGATCACATATTTATTGGTATGAGGCCAGTGAAAATTATTTGGTCGGACTGAGTTTGGTTCCAAATATTTCCACAAGGATTTAGGATTTACATTGGATATTGGTTTTTGTGTAGAGATAATATAAATCATATATGAATCATCAATATAATCCATTGGAGTTTTCCATATGCAAACAAAATTACATGACTGTTTCTCATCAGTTGGGTCATATTCATCTTAACAATCCAAGGATGTTGGTATTGAGATATGTTATACCATTTTAGGTTACTAAGTGGCTTCGTCAAGATTCATATTGTTTATAATTTCTGGTTTAGTTGAATGTTATTCTTGATGTTTTCCATATACTATAGTTTAGGATATAACATCTAAATTCCTACCACATTTGAGATGCTTATAGATTGAGTTAGATCCATATGTGTCCTTTGATGAGCGTACAATAGAGTTCATTGACCATAAAATGAATTTATTTCATGGGAAGTGAAATATATAGGTAAAATATTTATGGAGAAAAAAGTCAGATTCTCATGTGACATAAGAGTGTGAGTCATTGATCAGGGATAGATTTCCTTACTTCTTTACTATAATTAATTATTCCACATGAATTATTGGTATGGAAATTATAGTGGTGGAGAGTTAGTAACATCTCATTAAACACATTCTTGCAATTCCATTATCTTTTCTTCTTTTAACATTTTAATAGGATTTGTCTTAGGAATACCAATAAGTAGTTACATTTTCAGAGAAAGTGATCTAAAATTTAAGGAAGTATGTTTGTTTTAATTTATGTAGTATGGGTATAAATGTGTAATATTGTTGTTGGGTTATACTTTGTTTGTATAATTCGTGATGTGGTTTGGGTTTTCATGTAATAAAATTGTTTTTATAGATTTTGAGAAATAAATGTTGTGTCATGGTGAAACACAAGGTGTAATCTTTTTGGTGAATATATCATGAATATGGTACATATAATTAAGGGAGAACATATTGCGTATAAGTTACTCAACATTCAATGTTAAAAGATCATTTTTTAATATTTAGATGATGAATTCTTTAGTGTATCAAAGACTCAATATTTTCACAATGTGAAAGGGTTATACAATATGTAACTATCATTGATTCGGATTATAGGGATTATTGTGAGTGATATGTTTGTTAATTACATGTGTATCTTCTCCACACTCGAAATAATTCTCCAGAATTGATATTTTGGCGGCCTCCAATCATAATATATTGATTCATTTAGTGATTTCTCATTATTTTGGTTGGGTTTCATATTTCTAGATCATTTGTGTGATCCTATTTTGGGGGTAGATTCCTTTTTAGATGTACTATAGAGGGTCTATGTACTAGAGTTATGTATTGTTTTGACATCTCCACTTAACCTTTTGTTAAATTAAATATATTATTTGATTTTTATATCAGTTAATTGGTCTCCATTGTTGTTTTTTATATCCTTTTTTATGGTGGATTTTTTTTGAAGGCATGTGCAGCCTGAGCTTTGAGGTAGGATATTCCATGTCTTCCTTATGTTGGTGAAATGAAATACACATTTTTTAATAATTTTTTTCATTAAATGAAATGGAATGATTGACTTATTATATTTGAGTTTTGGAAATTTTCTTTTATAATATATGGGATTACCCATGTTTTGGTATATGGTAAAGGGGTTTTGAAGAATTGTGAAATGGTTTTATGAAATTGTTTTCAAATCTCAGTTTGATGAAAAGGGTATTAGGAGCTATTTTGGAAATTATAGCACATGTGAATCCTTGGGAACTTATGTTAATGGTGTAGTGGAAGTCCTGTTCAACTATATGAGGGTTATCATGGGGAATTATGCTACTCTAGAGTCCTTGTTCTTCAATTACTTGTAAGACCTATTATAGGTTTTATATTCATGGTTGATCCTATGATTTGTAAACTCAATGTGTATGTCTAGATGCATTATTTATGTGTGATTTCTTATTTTACATATGATATTCCTTACTATCCCAAATTAGTAATATCTTTAGCGGGTTGTTACATGTGATTATACTTTTGGATTGTACTGTTTAGATTGTACATAACAGTATTTTATATTAGATGAGATACATGATATCCATTTATTACATATATATGTTTTGGTATATATAAATGGAAATATTTGAAACTGGTTTACCTTCTTTTCTTCAAATGTGAAAAATGGGATGTTGTAAAGATTGACCATAATTTTGAAATAAATACAATGAAAACTACTATCAGGGACAGGTTTATTTAAGATTTAGAATTCTTGTATTATTTTAAAGAGACCTAATTTGGAACAAATAGGTGAGAAAATTTTAATATGGTAATATCAAAACATCTGTACCACTTTGGTGACTCATAGATCTTTTTCGGTCATTCTATATAAGGAAAGGAAAATTTTTGTGGTGTGGTGGTGTAGCTTTCCTGTTGAGTCAATAAGGTTATCTTACGACTTCTCCATTTCTTATGGTCTTATGTATTGAAAATCAAAAAAACTTTTTTACATGTTCATAATGTTTTCTTATATAATATTTTTTTCTTAAGATCCAAATTTTTCATTACATTATACTTATAGGATTGTCATTCCATTATAATTTCAGAATTTTCATTCTGTAATACTTATAGATAAGTCATTCTGTTTTATGATTCTAGCTCTGGGGAAAAATAAATTCTGTTTTATGATTTTGAATCTGGTGAAAAATTCATTCTGTTTTATGATTCCAACTTCAGTGAAAAAGTCAATCTATTTTATGATTCTGAATCCAGTGCCAAATTCATTCTATTTTATGATTCTGAATCCAGTGCCAAAGTCATTATGTTTTATGATTCCCTATCCAGTGAAAAATTCATTATGTTATATGACTTAGAATCCATTGCAAAATTCATTCTGTTTTATGATTCTGAATATGGTGCGAAATTCATTCTGTTTTATGATTCTGATTCTGGTACAAAAGTTATTCTGATTTTCTGATTCCGATTTCGGTAAAAATGTGATACCAGTTTCACATTATGATTTTCTTTTTCTTATGAATCCATTTTCATGATAATTTTTTTCTTAAGAATATATTTTCTTGATAATGTTAGAGTTGTTTAATGTATCATTCCAATATTATCATATTCCATGTTTTCTTATAAATAATACTTATCTTTAACTTGACATTGTTTTTTTATACTTGAAACAATGTCATACAATCTATTAAAAACTAACTGTTGTATGTTTGACAGGTTTCCAGGTCCCTATGAAATTTAAGGAAAATATGACCATTGGAGTGGAACAGACCATTGGGATGTTTTTCCTATAAATATAAGTCCATTTGAATGAGAAATATACATTGTAGAGAGTGGATGAACATGATGAATGTGAAAAAGATTTAAAGTGATTTCTAGAGATAGGATCTTACAACTCTCAGTGTTTCATGTGGATGTTATGAACAACTTGTTCTGGCTTTAACAACTTGTTCAGACTAGATTTGGGCAGACTCTGATCATGCTGATCATGGGCTTTCAGGTTTCTAAGACAGAGGTTATGATTTCCTTCTAAATCGAGGTCTTGCAAAGATAGCAATACAGATACCAATCTTAACATTGAGGGATTACCTGGGATTGGGTAAGATGAACTTTCTTGAAAGTATAAATCAAAGAACCTTTATACAAGGTTATTGGATACACTTATCTTTGGGTTAAAAGAATCTTATTACTACTTGTTTTCTATTTCAAGTTGTTTTATTTCTGCTGAAATCTTAACTTTGTTAAAGTTTGAAAGTATTACTTTCTTATACTTTCTAAATCTGTTACTTTGATTATATTACAGATTCTATATGATTTTTGGTAGAATCTTTCTACTAAGAAAATCCTTTTTAAGTATTTATCATAAAGTTGTATAGTTTAAAAAATGTTTCTTCAAGAGGTTTTGTAGATGATAGTTTAACATTGTTAAACTAACCATTAAAGGTTCCAAATGATTTTTTTGAATGAATACAATTCACCCCCTCTTGTATTTGAACATCTCATTACATATTCGATCCTACATTTCTGTCAATAGAGTTATGATTATATAGATGGTGAGATGGGTCCAGCCTTACCATTTCATCATAATGATACTTTTGGACTAGATATTAATTTTTTTCCATGTTCTCCTATACATGCCTCTTGGAGATTGTTATACTACCTTTTCAAATTTATAACTTCTATTTTTCTCTTTTTTTTATGATATATTCACAACTACATTTTTTCTTATGTTGTTCCTTTATACACATGTTTATATATTTCATTTTCTCTACTTCATATTGGGTGATATCCTTCCATTGGTTTAGTTTTTTTCTCGGGTGTCAGACTCATGCCCATTAGGATCAGGGACACCCATTCGGTATGTGACGGTTCATGTCAGGTATTGGATTGAGAGGGTATTTGGGGTTGTTTTGTAAAATGCATTATCTTTATAACTAAATTTATTGAATGAAAATGTATTTGTGATAATTTTATGATTTTATATGGATAAACTATTATTTATCCCATTTTCATAATGATCTTTGAAAATGGAAAAATTACTCATGCATATGTACGACCTACCATCTCCATAACCATTTTGTAATTAATTTTATAGAAACATATTTCATGATTTTTCTTAAATGTTCAATTGGTTTTTAAAAATGATAATTATTTCATGATTCATATTTTTGGATGGATAGAAACATGGTAAAATTCAAGGGCCCGAAATAATCAAATAAAAACATATATGAAAAACTATGTGGTGATAACCCAAAATGTGATTTTAAAAACGGGTTTCTAATAAATGGGTAATAAATGATCCTTGGTAAATCAAATATTAATAATATTTATAATATTGGATCTGCATATTTTTTATATATATTCATTTATTATGTAGGAGGTTCAAACATGAATGAATATTGGGGATACATATAATAAAAGATTTATAATTTTTATTTTATATCATTGAGACATATGAATATTCACCATTATTTTCATTTGTGTAGTTTATATACTAAATTTTTTTTTTATATATTTAATCACATTATTTTCATGATATTTACTTTTCCATTGGTTTTTATGATTTATTGGGGGTTGAAATTATAATGATTACAATAGTGGAATGGGATTTTTAGTTTATCTTTAATTTCATGGAGCCATAAGAAAATTTAAAAATCCCTTAATATAGGCTATGTATATACTAAAATTCTACATGTTATAACATTAATATCCTTCATTATATAATATTAAATTATTCAATTGATTTTATTCTTTATTGGGGCTTGTGATTCAAATGATAACTTTAGTGGTATGGTATTTCTATCCCAATTTTTTACTTCTGTGAGGCAATTGTCACAGTAAAAACCAATTTTCATTTTATGTTTTATACAATACCTATGAATTTATTTTATTAATATTCAGATAAAAATATTATCTAGATTTTAAAATCAATTTTAGGATCTTTATTTTATCAGGTTTATGGTTTAATAGTTACCACAACGGTATGGTGTTTAGGTCTCAATTTCAGTTCATTATGACATATATTTTTTTATGAACAAAAATTAATTTTCAAGTTAGATAGATATCCCAATTGACATTAAATATTTTAATTTTTTTTTAAATTCTCGTTATTTCTCAATAGATCATATGCTTACGCTTTTTATGATGAAATATTGTGATCTACCTTTCAATAAACTTGTACATTTTATTCTAATCAGGTTATATCAGAGAATAAATGTTTTCCATTCATTTATATATCTTAATATATATATATATATATATATAATAACATGATTTTATATTTTTTATATTCTTAAATTAATTCAATTTCTTACATAGCATGGACCAATATGCTCAAAAGAACCGTGATATACAATAAAATTTTAACATGATAGTTGGAATAAAAAAGTGGCCATTGGGAAGCGTAAATTTTTTATTATAATAATAACCTCACCAATGAATGTATAAATGGAATGAATTTATCTCATAAATTAAAATTTTATATATTTATATCATGTAATATGAAAGTATATTATGTAAAAATTATAAATTATGTGTTTGTATTTATATAAAATAAAAATGATTATTTAATATTTTATAATTAAAATAGTTAGTTAAATTAATTTTTTTTTTCATAAAATAGATTAACAAAATTATTATTTTTACGTATAATTATACTATAATATTAGGAGACCTTATTTAATTTCTCAAAGTGTCATAAATTGAGTTACAGTTTTAAGATCTGTATTTTTAAGTAAATTAGTATTTTAATTAGAAATTAAATTTCCCATATTTAGATAATTATTTTCATAAAATGGATTCAATTTTTTAAATCTACACATTGAATAATGGTTAGGGTCAATTTTTTATATTTTTATTAAATTGTTAAATTTCTTATGAATAATGGAATATTGTAATTTATGGGTATATAGTAAATACAATAATTACTGAGTCCTGGATGATGTATAGATGAGATACTATCTAATTTTTTCAATAAAAATGAACTAGTTACTATACGTATACATATGAATTTGCATTATTTATAGTCTTTCACCAAAAAATAAACAAAATATTAAAATTACCAAAAAATTCATCTCTCATCCATTATAAAATATCCCCTCACAACCCATTGTCATCACACCATACAATAATTGAATATTGCCCAAAATATGCCAAATTTTCTTCTAAATTTTATTCCCTTTATCTGCTACCTACTGGTCTACCATAGGATCAAATTTGTGATTCTTATGAAAATTCTCATAGAGACATTTTCAAGGAGTAAATTCCTCCTTCCATCCCTTTTATTTTCCTTTATTTTATTATTCTCTACTCACTCCTATAAAATGAGTCATGATAACTATAGTTTCATATGTATTAAGGAATGTTATTGTGTATATAGAATTCCTGTCATCCAATCTCTTCTCTCCTCCTATTATTCTATATATGTATACACTACCCATGAGGTTTTGATTCACCTTTTTCATGGTTGATGAGTTTTCATTTTCAATAATCACCTTCAATCATGGTCATAATAAGTTATTATGGAAAAATAATATTTTTATTATACATATTATTACTTCAATAATATTTGGGAACAAATTTATAGACATAATGTTAAATAAAATTATTCAATTTCTTGATGGAAGTAAAAACGACAAAAATAAAATAAAACTTTTTCATCTATACTATATCAAATGAATCGTCCTATTAACGTATCTCCAAATGATTTCTGAGACCTTTTAAATTTTATTAATCGAACCAATACAATATATTTAATCTTATGGAGAATTATTCCAATTTGATAAGAACTTCCATAATTATACACAAGTGATGTTATCATGAAATAGTGAAACAGACACTCCAATAACAATGAAATTTAAAATTATAACACATCAAGATAGATATAAGTGAAATTAATAAGATTATAATATATCAAATAGATATTTTATAGGATATAAATTAATATATATATATATATATATATATATTACATTATGTACATGTGAAGAAGTTTTTCAGACATAATGTATGAGGATTCTCATATAACTTTTATATTTTTAGTTAGTTCTTATTTACCAATTATTTTATTGGGTTGTTTATGTATTCTCCCCTTTCATATATCATATCAAGAATTTTATTATCTTCAGGGAATTTAATGATTAATTTTATAATTAAAACATTTAGGGTGCATTCAGTTTTAATGATTATAAAGTGGTAAGATATTTCTTAACTAAATTTTCATTTATTGTGTTTGACTTCAATTTCATCGACTATGTAATTATATAGTCATGTAAAAAATTAATTATTTTTTTTTATTTTTTATTTTTTATATAAATGTGGATGTATAGTAGAAACATATATTCTATTCATTTGATTAATGATATTATACTTTTAAGGTACTTTATCTCAATATTTTATTCTTGAGGCATATTTTTAATGTTATGCACCTAATTGTTTCTATAGTGTATATTATACCCCATTAATTAATGATCATCATTCATTATAGATATTCACAAATATTCAAATTTTCTATATGTTTTATAAAATTATTTTTTAATCTATATTTCAATTATTTATATAGTTTTTTAATTAAATGATATTGATTATTTAGGTAAATAATTTTAACTCTATATATTTTACTCAATTAGTATATATTTTATTAAGGTATATTAACTACTAAATTAAATCCATCAATTATATATTTGATAAAATATTTCTGCATTCATACATAGTATAGGAACATTTATATATATCCCCTTAATGCATTGTTTATATCACAAGATGATAACGTTGTCCAAATTAACTTGGTTTTTTACAAGAATTATTAAACAATCAGGTGAATGGTATTGACGGGGAAATGTACCATGATACATGATATCATTGAATCAAATTATTAATATTTTTCAACATTAATATTCTATTCATTATTATCCACATTATTTTTACTATGATATTATCTATGGATTCATATTCTGATCAGTTTATTTATTAAAAATTTATTTTTCTAATATTTTAAATTTAAATAATGATTATTCTTTTTCATCTCATGAATGAAATTTTTTATATTCAATGGAATTTTTTTAGATTTAAATATACCATTCATAATCGAAATGATTCATTTATCATTTATTTAGGAAATATTTCATTTTACTTATCCATTACTGAGTATTTGATCTAGCCAATTTGATAGATCTCATTTTCATAGGTTAAGAAGGTGAAATTTTCAAATGTGTTCAATAATAAAATTACATTAAATTTTTTTCATTGTGTTTTTATTTTAAAAGTATTAAGGGTACCATGTACGTATCTACCTCATCAATATAACTAAACATATCAGTCCTTTGGAATTTGACTCTTGTATCTTTGCCAATGTAATAAAGTAAGGCTCTAGCTCTGGGAGACTGAGGTCTAGGTCTTCACAGATTCTATCATATGCTATTTATTATAAAACATGGAAAATATATTTAACAAAAAAACAAACCAATTTACAAATTATTATAATATATTCTAGTCTTTGAAAACTTTTTCCATTTGAATAAATTTAATTTTTTGGCTCAATCCACATGATGTTTATAAGAACTCTAAGTGTGTGCCTATATTTAGTGATGGATCCTAATTGAATTAATGGCATAAAAGACCATATATAATATAATGAGTTTATTACTGAGAAAGTCATCATAGTAAGTTTTGGGGATGAAAATATAATGACTATATTATGGTATTTTAGCCAGGTTATAAATAATGAACAAACTAGACCTATGTTGGATCGTTTCATGTATTTGAAGCCTCCATCTATTGGTGGGACTAAAAATCCAGTGGTTTCTAAGAAATGTACCAAGTCCACTGAAATGATATTTCTATAATTAAGATTTATGTTAAGGTAAAATTTAGTACAATCAGTATATTTCCTCATTGAAGATGCTAATAAATGGTGTTTATTGATATAGAATAAAAATTAAAAAGAATAAATTTAAGATGTGGAACATAAATCTTACAGAGAAACATTATTCGATAAAAATTTCCCTTACGATCTCTTAAATAAAATGATGAGAAAATTCGTAATATTAATTTTAAAGGAAGAAGAGAGATTTTTTATTATTATTCTACCTTCCCAATAATATCATGATCTTATATACATATATACATGATTAAAAACAATATTGATCACGTATTCGAGGGTTTGAAGGTAAGCCTATAAAGATAAGTAGCTTATCAAACATTTTCCTAGTGCAATTAAATGATATTAGGTTCTCTCTAAAAAAGAGATAGAATTTTCAAGAACATATAAAATAAATATAACTAAATTAATAATAGGGGGAATGATAACCAATAGAAAAGTAAATCCCCAATGAAGAACATGGATGTGATTCATTTTCTGTCTTCTAAAAAATTTGGGAAGAAACAATTGGAAAATACATTAATGGAACATCAATATGTTGAATTATAGTGATAAGTTAATATTTATGATGATTAATAGGGAAAACAATCTATTTATATATATTTATTGATCTACAATGTAATGAGACATTATTAAAACCAATTTCTCAATAACCATGTGAATCTACAACAAAAATACTAATGGGAGATGAAATACGATATATTATTTCTACAATAGAGATTGAATTACCAATGATGTTATAACTGATGCATTAATCCTATAATCATATTTCTCCAATTCATTATTTAATTATAGATCATTACAAACTTATTTATACCCAGTTTTCAAAAAAATTAACATTTAATTTTTTATTTCAATTAGAGAGTTATTAGTCAAAACTACTGAGGGATGTCTTATTACCACAAATAAATGTTGTAAAGTCTCTATTATTTAATATAAAAATTATATATATGTTTTCATAATCATCATAAATATGTTTGACCTTTAATAATCCACATTATGGAATGAAATATTAAATATGAGGAAACAAAATTTTACTACATGATTGAAATTACAATCTATGATGAAGATATCTAATTCATTATCATCAGAGGAGAAAAACCATCCTATAAATTCTATATCTATCCACCCAAGTAGTTGTAGACAATGTAATTCTAATAGAGGAAGAGAAAACAACATCTATTGATAAATAAGGAAGTCATAAAATTTAGTATATACCTATTGTACAATAATACATTGACTTTTCCTCAATAATTACCTAGATATCACCTCATGTGTGAAGTTGAGTTTTCTAGTGATTTAATTCTTATTTAAAAACCAATATCAATGAATCCTTAAATAATAAATGATGTGATTTTTTTTTATTTTGAAAAAAGAAATAGATGAGTTATTATTAGGGATTTATTGACCATATAGTTTATATATGGGGGTTCCCTATTCTCATTGATAATAAGAAAGATAGAACCAGGAGGTTATGTATTGACTATAGAAAAATATATAATGTTTCAAAAAATAACATGTGTACACTTCCTTGTATTTATTTTTTATTTGATCAACATTAGGGAGATAAATATTTTTCAGAGATTGACCTTTGTTATGGGGATAATAAATTTTTACTTAAGAAGAATGAATTATCACAAAATCATTTCAAATGTGGTATGGACATTATTATTTAATATAATATTCATTTTTATTGACTAACACACCATCAAATTTCATTTATCTAATGAATATAGTATTTGAGGAATATCTTGATGATTTTGTTATAGTTCTAAATGATGACATTATAAGAAATTATGAATGTTATGAAGACCATGATAATAACATGTGGATCATTATTGAGAAACTCATATATAAATGCATATATGGTAAATTTATCAAGCCTGAATTATGGATTCATAATATTATTTTTTAGTACACATTTTCTATAAGGATGGAATCTAATTTGATCTGGTAAAGATGGCGACAATCAAAAAATAGACTACTAAAATAAATGTAATTGATGTATGTAGACTCATTGTTTTAATATGAAACTATTTTCATTTAATTTATATTTTTTCAGATAGGCTAACCCATTCACACATAAAGGGATTATCTTCCAATTGAAAAAAAATGTGTATAATTTTTTGAATAATCAAAGTCCATATTATTCATCCCTTAATATTGGACACTATAAAAAAGAAATTATTGGTTTGTGATATAATGTGACCTACTATTTTGGGTCCATATAGAAAATTATAATGTAATTTATCATCCATCAAGGTAATTGAAGGCCCATGAAAAAATGTATCCAAGTTATGATCATTATTTGTCATCAGTAATATTTTTTATGACGATATGGATATCCTATCTATATGTTGAAATATGTAAGATATATATAAATAACTTGAGTTTGAATTATTTCATTATATATGAAACAAAAATCAGAAGGAAAATAAATAATTTGAGTTACTCAAAAAATATGATTGATAAACACAATACCACCAAGAAAAATAAAATAAGGTAGTTGGTGAATTGAGTAAGAATGATAATGGATTTCTGACCACAATGTGGATTTTGAAAGATACTATGTTAATGGATTTAGTAAAATTGGATTTTATAATTGTTATAGAATAGTAAAATACACATTTCATTCAAATGATATCTAAACCATCATTACTAGAGAAGATAAAAATTTCTCAACCTGATGATGTGAATTTTATAAAAAAACTGTTTAGGATGGAAAATTGGAAAACTTTGAGCACATCAATGGAATTCTAATTTTTTTAAAGAGAATATATGTTCCATCAATACCTGACCTAAAAATAGAATTATTGGATGATACTAATAGATCAATTTTATCTATGCACCCATGTATTACCATGGTTTATTATGATATGAGGTAACCTTGTTTTGTGGGATAATATGAAGTTTGATGTCTTTAAATTTGTTTCAAGATTCATAGTTTGTTTACAAGTGAAGGATGGGAGATGCAATCTTATAGGATCTTGAAACTTCTACCCATTCTTCTATGGAAGTGGTATGACATTACGATGGACTTTGTCATGTCACTACAAAGAAAAAATATAGGGAAAGCTTCCATATGTGTAATTGAGGATGATAATTCAGAATAAATACATTTCCATTCCATAAGTGAAAACTTATCACTTACTCTTCTAGAAGGAATTTATATTATCGATGTTTTAAGACATAATGGTGTACCTCAATTGATTTTTTATGATGGAGATCCCTATTTTACGTCCAAATTTTAGATGAGCCTTTAGAATTCACTAGATACTAATCATCATGTCAGCACCTCCTACCATCCTCAAACTGAAGGACATTCATGAAGGACTATTTAAACATTGGAATGTATGTGGGGTCATTTTTTACCTTTTCCATTGTTCTCCAACATTAATATTTTCCTTTATATTATTCAAATGGTTCCTTATAAAGCTTTATATAGAAAGGGTTGTTGTACACCAACATATTGGGTTGAGTTTTGTGATGCGTTATTTATAGCCCCATAAATTATTGAAGAGATAATGAAAATGATAATGGATATTCATGCTCTTAGTAAAGTATTTTAATGTAGGAAAAAGTTTTATTATAATAATGGGAAAAAGGTTTTGTAATATCAAGTGGGAGATCGACTCTTTATGAAAGTATCTCCATGTAAGGGTGCTATAAGATTTAGAATGAAGGTGAAACTAATCCCTTTATATATCAGACCATTTGAAATTCTTGAATGAATTTGAGATTCATATTATCGATTACTAATGCAACCATATCTCTCTAATGTTTGTGATGCATTCCACAAATCATTAATATGGTGGTACATGCCAGGACCAATGCATATACTCAAATATTAATAAATAGAAATGTAAGTTGACTTTTTTATAAAGTGGATATCCAATCAGAATTCATAAAAATAGAGAAAAATAATTAATAAATCGTATGACTAGATTGATAATGGTTCTCTACAGAAACAAAAAAAAAAGATAAATCAATGTCAGAACCTATTTATTTTATGAAGAATAACCAACCACATCTATTTAGAAGTCAATATTTTTGAAAATTTCCAAGATGAATTTTTCTATGGGGGTGAATATAACACCCCAATAATTTACGTCACGTTTCTGCGCAAATAAATTCAATTCCATTCATTACATGGAACACCTAGCTTAAATGAACCATTATATACAATTAAATATTAATAATCCCATTAGAATAATAATGTTACCATTTGGAAAATAAATATTTCTTCTTGAATAATAACCACAACTATTAATTTATGTTTAAAAATTATGTATCTTATAAATGAAAATTTGATATATTTACCTCTATTAATATGTAAAGAAATGTTTTAAAAATGATAAATTCAATGTTCTTATTTTTTTGAAATGTAATTATTTATTTAGAATTTTGTAATTAAAATAATTATTGAAATAAAAATTTATTTTCATAAAATATATTCATAACATAATATTTTGTTGTCTTAAAATTATAATAATTTTTTATGAGACCTTATTTAATTTTTTGTGTTTCATAAAATCAACTATAATTTTGTAATAAATCTTTTTTTTTGAAAAACTTATGATTTTATTTATGATTTTTTTTCATTTTTAAAAAATTAAATTCATAAAAGTTCTTCACATTTTTAAATAAACTCATTGAAAATACTTTACGGTAAATATTTAGTATTTTTTTAAAATAGTTTAATTTTTACGGAATATTGAAGTACTATAATGTATGACATTTATAAAATAATGAATTATTGATTCATGGATGATGTTTGGATGTGTTAAGTAATCACTAGATCAAATTCACATACAATTTTTATTTTAATGATTAAAAATTATCTACAACATTTATATTCTAGATCCAGAATAAAAACCAAATGAATAAAAAAACAGAAAACACCCCTCCCATCCACTATAAATATCACATCGAACCACCCATTTTTCACACACCTTATATGACATTATGAATATCTTAAATATTCCCACTTCCCATACCAAGCCTATTTACCACATCTAATACATTATTTTAATTAAAAAATTACTAAATCTATGTTCCTTAAGAGGTTCTGAAGGATATATTTTCAAGAGGTAAACTCTTTATTTTATACATTTTAATTTCTTTTCAATTCATTTTATATCCTCAGGTCCTTTCTTCCAAAGTGTAATGATTACCCTAGTATAAAATATATACATGAATATTATTTTTGTAATGGTATATAAAAAATAAAAGCTCATATCTAATACAATTAATATGAAAATAAAAGCATTGTTCGTGACGTGTCAATTCCCCACATTTGTGGAGAATATTTTTTAATTTTCCATTAATGTCATAAAATATAGACATAAAACATTTTTTATAATTAAATAATATTTTAATATACATATTAAAATTTAGAAATTTTTCTAGAATATTCTTTATGCATAATATTATATAAAATGATATAAGTTCATGATGGTCGTAAAAACCACCAAAATAAATTTAAATAATTTCATCAACAATACGTCATACTGATTCATCCTCATACCATATAACCAAATGATATATAAGGACAATTGAATTTATTTAATTGAATTAGTACCACATAATTACTCTTTTTAAAATTTATTCTAATATGAAACGATCTTCTATAATTATACACAAGTGAACTGATCATAAAACAAATAAATGTATACTCGAGGAACAATGATATTATCATTATTACACATCAAACAAGATATAAATAAACATAATTAAACTATAGTAAATGAAATTTATGTTAAATATGTTAAGAATTAGTTAATTAATTAATATTATTTTATTATTAGTGACAATAATGAGAGGTTATGAATTCTCTCAAACATAAGTTAAAGGATTCCTCATCTCACTTTGATTTCTATGAGATATGCCTTTTCCCAACTTCTTTATTGTGTAAAGTGTAAGTATACTACCATTAAATATATAACAACATTATTTTAATTGTCCTCATGTTATTCAATTATTTATTGCATTACTAATACATTCATGGTTAATACAGTTCAAAGGATTACAAAGTGGTTTGTGGTTTCTTATCAAAAATTTTGTTCATAGGGCTGAAAATATATTTAATTTATAATGTCATTCTAATTTTATGTGTAAAATGAATTTTGATTCTGTTATGTGGTATTTGAGAATTTTATGTTTATTTATATTTAATACTCATATTCTATTCATTTGATTAAAGATATAATCCTTGTAATGGATTTCTTCATAGTTTTCATCCATTGAGTAATTTTTTTTAATTTTTCACCAGTTTTATTTTATATGGTGTATATAAAGAACCTTTTTATTATCATAATTCATTTTATATTTCATTAAATATATATATTTCTTCCCTCATGGATAATATTATTACATAATACTTATTAAATTTTTTCATATAGTGTTTACTTTGAATGTTATTGATTAACTAGGGAAATAAAGTTAAATCTATATCTTTTACTCAATATAGATATATATTGATAAGACAAATTTATTCAAGAAATAAATTGATAATTTATACATTTGAGGAATGATATGAACATGATGATATAGGTGGGGCCCAATCACATATATCCCCTCAATGCATCAATAGTCTCATGATATGAGAAATATTGATAAATTAAATGGGTTTTTAAAAATAATGATTATAACATCATGTGAATGGTGTTGATGGTAATGGTTACATGATGCCGAAGATAATTACATCCAAATTATTAACCATTTAATAAATTATGATGTCAATAATTATTATCCATTTTATTTCCACTACCATATTATCCGAGGATTCGCATTGCTCACATGTTATCGATTAAATGGATTTTCTTACCAATCCTTTAGTTTGAGAGAATCAATACACATTATCCACTCATAATTGAAAAATTATTGATTAAATGGGATGTATTATAGTTTTATATATTACATTCCATATTTATTATATTTAATTTATTTTTTATTAATGAATGATTTATTTTAATCAACCATTAATGGGTATTAGATATAAACCATTTATTTATCCTCATTTTCTAAGTTTGAAAGATGATATTTTTGAATGAGTTGAAGGATTCAATTACATTACTCAATAACATCTTAGATTTTTTTTACAACAATAATAAGGTTACTATCTATGTATCTACTTCTTCAAAACTATTAAAATGATCTATAAAACAGTATTTGAATTATATATATTATCTAATGTAATTAATTAAGTCTTTGGAACTAGGAAAATGAGGTATATGTCATTATAATGTACCAAAGAGTCTAAAAAATGATTCAATGAAAATTTTCATTTATATATCTTTACTCAAAAACAAATTTTTTTCCCCAAAATTGGTTTATAAATATTATTTCAATTTATTTAAATATCTAAAAGATTTATTAAATAAATTTTTACCCAATTTTTTAATTTTACAAAAAAAATTGAAATGAATCTTCTTATAGTTTTCCATACAATTCCAATTTGACATTTAAAAAAATGTGACACATATCATAATTTTTTACATGTAAATAATGAATGGAACATTACAACATCAAAAAAATTAGTTTCTTAAGATTCCTTGATATTTTTTCAAGGTGATATCCAATAAAAAGGGTTTTCTAAAATGTTTCATATTTTGAAAATTGTTTTCAATGTGGATGGATATATTCCACGATAAATATATTAATTTAATTTTAATTATTATTTTATATGTTTTCAGGATTATTTTCTAAGGAAATGATTTATAATTTTTTTAGCAATATTTTATTTTAGGAGGTTATATTAAAATAATAGTTGTCTCCCTATAGAAAATTTCCACATGATTTATCTTCGGATATCATTCTATATTTAATTTGACACCCTTCGATATGGAATATTGTTTGTTGAGGAAAAGAAAAAATGAAACCAGTATAATAACTTCTATAAATGGTTTATAATGAATTCATTATTATGAAACAGTTTTACATTCCATGGGTTAATAAATGATAAAATTAAAATGAAACCCACATTTTTTCCATGATTTATGAAACTATGAAATGATAAATTGATTACAAAATATGTTTTTTGGGTTATGAAATGATGAGATGTTTATCAATCCCATTTCATTTCACGGGTTATGATATATTTATTTATTTTCTATTTTCACACATATTTATGATATTCGTTTTGAGATGGGTTGGACCTCTATCTCCCAAGAAATAAATGGGTAAATATTCAAATAAAATGAGACATGTAGGACTGGAAGGGGGAGTAAAATTGGTTAAGTAATGTGATTTTTTCAATATAATCATCTTGGGATTAATAATTGACTACTATGATGGTTTGGGGAGTCATCCTATGTCACAACCCGACCCAACGGGGCTCGAGTCGCGACTCCCCAAGCCCGCCTCCAATAGGCCAGGGGCTGGCGACCAGCGCCGAGTAGGCTATCACACACATGGGAGGCATTAGCCTAAGGTACCTGTACACACGCACCCACAAACACCTCCATGCAACAGTGCAGAGATATAGAAACTGGAAAGTAAATGCATGCATACACTATCCCACAACCAGAGAGAAACCGCAAAAGTAGAAAGGGCAAAACAGGGCCCACCAAAAGAAAACTACAAAGTGCGTCCAACCTGATCTGAAGAAGGGGAACGCTGCCACAAACACCCACCGGAAAGCTCCCTCGGCACAGCTCCGGTAAACACCCTGGTCAACTCGCTCACTAAGCTCCGCCAGCTCCAGGTCCTCCTAGGACTCCGTCAAAATGCCTGTGGTCTGCACAAGACACAAACATGTGCGGGAAAAGCCCGTGCAGGGGTGAGTATAAACATACTCAGTAGGCACCCCAAAAACCCAAAACCCAAGGGACCAACTGAAAGGCAACAGTCCGCTTAACCCTGCCAGAGGGAACCCAAACGAGAGAGAAACTCCATCTCGTGACCATCATCGGCTAAACACAACTAGACAGCTCAGCTCAGCTCAGGTGTATGCCCATACATACACCTTGAACGATCCAGATATACACAGCTCACGCCACAAAGCCACAAGAGGTACCGACCTCATCACCAGCAACTGTCCACAGCCAGGAGAGTACACCACACGAACACTGTCATACCAGATGACACTCATCCGAGAGATACACTCCATCGGGTCCTAAACAAACATCTCAGACGCTCACCCGAGAGACCACGCTCGTCGGATAACATCACTGAGGAAACATCGCTGAACCACTATAACCACCAAACTCCTCGGATAGGGGATCACAGCTAGGGTCCGCTAGGGAATACCAAGACCCACTCCGGTATACTTAGCTCACAGATAGGGGATCACTCCTAGGGTCCGCTGGGGGATACCACGACCCGATCTGGCGTACGTAGTTCTCACAGATAGGGGATCACACCCAAGATCCATTGGGGGATACCACAACCCGATCTGGCGCTCGACAGAACTCCACACTTAGATAGAGGATCATCGTCCATATAAAGATGGTCACGACGATACCGGAACCCTATCTAGTATAACTCGTGATGTAGGGGATCGAACCGACGATGCCACAACCCTACCGAAACCACGTGCTGAGTAGGGGATCACATAACCAATGATACTGTAACCCTACTATAAATCACATGCTGAGTAGGGGATCGTATACCCGACGATTCCACAACCCTACTGAGCACGACCCACCATGTAGGGGATCATATTTCCAATGATGACACAAACCCTACGGGGTTAACCTGTTAGATAGGGGATCACCGCCCGTAAATAAGCGGTCACAGCGATACCCAGAACCCGATCTAGGTAAAGATGCTAGAGGATCCACTCCGGGCCCACCAGAGGGATACCACAACTCTAACAGTTTAAACAACCCATTGAGAGGATCACAAACACATATGAAGGTTGTGATACCACACGAAACCTTGTAGGAACGAACCAAGGGAGAACCCTAGACCACTGCTGGTCCAAACGTCGCTAATCTGAGTGACCCACCACAACACCACACTGCGCACCTCCAAAGCGAAAACCGAGGCAACCATCGCGTTCCACGTGGAAAAACACGCAGGATAGGCTGTTTACTTGCCCGAAATGGAGCACCGGTGAAAAATGCACTATTCACCGTAGCTAGCTCGTGCGGGGCCCACACAAAGATCCCGAAACCCATCGAGCAGATCACACCACGTCGATCCACTCGAAAAAACAAGCGGAATCGACTACTCGCTCGTCCGAAATGGACACCTAGTGGAAAAGGCACTATTCACCGAAGCCCGGCTCGGGTGGGGCCCATGCCTGGATTCCGAAACTCATCGAACAGAATGCACCATTGCGTTCCTCTCATAAAAACACACAGGATCGACTATTCATCCGCCAAAATCGGACTCCTGGTGCAAAAGCTGCGTTCCTCCGCAAACGCCAAAACCCGGCCTCGTGGGTCCCACACCCCGTTCATAGTCCCAACACCCGGAAACCATCTCAAAAAGTACGCCATACCATCAGGGTCTCAACGCCACTGACGGCACGTCAATCGGACGCTCCGAGTAGAAGTTACAACGGCCCAAAGTCATAAAATAATAAATTAATATTATTTTATACGACATTTCTAACTCCCGGGCCACGATCCCGAACATTTAAAGCCTCGAACCCACACCGGAGGGTTAGAATCATCGTCAGGGTCGCGTCGCCGCAAACGTCGCGCCAATCCGGCTCCTGGATTGCATGATACGGGGGTTAAAAGACCCCCGTATAAGAAAAGAGGTCGGCCCGACCCCGACCGGCCGGTCCGGCCGGCTGCCGCGGCTCCGCCGCGGTCCACCGGGAGCCGCCGGGCTCCGCCGGCGCTGGAAGACCTTTTGCGGACCGCCGGGGGCACCCCGGTGGTCCGTTTTGCGATCTGGAGGTGCCTACACGACCCTCGGGACCCGATCTACACTGCTACGACTTCAATTTGCAGAAAAACACAACAAAAAAGGGATCGGGGGTTAAAACTCAAATACGCCTACCTCGCGGGCGAAATGCCGACGTTCTGCCTCAGATCTGTGCTCCAGAGCTTCCGCTGCGCGCTCCTGGAACATCCGCCGTCGAATTCCGAGCTCATGGGCGCTTCGTTTGCTCGATTCGGCGGAGCAGCGGCGAAGAATGGCGAAGACCGCCGAGAGGAATGATAATGGGGGGGGGGGGCACTGATATTTATATCAGCGGCCCGCCGGCGCCAAACCCGCCTCGGACCCGACGCCCGATGCGAACAAAAGTAAGGTCACCCCTAGGGTAAAAGCACCGTTCTAAACGTAATGGAGGACTCAGATTTTCCATTCGAGACTCCGTTCAGAAGTTATTTGAGCCGACGCTCGCACACTAACTTTGCTACTTATTTACAGAAACGCCCCTGGTGGCGTTTCTCACCGCAGGCCTGCGCCCGCAAATTTTACACCCCGCCTAGGGTAAACGGCACGTTCCGGACGCAACCGTACCCTCAGATTCTAGTTCTGAGCAACCGTTTGGGAGATATCACACCCCCGCCATGTGCATAGTATAAAAATACTTAATATTTTTATAAAATTAATTCCGGGCACACCGGGCCTTGGAATCGCACGCCGTCTTCGCTCCTAGTTCTGGAATTATTTGTAGAAATATTCCAAAGTATTACAGGGCCAAAAACCCGAGTCCCTACATCCTCCCCCCTTATAACTTTTTGTTCCTGAAAAGCCCTAAGCACAAGGAAAGCGACTGGACTCTCAACTGGGTCTCACACACCAGCGAGCTCACCAACCAACACCCACACAGGGTCTTACCAACACCCTGAAAAAAACTCGAGCAAGAAACAAAAGGTAACAAGGTGTACCTCTACTGCAGTAAGTAGAAAATACACAAGGTGTACCTCTATCCACCCGCGGTGCCTCTGGGTCAACAGCCTCCAGGGCATGCAGCTGTCCTCGCCCTCGGCCACCAGCTCCCTGAGCATGGCGTGGACCACCTGGGGGTGGTGGTGGTGGAAACTGGTACTGCCTACCACCGCCTCTTGCTACACCAGTTCCGCCGCCACGTACGCCGCCCTACAGACCTCCTTGCTCGAGACGCTGCCTCTGCCAAGGCGGTCCATCGACCAGCTCCCTCTCAGTAGCACGTCAGGTGTGAAAATCTATAACAAGATTTCCCCAACCATTGCAAGTGTAACACCGCCTCTCTTGCGGCTGACCAGAACTAGCATGCGAGCCCTGAGCCTCAGATCCTCCATTCTGGGGTCGCCTCCTGAAACGTTGACCACGTCCTGACCCCTGAGTCTGTCGTTGGCTACCAGATGCCGATCTGATTGACAAAGTCTCAGCTCTCACGTGCCCAACACTAACAGGCGAGATCTGATTGGCCAGAAAAATCTCCACCACCAACGCTCGCTCCAACACTCCAGCATAGGTGGGCAGGCACAAGGAAACCACACCTGCTCGGATGTCCCTGTGTAAGCCCTGCTCGAAGGTCTGCGCCCTAAAGAATGGGTCTCGAACCATATCCAGGGAGTAGCGCGACAGGTCTGTAAACCTCACTGAGTACTCCGACACAGTCATGCTCTCCTGTCGAAGCTGCAGAAGCTCCGGGATCCACACTGACCTCAGCTTCACCAGATAGAACTCCTCCCTGAAGAGCCGCTCAAACTCTGCCCACGTGAGCATCTCCTTGTCATGGGACTGCGTAACCAAAATCCACCATCACCCGGCAGAACCATGCAGAAGGCTGGCCGCTAGGACCACCATCTGATCCGGAGGTGTCCTCACTAGGCGGAAAACTCGGGTGACTGCCTCAAGCCAGTCATCAGCTGCCTGGGGGTCTGGATCACCCCAGAACCTCAGAGGTCGCTGCCTCTGGAACTCGTGCAGTGCACTCAGCCTGCACGCAACCTCGTCCTACACCGCCGGCGCAACCAGCTGCTCAACAGGTGGTGGCTCAACTGGCAGACCACCTGGAGGTGCAACCTCAGAACCTGCGCCCTGCTCCAAAGCCACTACACGGGGCAGGTCATCAGCACAATCCTGCTGCGGAACCCTCACTGGCTGTCGTCGTGGAGGCATCCTGAAATACATTCAAGACGCACCACAGTGAAAGAGTATATCTAGAGAGCTGACTCAAGAAGGACAAGGAAAAACCAAAAACCCAGTCCTATATGATGCATGTACCATTATGTCCCCGAAACCAGTGTACGAATGTCCCGAGTCGAAAGGCAGGTTATCAGAGTCCTGGTGTATGGATACATTGGCCGCCGCACCAACACTAGAGTCCCTGTCCTGAAAGCCGAACTCAAAACACCCTAACACTGCCGCTATGCAACCCAAACCAAGCTCACAGCTAGACCAGCTATGCTCTGAGATCCCAAAGGTGGAACCTCCTCTGATACCACTCTGTCACGACCCGACTCAACGGGGCACGATCCGCGACTCCCCAAGACCGCCTCCAATAGGCCAGGGGCTGGCGACTAGCGCCGAGTAGGCTATCACACACATGGGAGGCATTAGCCTAAGGAACCTGTACACACGCACCCACAAACACCTCTATGAAATAGTGTAGAGATATAGAAACTGGAAAGTAAATGCATGCATACACTATCCCACAACCAGAAATCAACAATAAAAGTACAAAGGGAAAAGCAGGGCCCACCAAAAGAAAACTACAAAGCGCATCCAACCTGCTCTGAAGAAGGGGAACACTGCCACAAACACCCGCCAGAAAGCTCCCTCGGCACAGCTCCGGTAAACACCCCGGTCAACTCGCTCACTAAGCTCCGCCTGCTCCGAGTCCTCCTGGGACTCCGTCAAAAGGCCTGTGGTATGAACAAGACACAAACATGTGCGGGCAAAGCCCGTGCAGGGGTGAGTATAAACATACTCAGAAGGCACCCCAAAACCTGAAAAACCAAGGGAGCAACTAAAAGGCAACACTCCACTCAACCCAGCCAGAGGGAACCCAAACGAGAGAGAAAATCCATCTCGTGACCATCCTCGGCTAAACACAACTAGACAGCTCAGCTCAGCTCAGGCGTATGCCCATACATACACCTTGAACGATCCAGATATACACAGCTCACGCCACAAAGCCAGAAGAGGTACCGACCTCATCACCAGCAACTATCCACAACCAGGAGAGTACACAACACAAACACTGTCATACCAGATGACACTCATCCGAGAGATACACTCCATCGGGTCCCAAACAAACATCTCAGACGCTCACCTGAGAGACCACGCTCGTTGGATAACATCACTGAGGAAACATCGCTGAACCACCATAACCACCAAACTCCTCGGATAGGGGATCACCGCTAGGGTCCGCTAGGGAATACCAAGACCCACTCCGGTATACGTAGATCACAGATAGGGGATCACTCCCAGGGTCCGCTGGGGGATACCACGACCCGATCTGGCATACATAGTTCTCACAGATAGGGGATCACACTGAAGATCCATTGGGGGATACCACAACCCGATCTGGCGCTCGACAGAACTCCACACTCAGATTGAGGATCATCGTCCATATAAATATGGTCACGAAGATACCGTAACCCTATCTAGTACAACTCACGATGTAGGGGATCGAACCGACGATGCCATAACCCTACCGAAACCACGCGATGAGTAGGGGATCTCATAACCAACAATATCGTAACCCTACTATAAATCACATGCTGAGTAGGGGATTATATACCCGACGATTCCACAACCCTACTGAGCACGACCCACCACGTAGGGGATCATATTTCCGATGATGCCACAAACCCTATGAGGTTAACCTGCTAGATAGGGGATCGCCGCCCGTAAATAAGCGGTCACAGCGATACCAAGAACCCGATCTAGGTAAAGATGCTAGAGGATCCACTCCGGGCCCACCGGAGGGATACCACAACTCTAACAGTTTAAACATCCCATCGAGAGGATCACAAATCCATATGAAGGTTGTGATACCACACGAACCCTCGTAGGAACGTACCAAGGGAGAACCCTCAACCACTGCTAGTCCAAACGTCGCTAACCCAAGCAACCCACCACAACACCACAATGCGCACCTCCTAAGCCAAAACTGAGGCCACCATCGCGTTCCACGTAGAAAAACACGTAGGATAGGCTGTTTACTCGCCCGAAAAGGAGCACCGATGAAAAATGAACTATTCACCATAGCTATCTCGTGTGGGGACCACACAACGATCCCGAAACCCATCGAGCGGATCACACCACGATGATCCCCTCTGAAAAACAAGCGGAATCGACTACTCGGTCGTCCGAAACGGACACCCGGTGGAAAATGCACTATTCACCGAAGCCCAGCTCAGGTGGGGCCCACGCCTAGATTCCAAAACCCATCGAACGGAACACACCATTTCATTCCTCTCAGAAAAACTCACAGGATCGAATATTCATCCTCCAAAATCGGACATCTGGTGCAAAAGCTGCATTACTCCGCAAACGCCAAAACCCAGCCTCATGGGGCCCGCACCCCATTCATAGTCCCAACACCCGGAAACCATCTCAAAGAGTCCGTCGTACCATCATGGTCTCAACGCCACTGACGGCACGTCAATCGGATGCTCCGGGTAGAAGTTACAACAGCCCAAAGTCGTAAAATAATAAAATAATATTATTTTATACGATGTTTCTAAATCCCGGGCTACGATTCCGAACCATTAAACCCTTGAACCCACACTGGAGGGTTCGACTCGTCATTAGGGTCGCGTCGCCACAAACGGCACGCCAATCCGGCTCCTGGATTTCAAGATACGGGGGTTTAAAGACCCCCGTATAAGAAAAGAGGTCGGACCGGCCCCGACCGGCCGGTCCGGCCGTCCCGCCCCGGCCGCAGGCCCTCCGCCGTCGGCCCGCCCCGGCCAGCGGCCCTCTGCCGCGTGTTGCCGCACTGGGCGGCCGGCCGCCGTTGCTCCGCCGGCGCCGGTGCCGTGCCGGCGGACCTTCCGCGGACCGCCGGGGCACCCCGGTGGTCCGTTTTGCGATCCGGAGGCGTCTACACGGCCCTCGGGACCCGATCTACACTTCTACAACTTCTATTTGCAGAAAAACGCAGAAAAAACAAGATCGGGGGTTAAAACTCAAATCCGCCTACCTCGCGGGCGAAACGCCGACGTTCTGCCTCAGATCCGCGCTCCAGAGCTTCCGCTGCGCGCTCCAGGAACGTCCGCCGTCAAATTCCGAGCTCGTGGGCGCTTCGTTTTCTCGATTCGGCAGAGCGGCGGCGAAGAACGCCGAGAGGAATGATAAAGGGGTGGGGGGGGGGGCGTGATATTTATATCAGCGGCCTGCCGGCGCCAAACTTGTCTCAGACCCGACGCCTGATGCGAACAAATGTAAGGTCACCCCTAGGGTAAACACGCCATCTTGAACGCAACGATGGACTCAGAATTTCCATCCGAGAATCCGTTCAGAAGTTATTTGAGCCGACGCTCGCACACTAACTTTGCTACTTATTTACGGAAACACCCCTGGTGGCGTTTCTCACCGCAGGCCCGCGCCTGCAATTTTTACACCCTGCCTAGGGTAAACGGCACGTTCTGGACACAACTTTGCCCTCAGATTCCCTTTCTGAGCTACTGTTTTGGAGATATCACACTCCCGCCATGTGCATAGTATAAAAATACTTTAAATTTTTATAAAATTAATTCCGGGAACACCGGGCCTCAGAATCGCACGCCGTCTTCACGCATAGCTCTGGAATTATTCGTAGAAATATTCCAAAGTCTGACAGGGCCAAAAACCCGAGTCGCTACATCCTCCCCACCTTAGAACTTTTCGTCCCCGAAAAACCCTAAGAACAAGGAAAGCGACTGGACTCTCAACTGGGTCTCACACACCAGCGAGCTCACCAACCAACATCCACACAGGGTCTTACCAACGCCCTGAAAAAAACTCGAGCAAGAAACAAAAGGAAACAAGGCGTACCTCTACTGCATTAAGTAGAAAAGACACAAGGTGTACCTCTATCCACCCGCAGTGCCTCTGGGTCAACAGCCTCCAGGGCATGCAGCTGTCCTCGCCCTCGGCCACCAGCTCCCTGAGCTTGGCGTGGACCATATGATATAGACTTCCTACAACTTCCTGAGACAGATCATATGATATTGAGTTACTGTAATATGATTACTAATTCATAAAAAAAAATGTATGAACGAGCTTCAACACATTTTGAATTTTCAAGAGAAAGTGAGAACATAAAATAATCTAAAAATAAAATAAAATTTAGGACTGAAATAATTTCATTTAATGATGAAAAAATTTATAAATGAAAACACCAATATATTTGGAAAATGATTATAAAATTTTTTATTTTAATTAATGATGTGGTTTGTGTATGCTTCAATTCAAGTGAACGTTACATTAGTTAGGGTGTGGTAAATGAAATATTTTGGTCAGATCATATATTTCATGCGGTAAGAAGGTTGATAAGATTAGAGGGACCAGTAGAGTATTTTAATGGGGGTTCTTGGTATATTAATGGGTTTCATAGTATGTTTTTAAAGGGTGTTAATGCAAATTTTCAACTACATTTTTAATGGATTTTTAGACAATTTTAGTATCAAATTAAGAGAATGGTTAAGTTGAATAAAATATAGATAAGATCATCATTATTTTTATCGATCAAACCACAACAAAAATAAAAATATATATCATGATATATCATTATCATAGGAGGATAATCATAAAAAACTACAGAATCACCAGTGAAAGAGTTTATGAAGATATGTCAATTGTAGAATTTTCCAAACATATATTTCAGTTTTTATTTCGTTTAATGAAATTTAGAAAAATTTATTTGACTTAAATATGATTTTTTTTATGATAATAAGATCTATATGTTGAGATATCATTGAAAAAATTTATATGTTTATTCTAAATATAGTTTAATTCATGAACTATAGAAGTGATATTGTAATTATTTTGGAGAACTAAATCAATGGTTTCTGAATTAGAAATACTTAACTAAAATTAAATAAATAGATATTATATCTAACAAATAACATTTCTTAATGATTATTACTATATAAAATATGTTTTACCATAATAAATAAATGGAACATTATATAAAATTTTATATAAAACATAAATCATGAATCATGTTTAGAAAAAAGTACAAATATATATGAGATTGAATTAGATAGTGTGAAAGTTGATTAAAATTTAAATATTTTTTCAACTTATATAAGAAATATTTTGAATAAATATCCATGTACTATAGGTCAAAAATTTAGAAAAATATACTGTTTTAGCTATAATTTACTTAAAAATATTATAAATTATTTTTTGAATGATTGGAATATTGGAAAAATAGATAAAAATAATGACAAATTAGCTCTATGAAAATCCAAATAGTGTTCTCCTTTTTTCATTTTCCGATAAACACTATAGATTGTACATGCATCAATTCTTTGAATTAGTGGTTGAAAATATTTTCGTTGTTCCATAGATATATTAACCAACCATTGGTTCACAAGTGTTAATGATTAGGGAGGTAAAATGAAATTTCGACCACTGTAATATAAATATAAAGTAGTATTAAAAATTCTAACAATAATTATATTTCTATTTCTATTATTATGTTAATATATTATGAAAATTCTAATATATTAATTTTTTAATGAAAACAATGATTAATAATATCTACCATAATAAATATAATACATTTATAATTTGATTATTCATGAAGTTATAACTATTTAGGTTTAACATATACTCTTGTACAATCTCATCGATCATATATTTGATAAATATATAATAATTTTTAAACCATATATAAAAAAATAATGTATAATTTTTAGAAAATAACCCTATCTAAATACATAATACCAACATTAGGTTAAGTAATAATTAAGTGAAATAATTATTTCTCAAGATATAATATATAGATGGATTCATATTTTGAGGTGTATTTACCCAAATATAATTCATATTATCAAACGATTAATAAATACTGATACAAATGTTTATTGAAATAGATTATTCCTTTCATAAATTCAACAAATATATTTCCTCCGTTGATACAATCCAACACACCATAAAAAATTAAGCACTATATTTTGATAGCATATGACCCCATAGAAATATTAGTCAATATCATTTATTTAATAATGTTATAGTCACACACCTAAAATATGAAATAAAAAACTATAGCATAGAAAATCTATAAAACATAATTTTTTTTTTCGATAACAGAGTATCTATGTTACATTTATTTTTTTTGCTATAATACATCAAAATGAACAAACACACACAAACACCCCCAGAAACTTGGGCAGTATTTTTCATGTCCCCCTACATAATGGATAACACTTCTACCAAACCATTTTTTTATTTTAAAAGCTCAACAATCCAGAAGCTTGAGGGGATGAACACCCACATTAAATAGATTTATAGAACTTATCATTTGTAATATTCTGTCAACCCTATCAATTATTAGTATCACTTATACCCTTTATATATGGGTTGAAGGACCATAATATAATTGATCCATTTGATGAACCACTTTTATTGGTTTCTTGTAATCATTGATTCATCTGTAATTCATCATTATTGAAATAAATATTCGTCATAATCAAGGTTATTGTTACACCACATGTGGTTAATAATGTAAACTAATTCATGTAACTTGAGTATTTCCAAGACCTACATATTCAGAAACCTTCTTTTTCCCTAAAAATTCTATACAAATATCATTACATTGATTATATTTACCTATCATTAAATAAATTATGACATAGATTATTCACTTAAATCCGGTACATTCATTTCTCCCCACACACTGGTAGAATGATACCTCCACCTTTTTCCATAATACTTTCCCTCTGATGTATTTTTTTATTGGTGGTATAATATATTGAAACACACACATACCCCCACAATCTTGTAGAAGAATGGTTATAATCCCCCCCCCAATGGATAACAAATCCAACTAACCCTGTACAATTTATAATTTCTTGAGGGCCAAACAAATTTATTTTCTTAAGATAGACATTAAATGGACTGATGGCCACCACTATATTTGATTATCCGTACACATTATATTTTCCCAATGGCTCATAATGACTATGTTAAGGGACAAAATTCCAACAATTTGAATGATTCATTAGTGAAACCAATTTAAATCATTTACTCAAGAGACCTAAATATAGTGAAATTAATAATTCATGAAGAAAATAGACATCCCATATATGCTTGGTGTTGATCCACCTGAGATCTATGCTAGAAAATGATTCATGTTTCCTTGGTTTCCACTGTCCTACATCACCCAATACCATCATTTATTCACCAAAACAATTCCATATTATTCCACTTACATTCTTCATTAAAAATTTCATTCCATCAATGATAAACTCCATTATCCACTACACATATCCACTATTGTTACATTGTTTACACCTTGGGTTGGAAACCATTATGGTTTTCATTGACCATCACCACCCCTAAGGTCATTCCCCTACTATCATAACAATGTATTAACACTAACTACAAAATGTGGATAATCGTTATACATGATATTCTTCTTGATAACATCCATGGTCTATCATCTCACCTTTTTATGGGGAAAACATAAAGACAAATCGACTAAGGGAACCACATATCACCAACCACATTGAAAGAAGGCCACACTATCACCACATAATGAAATGCCCTCACCCACCATTGAGTGGTGGTTACTCAGAATCCCATTAGCCACATCCCTATAACTTAATAAAAAAAATCCATTCCAGAATAATGGCCATGTTTGGTAGGTCTTATTTTTTATCCATGTCCCTATATGATGTACATTTGTAGAATTTACAACATAGGTATCATCTAGAACACATAATTATTTAACTATTTTATTACATTGATGTTCAATTTCTACAAAAAAAATTAATGATTAGTTATGTTGACAGTGGTAAAATATAAAATATATATTTCCCTATATATTGAAGTATGATATACATATATGGTATACAATGTCTGTATCATAAGATGAATTACTTTTTAATAATTTTCATTATGATGATTCATGAACTAAATATATTTTTTAATGATTATATAAATAAGATTAAAATATTTTACTACACTGTCAAACATTAATTTTTTTTATGATTTATTAATATTTTATGTAATTAAAATTAAATTTAATATTCTTGGATATTATTATTTTAATGATAAGTCAAAATTTAAAGGATAATTTTTTTTGAAAAATTGTTTATTGAATTAAATATTTTTTATTGATTTCTAAAACATGAAGCGGATAAACAATTTCCAAATTGTATGTTAAAAATATTTTATTATCTCGAATAAAAGGTAATAAACAATAATAATTAATATTAAATACATGATTCGTTATAATTGTAACTAGAACCCCTGATGGATGGGAATTCCAATGAAAGTCATCGTGGAACCCTTTTTAATTACAAAAAATTATTATTCTATCTAATCTATGATTCCACTATGGTTTCTTTACAATGACATAATAAATAATTATAAATGTTAAGCTATTTATTGATTCACATTACTATTATCATACAATAACTTCCTAATTTGTTCAATCATATCTACTTATATAGTTATATATGCTTCAACAGAAATATTTTTTTACATATAATACAAATTATTCAAATTTCCAAGTTATCCCTTTTATATAAATTCCATAAATCTGATGTGTTACCATTTTCACTTTTATAATTTATTGAAATATTGATAATTGAATTTGATATGTGGACTAAATTTATATATACCCAAAGGGGATAAAATATTGATTAAAAATCATAAGTATTATAATATGTGGACATTAATTTATTCTTTGACTATAAGATGACACAATGACGTGCATCATAAAATACTGAATACATATTAGTGATGATTATGACTTTGATGTCTAATATATATTGATGACGAGTTTTTTAAATGTGCTAGGGTATCATATTGATGTTCTTTTATAATCTAGTAACATTGAATATGTTATTTCATTGAATAAAAAATCATTTCCCATAGTTATTTGTGATTCATGTAAGAATTTTTATCTGTATTATTTAATTATTATATAAATCCCATGAGGAAGAAATCACTAGTTTAATGAATTATGATTCAATGTTATCGAATAACATATCTATTTGTTATATACCATATTCATATCTATGTTCCTTGTTGATTAATTCCACTATTATTCTCCAAATTATATATATATATATATTACATATCATTGTGGATGATAAATTAATTACCAATAGTAATTATAAGGACACGACCATAAAAATTCCATATTCTTGAACTAAGTTAATAATTAACATTGCAGATCTCTTCAAGTTTAGATATTTAGATAGTTAAGTCATAATATTTACATAAAAATTTTATTATTACATGTAGAAACATCTACTGAGATTCCCTTTTTTACACAAAATAAAAATTCTTGAAAAAAAGGGTCATGTCTACCTCCATGTTTTAGACAACATGCCTTTTCCATGATCCCATCCTTGACCCTATTACAGTTTATGTCTTGAGAAAAACATTTAAAAACAGGGGATGAGCATAAAAGTCTTAGTAACGAATACACAAAGAAGGGAAACTGTTAGTTTTTCAAAACAACAATTAAACCATGAATACTTTATCATATGTAATACTTTTCACCTTTATGAAGTAGTAAATACTCATCACTGAATAAAAGATCATTGCTTACCCTTTTCTAACCCAAAGACTACCATAAAACCCATATAAATAACACATAACATATAAAGGTTACTTGGGACCTAAACATACTTAAATGGAATAACCATACGGTAGACTTCCACACATATCACTAAATGGAATAGCCATATGGCCGACTTCCACACCCAATGAATTGAAGTTTATAACATAACCACCCATCCTATTTTATCACGGAACCACCTGTCATTTGTTTTATCACCTAACCACCCATCAAATGGCGAAGTACCATTATAAAATCATAACACATACAACAAATATAAAAAAATAAGCTATTTCAAAATTTCAATCAAATAATATCACATAAATATATTGACATAAAAAATCAATTATCAAAACAATTTTCAATACCAAAATACGTAAAAGAGTATATGGTATTTTTTCCCTTTTAAAAACATTATGTCTTGTTAAGGAATCCATAGAGGAAATAATACTGGCGGTGGTGGAAAGGATGTTGTCACCGCTTATATAAAAAGAACCATTCATTTTTATCATTTAGTAAAATGATTCATAGAAAAAGATTCCCCATTAATGAAATGAAAATTAAAATGAATTTATATATAGTATGAAATAACATCATTTATTAAAAAAAAATTCCTTGATAAATGATGATTGATACGAAGTCCCATACCTTGTGTCCGACTTGACCCGTTTGTTTTTTAATTTCCATTAACTCGGGTAACTCTTATTGGTTTTAACCAAAATGACTACTTGATGTGCATTATGACTAAGTTAAGGCTTATGGAGGAGGAGAGTGATGTAGGGAGCTTAATTAGGCTGATTTTGGATGAGATAAGGGGCTTGAGAGGTCTGAGGAATGGGTTAGAGTATAAGGGTAAGGACAGGCTCTTTAGGAAAGTGTGAAAATATTATTTTATTATATAATGAATTTTGGTTTCTAAAGGTCCAAAACCAATTAAATTCAAAGATAATATGACACATGGTATAAATAAAATCATCCAATGGGAATTGGATAGGTTTTCGATATTATTTTATTCTTTAAAGTCTTATTTATTTAAGTTATTTATATATGATATAAACACTACATAATTATTGTGTCATAAATATTTTAATTTATTTAAATTTAATAAAATTTAAAAAAATAACATGATGTAGTAAATAGTCACATATTTCTAAATGATATTTATAGTCAAAAGGATAAGTTATATAACACTATGTAAAAATTAATTTCCTAAAAGATATTTGTTTATGTCATTTTTTCTTTACTTTAAATTAATTAACCTAAAGTGTCATTATCACTCCCAAGTGGCTCCATGGGGTCCCAAAATCGACCCAAGGATGCCCATGGAGGGCCATGACTCATCCAATAAGGTTAAAACAAGTGTTAATGAAAATTTTTATTATTATAATATTCTTTTTATAATGAATTACCCTATTTACCTTTAACTGCAGAAAATAAAAGTCAAAATTTACTATTCACCAAAATTATTTTCATCTTATTGAACAAAATTTTACATAAAAATAACAAAAATTTATGTAATATTTTCGAAATTCAATTCACATAAGTGGTAAAATTTCATTTAAATGAAAATGTCACTTTTTTACCTACTACTTATTGGTTTCAATATTCAACAAAAATTGATGTTTTGTAGAAAAATACAAAAAATTCATCCTAAGCTTTATTTGATATTTCGAATACAAAAATGATGTATTTTTTAACAAAATCAAAACATAGAAGTTGGATTGAATAATTTAAAATTAATTCCCATTTCCAATACAAATTGCGTGTATTTAAGAAACAATATCTATAAACAGATTGATAGTTGTTTATGTCCAATTTTAATGTGAAATTAATTCTAATGACCACCAGTGTATTTAATGGTAAAAATACAATCTAATTAAACTTTAAAAACAATTAAAAAGATAATGTAACCACATAAATAAATTACATTAAAAGGTTTTTTTGAATTAAAATACAGTATTTTCCGCTATTCATTTAAAAAAAATTATCCAAAAAATACAAAAAATTTACCCAATGTAAAATTTGATGTCCCAATTCTAAATAAGAATTTTCTTTTGGTCCAATAGAACATATAAAAGTTAAAAAAACTAAATTTAAAGACGGTTTTCCCTCAAAAGGAGGTAAATCCACCTTTTAAAGTAAATTTTGCTTAAAATTAGATTCATTCACATTTTAAGCTGCTAACTTTTATTGAAAAAATGTAAAAACATTTAACAAACATGTTTAATCATATTATAGTAAGTTATGTTCATTCCCACCAATACAACGGCTAGGTCTTAACTTCCTTTTAAAATAATAATATTATATTGCTAAAGTGCAACGTAAGATTTCAAAGAAACCTATTGTTGCGTATCGGGTACACCATCGAACATAGCATCCCCATTAAAGTAAATTTAATATTTAATTACCAACTATTAATAAATATGAAAATATCATATTTCTTTATTTACTTGGGATGTTACATCTTTCCCCCCTTTTGGAAATTTTGTCCTCGCAATTTTATTCACTTATCAAATAAACACTACTAGAATTTTTCCTTTTACCAAAGGTTCTAAACCATTGGTATATTAAATACCAACTATTTAAAATACCATGGCCATGTAATCTGTGGGTATAGTTTTATACCAATAGTTCTGTGTAAACTGTTGGTATATGTGTTAAAGTAAGAGATATACCAATGGTTTAACAAACCGTTGGTATATGGCATCCTTATACAAATGGTTTAGAACTGTTGGTATATAGTGTACAATATATAAGATTATACCAATGGATATAACAATACCATTGGTATAATATACATCAGAAGGTTATAACATCACTTTTGAAAATCATTGGTATTCATATGCTGCAACTCTATAGTGGCCAGCAGCCACCTCCAACCTAAAACTCTCCATAACCTGTAAGAACACTTAAAACTAGAATCCAAAAGCCTACACGACATGTTTATTATTCATTCATAATTCAGAAATTTAGAAATTTAAAATTCATTCCTCACTCAAACCACAACATAAGAGAAAAATACAGAATCCAATACATCCATAATTGAAATGCAATATCACCCATAACACCACTAAAAAATTAAAATCCAATACATCCAAAATCTAATACACATATCAGTATTCAAAATTTAGAATTCATAACTAATACAGCCAGAATCCAATACATCCAGAATTCAGAAATTTATAATTGAAAATACATGACACCCATAACAATATTCAAAATTTAGAATTCACTCCTCACTCAAACCACAACACCAATACACACAAGAGAAAAATACTACATGTTATAAAAAGCACATGGGATGTTTACTCATGGTCTTGGGTTGACTATATTAAAACCAACAGAAAATCATGGGTAGAGTGGACAAGGATCATGATACCCATAAGATAGAAAATGGTAGTGGTAATGTGATAGACCTAAGATGAGTTATAGGAAGCAAAATGGATGTTTATATTCCTCTAATGACTATATATCCATGTATAAATGGTTCCTGATGTGTTAGTGAGAAAAATTGGCCAATCTCAACATATGAGATCGGTTACCAGAATAGACTTCATGTTTTTCATAGTCTTTTCAATTTGAATATGGGGGTATGTGGATAATTGTAATTTTTTCTCCTCGGTGTGATGTGAGATGGATCCCCATTTTGGGTAATCGGTATGAATATCCAATTATGTCTTTGGTATTGGGTTCCCAAAGGGACTTTGGTTGGTCCTAGAACCCACTTCATGAGGATGGTATTGGTGTATTAAATGTGATGTGTTTTAGAATATGGTGTAGGATATCCTCACATGAGAAGTGGATTGTGTGAGGCTAGACCATGTATCGCTGTGCTAATGTATCAACATAATCTGAATATGTTTGGTCGGTTTTCCATATGCCACATGTTATTTTCACTTAAAATCTTGTCCATTTCAAATAAAAGTGAGTCATTTTAAGTTGTACCAGCCACATCATGCCTCATATTGAGGCGATTTTGAATTGTACACATCACAAATGACGCATGGATCGTTTTCATATTGTATAAATAGAATCTGAATGCGTTTGGTTGGTTTTCTACATGCAAGTTGTTGTTTTCACTTAAAATATTTTTCCTTTCAAATAAAAGTGAGATAGTTTTAGTGGTTCTAGCAAAACCATGCTTCGGATTTAGGCAGGGTTTACTCGTACACATCACAAATGTCCTATGGATCGTTTTCCTAAAGTATAAATAGAATCTGAATGCGTTTGATTGGTTTTCCATATGCCAGTTGTTGTTTTTACTTAAAATGTTGTTCAATTCAAATAAAAGTGAGACACTTTGAGTGTTACCCGCCACACCATGACTCTAATTGAGCCAGGGTTTACTCAAACACTTCAAAAATAAACCATGGATTCTTGTTGTAAAGTATCAACACAATATGAATCTATTTGGTCGGTTTTTCGTATGTTAGTTGTTTTTACATAAAATGGTGTCCATTTAAAAAAAATAAATGTAGATCAAATGATAATGGGAAAACCATGCCTTATATTAAGGTAGGTTTGACTTGTACACATCACATATGACCCATGGATCCTTGTCCTGAAGTATCAATAGTATCTAAAAGCGTTTGGTTTGTTATCCTTATGCCAGTTGTTGTTTTCACTTAAAATGTTGTTCATTTCAAATTAAAGTGAGACACTTTGAGTGGTACCAGCCACACAGTGCCCTGTATTGATGAAGTGTTGACTTTTACACGTCACAAATGACCCATCTATCATTGTTATAATGTATCAACAAAATTAGAATACGTTTGGTCAGTTTTCCATATGTATGATGTTTTTACTTAAAACAATGTCCATTAGAAACAAAAGAGAGACAGTTGGAGTGCTACCAGCCACACCATGCCTAGGATTGAGGTGGGTTTGACTTTTACACGTCACAAATGACCCATGGATCGTTTTACTAAAGTTACAAAATAATCCAAATGCATTTGACCAGTTTTCCATATGCAAGTAGTTGTTTTCACTTAAAATCATGTCCATTTCAAAAAAATGTGAGACAGATTGAGTGGTACTGACCATACTATGCCTCGAATTGAGGAGAGGTTGACTCATACACGTCATAAATAACCTATGGATGGTTTTTATAAAGAATCAATTGAATCCAAAAACTTCTAATCATTATTCTGTATGCAAGTTGATATTTTCACTTAAAATCCTATCTGTTTCAGATAAAAGTGAGACAATTTGAGTGATAGCAGCCACATAGTGCCTTGGATTGAGGCTCAATTGACTCGTACATGTCACAAATGACCCATGTATTGTTTTCCTCTGGTATAAATAGAATAAAAATGAGTTTGGTCGGTTTTTTGTATGTCAGTTGTTGTTTTCACTTAAAATGTTGTCCAATTCAAAAAAAAGTGAGACACTTTGAGTGATACTAGCCACATCGTGCCTCAGATTGAGGTGGGGTTGACTCATACTTGTCAAAAAATGAACCCTGAATTATTGTTCTAAAGTATTAACACAATCCGAATCTGTTTGGATAGTTTTCCGTATTCCAATTGTTTTTATATAAAATGGTGTCAATTTAAAACAAAATAATGATAGTTTGAGTGATACCGGCCACACCGAGACTCATATGGAGGTGGGGTTGACTTGTACATATCACATATGACCCATGAATCCTTTTTCTAAAGTATCAACAGAATTCTAATGCGTTTGGTCAGTTTTTCATATACCAGTTGTTGTTTTCTCTTAAAATTTTCTCTGTCTCAAATAAAGGTGAGACACTTTGAGTGGTACCGGCTACACCTTGCCTCAGATTGAGGTAGGGTTGACTCGTACATGTCACAAATGACCCATGGATACTTTTTCAAATGTATCAATACAATTATAATACGTTTTGTCAGTTTTCTATATGTCTGTTGTTTTTACTTAAAACTATGTCCATTACAAAAATTAGAGAGACAATTTGAGAGGTACCGGCCACAATGTGCCTTGGATTGAGGTGGGGTTGACTCATATAAATCAAAAATGACCCATGGGTCGTTTTAATAATGTATTAATAGAATCTAAATGTGTTTTTTTGGTTTTCCATATTACAGTTGTTGTTTTCACTTAAAATGTTGTCCATCTTAAACAAACGACAGACACTTCGAGTGATACCAGCAACACTGTACTATGGATTGAACCAAGGATGACTTGTACACATCAAAAATGACTCATGGATCCTAGTACGGATGTATAAATACAATCTGAATATGTTTGTCTAGTTTTCTATATGCAAGTTATTGTTTTCACTTAAAATGCAGACCATTTCAAATAAAAGAAAGACAGTTTGAGTGGTATTGGTCACATCGTGACTTGGATTGAGGTGGGGTTGACTACTACATGTCAAAAATGACCCATGGATCGTTTTCCTAAAATATCAATAGAATCTGAATGTGTTTGGTCGGTTTTCCATATGCCAGCTGTTGTTTTCACTTAAAATGTTGTCCATTTCAAATAAAAGTGTGACACCTTGAGTGGTACCAGCCACATTGTTCCTTGGATTGAGTCGGGGTTGACTCGTAAATTTTAAAGTGACACATGGATCCTTGTGCAAAAGTATCAACACAATCTGAATATGTTTGGTCAGTTTTCCATATGCCAGTTGTTTTTAACTAAAAGGGTGTCCATTTTAAACAAAAGGAAGACACTTTGAGTGACATCGGTCACACTGTACCTCATATTGAGGATAAGTTGACTTGTACATGTCACATATGACCCATGGATCCCTGTCCTAAATTATCAACAGGATCTGAATGTGTTTGTTAAGTTTTTCATATGCCAATTGTTGTTTTCACGTAAAATGTTGTCAATTTCAAATAAATGTGAGACACTTTGAGTGGTACCTGCCACATCGTGCCTCTGATTGAGGATGGGTTGACTCGTACAAGTCACAAATGTCACATGGATCCTTGTGCTAAATTATCAACCCAATCATATTACATTTGGTCATTTTTTCATATGTCTATTGTTTTTACATAAAAAGTGTCCATTTCAAACAAAAGAGAGACAATTTGGGTGGTACTTACCACACAACGCCTCAGATTGATGCAGGGTTGAATCTTACACATCACAAATGACCCATGGATCTTTTCCTAAAGTATGAATAGAATCCTAATGCGTTAGGTAGGTTTTTCATATGCAAGTTGTTGTTTTCACTTATAATCATGTCTATTTCAAATAAAATTTAGACAGTTTGAGTGGTACCGGCCATGCCGTGCCTCTGATTGAGGTGGGGTTGACTCCTACACATCACAAATGACCCATAGATCATTTTAGTAGTTTATTAACAGTATCTGAATGCTCTTGGTTAGATTTCCTAATGCAAGTTGTTGTTTTCACTTAAAATCATGTCCATTTAAAATAAAATATTATAGTTTGAGTGGTACCGGCCACACCATGACTTGGATTGAGGTGGTAATGACTCGTACATTTCAAAAATGACCAATGTATCATTGAACTAATGTATCAATAGAATCCCAATGCATTTGGTAAGTCTTCTGTTTTCTAGTTGTTGTTTTCACTTAAAATGTTGTTTATTACCAATAGAATTGACACACATTGAGTGGTTATGGCCACACCATGCCTCATATTGAGGTAGGGTTTACTTTTACACGTCCCAAATGACCTAAGTCTCCTTGTTCTAAAGTATCAACCCAATACCAATATGTTTGGTCTGTTTTCCATATGCCTATTGTTTTTATATAAAAGGGTGTACATTTTAATCTATAGAAAGACACATCGAGTGACACCAGCCACACCGTGCCTTGGATTGAGGAAGGGTTGACTAATACATGTCACACATGACCCATGGATCCTTTTCCCAATGTATAAAAAGAATATTAATGTGTTAGGTCAGTTTTATGTATGAAAGTTTTTGTTTTCACTAAAAATGTTGTCCATTTCGAATAAAAGTGAAACAATTTGACTGGAACCAGCTACATCGTGCCTTGGATTGAGGCGAGGTTGACTCGTAAATGTCACAATGGACCAATGGATCCTTGTACTAAAGTATCAACACAATACAAATACATTTGATTGGTTTTCCATATGAAAGTTGTTTTTACTTAAAAGGGTGTCAATTTTAATGAGAGCTTAGATTAGGATCCAAGACGCTGAATTAAGAGTGTGATTGTATCTGGAATCATGGTAGGTGGTTTATATCCATTCTTGAATTGTCATGATGTTCAATACATTCTGAATCTCTGCATGACCAATGTTGGGATGTCAGGTCGTGGGGCTGTCCGGGGTCCAGGGAGGATGGTGGGGGCTGTCCAGGGTCTAGGTAGGAGGGTGGGGGATGTCCGGGGTCTAGGGCGGAGGGTGGGGGTGTTGTCTGGTTGGCTGTCCGGGGGCTATCCAGGGTCCATGGATGAGGGTGGGGGGGATATTCGGGGTCTAGGGTGCAGAGGCCCAAAGCTCAACGTACATGGACATTACATTACTTTTTCAGAATATTAATACATAACAAAAACAGACACACAAGGACTGTAATAGTTTAGTGTCTTTGGAAACTCAGAATGTAATCTTCTAATTGTGGTGAAAGATCTTCAACATCTCCCATAAAGATCTTCCCCTTTTGGTTTTCTTACCTAAAACCTTCCTTTAAATCATCGGAAAAAGAAAACATATAAAGGGTGAGCTCAAATGCTCAGTAAGGGTAAGCATGGATAAAATAAAACAAATCATATAAATTTGAACTTAAAAACATGAACAAAATGTTTAAACATCAAAATCCTATGTAATGACATAAAACATGGAAGTACATATGGAATAGGTCATAAAGAAACATTAATCATGAAAAAATATCATGCGAATAAAACTTGTAATTATGGCGAAACATTAAGCACATGATATGATTTCCATAGTATCCAATGCATTGCTGCTAAGACCATCTTAGTGGACAAAGTCCCTTACTGAACCGGGTTTACTTGTTGTTCCAGACCAGTATTACTGAACTAGATTTACTTGTCGTTTTAGCCATGTCTATCTAATGAGATATAAATCTTTACACAATACATTGGAGGGAGATATAGGTCCCACCCATCTCATAATGAAATCATTCCTACTTGTGCCACAATATAAACATAAATCCTTCATTATATCCCAAAGAATAAAATGGGTTTCATAAACATCATCCCATCATAACATAATCCATATAAAACAAATGGATATCATTTCATCATATGAAAAATGAAACCATGTAAATCATAAGGACATTATACTTGAAACATAATCAAACTAAATAATGTCATCTTAGATGGAAAATAGTTTTGGCAAAACACTTGAAATGAATTATTGAGGAAAATATCCTTTCTTCTTCAAAAACATTTTATTTTCACAACATTCCATGAAAATTTAAAATAAAAGTATTTTTTTGAAAATAATTATGAAATATTGTAGAGTAATCTTCATGAAAATAATTCATTATGAAACCGTAAATATCCGTTCATGCCGTATAAGTTAACAATAACATTCTTCTCATAATTTTTTAGGAAAAGTCAAAAAGTTCCTCGTATAGTAAACAAAGAAACATTCCTTTCATAACATTTGGTGAAAGTAAAAAATTAGGTACAAAGCACTTTAAACATACATAAAAAACTTTTAGAAAACATGGACATGGATGATATCAATAACCCTCAGTAAATATTTACGAATAAATAATCTCAGATAAGAATGTGATTGGAATAATTATCCCTTACATAGATATTTTTGTAAATAAAATAGATCACTTATGTGTATTCACGATAAGGTCTCATAATGAAATTATAAATACATGATAAGATATAAAAATTCATTTATCACATAATCAAAGAACGACATAAACAAGAAAGAGAAGATCAACCCAAAGAACAGAAATTGGGTTAAGATGTTCCCTTACCATGTGTCCAACATGACTCGATCAATCTTTGATCTCATGAATAATAATCCAAAGTTAATTTATACTTTATTAATAACATTTTTTCAAATTTATTAATCCATTTATATCAATTATTAGAATGTTATAAACATTATGTAACCATTAAGTTAATAATGTTTGTTCTGTCGATATTTGGTACTTGAGTCAAAAATGGACTCGTATAATTACATGTTGTTCATGTGGTCAAAGGTTCATTATATCCTGAATGATATTAATAATTTATATATAATACATATCATATATATCCATCATATACATATATTTATAATTGTACATAACATATGGAGGTAAGAAATGAAATGCACCGTTCATGGAGACGGTAAGCCGTACGTACACATGAATGCTACTTTCATTTATATTTATTATTTTAATGGAATTAAAAAATAATTATATATAAATATATTATAATTAAAATATAATATCTTATATAATATCATTAACTACATCCTTTATACATCCCACATAAGGTATTAATGAATCACATCACTTTGAGGGGGCGGTAGTCCGCACTTCCTCAAATGAGATTATCGTATTTACCGAATATGGAAACCATAAAGGCATGATATAATTGGGAAGTAAAGAAGAATAATGAAATAATAAACATAATATATATCATATATAAATATAGTGTCATCATAATGGCCACCATGAGAGGTGGTAGGAGAAAATCGAACAATCATCGTTTCGTGAGGTGTTAGTTTTCCATCCACAGAAACATTATGTTATTCATCCATTAGATGGAGGTGTGTGTAAGTGTAGTTATAATACTTCTCATAACAACATACTAGTATATTTAGGATATTGGTTTAGTTACAAAATAAAGGATTAAAAATAGTTTAGTGGTTGGAGAAGTAGAATAAATGAAAACAACTTAAGAGAAACTGTTACCTTTAATTTGGGTAACATTCTTTGGTTTGAACCAAAAGGGACTTCTTGAAGTGACTTATGCCTAAGTTAAGGATTCTAGGGGGAGTAGAGGGATTTAGGGAGCTTAATTGGTCAGATTTTGGATGAGCCAAATGGCTTGAGAGGTGTGAGTAATTAGATAGAAATCGTCTTCTTTTATAATGGAGAGGAGGGGCTCTTTAGAAAAGAGTGAAAATATTATTTTTTAATATAGTGATATTCGGTTTCTAATGGTCCCAAAATCATTATAGTCGAAGATAATATGACTCATGGTCTATATATAATCATAAAATCCCAATTGGACATGTTTTGCATAATATTTTAATCATTATAATCTTATTTATTTAAATCATTTATTAATGAGGTAAATAATGCATTATTATTGCGTCATAAATAATTTAATTTATTTGATGTCTAAAAATTATAAACAAAATACCAACATTTAGGATATCTTTCTATATATCCAATTAATATTTATAGTCAAAAAGTTAATTTATATAGCCCATTATAATAATTAATTACTAAAAGATATTTGTTAATGCCAATTTTGTCTTTACATTAAATTAATTAATCAAATGTGTCATTGTATTTTATAAGTGGCTCCATGGGGTCCCAAAATCTACCCAAGTATGACCATGGTCGGCCATTACTCATCCAATATGTTTTGGACAAGTGTTAAGGTAATTTTGAATTATTATAATATTCTTTTAACCTTGAAATACCCTATTTACCTTTAACGGTGGTAAATAAAAGTAAAAAGATACTATTCACCAAATTTTTTATCTAATTGAACCAAATTTTACTACTTTATATTAACCGTGTCTCTCAGGTTTTTTAAATTCAACTCACATAAGCGGAAAAATTATGTTTTATGAACAATTGCAAAAGCTCCTAGGAGGTGGGTAAAAGATGGTGAAAAGTTCAGTACAATTTTTCATAAATCTAAAATTATTATAAAATGACTCCAATTAATTTCATTGAACATATATATGTATTATGTATCTATTTTTACCTAAAATAAATTTAAATCAAATAAATGATTATTTAAATAAATAGTCGGTTTTAACCAAAAACTCAGTGTTTTCACTATTCATCAAAAATTGAAGTTTTTCAGAAAAATACAAAAAATTAAGCCTAAGATATATTTTATATTATGAATTCAGAAATTATGTCTATTTTTCCAAATTAAATACATATAATTGGCATTAATTAATTTTAAAATTAATTCCCGGTATCAAAACAAATAGCGTGTTTTTAAGAAATAATAACTATCAAAAGATTGATACTTAGTTATGTCCAATTTCAAAGTGAAATTAATTCCAATGACCAACATTGGACTAAAAGGTAAAAATATATTCTAATTACACTCTAAAATCAATTAAAAGGATAATATAACCATATAAATTATTGCAATGAAAGAAATTGTTTTTAATTAAAATATCGCATGTTTTTACTATTCATCAAAATATGAAAGTTATCAGAATAATATGAAAATTTTATCCAAATTAAATTTTTATATCCTGATTATAAGGAAGAATTTTATTTTGTCAAATTGAACTTATAAACATGTCAAAAACTGTAGTTAACGTGGGTGCGCCATCAAAAGGCGACAAAACTGCATTTTTTGAAAAATACTTATTTTACCCGAAAAATTTATTCTATTCTCATACCATTTTCTAGAAAATATGTAAGATGAATAAAAATGTTTTAAAACTCAAAATGTAGTTAATAATATTCATAATGGCTAGTCCATAATAATATTATAATAATATATCGTTGTTTAGTGAAACCCGGTATTGCGTACTACACACGCTATCGAGAAAGGTCGCGATTGCGTGTAATGCAAGCCAAGTCAGGGTTGTGTGTTATGAAAGACTCCTTTTTAGTTTCTTTATAACATAATCCAAACATATTTCATTTATAAACTGAATATATATATGTATATATACACTCAATGTTGCGTAAAATAACTACTATCAAATGAACTTGAAATTGTGTATAACACGATCCAAGAATAGTGTTGCGTATACTACAAGCTAATATGGTGTTTCGTATAGAACAAGATAATATTGGTGTAATATACAACACAAGACATTAAATAAATTAAAAAGAAAACTTCACATAAAATCTCGGGGTGTTACATTCTAGCCCCCTTAAAATGAATTTCGCCCTCGAAATTCGTCGGGGTTATAAATGGTTTACTACTTGAAAGTTTCTTTAATAGAAACCCACATCGTAAAAAGGAATACCAACACTTATCTTTAAAAACTAAAGTAAGAAACATAACAGTTACCCAAATTAACTAATCATTGGGTTTCCACATAGAATAACATAGGTGAAAATAGGGATATGGAAAAGAAATATAACCATCAACTTCTGATGAAGAGTGGTAGAGGACATGGCTATGAAAAAGACAACAGTCACAAAGCCATAAATTTGTGATGATCTAATGTACCATCCGATTCATCAGATATGAGAGCACTAGGACAAATTTTTTTTTGTTTTCAAGATCATTTCCCTAAAGTTGAAGAATTTGAATTAGAATAATACTTACTTTATTTCGGTACAATCTCTCCATTGTTTGTGACTTAAACAATTTCCACACCATCTCTTGAAGAAAGGAAGTTGAATTTGTCTTCTGTGAAGTGTTAGTAGATCATGTTATAGAATGATAGGTCATTCCATCTGTCTCAAACATAAGGTTAGCAAAAGATATATAAATAAGTCCATCTATGGTGGGATTAATCACATATGGTTCCAAAAATGGACTTATACTTCATCTATCATAATGCTTAATATAATAAAACTAGTTTCTACTAACCAGGGACTTCCTGTAGTCCAGTGGTAGGCGATAAATGTCTGTCGCACTTTGGTTATGGGTTCAATTCCCATAGCCTTGTCCGCCGCGACAGGTTGTCGCCTGTTCTGCAGGTTTTCCTTTTTCTAAAACTATACAATCATAACATTTCAGAAATAAAAATTTATATCCTTAACCAATACTATATGATGTCCATTCCAACCTTTAGGCTTATCGAAAATACTTCTGTCCAATCTTATAGTATAAAGAAAATGATTTCAAGAAATTTCATCAACCAAGAATGTGATTACCATCATTTATCCCCAATATATCTTGTTGATCACATTCCAGTCATGTGAATACCTTAATAATGTTTACTCTTGAAAAATGAATACCCATTGAACCTTAGTGAAATCATGAATGCTGTCAAAAGTTAACCCTTTCCACATAGTAAAATCCCAAAAATTCTATATACTCAAACCATGATATCACTTTTTACTAATATAATTCATGAGCTCATTAATACTATCAAACATTTCATTATCTCCATAGCACTTCTTTATGCGTATATTAGGTGCTTTCCAAAAATATCTGAACAACCTTTCATGGTTACCAGTAGCATTCATCACACACTTTCATAACTTAAGGAAAGACAACTGTGTAACAATCCTTAGATGTCTCTTTATTCCATAGTACCATGATATTACTTATACAAAATTACTATTGATAGACATGTTATCATTCCACTACCTTCTTAAACCATTGACCGAGATTCAAAAATTCTTTCATCTCACATATCATTTGTAGTCTCTTCATCATCATCCACATAAATACTACCCATATGACCATTCTGATTCTCCTTATGAGATTTTCCCTTAGGGAATTGGTTTGCATAATTCCTATACATTCCACATTTAAAACACTTAACCATTGTTGATGTCTTAGCAGTTACATTATCCTTGTCCATGGTGTTAACTGAACCTTTTCTTTTACAATTTCTAGCTTTGTGTTCTTCTTTTCCACACCCAAATCATCTCTCTATTCCTTTGAAACACTATCCTGGATGCCTCTTCCCACATGACTTACATGAGGGAAATTGAAGTTTCTTTCCTCCATGATCATCATGAAACTCCATCTTTCACTTATTAGCTAGGTTAGGAAACTCACCAAAGCTGAGATTATTGATCATATTATGAGATTGCTGATTATTCATAATAACGTTGTTTCGCCTACCAAATCCCATTTAATTTTCTTGATCATGAATAATATCATTCTATTGTCCATCATATTCTCCATTATCATAAATCATCCTGTTTCCAGCCATTTTCTAAAACCCAAAAAGAATAGTGTGAAAGGAAAAAATCATGATAGGTAAAACAACATAATAAAGGGGGTGTAACTTCAATATCTAACATCTTAGGTTTAATTATAATATCGTTACCGTGATTCTAGGACTATAACCTATACTTATACTTAACCTTAGGGACATCCCTAGACATACCTTTGAAATATCACTAGGGATCTCACTAATGTTTTAGCATCCAAATTTCCAAAGGTTAAATAAACCATTCCTCTGATACCAACTATAGAGGACCAAAGCTCGACGTATATGGACATTACTTTACTTTTGCGGAATACTTAATACATAACAAAAACAGACGCACAAGGACCGTAATAGTTTAGTGTCTTTGGAAACTCGAAACGTAATCTTCTAATCATGGTGAAAGATCTTCAACATCTCCGATAAAGGTATTCCCCTTTTGGTTTTCTTACCTAAAATATTTCTTTAAATCCTGGGGAAAAGAAAACATATAAAGGGTGACCTCAAATTCTCAGTAAGGGTAAGCATGGATAAAATAAAACAAATCATATACATTTGAACTTAAAAACATGAACATAATATTTAAACATCAAAATCTTGTGTAATGACATAAAACATGGTAGTACATAAGGCATAGATCATAAAGAAACATTGATAATGAAAAAATAGCATGGGAATAAAACTTATAATTGTGGGAAAATATTAATCACATGATATTATTTGCATAGTAGCCAAGGCATTGCTTCCAATACCATCTTAGTGGACAAAGACCCTTACTGAACCGGGTTTACATGTCGTTCCAGCCCTGTATTACTGAACCAGATTTACTTTCCGTTTCAGCCATGTCTATCTAATGAGATATAAATCTTTACCCAATGCATTGGAGGGAGATATAGGTCCCACCCATCTCATAATTAAATCATTCTTACTTGTGCCACGACATAAACAAAAATCATTCATCCTAACCCAAAGAATAAAATGGGTTTCATAAACATCATACCATCATAACATAATCCATACAAAACAAATGGCTATCATTTCATCATAAGAAAAATGAAACCATGTAAATCATAGAGACATTATACTTGAAACATAATCAAACTAAATATTATCATCTTAGATGGAAAATAGTTTTGACAAAACACTTGAAATGAATTCTTGAGGAAAATATCCTTTCCTCTTCAAAAACATTTTCTTTTCACAAAATTCCATGAAAATTTAAAAGAAAATGATTTTTTTGAAAATACTTATGAAATATTGTATAGTAATCTTCATGAAAATAATGCATTATGAAACCATAAAGATCAGTTCATGCCGTATAAGTTAAAAATAACATTCTTCTCGTACTTTTTTCAGAAAATTCAAAAAGGTCATCGTATGGTAAACAAAGAAAAATTCCTTCCATAACATATGGTGAAATTAAAAAAATGGGTAAAAAGGACTTTAAAAATACAAAAAAAACTTTTAGAAAACATGTACATGGATGATAACAATAACCCCCAGTAAATACTTATGAATAAACAATCTCAGATAAGAACGAGATTGGAATAATTATCCCTTGCAAAGATCTTTTTGTAAATAAAATAGATCACTTATGTGTATTCACTATAAGGTCACATAAAGAAAGTATAAATACATGATAAGATATAAAAATTCATTTCTCACATAATCAAAGAACGACATAAACAAGAAAGAGAAGATCAACCCAAAGAACGAAAATTGGGTTAAGATGTTCCCTTACCTCATGTCCGACTTGACTCGATCGTTTTTAATATCCTGAATAATAATACAAAGTTTATTTATACTTGACTAAGAACCTTTTTTCAAATTTATTATTCCATTAATATCACTTATTACCAAGTTATAAACATTATGTAACCATTTATGTTAATAATGTTCGTTTTGTCGATATTTGGAACTTGAGTCAAAAATGGACTACTTATAATTACATGTTGTTCATGTGGTCAAAGTTTCATTATATCCAAAATAATATTAATGTTTTATATATCATATATATCAAATATATCCATCATATACTGGTATTTATAATTGTACATAACATTTGTAGGTAAGAAATGAATTGCACCGTTCATGGAGACGGTAAGACTTACGTACACATGAACGCTACTTTCATTTCTATTTATTATTTTAATGGAATTTAAACATAATTATAAATAGGTATATTATAATTCCAATATAATATCATATATAATATCATTAACTATATCTTTATACATCCCACATAAGGCATTAACGAATCACATCACTTTGAGGGGGCGGTAGTCCGCACTTCCTCAAATGAGATTACCGTATTTACCGAATATGGAAACCATAAAGGATTGATATAATTGGGAATTAATGAATCATAAGGAAATAATAAAAATAATATATATCATATATAAATATAGTTCCATCATAATGGCCACCATGAGAGGCGGTAGGATATAATCGAACAATCCTCATTTCGTGAGGTGTTAGTTTGCCATCCACAGAAACAATATGTTCTTCATCCATTAGATGGAGGTGTGTGTAAGTGTAGTTATAATACTTCTCATAAAAACATTATAGTATATTTAGGATACTTTTGTTGTTACAAAATAAAGGATTAATAATAGTTTAGGGGTTGGAGAAGTAGAATAAAAGAAAACAACTTAAGAGAAACTGTTACCTTTTATTTGGGTAACATTCTTTGGTTTGAACCAAAAGAGACTTCTTGAAGTTCTTTATGCGTAAGTTAAGGATTCAAGGGGGAGGATAGGGATGTAGGGACCTTAATTTGTCAGAGTTTGGACGATCCAAATGGCTTTATAGGGGTGAGGAATTGGATAGAAATGGTTTCCTTTTATAAGGGAGAGGAGAGGCTTTTTAGGAATGAGTGAAAATATTATTTTATAATATAATGATATTTGGTTTATAATGGTCCAAAGATCATTATAGTCGAACATAAGATGACCCATGGTCGAGATATAATCATCTAATAAGAATTGGACATGTTTTGGATAATATTTTAATCATTATAATGTTATTTATTTAAATCATTTATTAATGAGTTAAATACTACATCATTATTGTTTCATAAATAGTTTAATTTATTTGATGTCTAAAAATTATAAAAAAATACCAACATGTAGGATATATTTTTATCTATACAGTTAATTTTTATAGCCAAAAGGATAATTTATATATCCCCTTATAAAAATTAATTACTTAATGATTCTTGTTAATGCCAATTTTGTCTTTACATTAAATTTATTAATCTAATGTGTCATTGTCTTCCATAAGTGGATCCATGGGGTCCCCAAATCAACCCAAGGATGCCAATGGTCGGACATTACTAATGAAATAATGTTGGGAAAAGTGTTAAGGTAATTTTGAATTATTATAATATTCATCTAACCTTAAATTACCCTATTCACCTTTAATCGTGGTAAATAAAAGTAAAAAGTTATTATACACCAAAAATTATTTTTATCTAATTGAACCACATTTTACTCCTTGATATTAACCATGTCTCTCATATTTTTGAAATTCAACTCACAAAAGCTGTAAAATTAATTTTTATGATCAATTGAAAAGCTCCTATGAGGTGGGCAAAAGATGGTGAAAAGTTCAATTAATTTTTTTATAAATCTAAAATTATTATAAAATTAATTAAATGAATTTAATTGAACTCATATAAGTATTATGTATCTATTTTGATCTAAAATAAATTTAAATCAAAAAAATTATTATTTAAATAAAAAGTTGGTTTTAACCAAAAACTCAGTGTTTTCACTATTCATCAAAAATTGATGTTTTTTTAGAACAATACCAAAAATTAAGCCTAAGCTATATTTGATATTCTGAATTCAAAAATGATGCCTATTTATCCAAATTAAATACATATAAGTGGAATTAATTAATATTAAAATTAATTCACATTATCAAAACAAATAGTGTGTTTTTAAGAAACAATAACTATCAAAAGATTGATACTTGTTTATGTCCAATTTCAAAGTGAAATTAATTCCAATGACCAACATTGGATTAAATGGTAAAAAATATTCTAATTACACTTTAAAATCAATTAAAAAGATAATCTATCAATATAAATTATTGCGATGAAAAAAGTTGTTTTTAATTAAAATATATCATGTTTTTACTATTCATCAAAATATGAAAGTTATCAGAATAATATGAAAAATTTATCCAAATCTAATTTTTATATCCTAATTCCATGACAGAATATTATTTTGTCAAATTGAACTTATAAACATTTCAAAAACTTGATATAAAGTGGGTGCGCCATCAAAAAGCGACATATCTGTATTTTTTGAAAAATACTTATTTTACCCAAAAAATTTATTTTATTCACATACAATGTTCTATAAAATATGTAAGATTAATAATAATGTTATAAAATTCAAAATGTAGTTAATAATATTAATAACAGCTAGTCCATAATAACATTATAATAATATATCGTTGTTTCGTGAAACCTAGTATTGCGTACTACACACGCTATCGAGAAAGGTCGCGATTGCCTGTAATGAAAGCCAAGTCAGGGTTGCATGTTGTGAAATAATCATTTTTTGTTTATTTATAATAAAATCCAACCATATTTCATTTATATAGTGAATATATATATATATATATATACACACTCAATGTTGCGTAGAATAACTACAATCAAATGAACGTGATATTGTGTATAATATGATCCAAGAATAGTGCTGCATATACTGAAAGGTAATATGGTGTTGCGTATAGCACAAGATAATCATGGTGTAGCATAAAACACAAGACATTAAATAAATTAAAAAGAATTAATCTCATAAAATCTCGGGGTGTTACATAGGGAGGAGGGTGGGGGGGCTGTCCGGGGGGCTAACTGGGAGGGTTGTCTGATGGGCTGTCTGGGGTCTAGGGAGGAGGGTGGGTGGTTGTCCAGGGTCCATGGAGGAGGGGGATGTCTGGGGTATAGGGAGGAAGGTATGGGGTTGTTCGGGTTTTAGAGAGGAGAGTGGGGGATCTTAGGTGGGGTAGTCCAGGGGCAGTCTGGGGGGATGTTTGGGGGATGTTTGGGGTCCAGGGAGGTGGGTGGGGGCTGTTTGGGGGGATGTCCGGGGTCCAAGGAGGAGGGGGCTATCTGGGGGTTGTTAGGGGGTAGTCTGGGGTCTGTGGAGGAGGGGGGGGGGGGGGGGGGGGGCTGTCCAGGGACCAATGAGGAGGTGGGGCTGTCCAGGGTCCTGGGAGGAGGGTGGGGGCTGTCCGGGGGGGGGGATGTCGAGGGTCTTGGGAGGAGGGTGGGGGCTAGATGGGGATTTCTCGGGGGCTGTTAGGGGAGGATGTTTGGAATGCTGTCCAACAGGATGTCTGGGGATTATCCAGGGTCCACAGAGGAGGGTGGGGAGGGGGTGTTGTCCAGGGTCTTGGGAGGAGGGTGGGGGGCTATCCTAGTGGCTGTCTGGTGTCCATGGATGAGGGTGGGGGGTTGTCTGGGGGGATGTCAGTAGGGAAGTCTGGGGGGCCGTCCTGAACACATGTGTTGGTATTTACATATTTTTTATGCAAATTATTTCATGGTTAAAATAATAATTTCAATATATCAACTTCAAACCAGACCATAATTTTTTTAAATTCCACTAAAAATTACAATTTAATTTAAAAAGATAGAAAATAAAGATATTTTGACCTACCTAATCACACATATATTCAGGAAAAAAAAATCAATAAACATCAAAGGTCAGTAATATACGTCAAAAATGCAAGGGCTCAATCTATCACTCAACACCGTCACTATCTTCACCATCATCGTAACCCCCACCATCCTCCTCAATATACATCAAAGGTCATACCTGCTGTCTCTCATGATATGGAATCATATTACCTCCCAATGTGTAGACGTATTTCATAACATCAATGTTTCTTTTATTTCATCCAAAAGAATCCTAAATAAAATTTAATAATTTGTATTAATTAAAAACATGAAAATTATCATTTAAATATCTCTAACATTATTAATACCATAAATTGGCTTGTTTTCCAATGAGTAATCATTTGTCAGTACTGTTCTAACGTACAATAATCCACGACAGGGACCCCCTCTATCTATTTGACCACTCTTTCACACTAGCCAATGCAAAACTCATGCTTATAATCTCTTAAATGCTCTTAAGAGATCCCCTATATCCTTTAGATGTTCTGGTCGTGCACCCTCACCATCGTAGAAATTAAACCGCAGATGACACCAAAATATTAATTCATATATATAAAATAATTAATATATTTCATTAAATAAAAAAGATTTTTTACCCATATCTCTGTGCAGGCTTTATCCTTGGCTTCATTTGGCAGCTGTCTCTATGAGAGCATGATGACATGAATGATGTTGGAGTATTTGGAAAGTGTCGGAAAAAAACTCCGACATTGGTACCTAGATTTTTCAATCAGCTGACTATCTTCATTGTATTACACCATCAACTGCATGCGGTGGTTCCACACTGAACGCATGCGTGTACGCCCCCGACTCCTATCAGTAGATTTATATGTTATTAAAGAAAAACAAATATTTTATCAATACATGTTATAATGAAAATAAATAATGGTGTAACAATTTGTTATGGTTGTATAAGTATACCTACAGTAGTCTGATCAATGGGCACCGTTGGATCCGCCTAAACTGAAAGAACACCTTGTATAGATGGAGTGTGTCCAAATGTATGCTCCACATGAACTGACTCTTGGAGAGTAGTAGTCGAAGATTATGGAATATAAAATACCGGAGAGAAGGAAGATGAAGTAAATAAAGATGATAGGGATGGCTGGACAATTACTGGATGGGGAGTGGAAATCATCATTGGATATGGTACAGTTGGGTGAGGAGGCTTATATGCAAAGGGTTGTGAAAACATGGGAGGGATAAATATATTGTGTGTCCCTAACAGTACACCAAGATCTGAATGTGGGATGGATGGTATGTTAGTGGTAGGGGCAGGGTCTAATCGGGTACGCCGACCAGATCGTCTAGCTCCATACCACCCCCTCTCGTATGAACACCCTATGTAATGGGACCAATACTAGGCTGTTCATCAAATAATCATCGCCTAATATATGGATTCTGAAAAAATGTTTTAAAAAAAGTAATCATATGACATTATAAGTTATTTAAATAAATATATTTTAAATAAAATACTCATTGCAGGCACTAGTGGTGGAATTTCCAGCTCAGCCATGCGACAACTGCTGTCCATAATCTGTTTTTGTCGCATCTCTTCAATTTGTTTCATTTTCCTACATTTGAAAACAAATAGGGAAGTAAATAAAAAAGAATAACAAATGTGTAACCCAAAATATATATGATTGGGAATAGGGTCATTCATGGATAATTTAACTTACCATTGTTTTAGGTGTGCTTGAAGAAATATATAATGAAGTCAATAAATCATACAAGATGTAATAATGAAATTTAATTTTTAGTAGGATGATTATTTAGTAAGTGTCATCAATCTATTAAAATCATGTAACATTGATTCTACCAGATTCATAAGTGGTGAAGCAGTTGTCAAAATTAGGGGAAAATTTTATTTCTTTAGCTCAGGTAGATGATGTAGGTTTCAATACATGTTTTGTAGAAGAATACAAACCAAAATTTTCATTACCTAGTAAAATGTTTAAGAGGGGTATTAGAGTCATAAAATTTTTATACAAAGAACAGTTGAAGCATTGAAATGTTCAACAGGTTAGAAATGTTGGTTTCTTAGGTTTAAATACAGTTCAATTCCAAATTACAAAATGTAATTCAAATTAAAATTCCAACTAACAAACATTGAAAATGCACATAATGGTCAAATCAGATATAATATATTTTTAATCAATAGTAAATGAATTTGAATAGTAACAAACATAACAAACCTACTCGAGGTAAACCAAAAGAATTGAGGGCATGGATGGATGATTCTATATATTTTCCACCACAACATTATGTTCACAATCAAATATGACAATTGATCTATTAGAGTCATCAAAAGAAATAAATCTATTGGACCCAACTGCATTAGGGATAGTGTCAATTCCATCATCACCATCATCAAAAATATGTCTTGGAATTACTTTAACAATGAAACCAAATTCAGATCAAAGATGGTATTTGACATAAAATATATGTTTATCCATTGATTACAAAATATGGTTCTTCGTTAGCAAGATTGTGAGTCATATTTATTACTCAAAATACACAATCAGCAATAAATGTGCCATATCTCATCATCAAATCAAACCAGTGGAATTTCATCACCGTGACTCGTCCATGAGATTAATAATCCAATATTATTATTTTTTAAATGACTCTATAATAACACATATATTCAAATTGCAGTAATCTATCTGATGCACTTTCTTAACAATTTGTTATGATAGTAACCATAACACCATCATGTTGTGTTCTCATGTTCTTTGCTTGTTCAGTGACAATAAATTTGTACCCATTGATAACAATTTATTTATAGTCACAAACCACGGTATTAGGACTAAAATCCAAATCTCTTATTTCCTCAGAGACATAGTCTATAGGAAAACTCAACACCTAAAATATAAAGGAATTTTAATCTTAATTAAATATAGATTTAATTCTTTTAAATAGTAATATATTTACCTTCAATTTTAACCATGAAGAAATCTAATTGCTATGCAAAGTCTTCCTCCTTCTCAAAGATAATGAACGATGCTTTCAATTTATCATTGTTTTATATTACCTGTAGATAAAAAATATGAATAGATTAACATATATATATGTAAGATATAGATATTCAATTTATTTACCTGATGTAGTCATTGAACAAATCACAGTTGAACAAAACTGTGGAATGATCCATCTCCAACTCTTCAAGGCTTAATGACTTCATAGTATATGATCAAGGAGTTCCTCCTGTTTGAGGAAGTGATGGAAAATTGGGTTCAATTTGCTCATATTGTTCTGCTTCATTTCTCATTGGTCTTTTCATTCTTGTAGTACGAACATAAAAATACATTGAACAAAAATCCATACATTCTTGATCCATGTAACCGTTCATGATAGAACCTTCGGGATGATTCTTGTTTTGGAGATAAGACATTAATGTGTACATATTTCTTTTAGTTGGATACATAAAATGAAAGGAAACAGGTCCTCCGAGAAGTATGTCAGTGGGTATATATACAATTAAATGCAGCATTCATGTGAAAAATTATGGAGGATATATTTTCTTCAACTCACACAAAATTAATGGAGAATATGTCAACATTTTTTTCAAGAAAGTCTTGGATAACTTATTAGCACAAAGACCTCTAAAAAATGGAACAACTAAATAATAGTGACCATTACAATATTGTACAAAAGATAATGGATTGCTATAGGAATTAACTCATGTAGAAGAATGTGATAATCACAAGTCTTCAATGATTTTAACTTCAACTCTCTTCTATTGACCCGTTTAGAAATGTGTCTTGATTATCCATAAAGAACACTAATAGTCTCTAATACTTCTAGATTTTTTTTCAGAAGGTGTCATAACAAAATAAGCACAGGGAACTTGCCATTTATTTTCACTGATATGTACAAGATGAAATTCAGATTTGATACCCCAATCCACAAAGTCACGATGAGACTGTAAATCATGTTTTTTCAATACCTTATCATTTAAAATTATCGAAAGTAAAATTTTGAATATATTCTTTTCAACTTGCATTACGTATAAGCAATGACATAACAAATTTGTTGAGCAATAAGGAAAATAAAAAAAGATGCTCATTTTCCTGCAATTGTAACAGGTTTAAGTGGAAACATTCTTTCTCTTTCCAGATTTCATTTGACTCTTCCTGAATGAAATACTAAATTCTTTCAATTAATTAAGAACATTAGTTCCAGAGATATGCTAAGGTGGATCATTGGTCTCAATGGTATTATCAAATCTCTGGCGATTATTTCTATATGGATGAACCATAGGAAACAATCGTCGATGTGCCATAAAAGTGAAACAACAATTATGTTTCCGTCTTCTTGGATAGTGTATTCTTCATACAAGCAGGACATGACAATTTTCACTTTGTGCTCCATCCTGAAATCATTGAATAATACAGAAAATCATTGATAGTCTACATAAGAGCATCACACATCTGAAATATGTCTTTCGAATATGAATCGTATGTGCACACACCCACATCCCAATGAAGATTCAACTCCTTTATTAAATGTTGCATGTATATTTCAATATCATTACTAGGATCAGAAGGGCCAGATATGAGTGTACTCATGAAATTGAAATGTCTTTTCATACAAAACCATGGGGGAATATTATAATTGTGTATAAAAACAGGCCATGGGTTGTGCGAAGTATGCATATTCCCAAATCGATTAAAACCGCCGCATGAACGACCCAGGCTCACATTATGCACATCAACTGGAAAATCAGGATATCAAGCATCAAATATCTACCATGGAAATCCATATATAAGGTAAACCAACTCATAATTAGTCTTCTTTCTCTTGGTATCATGCCATCTCATTTTTATAGATATTTAATCAGACGTAAAAAGATTCTTGAGTCTAGGGATCAATGGGAAGTTCCACATTACTTTTTGTGGCATGCGGGATGGTGTTCCATCATATTTAGAATTCCAGTGGGATTTACCCCATTTTATAAAATAATTTCGTTCAGTGGTTTCCTCCGAAAATAAACTTCAATCTTTCAGGAAATCAAGAATTTGGTTTCTTGAAAATCTAAGTTCCTCAACTAACTTCAATGACATATAGTGGATTTAGGGAATATCTACATCATCTGGAAGTAAATCCTTCAAGAAGGTTAGAATTTAATCAATTGATGTATTAGAAATCCCATACACTATTTTCCCATGAAATAATTGTATTAAAAATTCCATTTTTCCATTTTATCACATTTTCAATATACTAGAGTCACGGTAGCATCATTAAATTTTTTCTCCATGACAAGATCATCATTTTCATTAGATGCATCATCAGTCCTCATATCTAAGTCTTCTTGAGTCAAAATAATTTCTTTTTCATTATGAAGAATAAACACAAACCGTTCCTCTAACAAATTCTCCAGTACAGTCCTTTCATTTAGATCATCATCAATTTGATATTTCATTTTCTCCCCATTGTGGTAGCACACATAGTTGTTTCTGTGAAGCCCACATTTGGTTATGTGGTTGCAGACTTCTTCAAGGAACTACCAAGGTCTACTAACAAAATTGGAACATGGATATTGTATGAAACCACTATCTGAAGCATTGTGAAATGAAAAATCAAAAAATCTCTATAATGCTTTTCGAAAATAACTTGAGATATGATCGGTTTTATACATCCAAATTCTTTCCATTATGTAAAAAGAATTGTTATAATCTATTTCTTGATAATAAATTCAATAATATTGAAGTTTAATCGAAAATATATTTAAGGAATAATGATAGTGATCTTTCTAGATAGTGAAATAAATGGAGAAAGGTTGAGAATAGAAGGATATCCTTATAACTAAATCTAGGGGGTGGGTGTGTCCAAGAGGGTGGGGTGGTGTCTAGGGGGTAGTCCAAGGGAGTGGGAGGGCTGTCTAGGGGGTGGGGTGGTGTCCAGTGGGGTTGTCCAAGGGGGTGGGGTTGCCCAAGGGTGAGGGTGTCTAGGGGGAGGGGTGGTGTCTAGGGGGGGTGTCCAGGGGGGAGGTGTCCACGAGGAGTATCCAAAGGGTGGGGGGGTGCCCATGGGTGGTTTTCCATTTGGAGGGCGATGTACAAGGGGTGGGGTGGTGTGGTGTCCATGGGGGGATATCTACTGGTGGTAGGGAGCTGTCGAAGGGGGTGGGGTGGGGTCCAGGGGGGATGTCCAATGTCATGTGGGTGTCAGGGGGTGGGGTGTCCAGGGGGTGGGGTGGTGTCCATGGGGATAGTCCAAGGTGGGGTGGGGGTGGACAACTCCCCTCCCTCCCTAGACATCCCACCACCTCATCCTAAGTGAAATTTGTATAATCAAATCATCATCAATTTTCTTTTCCCATCCGACCATACCATTCCACCCAAGGAATACCCAATAACTCAGAAATATCCTAATGTCATACACAATCCCATACGACATAATCGATATAAATCCAATCTCATCAGTCACCCTCATCCATATCCTAGCATAACTCCCCTCTAGGTTGTAACCATACCCCATTGGCCTTAAAGAACTCAGATAACAATTTCCAACTTACCCAAATCACTCAATAGTATAACCCCAAAAAGACACTTAGTCCATTACCTCTTTCAAACATATTCCATGTACTACATGAATAAAAAACTATGGATTTAACCATATATATTCTTATGAAGAGTTGTCACAACAAAAAGTCTACCAAAACAAAACCACACTAAGAAATCATCTTACATTTATCAATAGTGACAACAAGATAAATAAAAAAATCAACGAAACTAGTTAACACATTATACATGAAATTGATGAATCATATTTCTACTACAATATACATGAAATCCCCCATAAAAGAAGATTAATTATACAACCAATACCTCTCATAATTGAGATATCATAACCCACAAAAAACAGAACCACAATTATTTGACACCTCAAATGTGTTTTCACTGTCCACATGGCACACTAGAATGCCTTACTGTACAAATGGAAATGATTACCACTAGATGAAACTTTTACCAAAGTCCCCCATCACCATAAATAATATAAAACCTCACTCTCATGAACAACTATTGTAGAAGGGTCTCGTGGAAAGAGAACATGATAGGAGAAATAAAAATACAGGACGAAGTAGACTACATGGATCTCATTTAAGAAAAATCAAAATAGATAACAAACAAAAATAGATGAACTACATTCCACTTATAGATTAGAAGTGTAGAAGTAAAGAATTACCCGATTTATTGTAGTGATAGCTTTGAGAGATACCTTAAGGTGAAGAGAGAGTATAGGGGGTGATTAGGTTTACGGATTCAATCGTGCAGAGGGATTCTGGATGTGAAGCTATTTGTGGGAAACTTTCCCTACGGTTTGTTAAAACCAATGGTAAAGATTGTATTTACCAACGGGTTTTGAAAGACATTGGTATATATATTGCTTTTCCCAATGGTTTGATAATACCTTTGGAAAAATCTTGTTCTCAACCCATTATCCCAACGGTTTACCGTTGGTATAGAAGTGTAGAGAAAACACAATTTTTCAGCAGTGAAATGTTGGTATTTACCCCTCATAGAATTTTCAGATTCCCCCATTGCCTCTTCTACCATATGGGGTTTCCAAAAAGATTTTACCTGGTGAATTACCTTATTCTGCCACACATTCTCTCTTTAGTTGAGAAACTTGACTGGATGATTCTCATAAGAGGTATTCTCTTCCAACTGAACTGCCTCTAGGCTCAAAACTTGATATGGATCTAGAATATTAATTCTCAAAATTGAAACATGAAAAACATTGTGTACCTGGGTCAAACTTGGAGGTATAGCCACTCTGTACGCAACTGATCCAACATTATAAAGGATTTCATAAGATCCAATGAACCTCAAACTCATCATTCACGTTTTACCAAAACATATCTCACTCTTACATGGAGAAACTTTGAGAAAGACATGATCACCTACCTCAAAAGAAGGATCCTTCCTCTGGTTATCTGCATAACGTTTCTGCTTACTCTGAGTTGTTCCCATTTTCTTCTGAATCAACTGAACTTTTTCTGCCATCTCTTCTACCAATTCTGGTCCCATCAGCTTCCTTTCACCTATTTCAGCCCAAAACGATGGAGTTCGACACCACTTCACATATAATGCTTCAAAAGGATCCATCTGTATACAAGAATTAAAGCTATTTTTATAATAAAATTAAACCAAAGAAATATGTTGGTCCCAACTTTATTGGTAATCTATTGAACAAGCATGTAGATTAGCCTCCATGGTCTGAATTGTTCATTCTGACTGCCCATCTGATTGAGGATGAAAAGCTGTACTAAAATTTAATTCAGTACCCAACGACTTCTAAAGGCATTTCCAACTGTTAGAAGTAATCCTGTGATCACGATCAGATACAATGGAGAGGGGAACACCATGCAACCTGACTATCTCTTTAACATACAATCATGAAAGTTGATCTAGAGATAAAGTATCTCAAATAGGAAGGACATGCACAGATTTAGTCAATCGATCAAGAATAACCCAGATTGAATTATTACCTCGAGATGTATTTGGTAATCCCATAATGAAGTCCATCGATATATTTTCCTATTTACACTTTGGCACAGGTAAAGAATGAAACATCCCTTAAGATAACTGCTGCTCTGCTTTAACTTGCTGACAAGTCAAACACTTCATAGTAAAATCAACAATATCTTTTTTCATTCCATCCCACCTGTAATACTCCTGAAGATCTCTGTACATCTTAGTACTGCAATGATAAACTGAAAAAGGGGAACTATGAGCTTCACATAACAACTCATTCTTCATTTGTGAATCAAAAGTCACACATAATCTCTTCTAAAACCTAAAAACACAATCAATATCAATGTTAAAATCCGGAAACTTACCCTTCTGAACCAGATCTACCTTTTGTTGCAACTCACTATCTCCCTTATTTGCATAATTAATTTTTTCTGATAGAGATGAGCTCACTGACACCTGAAACAAATAGAGGAATTTCTTGCACCAACAACTTCTATTCAAAAGTTCATCAAATACAAAACCTAATGATCTCATTCCAAATATAGCATGGTTAATAAACCATTAATTTTTCGACTCAAATCATCAGGAACTTTATTTTATTTTCCCAGATGGTAAAGGATTGTTCAATCATAATACTTGATTAATTCCAACAATCTCCTCTATCTCATGTTCAATTTATTTTGAGTGAATATGTACTAAAAAATTTCATGGTCAGTATATATTTCACATTTTACTCTATACAAATGATCCCTTCAAATTTTTAACATAAAAACAATTGCATCTAATTCCAAATCACGTGTAACGTAATTGAACTCATGAGGTTTCTGATGGCGTAATGAATAAGAAATTACCTGATCATTCTGCATAAGTACACAACCGAGTCCTTTAAACGAAGCATAACTTTAGATAACAAACTCACCATATCAGGAAGGCAGTGCGAAAACTTGAGCATTCACAAATATTCTTTTCAGTTCCTAAAAACCATCGTCACATTCTTTTTTCCAAATCAACTTAACACCTTTTTGAGTTAACTTAGTCATAGAACTAGACAACAATGAAAAATTCTCAACAAACCTCTTGTAATAACCTTCCATACCAAGAAAAATATGGATCTCGGTTATATTTGTGAGTATTGGTAATTCTTCAACAACATTTGTTTTCGTAGGATCAACAGTAATGCCGTTTTTTGAAACAATGTGACCATGGAATGAAATTAACTGTAACCAAAATGCACACTCACTGAATTTCTCAAATAGTTTCTTTTCTTTTATGGTATGAAAGAAAACCCTTAAATGAATTTCTTGTTCCTCTTTACTTTTATAATGAACCAAAATATTACCAATGAACACTACAACAAACATATCTAAGAACTCATGGAAAATTCTACTCATAAGATCCATGAATACAGCAGGTTCATTGGTTAACGAAAAATTTATAAATACAAATTCATAATGGGCATATCTAGTACGAATCACAGTCATTGGAATGTCTGCTTCCATTACTTTCAACTGATGGTACCCCAACCTCAAGTTAATTTTTGATCAACACTGAGCTCCCTATAGGTGATCATACAAATCATCAATATGAGGAAAATGATACATTTTCTTAATAGTGTTGTTATTCGATGCTCTATAATCAATTCAGAGTCTCATTGAACCATTTGTGTTTTTAGAAAACAAGTCAAGATCACCCCATGGGGATGTTCCAGGTCGAATAAAAAATGTATCTAATTACTCCTGTAATTGCTTCACTAACTCTAAAAGTTCAATTTGAGCCATTAGATATGGGGATTTTGAAATTGGATTAACATCAGGAAGTATGTAAATAGTAAATTCAACTTATCGATTAGGTAAAATACCAGGAAACTCATCTTGAAAAAACATCAAGATACACGTTTTCCACTGGATCATCATTAATATAAAAAGTTCCTCTGTTTTCAATAATATGTGCATGGTAACATTCATTTCCATCTTTTACTAGATTATCAGCTTCCTTATATGTTATTAAATGTAAGGGTTCATTCTTGTAAACAAAATGAAATTTTTTATGAAAAGAAACCTCTTTAGCTCAGCAGTCAATATTAGCATGATAAACAGACAGCCAATCCATGGCCAAAATAACATCAAACTCTACTAGAGGAAAACAATAAGGTTTTTATGTAGATTCATTCCACACACAAGGACACGAAGGTTCTCATAATTTCTTTTTATCTCAACATTTCCTCCAGGTGGTTTTACCATAAGTCCATGATTCATATTTTGAGATGAGATTTCTGATTTACAAGAATGATTCTCCAAAATGGATGAATGTGTAGATTCCGAATCAAACAACACATTGGCATAACCTGAACAAACAAACAATGTACTTGATACTACTTCATTTGATGGCCCAACATATGCTTATGTAGTTGTAAAGGACTTCACCACCCCTTTCTGATTATAGTCTAGTTTCCTTCCCTCAGTTGATTTATTCACTGGATACTCATTCAGAATAATGACCTATTTCATTGCACTTAAATCATCTTACCACCAGATTTTCATTACCTACTTGATCATCTTTTTTAATGTTGTGAGCAATATGACCAGACTTACCACACCATAATGACTTTTTAGACTTTGATAAACATTCTCCAGGATGCATTTTACCGCACTTCTCACAAGATGGATATATAGTTTTCTTACCTCAAGGATTATTTGATGATGTCTTTTCCTTTGCCATCTAACTGGACCTCTTATTCTGTTTTTTGTCAAAGAACACATGATCATAAACAAACTCCATTTCTACCTTCTCCACACATCAATGAATTTTGTCATAACTTTTGAACTCAAGAGAGGCTAGTTCTCTTCGATATCACAACATCGGTCATGAGAAAAAACGGTAGATTTTACTATCATTATCTCAAATGAAATTTGGAGAATACCTTTCCAGTCTAGTGAAATTTCCTTCACAAGTAGCCACTGAGTCATCCTCCTGCCTCTATTCAGGGAATTGTCTTTCCATCCTATGAAGAACCACCATTGGAAAATAATTCTCAGGAAACATACCTTTTAATTTATCCCAAACAATAGTATAAACCTCCCCACTATCCCTTTTATTTTTCACCATTGACCACCACTAATCAGCTTCACCTTCAAAATGGTAAACCATAAGACTACCTTTTGATGTTCTAAACACCCCATGACATTCAAAATCTTTTACAGTTCTTTAATCCACCATTCTCCTAGCACAACGTCAGATGATCATTTGAATGATGAGGGATGTTCCCTCATGAAATTCTCCACTAATAACAAGTTCTTATGTGGTTGATCTAGCTGATATCTTCCATGGATACCTCTAGAATTCATACCCTAAGTCAACTGTTCCATCACTAAAACAAACTATTTGGTTCAGATTCCAACAAACTCATGTTGATGATTTGTAAGGATGTCATCCTCTTGATGTCGCCCCATCATATCTTCCATGTTTCCTCTACGAAAAACCATTATTAACACATAAATATCATAGGCGATGAAAAATGGTAATTTGTAAATTCTATATCATTTCAATATTAACATAAATTAATTTATGGATATTAATTTAACAAATACCCTAACTCCTAATGTTATTTAAACCGACCTCGGATACCAACTATAAGGACCCGAACTTAAACATTGCATATTATGGAATTAAGTTAATAATTTACATTTAAGATATTTTCAGGATTAAAGAATTAGATAATTATTTCATATCATATAGATAAAAACATTAATATTACATGTAGACACATCTACCCAGTTTCCATTTTTTCTCAAAATAAAAATTCATGAAAAAAAGCGTCATGTCTAGTTCCATGTTTGGGACAACATTAATTTTCCATGATCTCATCCTTTACCCTATTCCACTTTATTTTCTATGAAAAACATTTCAAAAACACTGTATGAGCATAAAAATATCAATAAAGGATACACAACGAATACAAACTGTTAATTTGTTAAAACAAAATTTAAACCATGAATACTTTTTCATAAGTGATACTTTTAACATTTATGAAGTAATAAATACTCTTCACTGAATAAAATATCATTGATTACCCTTTTGTAACTGAATGTTTACAAGAAAACCCATATAAATAACACATAATATATAAAGGTATCTTGGGACATAAACATACTTAAATGGAATAACCATACTGTGGACTTTCACATATATCACTAAATGGAATAGCCATAAGGCCGACTTCCATAACCATTGCATTGGAGGATATAACATAACCTCCCATCCTAGTTTATCACGGTCGCACCCTTCATTTGGATTATCACATAACCACTATAAAATGTCCAATTACCATTATAAAATCATAACACATACAACCAATTTAAAGGAAAGAAAACATTTCCACATTTCAATCACAATATATCACTTAAATATATTGACATAAAAAATCCCCTATCAAAACCATTTTCAATACCAAAATACCTAAAAGAGTATAAGGTATTTATTTTAATTTTAAAAACATTATGAATTTCTAAATAATCCACAGAGGAAATAATACTCGTAGCTGCGGAAAGGTCGTTGTCACTGTTTACGTTAAAAGAAACATTCATTTTTGACGTTTAGTAAAACACTTCATAAAAAAAGATTGTCTTTTAATGAATTGAAAAGTAAAATGTGTTTATATAGTTTATAAATGAAATTAATGTATTAGAACAAAATATTCCTCATTGAATGGTGATTGAGATGAAGTCCCTTACCTCGTATCCGACTTGACATGTTCATTCTTTAATCTCCTTTTATTCGGGTAACTCACTTTGGTTTTATCCAAAATGAATTCTTGAAGTGCCTTATGCCTAAGGTAAGGCTTATAGAGGAGGAGAGGGATGGAGGGAGGTTAATTGGGTAGAGGTTGGATGATCCAAGGGGCTTGAGGGGTGTGAGGAATGGGTTAGAGGTGACGGATTTTTATAAGGGGGAGGAGGGGTTCTTTAAGAAAGTGTGAAAATATTATTTTATTATATGATGTTTTTCGGTTTCTAAAGGTCCAAAACTAATTTAAGTGGAAGCTAAGATGAATCATGGTTGAAATAAAATCATCCAATATGAATTGTATAGGTTTTTTATATTATTTTAATCTTTATAATCTTATTTATTTAAATCATTTATTAGTTATGTAAACACTTCATAATTATTGTGTCATAAATATTTTATTTTATTTAATGACTAAAAATTATAAAAAAACCCATGAAGTAGTAAATTGTTTTTTCTTTCACAAGAATATTTATAGCCAAAATAGAATTTATATAACCCAATGTAAAAATTAATTTACTAAAACATATTTGTTTATGTCATTTTTTTCTATATTTTAAATTAATTAATCTAAAGTGTCATTATCACTCCAACTGTAACGCCCCGACCCCAGCTACCCAGAGTCGGTGCATTACTTCGTAACATTGGCATGATCACAAAAGATCATGTCTCGAATGACCGATTAGTTTAGTAGACTTGGAAACACTAGATACATTCATAAACATTACATTACATCATAAAGTGAAAAACTAAAATAACAAAGTCTCCATAGTCCACATTCATATCCTCTTCTGACTATCCCTGTAGGTCATTCATAAAATACTTATTCACATCCTGGAAAATATTAAAACATTGAAAGGGGTGAGCTCAGGTGCTCAGTAAGGATAACAATATTGCGGAAGCTTTCATAAATACACATTAATATTAAAGGCAATGTATAACTAAAACAAAAGCCTTTCAGACATGAACTTCCACATAATATGGAAAAAATAAAATTAGATAATGCCATTTACTTCTTCACATGGATATTCTACTGGTCGAATAATCACATGAAATATCAATAACCACATTCATAATGATGGAATGCATAATTCCAGACATTCTGAAACATTTTGTCAAGGCCTCAGCCAAGACGTCTAAAATGATTAAGGCCTCGGCCAAAACCATAAATCAAATTGGGAAAGGGACTTGGCCAATTCCACATCTAGTTGTCTCATGAGACCTACCGATGCATCGAGGAGCTATAGCAGGCTCCACCCGTCACTTGTTAAGTCCAATGCATTCCTCATATGAATAGGTTTAAACATATCATAAACCATAACATAATCGTATCACATAAAACATGCATAAAGGAAACATAACATTTCCACATTTCAATCACAAGATATCAATACAGCACATTGATATAATAAAAATGCTTTCAAAACCATTTTCAATACCAAAATAAAAGAAATTTAAAACTTTGTATTTATTTTTCATTAAAAAAATGATGGCTTGTAGAGGAAGACGAAACTCAAATAATGGCCACGGCGGTGGAGAAGTCGTTGTCGCCACATAAGTACGGAATGAAAAACATTCCCTTATTTTTGTTTAGTAAAACGCTTCATATAAAAAAGATTCCTTCTGAATAAACGTAAAAGTCAAAGGGGTTTATACACTGTATAAAAGAATGTAGTGTATAAAACCGAATATGCCTCAATGAAAGGGGATTGAGACGAAATCCTTAAAAAGATCATTTTTAAAATAAAATAGATCTATTATGTGTATTCAATATAGGCACACATAAAGAAAATAAAAATGCAAAATAGGACATAATAATATCATGACATAATTTGAAAGTAGGAGATTAACCCAAAGAATGGAAGTTGGGTTAAGAAATTCCCTAACCTTGCGTCTTGTCCTGACTAGACCGTTCTTTAACCTCCCGAATAATAAACTATAGATAATTTCTATTTACTTAAAAACCTTTTTCATGTTCATTATTCCTTTTATATCCCTTATTACCATGTTATGAACATTATGTAGTTATTAATGTTTATAACAGTCATTTTGTCGATCTTAGGTACTTGAGTCAAAAATAAAATTCTTATAATTACAAGTTGTTCACGTGGTGATATATCCATTATATACAGAATTATATTAATGATATAGATATCATATATCTCATATATCCAGTATATACATGCATTTATAATATTCCATAACGTTTAGAGGTAAGAAATGAAATACATCATTCATGGAGACGGTAAGCCGTACGTACGCATGAACGCTACTTTCATTTCTATTTCTTTTTTAATGAAATCATAATGATATAAAGGTATATTATGATTACAGTATTACATAATATATAATATCATTTACTCCATCCTTTATACATCCCACATATGGTATTAATGATTCAAATCACTTTGAGGGGGTGGTAGTCCGCACTTCCAAAAATGAAAATATCACGTTTACCCATAATGGAAATAATAAAGGTATGAAATAAATGAAAAATACAGAACCTTAAGTAAAACATAAACATATTATATATCATTTATAAATAGAGTGACATCTTAATGGCCACCTTTGAAGGTGTTTTATGAGTGTTGAACAATCATCGTTTCGTGAGACAGAAATTCGCCATCCACAGAAACCGTATGTTATTTAACCATTAGATGTATGTGTGTGTAAGTGTAGCTCGAATCCTTCATATAAAAACATCCTAGTATATTGAGGATACGGTTGTTGTTACAAAAGAAATGAATAAAAATAGTTTATGGGGTTGGAGAAGAAAAATAAAACAAAATAACATTAGAGAAGACATTACCTCAAAATCGGGTAACTCTTTTTGATTTGAGCCAAAGGCTTCCTTGGGAAGAGTTCTGCCCAAAGTGAGGCTTCTAGGAGTAAGGGGGGAAATTTGGGAGAGTATTTGGGCGGAGGTTGGCCGAGCCAAATGGCTTGAAAGTGTGAATGAGGTGGTAGAGGTGGGGGCCTTTTATAAGTGGAAAGGAGGGGCACTCTTGGAAAGTAAGGAAAGTTTACATTATTATACAATGCCTTTCGGATTCTAAAGGTCCAAAACTTATATAATTAGAGGCTAAGGTGATAAGGGTTCGAAATATACCCATCCAATAGTCTTTGGACAAGTGTAAGCCTTGGAGATTACATTATATTTTCATTTTATTAAAATCGTTAAATAATGAGGTCATCGCTGCATCATAATGATGTCATAAATAATTTAATTTATTTAATGTATAAAAATTATAAAAAAAATACTATGATGTAGGAAATATTTTTATCTTTCCAATGACTATTTATAGTAAAAAAATATGACTTTTATAACCCCAAGTAACATTTTTTTTAGTAAAACATTTCATGTTTGTGTCATTTTTTAATTTAACATTAAATAAAAGGTATTTATGTCATTTTCCAACTAAAGTGGCTCCATGGGGTCCCCAAGTTGACCCATGGATTCTCTTGGTCGTCCATGGAACATCCAGTGAGGGTAGAACATGTTTCAATCTCATCTCATATTATTTAAACATTATTTTTACCTTATACTACACTAATTACCTCTAATCGCGATTAAGAACTTAAAAGTTACTATTCACCAAAAATTATTTTAATCTAATTGAACCACATTTTACTTCTTAATGACAACCATGTATGTCGGATTTTTGAAAATCAAAATACAGAAGTGGTAATATTTCATTTAAACAAAAAAATCAGTTATTTAACAACCACTTAGTGGTTTCACTATTCTTCAAAAATTGATGTTTTTCAGAACAATGCCAAAATTTCACCCTAATCTATAATTGATATTCCGAATTCAAAAATGATGTCTATTTTACAAAATCCCAAACATATAAGTTGCATTAATTAATTTTACAATTGATTCCCACTGTCACAACAAATAGCGTTTTTTTAAGAAACAATTTGTATCAAAAGATTGGCAATTGTTTATGTCCAATTTCAATGTTAAATTAATTCTAATGAACACCATTGGATAAAATGGTAAAAATATATTCTAATTATACTTTAAAACCACTAAATTGTATAATTTATCACTATAAATTATTTTGATTAAAAAAGTTGTTTTTAAGTATTTTTCACTATTCATAAAAAATTAGAAGTTCTCAGAAAAATACCAAAAATTCAACATAGGCTAATTTCAATATTCTGAATCCCAAAATGAAGTCCATTTTGAAATATAAAATTTATATAATTTTAAAAAGTGGTTATTACTATTCATAACGTATACTTTGATTAGTCGCCGTGTTTTAGAACTCGAAGTTGCGTACAATGCAAGCTATTGTATTATTGAATGAGAAGCATATCCTGGAAGCTCGGGGTGTTACATTCTCACCTCCTTCAATAAATTGCGTCCTCGCAATTTGAAATTTTTCTTTGAAAATAAAAGGTTTAATAGAGAAAATACCTTAGTGGAAAACCCACATCAGAAATAAGATTAATAAAATTTAGCCTTAATAAGAGGGAAAGGGAAATGAAAAAGTCACCACCCAATTATGATCTCGATTAGGAGAACCTTGGTGGCAATTAGAGACATATAATTGGAGGAAAAATGTAAATATTTGTAGGGAGTTATTGAGGTCATCAATCACAATCAACTGCCAAATTGAGGGCCTCAAAGCCTTCAATCTATGTTGATTTAAAATATCATCAGTTCAACAAGACATAAGGTATTAGGATAACACATTTTTTTGTTTTAATATCCCTTTACTAAAGTTTAAGAATTAATTTATTCATTGAATAAGAGATAGGTATATATATATTTATGCTTGAAAATTAGAGTTTAAACCTTCAACTCATCTTTCACTCAAAAAGATAATAGAACTCAAAAATATTATACTTATCCTAATTGTATAAGGTTTCAAATGTTAACACATACCATTTAGATTAGTAAAATTATTTTGTAATAACCAGGGACTTCCTGTAGGCTAGTGGTAGGAAATAAAGGCCTGTCGAACTATGGTTGTGGGTTCGATTCCTGCAGCTTTGTCCGACGCGACGGGTTATGCCCCACCCTGCAGGTTGTCCTTTTCCTAAAACTATATTATTATAATATTCCAAAAACAATATTCATAAATTTTTTAACCTTAAAAAATAATATCCAAAGATCAACTTAATCCACTCCAACCTTTATAGTTATCCAAAATACCTCTGTCCAGACTTTCTCTAAAAGGTCTCTTAATTCCAAAATCAATTTATTAGATTCCCCAAATAAAGTAAAGTTTCTCTTATTGTCACATACTAAAAATATAATTAACTTTATCATATTAAAACCATACTGAATTCAACAAGTACTGCAGTACAATACTTATATATATATCAAATTATTCTAATAACCAGAATATAATCCATGAGTCCAAAAGCACCAATACATTAGTTATTCTGCTTCAACTGTAGTAACAACATAATATTGTCCTTAATCCCTTGGCCTTTTCTGAGGTAAGTTTCCCTGACACTTAGGACATTCATTTTCATAATTCCCCATTTCCCTACAATTGTAGCATTCAACATTGATAGCCTCTTTCTTTCCCTTGCAATCACGCACCTGGTGACCTTTTTATCCACATTTATAACAAACTCCCATTCCTTTTAGGCAAGTACCAGGGTGATTATTGCCACAATTATCACATAATGGAAAATCCTTCTTTCCCCTTTTCCCTTTATCTATCTCTTGTTCCACCGTTATCTTCTTCTCGTGCTTTACTTTGTTGTCATAAGACTTAGAGAATTCCTTTTCTGTCTTGATAGCACATGAGACAATATCTTCGTATGTTGAGAATGATTGTGATACTAAATCTCTATGGAGAAATGGTTTTAACCCATCAAATAAACGATCAATCTTACCTCTTGGGTTACGTATATAATCTGCAACATACCTCGCCAACCTTGTAAAGTTAGCCTCATACTTTGCGACATTCTCATCCTCCTTCTGCCTTAGACTCAGAAATTGCCTTTCCATATCTGCTCGATTGTCATGTGGAACGTATTTTTATAAGAAAATCTCTTTGAACTCTCTCCATTCCATACATGATACTTCTTCATCTTCCTTTGTATTTTGAATCAAAGACCACCATTGATCAGCATCTCCAGTGAGGCAGTAAACTACCATGATAACCTTCTCCCTTTCGCTACTCCCCAAGGCGGGGAATATTTTCTCTAAGGTGTTTATCCATTGCTCAGCTACTAATGGATTTGTACCCCCATTAAATGTTGGCGGTTGTTTCCTTATGAAGCGGTCTAACGTTGATCCTCTGCGTTGCGGATCAGGGTGCTCCATACGAGTAAGGTTATTATTCATAACCTGAGTGAGTTGTCCCAGTATGGTAATAAGTTGATCAGCACCAGTTGTATCTCCAGATCCACAATAATTATCTTGAGCATGAGGGAAATCCCTACACGGAGCGCGTGCATTGATACGGTTTCCATTCCTTCCACTAGGTTCCATTTCTATATAATGGCATAAACTAGATTAGTTTATGAATCAAAATACATAATTCCATACTTATAAAATACTTAACATAAATTGAACTATTTATGGATATAATCCATAATCATAAAAAGAAATGTTTTCTTTGAGGAAGTATATACTCATAACCCTTCATAGTGGTTTTTAAAGAAAATGAGAATTATCCGAAGCATATCCCCGGGAGTGTCGTAACCAAGAGTGCAGCAAGGCCCGTTTTCGTACACCAGTTCCCGTTCGAGTCTAGCTCAAAGCAGTGTTTTCGGGTTTTACCCATAGGTACATCTGTGCCAGAGCCGCCTCTACCAGCTCATATCCAGACCGGGATGTATTGCTCGGAAAACTCACAACATCTCTACAATACCAAAATTCTAGGAAGTTCTTCTATACTAATCTTCAAAGTCTATCTTCGGGCTATGTGCTCTAATCAGTGTTTATCTAAATCTAGCTTCCAAGGTTAGTACTAAACTGCCTCTGATACCAACTGTAACGCCCCGACCCCAGCTACCCAGAGTCAGTGCATTACTTCGTAACATTGGCATGATCACAAAAGATCAAGTCTCGAAAGACCGATTAGTTTAGTAGCCTTGGAAACACTAGATACATTCATAAACATTACATTACATCATAAAGTGAAAAACTACAATAACAAAGTCTCCATAGTCCACACTCATATCCTCTTCTGACTATCCCTGCAGGTCATTCATAAAATACTTCTTCACATCCTGGAAAATATTAAAACATTGAAAGGGGTGAGCTCAGGTGCTCAGTAAGGATAACAATATTGCGGAAGCTTTCATAAATACACATTAATATTAAAGGCAATATATAACTAAAAAAAAGCCTTTCAGACATGAACATCAACATAGTATGGAAAAAGTAAAATTAGATAATGCCATTTACTTCTTCACATGGATATTCTACTGCTCGAATAATCACATGAAATATCAATAACCACTTTCATAATGATGGAATGCATAATGCCAGACATTCTGAAACATTTTGTCAAGGCCTCGGCCAAGACGTCTAAAATGATTAAGGCATCAGCCAAAGCCATAAATCAAATTGGGAAAGGGCCTCGGCCAATTCCACGTCTAGTTACCTCATGAGACCTACCGATGCATTGAGGAGCTATAGCGGGCTCCACCCGTCACTTGTTAAGTCCAATGCATTCCTCATATGAATAGGTTTAAACATATCATAAACCATAAAATAATCGTATCACATAAAACATGAATAAAGGAAACATAACATTTCCACATTTCAATCACATGATATCAATACAGCACATTTATATATTAAAAACGCTTTCAAAACCATTTTCAATACCAAAATAAAAGAATGTTAAAACATTGTATTTATTTTTCATTAAAAAAATGACGGCTTGTAGAGGAAGCCGAAACTCAAATAATGGTCACGGTGGCGGAAAAGTCGTTGTCGCCACATAAGTATGGAAAGAAAAACATTCCCTTTTTTTCGTTTAGTAAAACGCTTCGTATAAAAAATATTCCTTTTGAATAAACGTAAAAGTCAAAGGGGTTTATACACCGTATAAAAGAAAGTTGTGTTTAAAACCAAATATGCCTCAATGAAATGGGATTGAGACGAAGTCCTTAAAAAATCATTTTTAAAATAAAATAGATCTATTATGTGTATTCACTATAGGCACACATAAATAAAGTAAAAATACAAAATAGGACATAATAATATCATGACATAATTTGAAAGTAGGAGATTAACCCAATGAATGGCAGTTGGGTTAAGAAATTCCCTTACCTTGCGTCTTGTCCAGACTCGACCGTTCTTTAACCTCATGAATAATAAACTAGAGTTAATTTCTATTCACTTAAGAACCTTTTTCATGTTAATTATTCCTTTTATATCCCTTATTACCATGTTATGAACATTATTTAGTTATTAATGTTTATAACGGCCATTTTGTCGATCTTAGGTACTTGAGTCAAAAATAAAATTCTTATAATTACAAGTTGTTCACGTGGTGATATATCCATTATATCCAGAATTATATTCATGATATAGATGTAATATATCTCATATATCCAGTATATACATGCATTTATAATATTCCATAACGTTTAGAGGTAAGAAATGAAATGCACCATTCATGGAGACGGTAAGCCGTACGTACGCATGAACACTACTTTTATTTATATTTCGTATTTAATGAAATCATAATGATATAAAGGTATATTATAATTTCAGTATAACATCATATATAATATCATTTACTCCATCCTTTATGGATCCCACATATGGTATTAACGATTCAAATCACTTTGAGGGGGCGGTAGTCCGCACTTCCTAAAATGAAAATATCACGTTTACCCATAATGGAAATAATAAAGGTATGAAATAAATTAAAAATAAAGAACCTTAAGTAAAACATAAACATATTATATATCATTTATAAATAGAGTGACATCTTAATGGCCACCTTTGAAGGTGTTTTATGAGTGTTGAACAATCATCGTTTCGTGAGGCAGAAATTCGCCATCCATAAAAACCGTATGTTCTTTAACCATTAGATGTAGGTGTGTGTAAGTGTAACTCGAATAATTCATATAACAACATACTAGTATATTGAGGATACTGGTGTTGTTACAAAATAAATGAATAAAAAGAGTTTATGGGGTTGGAGAAGCAAAATAAAACAAAATAAAATTAGAGAAGACATTACCTCAAAACCGGGTAACTCTTTTTGATTTGAGCCAAAGGCTTCCTTGAGAAGAGTTCGGCCCAAAGTGAGGCTTCTAGGAGTAAGGGGGGAAAGTTGGGAGAGTATTTGGGAAGAGGTAGGTGGATCCAAATGTCTTGAAAGTGTGAATGAGGTGGTAGAGGTGGGGGCCTTTTATAAGTGGAGAGGAGAGGCACTCTTGGAAAGTAAGGAAAGTTTACATTATTATACAATGATTTTCGGATTCTAAAGGTCCCACACTTACATAATTCGAGTCTAAGGTGAGAAGGGTTCTAAATCTACCCATCCAATAGTCTTTGGACAAGTTTAAGACTTGGATTATACATTATATTTTCATTTTATTAAAATCGTTAAATAATGAGGTCATCGCTGAATCATAATGATGTCATAAATAATTTAATATATTTAACGTCTAGAAATTATAAAAAAATACTATGATGTAGGAAATATTTTTAGCTTTCCAATTAATATTTATAGTCAAAAATATTACTTGTATAACCCCATGTAAAAATTGTTTTAGTAAAACATTTCATGTTTGTGTCATTTTTTACTTTAACATTAAATAAAAGGTATTTATGTAATTTTCCAAATAAAGTGGCTCCATGGGGTCCCAATGTTGACCCATGGATTGTCTTGGTCGGCCATGGCACATCCAATGAGGGTAGGACATGTGTCAAGCTCATCTCATATTATTAAAACATTATTTTTACCTTAAACTACACTAATTACCTCTAATCACGATTAAAAACTTAAAAGTTACTATTCACCAAAAATTATTTTAATCTCATTGAACCACATTTTACTTCTTAATGACAACCATGTATGTCGGATTTTTGAAAATCAAAATACAGAAGTGATAATATTTCATTTAAACGAAAAAATCAGTTATTTAACTACCACTTAGTGGTTTCACTATTCATCAAAAATTGAAGTTTTTCAGAACAATGCCAAAATTTCACCCTAAGATATAATTGATATTACAAATTCAAAAATGATTTCTATTTTACAAAATTCCAAACATATAAGTTGCATTAATTAATTTTAAAATTAATTCCCGCTGTCACAACAAATAGCGTGTTTTTAAGAAACAATTTGTATCAAAAGATTGGCAATTGTTTATGTCCAATTTCAATGTTAAATTAATTATAATAACCACCATTGGATAAAATAGTAATAATATATTCTAATTATTCTTTAAAACCACTAAATAGTATAATTTATCACTATAAATTATTTTGATTAAAAAAGTTGTTTGTAAGTATTTTTCACTATTCATAAAAAATTAGAAGTTCTCAGAAAAATACCAAAAATTCCACATAGGCTAATTTCAATATTCCGAATCCAAAAATGAAGTCTATTTTGAAATATAAAATTTCTTTAATTTTAAAAATTGGTTATTACTTTTCATAATGGCTACTTTGATTAGTCGCGGTGTTTTAGAACTCAAAGTTGCGTACAATGCAAGCTATTGCATTATTAAATGAGAGGCGTATCATGGAAGCTTGGGGTGTTACACCCACGTGGCTCCATGGGGTCCCACAATAGACCCAAGGATACCCATGGTTGGCCATGACTCGTCTAATATGGTCAGGAAAAGTTCTATGATAATTTTGTATTATTATAATATTCTTTTTACCTTGAATTACCGTATTTACCTTTAACTACGGTAAATAAATGTCCCAAATTTCTAATCACCAAAAATTATTTTCAACTTATTGAACCACATTATACTTAAAAATAACAACCATATATTTCTTATTGTCGAAATTAAATTCACAGAAGTGGTAAAATTAAATTTAAATTAAAAAGTTAGTTTTTTAACTACTACTTAGTGGTTTCACTATTCATAAAAAATCTATGCTTTTCAGCAAAATACCAAAAATTCAGCCTATGAAATATTTGATAATCAGAATTAAAAAATGATGTCTATTTTACCAAATTTAAATCATAGAAGTTGGAATAATTAATTTAAAATTAATTCCTATTATCAAATCAAATAACGTGTTTTTTTAGAAACAATATCTATCAAAATATTGACACTTGTTTATGTCCAATTTCGAAGTGAAATTAACTCCAATGATCACCATTGGATTAAATGGTAAAATTATAATATAATTACACTTTAAACCTAGTTATAAATATAATCCAACCATATAAATAAATTATATTAAAAGGTAGTTTTGAATACAAATACAACATTTTTGATGATTAATTAAAAAAATGAAATTTATCAAAAAAATACAAAAATATTACCCAATGGAAATTTTGATGTCCAAATTCTAAATAAGTATTTTAATTTTGTCAAATAGAACATAAAAAGTTACCAAAACTATGTTTAAAGATGGTTCCCCATCAAAATGTGTTAAATCAAACTTTTAGTATAAATTATCCTTAAAAATAGATTCATTTACATTTTAAGCCTCTATCTTTTATTGGATAAATGTATAAATGTTTAAAAAACATGTACAATCATATTTTAGTTAGTTCCATTCATTCCCACCAATTCAAATACTAGGAATTAACTATCATTTAAAATAATAATATTATATTGTTAGTGTGCAATGTAAGATTTCAGAGAAACCCGTTGTTGTATATCGGGTACACCATCAAACATAGCATCCCCTATAAAGTAATATTAATATTTAATTCACCAATATTAAGAAATATAAAAATGTCATATTTCTTTATTTACTTGGGATGTTACATGAACATAATATTATTACCTATTTTCGTTGACAAATTAATGTATTATATAATTATTTTTAATTATAAATATTATATGCAGATTCAATGTTAATTTATGTATTGTATTAATTAATGAACAAATCCATGATTATGAATATATTGTTATCAAAATTATATTTAGTGGAGGTTTCATATTTCACATGATATGTTGGTTTTAAAAAATCAATATTGAATGTATAAGTTCACCCTTTTAATTTATTTATCTATTTTCTAATGATATGAAATAAATAATTAGATATAAATTGTATGATAATTATAAATAAATTGTGAATGTCATAAGATTAAAAATATGATTTTTTGTTTTGTTACATGTAAATTAAACAAAGCATTTTAATGGTCTTTACATTTGATTTCCAAAATTAGGTAGATTTATTTATTAAATGTAACAAAATATATAAAATTCATAAAAAAAATACAAAAGGTGAATTATTAGAGCAATAATTATAAATCATGTAATATCTAGTAATATTATTAATTATTAAGGTATTAATTAGAATATATTCCATATTTTATTTCAACATGTTACGGTATATATATTATTAAATTATACCATTTAAATTTTCACTCTATATTTGTAATATATTTTTCCAAAATAAATTATTTATATATATTTTTTATTCTATAGAATGGGTTTCAACATTTATATGGGGTTTGGGGTAAAATGTTTACCGTTAAAGTTTAAAAATCACATCAATATGAAATAATCATTTTTAATAATTTAGTTACTACAATTATAAAACATATCAAGTAGTACGATTGATGAGGCATGTCGAGGCATCACCTTAGGATTGAAATAGTGTTCATGGTACATCAAAGGGTTTCAAGACATATTTGAAAAGGGTTTCATAATAAATTTACAAAACATGTTTGGATGTTTTTTAAATAATATAGACATCACAATTAGTGAATAGTTCAGTTGAATAAAATTATATAAAATCATAATATTTCTAATGGATCTATAAACATCACAATCCAAAATATATTATACGAGACATCATTGGAATAAAACAAAAAAAGTTAGGCTAAACGCTGTTGAAACCCCACTAAAATAGTTTCAGAATATAGGTCAACTTTGGGAGTATCTTAATATAAATATTAGTTTTTATTTAGTTTAATGAATTATAGGAAAATTTATTAGATTTAAATATCAATTATCATATTATGAATTTGAGTTCAATATCTAGATATATCTCTAAACAATTATATTTTCATTTTGAATATTGTATAATTGTAGAACTATAACAGTGGAATTTGGGGGGGGGGGGTGCACTAAATCAATGGATTAATACCTCTACAAACATAAATAAAATTCAAATAAATATATTTGATATCAAAAAAACATTATTATACATGACAAGATCTATATAAATAATTTTAATAGAATCAATAATTTAAATGTTCTCTATAATTTTATATAATACTTTAATACTTCTGTATTTTTAAACCAGAAAATTGAATATTTTAGATATTTAATAATCCTTTGTTGTACTCAAATAAAATTTCAATTATTTTTTCACATTTATTATGAAATAGTAATTAAAAAGTTCCATGTAATATAGACCACGATATTATAAAAATATTGAATCTAGTTAAATAATCAATTAGAAAATTTAAAATTTAAAATTATTTTAGTGAATAGAATATTGAAAAATAAAATACAAACCACTAAAAATTATCTCCCAATATTATCCTCCATTATTATATATTTTCTTTGAAACAAGAGGGAATCTATATGTCTTAATTCTTAGGATTAGTGGATTCCATTATTTTACTTGTTGAAGAGATATGTTAACCTACCATATACCCACTAGTATAATTTATTGGGAAGTCCAAACCAAATTTTGACAAACATTATATAAAAATAGAAAAATATTAACAATTACAATAATAATTATAATTAATTTTTTATCATATAAATATATTATTATAATTATAATATTATAATTTATTAATTTAATCGATGAATAATCATTTATACCACAAAAAATATAATAAATAGATATCACTAATATTAAATACAGTTATAACTACTAAGTGGTAACATATCAACATATATAATTTTAGTCATCACTCAATTAGGAAATTTAACATAAATTTTAAACAAGATCCAAAAAATATAATCAATAAAATTAAGAAAATCAATATTAATAAATAGTATATTAATTATGTAACATATATGTTAAAATTATCTTTACAAAATAGAAAATAATATATTGATATATTCTTAATATGAGGAATTATTTTTTAGAGAAATTATATTTTTTTTAAAAATTATTAAATAGTGGTATCGTGGCTTACTTTATTAATTAACAAAGTTACTAAATTCAAAAAAAAATAAAGACTCCATTGATTTAATCCAATACACCACCACCTCTTATACAATATAGTGTGATGTTAGAAGAACAATTATAAATATTATTCAAGGTTAGTTAGTGGATTAAATTATAATTTCAACCCTCAAATATGAAATAATAAAAAAATATAAAGAAACATGTAATTGATAAAACATAAAACATTTCTTTCTATAACATATTCACTAGGGAATATTTTTTTATTAGTGGTAAAATAAAACAAAACAGAAACATTTAATTACACACACATGCTTGGGGATGACTTTTCAAGTCCCCCATGTGAATAACCTATGATTTATTAGTAGTATTGAATCCATTGGTAAATTTGATAAATCCCAAAATTTCAATAATCTATTTGATGAATGAAAATTATCATTTTAATAAATGCTTGGAATCCCATTACATTGTTCACACATGATTTAAAGAGTTATCACACCCATGGTCGTTGCCGGTCAATCTGTTGTCAATGACAAAAATTCATTCATTCAACCTAAGGTTGTCCAAGACATATATCAAAATACATGTTTTTTCACCCAAATAATTATATACCATTTTAATTACCTTTATTCATCCTCCAAATTGATCCATTAATCATGGATTCTATCAATCACTTCTTTTTTCTTCTTTTATTTCAACTCAATCTCAAGCATCATGACACCTCAACCTTCTATAGATAATACATAACATATGACGATTTTTTATGATTATTAGTATAATACAAGAAATTAGACACACAAAAATGATTTTAGTAGAATGTTCATAACCCCCAAGGAAAAAACATCATCCAAACCTATTAGAAAATATAATTTCTTGATGGAAGACCAATTTTATGTCTGGAAGATCCAAATTAAAATATATACAGGACACCACTGGTATTGATAATGCGTACAACCTATATTTTCTTAGTGGAATTAAAGGCCTAAGTTAATGGACCGAATTACCATGATTTTACTAGTCTGTTTACTAACATAATCAAACAATTTTCTATAAATAGAATAATATTATATAATTCATTATTCATGACCAAAAAATCCATCATATACTCGGTCAATATTGACCCACCTAGGGTATATTTTGACAATTTATTAACATTGACTATTGTTTTCCCTGATCATAATAAAAAAATACAATCTTTTTTCACAAAAACCAAACAACACCTTTTGACCACGATGTTTTATTAACCATTCCATTCTATAAAACTAGATATCTTCCCACTAATTCCTATAGATACTATTTTATCAACCCACACTTTGGTGGTCAAAGACCTTTGTTGTTGACATCGATCAAATTAAAAAAGGAAGCATCCACCATGACGTCCCACATGTTATCACTGTGACAGTTTTCTATTACCCATATATAATGTGGCGAATAAATATACCTAATATTTTTATAATCTCATTATTTGATGATCATCATGATTTTCGATGATTTTATTTGTTGATAGATCGAGTGGGGATACTACCTTCCAACATCTATGTTGATATATGGTCACACTATAAAAACAACATGAAATTGTATCGCCCAACATTAAATGGGGACTATTGTACATCCCATAGGCCACATCCCCATCAATTGCTAATATAAATCTATTCCCTTACATGGGATAAATTTTGTAGGTCTGCATTTGGGATCAATTTCCCTCAATGATTTGGTGTCTTATAATATAAAACTATGATATAGATTAGGGGACTTACTTATTGGAAGATTTTATAGAAATAGATGATTAAATTTTTGAAAAAAAATTAATGATGGTTAAGTTGATAACGATTAAATTTCAAATAGAATATAACATTAATGATTAAAAAAAAGTAATGGGAATTTATTCAATATATGATTCCAATATATGTGGTTATAACAATTATTATTATACATTACTACAAATTTCTCCAACATCATTTACACTTATAGTGAAATTATTTTATTTATTTATAGTACTGATGCCTTAAAAATGGATTCCATGTTGAGAAGTGGTTGGGGTTAAATTAATTAAGATTTTTTTTAAAATTTCATAAAAAATAAATAGAAATTTGTTATAAATTTTTATTCATCATTAAATAATAAATAAAATAAAATTAGTAAAATAAATGAAAAATTAATAAGTATCTTGATAATTTTATAATGGGTTTGTCCTAGTGTGTGTACTTACCACTTGAGTTTTGTAGTTTCTATCCAAATTTATTTATTTTTTCATGATTATTTTATGAAAAATTTAAAATTTATTGGTAGTTATCATCATATATCATTGAGTTCATCATCATTTCCCGATAATTTCAAACCAAATCAATCATGTTTATATATTATAAAACAAAAATAGATATTATAAATATTAAATTTGTATCCCTATAATAACTAATGGAGATATTCCCAAATTTAATTCCTAAAAATGATATTGTAATATTATAAATATTTAATGATCTTATATCATATATAACATTTTTATGAAATATTTTAACAGGTTTTACATGTTCAAGAGATTTAGATAAAATTGGTCATCTATAGGTCAACCTTTTTCCCGTATTACTTCATTGAATTATCATGACTTGTGACATTTAATATAATTCACTATGTGATGAGACTCATGAATTCGGTATATATATATTACAAAAATTTACGGTAATATTAAATGTATGGAATTCAAATACAAGATCCCAAACCATAAAGGTTTTTTATCCCTAGAAACAAGATAAATAAAAATCATAATTCATGAATGTTAACTAATATCTTCCATAGATTACTTCTCACATTTTTCAATTCATATAAATAACACATCAAAACCCATTTTTCATAAGACGAGAAAGGAAACAATAGATTGGGTGAGATAAAAATACTTTCCAGGGTAATCAAAAAAAATATCAATAAATGATCATAACTAATTATATGAAAAGTATAATTGTTTGGGAACTTGGTATTGTTTTTAATTATTCCTAACCATATATTCCATAAAGAATAATAAAAACTCATGGAATAATGATTCATCATCTCAAATAATGTCAATAATGAGTGTTTAGATTCATCAATAATGAACCATGATAAATGAGATCGTATTGTAACCACAAGAAACAAGTATATTTCTTATATATAAAAATATATCTTGTTTTCCCTAGTCAAGGTTCTCTACCATGACTATTATTATCATTTGGGATAACACTTCATTCCAAAATTTACATAGTAATAGTTCATTACCAAATATATCTTATTAGATAGCGTGCCTTACTAAATTGGGTTCATTATTCATTCATGCCCATAATATTTCATGAGAAATATGTGACTTCCTGGTTTTGGAAGCCACCCAGAGGCACCTCGTACCTAGTTGGTCACATGGCCTCAAGCACATTTCCCCAAACTCCAGAGGCTTCTGACTAGAAGAGAGAGCCTTGGGTGTGATAGTGGGGAAACTATGCCCTCATTGACAGAGTACACAGTGGATGTAAATAAACATATAATAGCGGAAGTATTGAATAACCAACAATAATAAACAACAAAAAACTAAATCAACCAACTGGAGCACATATGTATATATTACATGATGCATGATACATATCCATGAATTCATCCAAACAAGTCACAATGCTGGAATACAAAACAGTACCAAAACATGTAGAAAAGAATGTAAACTACTCCTCTGCGTCGCAAGCCAATTCTTGGTCCCATGCTCTACTGCTCTAAGTAATCAAGTATCATAAGTCAAAGGTCGCTTTCCCTGGTCTATACCAGAAACAACATAGTCTGTTTGGCCCCAAAATCATGACCCAAACAGGGTGTGAGACTAAATCCCAGTAGGCAACCGCCCGAAGTTTTGTGCCTAACATTCAGTGAGTATATGGCAGGTAATAGTACATTAAGCAGTAAAATTGATAGTAAACAGCAGGCAGTAACCAACAAGCAGTAAAGTAGGATGATATACTACAACAATCGATCCAAAAAACAACAACAATAGTGAATTAATAAGATAAGTACAACAGGAAAACCTATGGGAAGTACTCGTATCCATCCACTTTAGTCCTATCCAAGAAGTACCACAACCCTATGGGAAGTACACTCAGCCTAACCCATCTGGATGGTCATACAAATTTATATGACTCTCTAGGGAAGCTCACCCGGTCAATTCCCCTTATATTCTAAGGTTGTAAGGGACTCTCTGAGGAAGATCACGCGGTCTAACCCTCTTAGCCCCAAGGTCTAGAGACTCTATGAGGTATCTATCTCGGTCAATTCCTCCAATATCCTCAGGTATACCACCGACTCTCTGAGGAATCTCACTCGGTCAATTACTCTTCTATCCTGGGAAGGTTTTAAAGACATTCAAACAACGTAAAGACTGTCAGAGGAAGCTCACTCAGTCTACCCTCCTGTAGTATATAATAACTAAGACTCTCTAAGAAGCTCACACGATCTATCCCATGTAGTCCATAATGTCCAAGACTCTCTGAGGAAGCTCACTCAGTCTATCCCCATAGAGTTTATAATATCTAGGACTCTCTGGGAAGCTCACTCGGTCTATCCCTTATAGTCTATAGCACCGGGTTCTCACGGTCCCATGCCTGTCAGTGCATATTAAATCTATAAGGCCAGTGTACACCTATAGAGCTACTTGGCTAACCAAAGTACACCTATAGAGATACTTGGATAAAAAGTCTATAGAGCAACATGAAAGCTAACAACATCATTCCATCCTATGATCACAAGGCCCATAAACAGGTCCAACGACCAAAGGCTAACAAGACCCAAAGATAGTAACAAGAACAAGGCATGGGCAAGCCATCCATGCACGATAATTATCCACAAATATGATCAATTTACCTCTACACTATAATGCATTCAAGGAATGAATAACCACAATGGAAAAAAGGTAAACATGCAATACCCCGTTCATGGGTATTGGTTGAATTTGCACATAAAACACAAAGACATAGAATGTTAAGGCACAAACCACCTACCTCGATCCTTAGAGATCGATATACTTGAACCAAGAAGCTTGATTATCCTTAGAATGTCGTAGATCTATGAAAACACAAAAAACGTTCAACCCCCTATAACATGAGAAAGAGGAGGAATTGGAAAACGATGCTCAAGGAGAAGGAAGAGATTACTGCTGTGGTTCCAACGCAATCAACGGTTGTTGATTCAGAGCACAGATAGAGACATGGTAATTTGGAGATGTTTTGAGATCGTACGTGTTCTCTTGGACAAAGAACCTGGAGAAGAAGATCTTTGTGTCTGTCAGGCGTGACCCCGGTCCATTTAATGAAAAAAAAGAAAATACACAGTGTGTACTTCTTGTGTACATGGAGTGTGCTCTACTTTTCCATAGTCCACTTTAAGGAGCATCCACCTCACCCCTACACACCGTGTGTGTGGCCCGAACACGGCCAACACAGGGCCTGGCGCGGTAAGGGAGTACATGGCGTGTACTCAGAAAGTACACGACATGTAATTCAAAAATTTTCCTGAAAGTCCCCTTTTATCAAAAACTCCAGAAAAAGGAAACACATAGCTGAAATGAAGATCCGGGTTCTTAAAAAATTTCCCACTTAAAGATATTCGTCTTCGAATTTCCCTAGAGAGGTGTAGTAGAAGAAACCCCAAACAGCTCTGACCACTGCGATCATACATCAGCCTCCCTCTCCCACGTCTCATACTTCACTCGCTCGTTCTGCCATAGTACTCATACTAGAGGAACAGAATGGCCATGGAGAATCTTTATACAATGATCGACAATCTGGATGGGTTTATCCTCAAATGACCGATCCGCTTCAATCTCAACCACCTCGGGTTGAAAGACATGATATGGGTTTGAAAGGTTACGTCGGAGCTCAGAAACGTGGAAGACGTTGTGCATAGCCTGGTACCCTGAGGTAACTTCAACCGATAGGCAACCAGCCAACTCTCTCCAACAACTCAAACAACATAACATACTGCAGTGAAAGCTTACCCTATCTCTGAATACTCATTTGTCCCAACCTCGATTCGACACGCAGGAAAACCTGATCCCAAACCTCGAACTCCAGAGGTTGTCTCCACTGATCAACATAAGATTTCTATCGAACTATGATGTAGCCATCCTCTTCTGAATCAACTCTATCTACTCTAAGGTCTCCTGAACAAGATAAGGTCCCAGTAAATCTGCCTTTCCTGCCTCCAGCCAACATAAGGTTGATTGGCATGTCCTACCGTATAAAGCCTCGTAAGGTTCCATCTGAATAGTCTCCTAGAAACTATTGTTATAGGAAAACTCCAAAAGAGGTATATACTTCTCCCAAGAACCGCTAATGTCTATAATTCAAGGTCGGAGAATGTCCTCAAGCACCTGGACCATATTCTCGGACTGACCATCTGTCTGGGGGTGATATGCTGTACTCAAAAGTACATGTGTACCCAAAGCCTTCTGATGTCCCTGCCAGAACCAAGAAGTAATACGCACATCCATGTATGAAACAATGGAGTGTGGAACTCCATGTAGACATATGATCTCTCGGATGTACAACTCTCCCAACTCATCAACACTGAAGGTCTCCTTGATCGAAATCAAATGAGAAACCTTCGTAAGCCTGTCGATGACAACCCAAACAATATCACTCCCTCGAGGTGACCTCTGTAACCCGTTCACGAATTCTATCGCGACATCGTTCCAATTCCACTCAGGAATGGGTAACTGCTGCAACAACCGTTCTGGTCACTGATTCTCTGCTTTCACCTCTTGATAAGTAGAACATCTCATGACAAAACCAACAACATATCTCTTCATACCTGGCCACCAGTACTGGTGGTGTAGATCACGATACTTCTTGGTGATTCCAGGATGAACTTCCCAAACTGAGGAATGAAAATCCCACATCAACTCCTCACGTATGTCTGCTGTCACCCATACGGGTCCCCGAAAACGCAAGATCTCATTCTTTCCCACAATTCATCCAGGAAGAGGGTCCTCTCCTGACACACTCTCCCACAAGACTAAGCCTTCTGAGTCTTATAGGTGCCTCATCCCTACCCAATCAAGAAGAGAAGAGGTAACAACCATAGAAGAAAGAAAAGTCTATCCCTGTATATCGTGCACCTCCAAGTGAATCTCAGAGAAAAAATCCATAAGCTAACAGTCACTATTGGCCTCCTGAACTGTCTGAATCTGAGTTCTTATGCTCAACGCATCAGCCACTATGTTGCCCTTTCCCGGCGTATAGGCCAGCTCGAAGCCGAAAGACTGAAGATACTTAACCCACTTGCACTGTCTCAGATTCAGATCACACTGAGTGAAGATTTAATTGAGACTCTTGTGGTTGGTGAAGACCAAAAAGTGATCTCCAATAAGGTAATGTCTCCAACAGTGAAAGGCATGAACAATAGCTGCCAACTCTAGATCGTGCATCAGGTAGTTACTCTCATGTGGCCTCAACTGCTGAGACCAATACACAACTACTCCATCTACCTGCATAATAACAACTCCCATTCCAACACCTGAAGCATCATAGTAGACTGTATAGCTCTTTCCTGACTCTGGCAAGACTAATATCGGTGCTGACGTCAACCTCCCCTTCAGCTCCGGAAAGGCTGACTCACAATAATCTGACCATAAGAACTTTTCCCCTTTCTTGGTCAGAACTATTAGTAGTGCTACTAGGCATGAAAAGTCCTGTATGAAATTCCTGTATTAACTAGCCATCCCTTGAAAACTCTGCAAATCAAAGAAATTCTTTGACTGCTCCTACGAAACTAAAACTATCACTTTCTCTGGGTCTACTAATACTCCTATCTCTGAGATGACATGACCCAAGAAGTGAATCTAATCCATCCAAAAGTGTGATTTCGAGATCATAGAATATAACTGATGCTCTCTCAGTATTCTCAGAATGATCTCAATATGGGTTGCATGGTCGTGTCGAGTGTGAGAGAACACCAAGATGTCGTCCAAAAAAACCACAATGAAAGAATCTAAGTACGGATGGAACACTCGGTTCATCATTTCCATAGAAACTGTTGGCACGTTCATGAGACCGAACTACATGACTGTATACTCGTATAGACCATAATTTCTCATCAAGGCTGTAAGAGGTATATCTGATGGCCTAACGCGCAACTGATGATAACCGGACCTCAAATCGATATTCGATAACAATCGAGCGGCTCGAAGCTGATCAAAGAGGCCATCGATCCTCGATAAGGGATATCAGTTCATGAAACTCAACTAGTTTAGATTCCGATAATCCACACATAGCCGGAGGGTGCCGACTGCTTACTTCACAAACAGGACATGCGATCCCCAAGGAGAAGTAATGGGTCGGATGAAACCCTTTGTCTCTAACTCCTCCAACTGCTTCTTGAGTTCCTGAAACTCAGGTGTATCCATCCTATAAGGATTAATGGACACTGGTTCCACTCCTGGAACAAGCTCAATCAATAATTCTACGTCACGCTTCAGAGGAAAACCTAAAATGTCCTCTGGAAAGAAACCCCTAAAATGATCCACCACTAAAGGAAATTATAACTACAAAGTCCCCTAGTCATCCAGATAAAGAATTTCAATCTGGGTTAGAACTCATCGTAGCCCATGATACTCTAGTCTAGATCTACCCGCCTGGACATCCCACTCACCTCTATGAAGGAAGGATACGCCCTCTAGTGATACAAAACTCACCCTGCGGCTATAGCAATCGACGACTGCCTGGAAGGGAACCAACCAGTCTGTCCCGAGAATGACGTCATAGCTCTTCATCTCTAGGACATAGAGGCCCAAAAAAAGTGAATCCCTGCAACCTTGAGAGGGAACTCTCTTCACTGACGTATGCTAGATGTCCTCATTTCCAAGGGACTGTCAAGAGTCAACATGTCGGCAGATGAAAAGATACCGAGCCCAAGCCTCTCCACAACAGCAACAGAGATAAAACTATGTGAAGCACCAGTATCGAAAAGAGATGAAGATTAAACTAAGGCTACTAAGATCATACCTCGAACTGTAGAAGGTCCAGGATCCTTCTCTTGATAGGTCTGCTCCACGGTGAAAGACTGGCCTGCACCGTGGCCCTACGCCCCTGGCTGACCGCTTTGAACTAATCCACTCTGTTGTCGCTGATGACCTGGTGACTGACCACCACGGCTGCGACCTCGACCTCGGCCCGATCGGCCATAAGAACTCCAGTTCCCAGACTGGTGATAAACTGGCGAAGCATCTCCAGAATGAGAGGTCATAGAAGAACCCCTACCACCAGCTGAAGGTGGGAAGATGTGACAGAAGTGCTGAAGATGGCCCATCTTGCCGCAAGATCGACACTCCATCAAAACTCTCTGGAACTAAGGCCTAGTGTGGCCACTTCTACCACACTGGTATCATACAACCTGACTGCCCAAAGATACATTCCACCTGCTCTGATCTCCTCGAGATGACTCTCTACAGTGCTTCCTACTATATATATGAGGAACACGAACTCTGGATGTCGAAGCGCTCTGGTTCACTGCTCCAGAATCCCTCAGGTTGCACTCAGTGATCAACGCCTGGTTGACGATAGAGGATATCAAAATCAATTGGATGATATTCACCTGGGAACAGATCTCCTGCCAGAGACCGTTCTCGAACTTCCTATCAAAAAAAAACTCATCACCTTTTCGGATCGGTGTGAAACGCTGTAGCTCAGTAAAGAGAGACGAGTACTCCATGACAGAAAGAGAACCCTGCTGCAGACTCATGAACTCCCGGGATCGATCGGCCCTTAGGGTCTCTGGATAGAAGTAGTCGTAGAAGCTGAGCCCAAACTCGTCCCAGGACATACCTTGCTGGCGCCCTGACGGCGAGATCACCTCCCATCACCTTTTGGCAGTGTCTCAGAGCATATAGGTGGCTATCTTTACTCTCTTCTCCGGGGGTATCTCTAGATTCTCATAGATCTTTAGCATGGCCTCTAACCACGACTCTGCATCCTGGGGTCCTCCATCCCCTGATAAAGTAGGAGGATGTTGTTTCTGAAGGACCCACATCAATTTGGCCACTCACGGGGCAGGAGGCAGTGGTCCCTGAAAAGTATACATCATCCTCAAGAAATCCACCCTGAACTGCATATTGGCGCCTGCGACAGGTATAACTGCTGGTGGCAAGGCTGGCACAACAGGAGGATCTGCATTAGGTCCCTGATCGACTGTATCTGTTGTCTGATCACCATCAGGCAGATGATGTACAACTAGAGGATGTCTCATAGGCATAGTTCTGAAAGATCAAAAGCACACCTTAGATCAGGATTATAAAAGACTTAGAACACAAGAGTACAATACGAGAACAGGATAAAGAAAAATTACAGTTTTACAAAACATGACTACATGGCGTGTATTAAACTACACGGTGTGTCTTATTAAGCCATTAACATGGGCGTGTATTCCTACCACACTGGTCGTGTAACACACCAAACTACATGACGTGTTTTCCCCACACACGGCGTGTACTTGAACTCCATTCCCCTGCCCGAGTCTCCTTACACGGCTAACCCACATGGTCTATCTTAACCCTAGAATACACGACATGTTCACTAAGGACATGGAGTATACTAGAAAATGTTCCGATAACCCGTGTTGTTAGTTACACGGACTATACATGGCTAACCCTTACACGACGTGTTCCTAAAAAACACAGCACGTATAGGAGAATATAACACTGACCCGTGTTGTTCGTGACACGGCCGGGTACCTGGAACAAGACTACACGGCATGTTCATTATCAAAACGATGTGTTCTACTGGAGCCTCCCGACCCGTGTTGTTAGTGACACAGCCAGGTACACGACTCTATACTACACAATGTGCACCTACCGTACACGGTGTGTTCTTAAAGACATTTCATCAACATAGTGTTCCTGATCACACAGTCAGTGACACGGCCTGAAACTACACGGCCTGTAGTCATAAATTTCACGCCGTGTATTATGGGGTTTTCCGGGAAGTAGCTCAGAAACAACACCGATGCCTAGAAACATAGAAAACAAGGCATGAAGGTGCCAAATTCTGATTCGTGAGGGCCCATACTCTCCAAGAATCAATTCTTGGAATCCAAAACAGTCATATATAAAGCAAAACAGGTCAATGATCCACCAATTTCTGATTCAAGAGGGCCCATAACACCTCAAGAACCAAAAATTGGTGATCATATAAGCTAGGTACAATACAAAAAGTACTCTATCAACATCAGAGATTCTATCAAAGCATTATAACAATAGCATGCATAATCTACACAATGTCTATAACAATAACATGCAATTGATAATGCACCCTAGATGGCATGGAAAGAATGCATGGCATGTGATTCATAAAATGTTCCTATTTAATGCATGAGATGGAATACCCTCATCTCATCGGGTTGAAACAAAAAATGAACCATAATATCAACAATAATAACAACATATGTCATGTGAATCACTCTTGGTGAAATCATATCAACTGAAAAATCTCAAAACCAGAAAACTGCAATAAACGAGGTAGTATGGATTTTACCTATACACGGGTTAGCTACTCCCGTGAAAAACTTATTACCATGTACCAAATCCATCATATCCCTAGATAAAGGCTCCAAATAGTAAATCAAGAGAAAAGAATTCCTCTGATACCACTTTGTAATGTTCCGGTTCAGGAGGCCACCCAGAGGCGCCCCGTACCCGGTTGGTCACATGGCCTGAAGCGCATTTCCCCAAAAGTCAGAGGCTACCGACTAGCAGTGAGAGCCTTGGGTGTGATAGTGGGAAAACTATGCCTTCATTAACAGAGTACATAATAGATGTAAATAAACATTCAAAAGCGGAAGCAATGAATAACCAACAATAATAAACTGCGGAAAACTAAATCAACCAACTGGCGCACATATGTATATATGAAATGAAGCATGATACATATCTAGGAAAGCGGCCAAACCAGTCACAATGCTGGAAAACACCACAGTACTAGAACAAATATAAAAGATAGTAAATAGTTCCTCAGTATCGCAAGCCAAAGCTTGGTCCCATTCTCTCATGCTCCAAGAAATCAAGTACCAAAAGTCGAAGGGCACTTTCCCTTGTCTATACCTACAACAACATAGTCTGTTTGGGCCCAAAAGCATGACCCAGACAGGGTGTGAGACTAAATCACAGTAGGAAACCAATTTAAGATATGTGCCTAATAGTCAGTGAGTATATGGTAGGTAATAGTACAGTAAGTAGTAACAGTAACAATAAACCGAAGGCAGTAACCAGTAAGCAGTAAAGAAGGATGTAATACAATAGTAATCGATCCACAAAACAACAACAACTGTGAAGTAATCAGCTAACTACAACAGGAAACCCTCTGGGGAGTACTCTCAACCATCCCCTCGGGTCCTATCCAAGAAGAATCACAACCCTCTTGGAAGTACACTTAGCCTAACCACTCTGGTTGGTCATACGAATTTATAAGACTCTCTGGGGAAGCTCACCCGGTCAATTCCCCTTACAGTATAGGGTAGTCAGGGACTCTCTGAGGAAGATCACACAGTATAACACAATTATCCCCAAGGTCTAGAGACTCTATTTGGATGATATCTCAGTAAATTCATCCTATAGCCACAGGTATACCATAGACTCTCTGAAGAAGCTCAGTCGGTCAATTCCTACTCTAGACTGGGAAGGTTTTAAAGAAATTCAAACAAGTTAAAGTCTCTCTGATAAAGCTCACTCGGTCTACCCTTCTGTAGTCTATAATAACTAAGACTCTTTGGGAAGCTCAATTGGTCTATCCCCTATAGTCTATAATGTCCATGAATCTCTGAGTATGCTCGCTTGGTCTATCCCCATATAGTTTATAATATCTAAGACTCTCTAGGAAGCTCACTCGATCTATCCCATATAGTCTATAGCACCGGGTTCTCACAGTCCCATGCCAGTCAGTGCATATTAAAGCTATAAGGCCAGTGTACACCTATAGAGCTACATGGATATCCAATGTACACCTATAGAGCTACTTGGCTAAACAGTCTATAGAGCAACAGGCATGTTAACAACATCATTCTGTCCTACGATCACAAGACATGGAAATAGGTCCAAAGACCAAAGGCTAACATGACCCAAAGGTAGTAACAATAACAATGCATGGAAAAAACATCCAAGCATGAAAATTATCCACAAACACGAGCAATTTACCTATACACAAGAATTCAAACAAGGAAGGAATAACCACAAGGGAAAAAAGGTAAAAACGCAATATGCTGTTCATGGGTACTGGTGGAATTTGCACATAAAACTCAAAGACATCGAAAGGTAAGGCACAAACCACCTACCTAGATCCTAGGAGATCGATATACCAGAACCAAAAATCGTGATTTTCTTTAGAACAATGTAGATCTATGAAAACACACTAAACATTAAACCCTTGATAACTTGATAAAGAAGAGGAATTGGAAAAAGAAGCTCTAGGAGAGGGAAGAGCTTACTGCTTCAGTTCCAACGCAATCAACGACGATCGATTCAGAGCACGGATGGAGGCTCAGGAATCCAAAGAAGTTTCACGGCCGTACAGGTTCTCTTAGATGAAGAACCCGTATAAGAAGTTCATTCTATCCGTCAGGCGCGACCCCGACCTGTTTAATGAAAAAAAAAGAAAATACATGACATGTACTTTTTGAGTACACAACGTGTACTCTACTTTTCTGTACCCCACTTTAAGCGGCCTCCACCTCACCCCTACACACCGTGTGTGTGGCCCAGACACGTACAGCACACGGCCTGGCTTGACAAGGGAGTATACGGCGTGTACTCAGAAAGTACACGGTGTATACTTCAAATATTTCCAGAAACTCCTCTTTTCTAAAAAACTTTAGAATAAGGTAAAACATACCTGAAACCAAGATCCAAGTTCTTTAAAAATAAATATTTACCAAATACAAAGGTGCCCTATATATTTCCTAGCTATAATGTAATCAATATTCAGTGATATACACATCCTTTATGGATTAGTTTGGATCTTAATTTTTCACATTATAATTTTGATTAAATGATTAAGTAATCATTTGAAGCATCGTAAAAAAATTTGAACCTTAATATTAGGTTTTCCTAGAAACAAACCATGGTGAATTTTTTGATAATGGTTAGTAGTAACTATGTGGATCAACCATGAGGCCAGGTAAGATGAGTTTTATGACTTGTTTTAACCATTCACATTATATCACATAGGCATTTGGGATTTTGAAATATTCAATTAAGGGGTGCAATGATTTTGAATTATTTTTCCAATCTATGTTTTTATCCCTCGCTTTTTGTGACACATCAAGTGTGGATCCACATTATTAGAACACTATTTAGCCAAACTATATGGAGAAAATATCTAACCCCATTTTAAAAGGTTAATGTAAACTTTTCCCTTTATATGTACATAACATTAATACACCTCTTCCATTCCGTCATTTCTATATCATCCATCAACATGATGGTGATCTTATCCCCCTTCCAAAGGAATTGAAGAATCTCCAATATACAAACTCCTGTTGTACCATAATTTATCTTATTGTTCACATTCTAATATGAAATCCAATACACTACCTTCGATTCCTAGATTACAATTCCATCATTAGTGATATTTATTAGTGAGATAATATGAACTACTTTAGGGTAAATTTATATAATTCTGATCTCTCAAAATCCATGTTAAATCAGAAGCTAATACTAGATGAGTTCTCCTATATGACAATAAGGTTGGTTGTCTATACCATAACCATCAATGTCTCACCTATTTATAAATGACACAATTGTGATGTTGGGTGTATTATCAATGTCTTTCCATTGAATTATTAAAAATACTAAATTATATATTGGTTCTATTAGTATGGCCATAATATGATACACATTGACATTACTGGTGGTTGGAACCTTATAGATGAATACCCATTGGCTGAGTTATTACATACAAGATCCACCAAAAAAAAAATTCATTTCTTTTGTAGACATTTAAACTAGAATATTTTAATATATTACAACTTTATATTTATGATATAATATGGTGATTATGTCTCAAATGGACCATTATTGTTTATGTCCATCGTGATAAAAATGATAGAGTGGAAATTTAAATAATTTTCAATTATAAAGGAAAAGGAAACATATATATTAAATTGTATTCTAAAAAATAATTGATTATCACATAAAATATGACTAATTATAAACATTTCTTAGTTATTATAGAACTTTTTCATTTAAAAGGTGTTGTAAAACATGATTCATCCTTTTATTAACAAATTAATTCCTTAATCACATAGAATATGCCACCCAGATTCATAATGCCATTTTCCAAGGGAGATTCACGCTATATATTTTCATTGTCTTATTTGTATGTAAATTATTTTTAATAGTAAATAAGAATAATTTTCTTGATATCCATAAATTATTATTCATTAGATTATATCCATGGATTCACCTTGTTGTCTTCAAAATCATGACTCTGTATATCATTTCCCCAAGCACTAGTCATGATTTGACCACGAATTAAATTTTATATTCAAAAAACACATGGTTAAAGACATTTCCCTAGTGGAATAAAAAGGGTGTGCAAATAATATTACACTATAAACTTTGGTCATGGTTGAAATTATATTAATGTTAGATGGAATGACATTTTAAATTCAAGGATCCCTTGGTTTCACCATGGGTTCTACAATATTATTGTTATTATTTAGACACTGTGATCATATTCACATACCCTGAATACTTATAAGGTACCTATTTAGATACATTCACATCAGTCCAGGGTAGGTATAGTCTCCCTTATATTCATATTAGGAACACAAGATTGACATGGTGTCTAGATCGGATGTGTATTACACTCACTATAATTGTAATATCACTATAATATATTTTTACTCATAAATTAGTATTTTGTTGATATTTTTAGTGGTGGACTCAAGTATTTTACTCATTTCATGTTAGACCCATCAATTTTTATATAGGAACAATTCATCTATGTAGTTCATGACATGTGAAGGATTCTAACTTGAGAATTTTGATTCATGTGATAGGATGGCGTATGGGTGAAGAGGTAAGAGAATATGGTTGGGGTGATTTGGATATTATATTTTTGGATAGTCTATGTATTATTAAATAACACTTACTTGTGTATTTAAATTGGTGGTATTTTTATATTATCATGATTTCATCACCATTTTATATATTACGTCAGTATTATATTTAATCAACTATCTTTTTATCTTATTTGTATGTATCTCAATCATTTTTAATTCACAAATTATCATTCCATTGTGTACCACTATGTAAATTTGGGTATAGTATCCACATTGTGTCACCTAATACACATGTTGGTTGTTCGTATCCTCTTGCATATGTGAAGCAAAACATGAGTCCATATGTCCAACTAGGGTTGATAACATATGAGTGAACCATGTTGTTTGTTTCAAAATATTTTATTATAGAATTTTCATATTGTCTTACTATTTAGGAATTATTAGAAAATATATTACTATGTGATGGAAATTTATTATGGGAATGTTCCTGAAAGTAGATAAACTATGTGTGGTAAAAAATTCAAATTCCCTAATTTGTGATTTAATGTTCTAGATTATTCCGATATTTTTTTTATAAAAATTAACCATTTGGGTTAAAAAAATTAGTTGTGATGTTTAATATCATTGAATTTTTTATGATTAACACTAGACTAGAATGGAAAGAAGGTAGTGCCTCATGAATCATTATAGAAATTGAAGGATTGATAATTCTTGCATTGTGAAATTCCATGTTTACATACCATGTTCATAGCTTGTGATATATTCATAGTCCCTTGACATTTATATTTTATACTATGAAAATATTTCTTCATAGGATAAAATAATTGAATTAATTAGAGTTTCTCAAAAAATTTAAATGGTTTTTTCATTTTTAATTTTATAGTTCCACATTAATTAGAAAATTATAGTGAATTAAATTTGTATACCACAGGTCACATGAGGTGTAACATTAGTTTCTTTTTAAATTAATGTATTACCTTTTCAATATTAAATATATTCTGTGTTGTTATAAATATTTCAAATTTATAGTTATAAATTTAAGTACTACATAACATGGGAATGAAAAATGAATCTAATTAGAACTTGATATACACACATATATATATGGATGAACTCTGATTCTCATATAAACAATTGAATTCTAAAATACAAAAATATTTGGATACTGATAAATGGGGATTCAAATGACATCATAAATGATACACAACTATTTAATCTGTAATTTTTATTTTATATATCGGACTCCCTTTGAATAAAATAATGAATTAGACCAATACACCAACCTTAGATCACATGAAACTAGGATAGTGTTTTTTATGTAGTCAACCATTATACCTATCATTCTTTCTGAGATATTCCTTAAAAATATTATTAGGTTCTAAGGAAAGTACGATTTTATTTTAAATATACACCTCCATGATGGACTTGTGTCGAACACTAGGATGGTGGTGATGACAATGCACATCAGATGGTGGAACCACACTGGCCAATATTACAACATGATGATCCTCTACTCATACATCCATTTATACATTGGTTGTGATCTAAAATTAGTTTCATGAAGATATTATTCTCTTAGTTTTGTCTTTGGAGGATGGTCTATGACATGTGTTGACTATTTGAGAGTTGATGTGGTAATTACCACTACAATACCCACATACATCCATTAGGGAAGGTGGAATCGAGGCTGTTAAATCATGGATAGAGGATATTGGATTTGTCTTCAAGAATCTGTAAATTGTTTTCTACCTAAGGGCCACGCTCACTGGTTATATGTTTCATGGATCTTCCAAACATAATTTGAATGTGCCAAATCAAGCTAATCATCATTAAGGAATGATTCTTGGAGATAGCCCATCAGTCTTCTATGATTCATTCTTTCATAAGATATTAAAATCAGACTATGTTAGTTTTTATATTCAACTACAGAAGGTAATTATATATTTTTTGTACTATTATGTTCATTTCATAGACATATATCACTTGGTGAAAACATTTATTGTATATTATATGTCTAAGAAATGATTTATTAAGGATGGTATCATATATTCCATTCAATCTCAAGAAAATATCTTACAACCAACTATTATTTCAGAGAAATTAAACCTTTCTAATATTGCTGAGTGTAATATGAGTATGTTTAATTAATAGGTTATCATGGATTTTTTCAATGTTTGGGAAATTCATATGGTGGAAGGAGTCAGAATTTAGAGGATTAATGAAAGAGTAGTGGTAGCCAAGGTATTGGCAGTGCTAGTTTGGTAGTATGCAATCAATGTGAATTGAATGTTCATGTCAAGCCTCATTGGGACTAAGACCTAGTATATTGTTGAGCCTATTGACAAATGGGAAAAAATTCATTATTTTTCCGGTGATCGCACCTTCTCGTTGTGGGATAGAATCTACGCCATCACCATCTTCTAGATTATGATATGTACCACCACATTCATAGGATATTGTTTGTACCACTATCCGTATAGGTAGAGAAGATGATCATATTAGAGGATGCAAGACTCAATATGTGTATTTCGAGCTGAGTGGACCTACTTTGGGTAGACATTTATTGAACTTTTTGGTGGATTGATCCATATTCATGTGGTAAAATATATACAATGGGAGAATGTTTCATGACTATCTATGGTGTGCGTATGGTTTTGGTAGCCTCTACATATTTATATTCTCATTTTGATACTTGTGATTCATTGTCTATTATCAATTTTTATATAACAAAAAACCTTGGGCATGATGTTTTTTATGAATTTGGTGTGATGAAACTAGATACTTTTTATGGAGTATGATCAGAATGTCTATTAAAATTTATTGTGTTATCCTACTAGATTGTAGGTTATAGTTTCTTATGGGATATTTTCACCATAGATATGGAGGTCATTCAAATAATTCTTAGGCTGGACTAACAGGTTTCCAATCATTCTCGAAATGATTGTTATCATATAAGGGTGTCTTTCATATGACCTGAGTGTGGTTCATATATTGAAAATGTAGAATGGGATTCCCATGAAAATGTAGATTTATTAGAGCACATTGATCTCAGTGGGGTGTCGTTCCATATTTCATGTTTTCAATTAGATGATCATGTACTGAGATAGAATTATTTACCAACATTAGTAGATCAAATAAGGCATTTCAAACCTATTTTTTTGGGACTACCTTTTAAATGATAGGTATATTATTATATTGAGATTGTTCCAGGAGAAGAAACTATTTCCCATACTCCTTATAGGATAGATACTAATATGTTTTAAGAACTTAATAGGTAGCAAGGTAACAAATAATTCATGTGACTTATATATCCTAGATCATCTCCTTGGGTTTCACATATCCTTTCAACCATGAAGAAATATAGTCCCCTGTTAAATTTCATGGGTTTCTATCAGATTAACTATCATGTGATTAGGAACCAGTATCCACTAAATCATATAAAATACCACATTAACTATATCTTATTATCTCAGGTATTTGTGAACATATATTTGAAATAATTTTATAACCAAATCAAATTTTTTTCTTAATAAATAAATCATACAACATTTGAAATCATGTGTTTCATTTACGAGTATTGGGTTATTATATTTTGTTTGTATTACATTACATCTATTTTATGTCTCTCATGAATCAAATTTTCCATAATTCTTGGATTCACTTTTTATAGTATATGTTAATGAAATATTATTGTCTTATAATAATCGAAACAAGGATGATCATCATCGCAATTCCATTTGGAGTACTCATATTTAGAACCACTTGTTTATTAAGCTCTCAAAATGTCACTTTTCGTTTGATAGGGTTCTCATACTGGGTCATAATATCTCATTGGGGAGAATATAGATTAACCAAGTGATGGTTACAATATTACCATTTCAATAATAAATAAATGCATTTCTATTACAATTATTACTCTTTTCAACAAATAAACTGTTGTAATTTATATCATGGTAATGAAAAATGAATCTAATTGGACACACACACACACAGATATATATATATGCCTGGATTCACATTTATTCAATAATAGACAATTGAATTATAAAAGTTGAATAGATTTTCCTTCTATTAATTGGGGATTCTAATTACATCATAAATGGTACTTTCCAATTTAAGATGTAATTTGGATTTCAAATATCAGAACACCAATAAATAAAATCAATAAACCATACCAATACTGTAGCCATAGATCATGGGTAGTTGGGTTACTTTGTTTTATGTAGAGAATCATTATTGAAATCATTCATTATGGGATCTTACATACACGTTATATCATGTTCTAAGGCATGAAATAGTGAATATTAAATATATTCCACTATGATGGCCTTGATTATTTGACAAGGAAGGTGGATACAATTATGCATCTGAGGTGGTGGGACCTCACTTTATAATAGTACAGCATGGGGAACCTCCAATTTTACCAACTTTTATACATTTAATATGAAATAATATATAGTTTTATGAATGATTTCTTCTAATGGTTTGGATAGTGGAGGTAGATGCTTGACCAATATAAAATATGTCAGATTTTACATTGGAATTCTAGTAGAAAACCCCATATACATTCATTGGGGAAAGTGACCCCAGAGAAATTAAATCATTGATATAGTATTTATTATCTATCCTCAAGCTTATGAAATTACATCTAGAATTTGTGGTCAAGATCACTACTTATATGCATTATGGATCATCCTAACTTAGTTTAGATGTGCTAAATAAAGTTTATCATCATCATGGAGTGGTTATGTGAGATTTACAATCTATCTAAAATGTTTCTTTCTTTTTTGATATGCTATGATCCAATATAATTAGTGAGTTTATGCACCTTATGTAGGGAATTGAATATTTTATGGGATATTCTTCTCATTTTATAGACATATAGCACTTTTCACATACACTTATGGGTGATGAGTTATCCCATGTGATATGTATTGATAATTTTGTCATGTATTCCTTTCAAAAATAGGTAAATAAATTTTTATTAACTATCATTTAATAGAAATTGAATCTTGAGATGATTTTAGTTTTCATAGAAAGAGGGATGGATATGAAACATAGTCAATGGATATTTTTTGGCTATCACAAGTAGCGATAAAGTGTATATAGAAGCGGGGATGAAACAATAATACGTCAGCTTACATTACAATCAACTAGTTTTTCACACAATAGGATCCCTAACTAGGGGATGCAATGTGTCTCTTAGAAAAATGTGTAAACATGGATCTATTGATAAAGAGAAAAATGAAAATGCATTTGAGACATTGGGGTGGGATATCCTGGTTCTTTATCTCAAGTAACATAATCTATATATTGATTCATTTTTTATTAAATTTTATTATTAATATAATTTATATTTTTCTATGTTTTAACATATATAAAAAATGATTTAGTTTATTAATTAAAACTGGAGTGTTATATATATAATTAATTAATTAAAATAAGTTGAAATTTACTATGAATTTAAACTTATAAACATAAAGATAATTTTTTTATAAACATATATTAATGTTTGGAAATATTATTTCCAAAGAAATAATTTTCATATGAATATTTAGCCAATAAAATTGACCAAAATATATATTTTATGATTGTATTACAGTAGTTGAAAAAAAATATTTTACTTGTTGCAATAATATTTAGTGAAATATTTTTTGCTGACAATTTTTTTCAGGAACCTATGTATTGGTAAAATGATTTAGCAACATAAAATGTACCTTTACCAACATATATGTAGATTTTGGAAAATCATAAATATTTTTAGTATAAAAACATTTATTTATGAAAATATTCTTTCCTCTTTGAAATATTTTTTTTAATTATAAATACTTTTGTAACCCATTTTCTTCGAAAATACATTCAAATAATAGAAAGAAGGCATTAAATAATTAGGGAATCCTTTTTCTATGAAAAATTAAAAAGAACCTCACAAATATATGAAAACTTATTTTTTTTATAAAAACATATAAAACAATCTTCCAAACATTTTGGAAAATGTTTTCTGTATAGACATATAATAGTATATTAATATGATTTTTAAAACTATTTCCATGAATCATATAAAGGAAGCTTAAAGAAAAATGTAAGTGATTTTAATTTGAAGATATATTGAACATTTATAAAACATTATATGGGATCATTTAAATTCATTTCTTGGAATACAACCTTTTAAAAACATATAAAGGATGAATTGAAAATTATTTTAAAAAAATTTAAAAAATTAACCAATTTTTTGATATCCTTTTTCTTTTATAATTATATTAAAACAAATAATTCCCAGAATATTAGAAAAAACAATTTATATGAAAATTAAAATAAAAATATTAAGTAAATATTTAATTAAATGAGAGTCAATATAGCGGGTATGCCTGTATATTCCAAACATTTCTTTTGTACCTTAAAAGATTACAAAAATGTCTTGATTAGAAAATGAAAAGATAATAACTTTGAAAACAGATTATTAAAATTGTAATAAATAAGTAATAATTTCATTTAAATATCATATGATATTATTAAAACATTTTTGAAATCATTTTTAGAATACATATTTTAAAAGAACACTGGTTTCCTAGAAAGTTTAGAAATAATGTCGGCCTTTGAAGAAATTTTAATAATTATCTTAAGACCCATAGAGTGGGAAAATGGTACCATTAGTTGGATTAAAATGATAAACATTATTGTATTTAACATCATGATATTTATTGTGATATGGATCATACTATTTCAAAAATGGAATTATAGTCATAAACTATATCAATAAATGATCTCCTAACCCTAAAAACCCAGTTACACTTTGGTAATAATAAATAATAATAAAATAAAAATAATAAAATTAAATGAAGTTTAAAATATCCATAAAATAACAATATTAATGATATTACAAGTAAAATTCAGTACCTATACTTGTAAAAAAATATAGGTGCATTACATGGATTGTGTTTCATAAAAGGAAAATTGAGACAAGCTTACTTCACTAATTTTGTATCTTTTGAAACATAACCCCATGAAATAAATATACTAAAATTGATATGTAAATAAACAAACATGATTGAATAATAATCATTTTATACATCCATGGTAATTATAAAAACCACATATAATAAATAGGAGGTGAACATGGTTTCTGTCTAATGGAAAATAAAAGTGAGATGAGAAAACCTTTTTCTTATATATTGAATCCCCTCAAACTCTTAAAACGTCTGGTATAATATGAATACATTTATTATAAATCCATCACATAACCAAACTATTATTTATTATATCCTTTATGATTTACATGTATCTTTATATTACCCTTTCATCAATAACTCCTCATTAATGTGACGTTTTTTGTCGTAACTGCCCCATTTTCAAACTTGTTCTGAGTTTTTATTATTATTTATATTAAATTGATCATCATTTAATTATTTATAAAGTTTTTAAAATCATTAAAATATCATATATATTCTGTATATTATTATTTTACTAATCTAGAAAATATTGATGTATGTAATGAAATAAACCATTAATGGGGATGGTTGGTCGTACGTACAGACAAACACTATTTTCAATTATAGTCAACATAAAAGATATAATTGAATGAAATATATGTGTGTATATATATATATATAATATAATTATATTTGAATTATTATTTCATATAGATAACTTAGTTTCAATAATCAAATCCTTTTCACATTATATACAGAGTATGAAAGAATCAGATCGTAATGAGGAGGCAATAGTCCACATATCAACAAACAATCTTGTCGCACTAAAAAATGAAAACACTGAAGGTATGATTTATATAATAGTAAATAAGATTAATTATATATTAAATATCATATATATCAAATAAATATATCGTTTAAATATTAATTACCAGTCATGATATTTTGTAATGAAAAAAGGAACAACATCGTTTCATGAGGCAGTAGTTTTCCACACATAATAATGATAAGTTTGTTTCCCATTAGATCTATGTGTGTGAATGAGTAGGTCAAAAAAACCCATCTCAGTATATTTTTTATAAATAATTTTTTAATGAAGAATTTAATAATAAGATTTATGGGGTCGAAAAGTAAAATAAAACAAAGGAACTTGAGGAAGGATGTTGCCTCTTTTTTGGGGAAATTCCTTCATTTTTCAGCAATGGAATTCATCAGATGCATTTATTCCAAATTAGATGATCAAAGGATAATTATAGGGTTTTGGGACATTATTTGGGTAGATTATTATAGATAAATATATCTATAGATGTCTGATTAAGTGGAATTGGGTGAGTTCCGTTTTACAAAAGAAGAGGAGTGGCACTCTTGTAATGTTTTCAAAATGGAATTCAACCCATGTATTTCAAAATACAAGTTGATCAAATAATGTTACCAAAACACTTAAAGTGAATATATTATCAAAATATTAAAATAAAATGGATTTTGGAAAAGTTTATATGTATTTTTGGGCCTTATGTTTTCGGTTTACTCCTTTGTTAAGATAATTTTTCACTAAATCATTATAATTAATTTTAATCACTTTAACTAATATTTTATTCAAAAGCTAAGAAAAAATTATTATAAATGATAAATTATGATAATTATAAATATTTAATCCATTTTTCAATTTCAAAATCACTTAAGCATCATAAATTAATTTCAATTTATTTTCATTGATAGAACTATATGGTAGGGTTTTAAAGTAAAAATGTTCAATAGTTTGAAATGTTTTTATATCCAATTTCATTTTGAAATTGATTCTACTGGAATAATTTGGATTGATTTATGTAAAATAGACTGGATTAATCTTTTAAAAAATATAACATAATTTTTCCATATAAACTATTAATATTAAAAAGATGTTTTGAATTACAATAAAATTTTCTTCACTGTTCATCAAAAAATGATCATTTGATAAGTGTATTCCTGGCATATATTTTTGAGTATTTTATGTATTTTTTTATTTAATTTTAAAATAATTTTTTTTTGGATTTGAGTTGTTTTATGTTTTATGGAATGATTAATTAAATCTTTGAAATTTTATTGAAAATGGGTGGAAATATGACCTTTAAGACACTTCGCGACACCAACTTCTCTGACATCGAGGCAATGGATTTTTTAGATCAAATAATAAATAGTGATTATATAATAGAAAAATTACATAATGTGTAATAATATAACATGTCATGAATTTTTCAAGTGATGAATACCTTCTAGGATAAGTCATGAATTCTATACAGACTGTGAAATTCAAATACATGCCATGAGCCTGGATTTCACATTGGGAGGTGAGCGAAAGTTTCAAAGAAGCATATAGGATTTATGTCATATTTTAAAACTATTGAGCCATACTTGGAGATGTATTACACTACACGTAACCCACTTATAGTTCGTTTATGTGTCGATTCAAAAATAATAATAAAGATGTAGTGTCCATGGGTATTTGATGATTTTTTTTATAAATACATCCATTGGACACATCATTTGGGGAACTTATGTATAGAGGACCATCGACAGACGACTACTAGGATCTACTTATCCAATATATTTTTATTTTTACTTATTAATTTTATACACATGAGCATTGTTATCATGAGATGGTTATTTATCTGTGATGAGGAAAGTATGATGAAACGAGATTGATTGAATGAGGTAAATTATAGTTTAATTTAATTAATATTGGTATTTCATATTTGATCACCAATTGAATATATTAATTGATTATTATTCCATGAACATTGTGATTAAGATTCAAGATTGGGATTAATTTATTTCAATCATTGACCATTACCATGCTTGAGATGATTGAATGTATTTTATTAATATGTGATATATGGATTAGACATCCACCATGACCACTTTTTATCATTTCCAAATGAGTAAATAAGGTTTTGGGCTCCCCATCCTTTGAGATTCCTAATACATGACCATGAGAAAATTATATTTTGGGATGGATGTTTTTTTCATTACTATTATAATTATAAGACCCGATTCTGACATCTTCATGATTGTTAGTTAATTATTTCATACATTGTCATCTAATGAACTTGGAATAATTGATGTCTGACACCCATTATATATTTTCATCTCCCAATTATTCCATGAATAAAATTCCTAATATATTTGATATAATTCATGCAACTCATAATTTATTTTGGTTTATTTTATTTTATTAATATTTTCTCTAAGACAATATATGTCGGTTCAACCTCCTATTTTCAATTCCAATATTACCCTGTAGTTTAGTTTTTTGTCTATTTCATGAATTAAATTTATAAATTCGGTAACCCGGTGGGAATTAACAATGACTGATGGGAAATAAATATTTGGTTTAATTTTGTTAGATCAGAGTAGAGAATTAATGTATTTTCTCATAATTTAAGATCCCTGATTTTAGAAAAGTTTTTTTATTTTTTTATAACTTTTTACCACACATGGTATTTTTGGTTGTGAGGGAAGGCCTATAAAGACAAATGACTACCAAAGAATGGTATTCATTCATACATGATTCTATAGTGCGGCTATTCATCAATGTTAACAAAATGAGAAGTCAACCCTACAATTTCCCGAAACTATACCCACAATCTAATTTCACATTAACTTAAAGCTGAGATGTAAAATTATAGAGAGAGTGTAACGACCCAAAATTTCATTAATGGAAAATCCCTCTTGATCCAGTTAAAGGTTTCATTATGAAAAAAAAATGTTTTTATAAGATGTCAACTTCTTTAGTTTTACGTTAAGATTTGTGACCGTTACTTTTATAGCCGTTGAACAATGATCATCTGGGTAGTTTAAATACAAGGCTTTAACGAACCAATTTTCTACTCAGACAAAGGAAGCGATGGCCTCATCCAGTAGAATTGCCCCTTACGAAGCCCATTTGTCGGAGCTCGGAAAGGAGGTGGCGTCTTTGGGCTTTGCCCTTGACCAAGCCCAAGCTGAGCTTCATCAAGTCAATCTCGAACGTGATCGTCTACGGGAAAAATGGAAGTTGATAGAGATTACCACTCGAGCAATGTTATCCGAGCAACCCCAAGAGTCTATCACCAGCGCACACCTTACCCTTAGGTCTTATACGGCTATTTTAAGGGGTTATGTAACAAATAAGTAGCACCATGTTCATGTACATTATTTTTGTATATAATAATGAATATAATTTCTAGTCATTTTTGATACATTGTAATTAGTTTTTAAAGTACAAACGGTGTTTTTAGTTATTATTTAATTAAGAATTATATTTTATTAAATTAAAGGATTTTTGCATTAAATAATATTTTAATAAAATATTATTATTAATATTAAATTAATTTTTATTAAATATAAATGATCTTATAATTTTATGAATGCAATTAAATTTTTTATTAAGGTTTGAAAGCCATTTCTGTCAAAACCCGTGAATTTTTTATAAATGTCGGTTTTTATTTTAAAAGTAAAAATTCACATATTTAGAAAATTATTTAGATAAAATAAATATTATTTTTGGAATCAGGACGTCGAAATTATCCAACGGTGAATTTTTCATAATTTTCTGAGACAGTCAAATTTTTGGGTAAAAATTAAATACCATTTAAATATATAATGTGTTTTATGACATCATAATGACCCAATGGTGATGTAATAAAATACCATAATCCTTATGTTCGGCCAATATGTGTTTTATCATTAAAATAATGAGGTTTTGGGTTTGTTTGACTCACTTTTCAAAGCATTAATGGAGCCCTCAAGACTTATTCAACACTTTGCCTTTTTAAATTAATTTCCATGGGAGTGTGACTCACCTCCACATAAGAAACCCTAATTTTTTAATAAGTTCGGACCTTGGCCTTGTAAAATATTGTTTTCCTCTTTCCTTTTCCAGAAACCATGGGCAAATACCATGGGATGGTTTGTGGTTTGGATTATTTTAATATAAGGGGTCCCAAACCTAAATAATAAAGAATTCTCTCACCTTTTCTATATAAACCCACCCAAGCTCCCACTTCCTCCTCACTCAAAGCCCTTGAAGTTCGTCCAACCTCTGCCCTACTCTCTCTATAATCCTCTCAAGGTGCCCCAAGCTCCCAAGAAGCCTCTCACAAGCCTCTATCTAGCCTTTGGAAGCACACTTCCAAGTAAGGGTTTTTTCTTCCTTTCTCATTTTTTGTCAATTTTCTTTAAGTTGTATTGCCCTTTTTATTTCAATTATGAATGTTGGGGTATGGTTTCGCACCTCCCCCATACTGCCCTCTTATTGTTTGAATGATGGTAGAACCCTTTCTCTCTCATTAAATTCCTCCCATGTACACCCGTTACTATGCCGAAATTCCGAAAGGAACTTATCTCTCTTCTTTTACATTCAAGCAATACTTTTGTATCATGAATCTAAATTCCATTTCAATTGTTGGGACATGTATATATATGACCTCCTTACTGTCCATTACATGTAAATATGATGAGGAACCCCTTTCTCTCTCATCAACTTTTTTTTTATGAATTCTTATGTCACGCCGTTATGCTGCCGAAATCGCACCGATTTTCTAAGCCAATGTCTTTGTGTAGTGAATACCATGCCCATTTCTCCATCAAGGGTATTCACCTTTATGCACATTTACATATTGATTGTAAAGTTTCATGTATGAATTCCACATTCCTTTATCGTGGAATAAATTATTATGTTTTATGAATCCATGTTTTATGATCCATGTGGCACACTTATGCATGAAATGAAATGTTTAAGAAGGGTGCTCCCTGATAGCGCTCCAATGCATTGGGTAAAGTATAGTATCATGATACGTCATGTGCAATGAGTGTTGACTCATGCTAATTCAAGTGCAACAAGGGTTTACTCGTGCTTCAAGTGCAATGAGGGTTTACTCATGCTCCATGTGCAATGAGCCTTGGCTCATGCTAATTCAATGTTAAGTGTTGTTGCCACATTTCCATGTTATGATTATCATGCTTTATCATGCCTTTATGTTCATGTTTCTATTATGATCTATTGATATGCCTATTGCCTAACATGTATTTCACTCCTCATGTTATTCATTGTGTACTCCCTTACGGGGCTTTATAGCTTACCCTTTTCTTATGCATGTCCTCAGGTTATCCCATGCAATGCTAAGTACGAAGGAATGTAGTGGTCATGTAAAGGAAGTTTTCAATAAAGATGTTGTATTTCATGTTTAAATTTTTTATGTAATGATCCTAAGACCCAAAGACACTAAACCTCTCGATCTTCTTTGTTGTATCAAGTTAAGTTTTATGTAATAAAGCATGTTTAAGTTGTAATAAAAAGCATGGTTGTCATAGAGAGGGTCATGAAAAAACAGTGTGGATAATGATGAATAGGTAATTACCACTTCCATTTCTCATATTCCTGATAATAATGATTCCATTAATTTTTTAGGTTCATGAAACAATGAAGAGCGTGACCTTACTAAAGAACTTGAATAGTCTAAATAAAATTATAGAAAGCAGCAACATGATGAAGATGAATTGAATTGGATGAAACCCCAACTACCATGATGATACAAATCTTACTTTCATAACATTGACCATATCCGAATAAAGAAGATAAGGAAGAATAACATGCTCAAACCTGCGTTGACTACACAAAGAAACAAATTGAAGTATCACTAAATATAAGGCCCCAGCCTTAAACCTTACTTATTCTTGAGTTATTACAAGATTACACATTGAGGATCTTTTCAGGTTTAGAGTTTTAGAGAATTAGATCATAAAACTTGCATTACATTCCACATATAAACAAAGTGGTTACATAAAGATAGTATTCTTCATTCCCATCAATGGAAACACATTTGAAACAAAACATGGATTAATTCTTGACACATCCTTGACTCTATCATCTTATCATGTACCTTTCCCTTGACCTGTGAAAAACATTTCAAAAACTTGGGATGAGCATAAAAACTCAGTATGGGTTATAAAAAAAACATGGAAAGGAAACATGAGTTCATATATACATAAGAATGAAATCATACTTTACCCATAAAACATTGGCACTTTAACATACCTCATAAAATCATGAAAAAATCATAGAAATCATAAGACATAAAGGTAACTTGAGGCATTCATAACATTCTTACGTAGGGAGTAACCCTCTTGGTTACGTTTGGAATACCCATCACAGTATATTCCCTAAAATCTCTTCGGAGAAACCTTAACGTTTCACTCCTTCGTGTTACCCAATGCATTGGAGAGCTATAACGGGCTCACCCACCCTTAGTTTATCACGGAACCACCCGTCTTCATAATAATGCCCAAGAACCATAACATAAACGTATCACATAAAACATGCATAAAGGAAACATAACATTTCCACCATTCAATCACAAGATATCAATACCACACATTGATATAAAAATATTATGAAAACCATTTTCAATACCAAAATAAAAGAAAAGTAAAACATGGTATTTATTTTTCTTTTAAAAAGAAGGTATGGCTTGTAGAGGAAGCCGAAACTCAAATAACGGTCACGACGGCGGAGAAGTCGTTGTCGCCGCATACATACGACAAAAAACATTCCCTTTTGTCGTTTATTAAACGCTTCGTATAAAAAATATTCCTTTTGAATAAACGTAAAAGTCAAAGGGGTTTATACACCGTATAAAAGAAAGTTGTGTATAAAATAAAATATGCCTCAATGAAAGGAGATTGAGATGAAGTCCCATACCTCGTATCCGACTTGACCCGACCGTTCATTAATCTCCAGAATAATAAACTTGAGTTAATCTCTACTTGATTATGAATCTTTTTCAAGTTCATTATTCCTTTTATACCATGTTATGAACATCATGTAATCAGTTAAGTTAATAATGTTCATTTTGTCGGTATTTGGTTCTTAAGTCAAAAATAGACTTCTTACACTTACATGTTGTTAATTTGGTCAAAGGTTCATTATATCCAGAATGGTATTCATGATGTAGATATCATATATGTCATATATATCCAGTAAATACTTGCATTTATAATATTACATCACATTTAGAGGTAAGAAATGAAATGCACCGTTCATGGAGACGGTAAGCCGTACGTACGCATGAACACTACTTCCATTTCTATTTCATATTTTCTGGAATGGAATCATAATGATATAAGAGTATATTATAATTACAGTATAATAACATATATAATATCATTAACTTTATCCTTTACACATCCCACATATGGTATTTAACGTATCAAATCACTTTCAGGGGGCGGTAGTCCGCACTTCCTAAAATGAAGATATCGTGTTTACCCATAATGGAAACCATAAAGGTATGCCCAAAATGAAAAAAACAGAAGCTTAAGGAAAACATAAACATATTATATATCATATATAAAAATAGTGACATCATAATGGCCACCTATGAAGGTGTTAAATGAGTGTTGAACAATCATCGTTTCGGGAGGCAGAATTTCGCCATCCACGGAAACCGTATGTTCTTTAACCATTTTATGTAGTTGTGTGAGAGTGCAGCTCAAATAAATCATATAAAAACATCCTAGTATATTTAAGATACTGGTTTTGTTACAAAATAAGTAAATAAAAAGAGTTTAGGGGGTTGGAGAAGCAAAATAAAACAAATGAACATGAGAGAACGAATTTCCTTAAAAAGTGTAACTCCTTTTGATTTGAGCCTAAAGGCTTCCTTTGAAAGGATTCTGCCCAAAGGGAATCCTCTAGGATGAGTAGAGGGATGTGGAGAGAGCAAATGGGCAGGGTTTGGCCGATCCAAAGGCTTGAAGAGTGTGTGAAATGAGGTAGAGGTGGGGGCCTTTTATAAGAGGAGAGGAGGGGCACTTTTGGAAAGTAAAGAAATATTACATTATTTGAAAATGTGTTTCGGTTTCAAAAGGTCCCAAATTGCTATAATTCGTGTATAAGGTGATAAGGCTTCTAAATCCACTCATCCAATAAGTTTTGGACATGTTTAGTTCATAGATTTTACATTATCATTCTATTTTATTTAAAACGTCAAATAATGATGTCATCGCTGCATCATTATTATGTCATAAATAATTTAATTTATTTAATGTTTAAAAATTATAAAAAAACTACTATGATATAGGAAATCGTTTTAGCTTTCCAATGACTATTTATAATCAAATTTGGACTTGTATAACCCCACTTAAAAATTGTTTTCGTAAAACATATTATGTTTGTGTCATTTTCACTTTAACATTAAATAAAAAGTAATTTATGTCATTTCCCTACAAAAGTGGATCCATGGGGTCCCCAAGTTGACCCATGGCATGTCATGGTCGGCCATGACACAACCAATGAGGTTGGGACATGTGTCTAGGTCATTTCATTTTATTAAAGCATTATTTATACCTTAAACTACACTAATTATCACTAATCGCGATTAAAAACTTAATAAGTTACTATTCACCAAAATATTATTTTAATCTCATTGAACCACATTTTACTTCTTAATGACAACCATGTATGTCGGATTTTCAAAATTCAATACACATTAGTGGTAAACTTTCATTTAACTGAAAAATCAGTTTGCTTGATTACCACTTAGTGGTTTCACTATTCATCAAAAAATGATGTTTTTCAGAAAATTACCAAAAATTCACCCTAATCTATATTTGATATTCCGAATTCAAAAATGAAGTCTATTTTAAAAAATTCAAAACATATAGGTCACATTAATTAATTTAATAATTAATTCCCGCTGCCAAAGCAAATAGCGTGTTTTTACAAAACAATAAGTATCAAAAGATTGACACCAGTTTAAGTCTAATTTCAAAGTGGAATTGATTCCGATGACCACCATTGGATAAAATGGTAAAAATATATTCTAATTTCACTTCAAAACCAATTCAAAACATAATCTAATCATATAAATAAATTAGATTAAAAATTAGTTTTGATGTAAAATGCAGTATTTTTCACTATTCATTAAAAAATGAACATTGTCAGAAAAATACCAAAAATTCACACAAGGTAAATTTTGATGTCCCAATCATAAAGAATAAGTTTATTTTGACAAACATAGTTTATAAAATTGTCAAAATATATATTCAAAAATGGTTTTCCATCAAAAGGAAGTAAAACAATCTTTTAAGAATATTAGTGTATTCCATGCATAAGATTGTATTTATTTTCATTTTAAGCCGCTATAACACTATCTTAATCATTAATAGACATAGATAAAAATATCTATTATTCATTACTTACTTGGGATGTTACACTAAATGAATAAGTTAATGAGATGGAGGATGAAAATAAAGAAATAATTTAAGATGTTGAACACATGAATTAAGCCATTAATTAATATGAATTTTCTAAAGTCTGTACAGATAATGAGACCATACAATTCATACTTATGATGTTCACACTCTGTTCAGAGCCTCTGTGGTCCATTCCAATTTCATTAAAGATAAGTAAACCTAATCTAGGAGGATTTTAAGGTAAAAATGAGTAAAGATGAGACAATTATCCATATAAAACACTCCAATCAGTTAATAGAGGTATGGTCTAGATAAAAAACCATTAAAAAAGACAATATTCTGGTAGGCATGCCAAATTTTAATTACAATCAATGATTTTAAATATATTATTTTCATAAAATTTAAATATAATTTTATTTAAATTCCATATTAATTTTTCATCATATTGTAAGGGCCTTAACATTTATTTGTTTTTTATATTTTGAGGTCCGAGAAAAAGGAACAAGAATTAAGTGTCAAGAAGTAGTAATATTAATGAAACGATTTTTTTTACAACTATGCATCTTGAATTGTGGGCAAGGAGAAGCTGGACAACATTGACTCAACCATCAATTATCATGTTTATTATGCATTACAATTTTGTGTTTTTCTACAGTTTTATGAACTTTTTAAATGTTTTTAAGCATTAAGTAGAAATTTATTTCTCCTCATTTGATTAATTCATTAATCCAATGAACTAAGAGACATAAAATACCAAGGATAATTATCACAGAATCATTTTTGTTTTTACTTTCTATAAATTTCAATTAGAAAAATGGGTGAATTTTTGGTAAAGATAAGGACGAGGAAAAGGATTTAAAAAATCAAGATTTTGGTAGCATGTTGATCATTATGGGTGAATGTTTTCTAATATTTATCCATGTTCTGAATTACTAATGTATGAATTAATTGATTTATTTATTTTTATAAATTTATATTATTTATTTTCCAATCTATTCATCTCATTCTAGAGAAATCCACAATTCCAATATTTTAAATAATTTCTAGTGTTTATTTCTGAAGAAACCTAGGCATGATTTCTTATAGAACATTCATTACATATCATCTATGAAATGACTATACATAATTACTTTTTATATTTATATGGAATTATTTTATTTATCCCTTTTCAAAAGACCCTCTATACATTAATAATTTCTATGCCCGTATAATCCATGAACTACCATGTTAGAAAATTAGTTGTGTTATGATCCTATTTTTTCCATTCCTTCCTTCCTAGAAATGATTATAAGGATATTTAAAAAATAAGTGTGGGGGAGGAATTTTATTAGGTGTGATGGGATATAATTCATAATAGATATTTTTGGGGTATTTTTAAAAAAAAATGAAGAATCCATTAAATCATTCATTTTATTCAGTATTCACCTATATTGACAAAAATAGAATAAATAAGAAATAATAGAAAAAATTGTTTTGATTTTTGAGGGTGAAAAATCTATTTCATCTAGACTAAGAGTTTATTATCATAAGTGTTTTGGTGATGGATGTGAAATTTTCCCTAAGAATAACATTGGAAAAATCTTTTTTTTAAATAATATAAAGGATGCAAAGAGAAGATGATTGATTATTGTTCTTACATATATCATGTGCCCACTTTTCGATTTTTGGGTGGAATATAGTGATGGAATATTTAAAGGAGAACATTATTGAGTTGTTTTTATAATCGGGCATAACAATTTAGAGTTGAACCTTATTTTTTAGCCTTTATTTTTATATCATTTAACGCACAACCCCAATGCCATAGAGTCATTTAATACTTAATGGGAAATCCCTCATGATTTAATGGGATATCTATCATTAAAAAATGAAGATATTAGATTCCTTACATGCCTATGGTATGTTACATGGTCTTCATGTATGTTCTGAATTTTATTTAAATTTTCACTCGGGCAAAAAAATTCATGTGAGGTAGATTGAAAATTGGATGTATATTAATAATGGATTGAAAATGAGAATGGATGATGGACAAGGACAAGTTATTTTGGAAAAGTTAATGTAAAATCCACATTTATCTTGTTTTATTAATCATTTAGGCATTGATGAATTTTCCCATGCAATGATGGAAATTTTAATTACCTATTAATCAATTTCAATTATTGAAATTGAATTTGAATCATGTTAAGATGGGTGTCCTTTATAGTATGTCAATATTACATCATTGGGGGCATGTCTGAATTCAAGTGTGAGTTTATTTGATATGTGTATTTCAAACATATTTTTTGTGTGTTTTCTGTACTGTTTTGTGTATTTAATTGAATAACATTTCCAATTTGGGGTGATTTATGTTTTTGTTTGTATTATAGAAGGATTCAATGAATACTTGTAAAATTAGTGAGAATGGGTCGAAATATGATCTTCAATACACCTCACAACATAAAATCATTGATCGTGGTGCAAAAACATATTATAGAAGTTTTAGAAGAGATGAAAATTCATGAACATAATGATTACATGATGACTAATGAGAGTAGATATCCTAACGTTTTCAAGTGAATCAGATCTACTAGAACAAGTCATGACTTCCATACATGCTTTGAAATTAAATTACATGTTGTGAGTCAGGATTTCAAATCATGAAGTGGATCATTGTTTCAAAGAAGTGTATGTGATTTGCATGATATTTGTTATTGTAGAGGTAGACTCGGACAAGGAATATAGGACTTGTAACAAACTTACTCACCAGTTAACCCATATACATGTTGTGAAAGTGACAACACAAAAGATCTAATGAATTAGGAGTTGTGTATTTTTAATTATTTCCTCAATAAATACAACCCTCGACCTCACTATTATGGGAACATCAGGATGGAGGACCACCGACGGATGCATGCAGATCTATATGTTTCCATGATCATCATATTTTTATTTATTCATTTTATACATCCACTCATGGTTGGAATGATCGTGTTATTTATTTGTGCCGATAAAATCATGATGAAATGAGATTGATTGTACAAATAATTATATATTTTAGTGAAATTCATGTTGGGATTTCATATTCATTTTTGAATTATATCTCTTCCATGATTCCCCATTCATGGAAATTATGAGTGGGATTTGGGATTGGATTTAATGTTTTTTTCTTTGATAGTTTCCATTGCATGAGTGGATTGAATTGATTTGTTTAATTAGCGATCTGGGGAACATACTTCCACCCTGAATATTGTCTTTTTCCTTTTTCTATGTATAAATAAGTTTTTGTTCTATGTATCCTATTAAATTTGATGTTCCTAACTATGTGAAAATGGGTGTTTGGGAAGGAGTGCATTTTTCATGACTATTGGACTTGCTAGGACCAGATTCAGATGATTTCAAGATAGTTAATTAGTTATTTCATACCTTATCATCTCAAGAATCTTAAATAATTACTTCCCAACACCTATTTTATATTTTCATCTACCACTTCCTACACCAATAAAAAGTATAAATTTTTTAATTAATAATTATTTCTGGAGCAATAACATTCTAGAGTGGAAGCTTGTTATGGTTTGATAGAACTATTTCTACAAGACACATGACTCAGTGTGTTTAGGTATTAAGAATCATGGACATTTAAACGGCTCTTTACAAGCCTCATTATTGTGGATACTTATTAATGGTAAGGCTGAGGCCCTAATTTTTCGTCATACTAAACTCATAAACATAGTCAATATTGTAAATTTTAATCATTTTATATCCCCTATGTAGCCTTTTTTTATCCATTTTTTCTTCAATTGAATCCCAATCTAGGTGTCTTGTCTATATGGACTCATCTCTACAATTTTTTAAGAAAAATGGATAGGATAACCATTACATCATTCACTGATTGTTGATGATACTAATAATAATATGCAAATCTCAATCATGGATGAGATCTGTAACATATAGACTGTTTTGGATAAAATTTTTAACATTCTATATAATTTCTTATTCTCCTAAAAGGTTGATTTTTTGGATTTGTAACATACTATAAATAGAATTTTCACTTCAATATTATTATATAGGAACTCCATCTATAACATTTTGAACATTTAGTTTCTTTGAAACAAGAACCGGAATTTTATCAAACCATCTTAGTTCGTTCTTGTATAATGATTGGTTTATGTTAAGATTAAAACCTGTATCTTTCTTCAATGTTGATATATTTCTTTTTTCTCTACATGAATCCTCTATCATCATAATAGATAATAATATAATAACTTTTTTTAATCTCCATGGTGGACTTAACTATTATGAAAGTCATTATTAACATTTTTTAAGTATGATTTCCTTGAGCAGTATCCCATAATGACATCCTCAGTTTTTGGTGAAATCTTGTTCTTATCATCCTCTAATTGATCACTTTTAGATTTTTGGTGTGGAACTCAACCATTTTATCATCTTTTATAGAAATAAATAGATTCATGCCAGATTCTATTTCACAGCTGGTGCTACCCAATATGTGGTTTTTGTTACTATTTGTGAATCATGCACGGTAAAGTAACATTACTTTTCTAATTCAGTTCATGATTTTCTCTCCTCAATTGGGTTGGTGTGACTGATATGGTCCACCATCTATATGGCATGATATAGGTTTTCTTGTTGGCCCCTTTTTCTGGATGGATCTTGATAATCATTGATGGTTCCCCTAAAGGCAATCTGAGCCATTCTAGCTTTATATATATCTTTAGGGATCACAGGGGAGTCATCATTGGTTTCATTCTTGGCTCCTACAACTTTACTTCTTCAAGTGACGTAGAAATTGTGGGCGTTATCATAGTGGTGGAGCAATATATTCATCATGGTCGGAACAATATCAAGAATGAATGTGGCTCTACCACTTTTTTCCACACTATTAGGACTAGATATTCTCATTTATCATGGAATCAAACTAATTATTGGATAAAATGATGGGATTATATTTCATCCATGAATCATATCATCACTCATATCTATAGAGAGGTCAACTTAGTAGTAGATAGACTTACAACTAAATATGTCAATGGTATTGATTTTCTATGGTCTGATGTAGTTTTTAATGACCTTTTGACTCTTATTAAGAGAGATCAATGTAATTTTCCAACATTTCATACATTTGTATGTTTTCATTTTTTTCTAATAAAATAGAATTTTCCTTCAAGGTAAGGTCTCATATTATCATTAAAAAAATCTCATATAAATACCACGAATTCACCAAAAGAAAATTTTTATATTTATATTAGAAATACTTATTTCATTTTTCCAACTAAAAATTATAAAAATTTCAAAAATAATATATATATTTTATTCTCCAAAAAGAGGGATTAATATTACCTTTTTGAAAAAAAAAAATTATTCTTAAAATTGGATTTATTATATTATTATAACTATACAAGTTATGGTATGAGTATAAAATAACGATCAAGTATATAGGATATAAATCTAATTGAAAATGATATTCAAATGTTTTTTTTAATTTATTGGGAAAAATTGAGTTTTTACATAGAAAATATTTTTCCTAGAATATTTATTTCATTATTTTCAAATAGTTCTTCTATTCACCTTTAAAAAATTATTACAGTGGCTTAATTTTCTATACAAGTATAAATCTAATTTTTTCAATTTATTTAATATTATTCATGACATCCATTCCAACGATTATGTGGTAGAAATAATAATATTTTTTAGTGATATTAAGAGATTATTGTAGTTTGATATAACTCAGACATACAAGATACGCATGAAATCATATTAAATCCAAATATTTTATTTCCAAATCCAAACATGGAGTTGTATGTACTAAAATATACACTATGTGTGTCATGTAGAGTAATAATAACACGGGGGAGCATATATTTTAATATAATCAAAGAACTTAAAAAAAACTATTTAATGTTTCGTGAAGTGAAAAAAATTTAAATATTAAATTAATTTTAAAAAGTATATTTCCCAGAATATTGTGGTGTTACATTATATCCCCCAAAAAAAGATTTTTTCCCTAGAAATTATTTTTGTATATCAATTTTTAAACACATGAAACATCCCTTAATAGAAACAATCATCATAAAAATTAATACAAAAACATAGTTTAAAATGGGATATTTGGAATCATAACAGTCACCCAAAGTAATAAATAGCTACAATTTCATATTAGAGAACATATGTGGAATGTGAAAAAATGGACATAGAAGAGAAAGGTAAATATCATGTTTTGAGGTAGAGTAGTAGAAACCACAGTTATGAGAAATTTAAAAACCACAAATCCATTTCCCAAAGTGGCATGAAAACGATCATTGACATCATTGAAAATGATGAAAGTATTACATCATTTTATTTCATGACATGTTTTCCTAACATTTATGAATTTTCATAAAAATATTTACTTACATAGTTTTAGGAAAACCTTAAAATTTTTTCCTTGACTGAATTCCAAGTCAACTATTATTCTAATAAATAAATCTGGTTTTTTCATTCCTGAATCTTGAAAATATTATGAGATATATAAATTCAATGAATGATCATTCTATTTTCATTGTAAAATCAAAAGGGTTGTAAGAATTTATCATATATGCATAAATAATTTTATTAAAATACTATAATGTAATGTCTAAAACATCATCATATGTTTAAAAAATTTATTCGATAAATGGTTAACCTTATAACCCTTCTAAAATTCGGAAATTGGAAACATTTACAATATGTTTACTATATTTAAGAAAAACCATTTAGAATTACTCCCAAATATATCTTAAATTAAATCATGGTTGTTTTATACCAAACATGGGAATACATATATCATATATTCCATTTATATGATATAAAAACGTAAAATACCACCAATCATTATTGAAAATATTTATGTTTACTTATTCAAATGTTTATTGGTTATATTTCATAAATAAGAAGATGATTTATACATCATCAATGATAACAAAAAGTAATTTTCATCAAGTCCTTAATTAGTTAGAAGGTAATTATTACTATCCATTTTAATTATTCATATCCAACATATCATTATCCCAAAAAAATATATTAACATATAGAACACATTAAGGGTTATAATTCCATTATTAATTTGTTTTCAATGAACTAAAGCTGGAAATTAAAATCACATTTCTAGTATATCATAAATATTAAACGTATTCTTATAAATAGATATTAAAAAATAAAATGAACAATCCTTATATATTTCACCATTCATATAATTGAATTCCTAAATCTAAATACATATAAACAGTGATTATTCCACATTATCATTAATATATAATAAGCACACCTCATCATATTACTTAATATGTCTTTCCTTTAGTATTTCTTATGTGGTATCATATTCATCATTAGTATAACTAGTAATAATAAAACAATTTTATTCTCATCGAGAACATTCCCCAAAGTACTTCCATATTCATAATAACTACTCATTCAAACATTAAAACATTTATATTTTGAAGATGTTTTAGGGAGTAAAATATTATCATACATTTTTTTAACAAATCCCTTTATTTATTCATTATAGTTACTTTCTTTCTGTCCATATCTTCCACAATAAAAACATAATATTGATCCTCTATGAAATTTATTTAAGTGATTATTTCCAAAATCATGTCATAAAAGAAAACTTAATATTCTTTAGCTCATAGTATCAATTACCCAATATCTAAATGATGTCCATCCTAAAATTATATGGAAAATTAAAGATTTGGTCAGGGTACATGTTGTTAATCATGTTTCTTGAAAACTGACTAGACATTATCACAACATAAATATCTCCAAAGATGGTCCCTTTGGACTTCTCGTCATTAATTTTGCATCACATTCAATGTTATCATAGAACTTTTATTCATATTATTGAGTTAACCAAAAATGAATTATGTGAGAGACAATTATCATAGTGTAATACAACATAATCATATCAAATCACTTATAGGATGTAAAATTTAGGATAGATTATCTGAAATCAATAAAATCATAGTATTATAATTAGAGACATTCCTAGATAAGTCCATAGAAATATCCCAAGGGATATCAAAGTGGTTTTATCATCGTAGATTCCTAATATTTAAAAAAAATTACATTCTATAAATCAATAATGACCCGGATTAATATATATATGTTACGTAATTGTAGATGAATATTCAGAATGTTACAAAAAAATACATTCCTTAGGACTATAAAATTTTAGTTTCATCATAATCCTAGAAAACAATCATAAAAAATGTTGAAATATCATCAATATGTCCCCAAAAAATATTCCCTTTTAGTAAATCTACATAATAATATACATAAAATTGGGAAAGGAATCAATAGAATGGGGTGATTGAAGATTCATTTGAAAGGTAAAAAATAATATATGTAATCATAATCATGAACTTAAGAGTATGAGAACATGATAATAACATTATAAGATCATACCTGACATATGAATGATTATACATGTGACTTATTGAAAAAATATTGGATGTTAATAAGACATTAATTATAAGAGAATAAAGAGCATATGAATTCAATATATAACATAGAAATAAGGCATAGAATTTTTGGTAGACACATATTATAATAAAATGATTTCCCTTATAGTAGTGGAATCATTCCCATTGACATATTAGTAGTATGGGTCACTCCTTATACTATCTTGGTAGTCATAGATCCCTCCCATGACCATCTTAGTAGTCAAGGTTCACTGTCAATTCCACAATAATGGACATTGACCTTCACTAAACTATGTTCACTCTTCATCACATCAATTTCAATCTCATGAGATATAAATATTTACCGAATAAATTTGTGGGAGATATAACTCCCATACATCTCATAATGAAATCATTCATACATGGTCTAGATTATCATAGACTATCATATCATAACCCATAAAATGAAATGGGTATAATAAATATATAATCCTATCAAACCTATGGAAGAGATATAGGTTTCATAATCAATTTATAAATGCATAACCCTTGAAAAGAAGCGGATTTCATTATAATAATACCCATGAATGTGAAATGGGTTACCTAAACATATAACCAATGAATGAGAAATGGGTTTTATAAACATAAAACATGTGAATATGAAATGGGTTTCACAAACCATTATTATATCAAAACATAATCCATTAATAGAAAGAATATGAATGGAACCTTTGGATAATTTTCCAAGAAATCCATGTGTAACATCAACAGATGTCATATTAGATGGAAAATATTTTTCCAATATATTTTTAAACAATTTATTGAGTAAAATATATTTTCATCTTTGAAAAATTATTTTTAAACCATAAAACCATTTGATAAATATTTTATTGAAAATAAATTGAAAACATATAATGAAAGTATGAAATCATTTTCCAAAATAGGTTCCTTGAAATCATAGAAAAGTGGAAAAAATATTTTGAAAACTGTTTTTCTTGGAAACATATAAAAGAAGTATGATATTTTTTAGAAATATTTTTTCATTAAAAATTTATAAAAGTAATTTGAAAACATTTTAACACCCATTTCCATAAAATATATAAATAAACTATAAAATAATTTTCAAACCATTTTATTTTAAAATAAATTTTAAACTTATAAAATAATATTTGAGGTTATTTTAATTGTTCTATTTGAAAACAACGACATAAAAAAATATAAAGGATTCTTTTCAAATCATTGAAGACACTATTTAACACAAAACCATATTTAGAAACCCTTCCCCTTTGAAAACCAATTTAAAATCATCATATATCCATAATATTAATGAAAAAGATCATTAATATTAATCTTATAATATTGTGAAGTAATATTTAAGTAAATGACTGTCATGATGGTAGGAATGTATGTACATTCCAAATATTCCTTTTTCACCTTCAAAGTTTATAAAATTACATTAATTATAAAATGATAGGAAGAAACCACTTCAAAATATTTTTTAAATAAATTCATCAAAAAATATTTTCATTAAATGTTGTAGGATAATAGTAAAATATTTTGATAATTCATGGGTTTGGATGATCTCATATTTCTGAGTGGAATGTGAAATAATATAATATTTTCATTATTTTTGTTTTCGTAATTATGTTAAATACCAATGATTGAAAAAATGTTAAAATTAATTGGATAATCATGATTAACTAATGTTAATGTTAAATAATGACTGTTATTTAGATATGTACCATAAGATCTCTTTAACAGAATCATAATCTTTAACATTCTTGAAAATTAATGATATTTTAACAATAAACTGTTACCACTATAGTTAATCCAAATAATAATAAAATAGAAAAAACTACATTACATGAATCATAAAATATCAATGAGAGGAAAGAGACTCATGATATAATATGTAAAAGGAATTATTTAAAACTCAAAAGATATATAGGTTCATAACATAGCTTTCATCTTAAAGAAAGAAAAATGGGACAAAATTACTTCCCCAATTTGGTATCTTTTGAAACATAAACCACTTTAATGAATGATCATAAAATTAATATGTATATTTAAATAATTTTAATTATAACTATCATATAATACATATATTGTAATCATACACCCCACATATAAGAAAAATTTGTTGAACATGGCCTTTGTCTCGTGGAAAATAAAATCTAGACGAGATAACTGATATCATATGACATGAATCTTGTCTTTCTCATTCACATATCTTTTATATTAAGTATAAATTTATCATAAATCCATTATATGACCATATTAATATATATAAAAATATTTTATTATTTACTTATGTCTTTATATTACTCGTTTATTAATTCTCTGTGATAAATTTATGTTTTGGGTGATAACATCCTTGTTTTTCATACTTGTTTTGACATATTATTCTTGACCCTTTTACATAGATCATACTTTATTTTTTTCTAGATTTTTTAAAATAAAATAAATATATATTATATTAATTATAAATTTATAATAATAATCTATATAATATTTAATTATATAATTGATACACCAATCTTGGAAATGGTAGGCTGTACGTGCGATTGAACATTGTTTCCATGTTGTTGTTGTATATAATGATTGAATATAAATTACAAACACACACACACACATATATATAAAAATAATTTATTTATAGTTCCATTTTCATTTAATACATATCATATAATTTTAATAATCTTTTCCTTAATACATTCTATGTAATTTTTAAATGAATCATATCTCTTTTGGAGGTCGTAGCCAACACATCCTCAAACGATGTAAACATATTTAATAAAAATGAAAATCATGGAGGAATGATTAATATAATTATTAATGAAATTTAAAACATAATAAATATAATATAATCATATAAAAACATAGTTATAATCATAATTTCCAACCATACGACGTGGTAAAAAAATGAACAATGTCGTTTCGTGAGGCGGTAGTTCACCATACTTAAGAAAGTTAAGTTTGTTTACCATTCCATGGATCTGTATGTAAATTTGAGCTATATTCATTGAATAAAAAAAATATAATTATATTAAGTATATTGGGGATGTTATATAATCATTTAATAAGAAGAGACCGTGGGGTGGTGAATGAATATAAAACTAAGGAGATTGTGGAAGGACGAGACCTCTTCATTGGGTTACTCCTTTTTATTTGCACTAAGGTTCCTCTTAGATGGAATTTTTCTCAAAGGTAGCAATCTAGGATAAATATTGGTATTTTGGGATCTTATTTACAATGATTTTCATTATGGAAAATCTTTTTATAGGTGTAAATAAGTGTGACTGTTGAGGGTCTTTTTATTGTGGAGGAGGAGGGGAAGTCTTGTAAATTTTTGAAAATTGAATTCCACCTATGTTTTCTCCATTATAGGTGGATGAAATATTGTTAAAAATAGATCCAATGTATTATAGTGTAGAAATATTTACATTAAATGTATTTTGGACACGTTTCTATGACATTTTGGGCATTCAGTTTAATAGTTAACACTTTGAGAAGATAATGTTTTCCATAATCGTTTTAATTATTTTTAAAAACAATTCACTAATAATTTTGGCCAGAAAATAATTTTACGATATTATTAATTATAATATTTTATTGTTCCAAATATTTAATAGATTTCTCTAAATTCAAATCACATATGAGGTAGAAAATAATTAAAATTTTACCCATTATATAGGATGACAAAACCGCTTTTAAAGTAAAAAATGTTTGCATTCATGAACTTTTTATATATCCAATTTCAATGTAAAATGGATTACAATGAAGTAATTTTGATTAATTAATGAAATAAATATCAAATAAATATCTAATAAAAATGTAAAACAAAATTTAGAAATATAAATAAATTTTATGAAAAAAATAATTTAGAATTAAAATTTATTTTTTCATCATTCATCAAAAATTGAATTTTCTCCAAAAAATACCATAAAATAATCGAAAATAAATTTTTATATTACTCTATAAAAATGAATTTTATTTTTCCTTATATATTTTATAGATAATTTTGAAAAAAAAAATATTTCAAATTGGTTATCTGTTAAAAGGCAGAAAGATCATATTTTGGAAAAATACAAATTTTTATTCATAAAACTTATTCTATTCTAATAATATACCGATGAAATATGTTGGATGAGTATCATAATTTTTACTGAATATAGAAAATTAAAATATTATTGAAAAAATTAATCAAAATTTGTTTTTTATGATACCATTCCATGAAATTTCTATATAGAAAAATAGTTTTCTCAAAAAAATAATTTGTTTAAAAAAAAATTGTTCTATAATTCACCTCTACTATTTTCTGACCAATTTTTTTTATATACAAAAAAATAATTATTTTATATTTTATTAAATCTTATGCATGAATTAAATTCTAAAACCTATGTAGTATATTTAATATTATTTTAATTATAATATTAATACTATATTGTAGTTTGGTAAACCTTGGACTTCCTTGATATAAAAGTTATTGAATTATCTCGACATTATGTTTAACACAAGACAATCATAGTTCTATGTGTACTGCAAGCTAATATAATTTTTGAGTCTATTAAAAGGTAAACATGATGTTTCATATATCTTATTTTAAATTTATTACGTTTAAAATTGATATATTTCTTTTCACTTGAAGTGAAAAATATCAAAAACATTAAATTATTTCCAAAAAAATCAAAAAAACTCATTGTGTTACTAGGTTATGGTATTAATACATTATGTAAGGTTAAATATATCACTATATAATGGTTAAAAATAATTTTCATAATTCTAATAAGGGTTTTGTACATAATATGTAAGGTTATGATAAATATCTTAAAGGATGCATAATGGTAATGTGATGTTGCGTAAGTGACTTTCAAATGTCGCGAATGGGGGACACCTAAATTTTAAAACATAAATAAGAATAAAATTGAATTTAAATAGGGTACATTGGATAGTTTCATTACACTTTTGATAAAATTATATATTTTTATTGGTAAAATCATGATAGCCTTGTGTTGTTCGGATTTTTGGAAGAATATTTTTATAAACCTCATTTACCCTCTCCTTCTGTAGATTTCTTCTATGATACTTTTATGACTATTCTAAATGTAATGAGATTTTAGGTAATTCTATTTTAATTATTTTTAGGGATGTAATCTCTTTTTCAAAGAATATAATTTTTCTTAACATTATTTTTGTATAACATAAATTAAATGATGATACTATTTTGTTTTTCATATTGTGAGTGTGTAAATTGTTTTAATTTTTCTAACATAAACAAAACATGAGAGACTTGTATTTTAATTGAACCCTTATGTTAGTGTAGCCCATGAATTATCATTTTCTTGGTTAATAAAACCCAATATGAACTATGTAGTCCTATCATCTGAATTCCAGGCATATAATATTTTCTCTCTACCTTGCCATCAATTGGCAGTGCATTTGGGGTGGGCGAATATGATTGTGTTAATTTTATGAGATTTATAAATTTGCTATATTTCTATTCTCTAGAATTTTAAAATTATTTCATGATAGTAAATTTACCTCTAATTATCAATGAATAATAAAAATGTGTTATATCATACATATGATAGTAGAGAGAAAGTATATTATCTCATGTGTTTTTATAATTATTTATCAAGGAATAAATTTTTTCCCTGTGTTAGATGAATTTTAATATTTAGAAATTATATATTAGTAAGAAATTATTTACTTGTGAGCTATATTAATTACGTTGGAAATAATATTTTTGGATTGAGTTATAGGAATCCATTGTGATCCTTTTCAGCCACTAGGAACATTAATGTGTATTAAATTATTCATTTATGAAAATTGATTGTTCATACATAATGATAATAATGAAAGAATATAATTAATATACAGAACTATATTATACACATTTTCCATTTATTTTATTAATTATTTGAAATTTTTTATGACTATGAATTATTTTTATCTCATATATTTTTTTAGAGCATTTGTGAGATTTTTGATGATTGATTTCAGGACTATTGTTGTACAATATTATTCCATGTTTTTATGTTGATAAAATGAATGCAATATTTTTATATATTATCAAGTTGATATGATTCCCTTTTATTATAAACATTGTTATCTATGTTACATAGTCTCAAAAATTATATTTATTGGGGATCATAATTCGTTGATGATTGTGTAATTATTATCAATTATTGTGGGTGTGGGTATGAATTTAGAATATGAAAATGATAAACTAATGAATAAGGTGAATATGTGATGTCACAATGGATAATTGAGTCAATTATTCACTTTATTTGTAGAAGTAATGTACTAGGTTATTAAAATACTATATTATTGACATATAGTTCACCTGATATAAAGATGTCTTGGAAGAAGGATGATAAAAATGAGGCTCTAAGAAGCTGAGGTGCATGAACATATAATTTCATGAGGTTTTTGAGTAATAGATTAATTATCTATGTATCAATTTTTGTTTACTTATTATGTGTCATCATTATCATTCCATAATTTAGAAAAACATGGTGTAAATGAGGGTTTTTTGAAGAATGATTGGTGAATGAAAACATTGTAGGTGGTTTTTTTTTCAAATTATTTTTTAAAAAATATTATTATTGTTGAATACACAAATCAAACTTGTTCATAGTTTTTAAGGAAATGTTGGTTGTTTCCTACTATCTTTTATAATTTACAACCTTCACTGGAATCTCGATGCATGTATAGACTAAATGATTAAAAATCTATGAAACATCATGGGGAATATAGTCTACTGGTGAGTCATACATAATAGAGGTGGTAGTGCACTGGGAATATATTTATAGGAACCCACTATTTTATATAAATTTTGTTTTTATATTTAATTTTTTTTTTCACAAATGGAGGTATTTTATGACTTTTTGGACATGTCTCCCATATTATTTGTTTTTTATGATAATTTGATTATTATTATAACAAAAAATTATTTATTTTTTTGAAATAACTTGATACTAATGATATTGTCTCCCAAAATATTTACATTGAAACCAAATAGAAGTGGTCATACTAATAAATATAGTAGGGCACACATGAAATCATGTGTCCCTTCTACTAAGACTCGGTTGATTGGGTCATGGTGTTAATGATATATTATCTCTATTTTATAATAGCAATATAAAATCCTTGAGAATACCCTTCTTAATTATTCACTCTATTTTACATGATTAAAAGTAGAAAAATAGTAACATCAAAAATATCTATCTTTATTTCCTCCAAAAAGAAATGATTTTGAAGGAATCAATACATTCATGTGCTACTATGATTAATAAAAAATAAAGATCGATGAGACTCACTAAATAGTTTATTGTTTAACTAGGGGTAACAAGAATCACATAACCCATTAATGAATCAAAAACAAAATATTTTCCTATTAAAAATTCATATAAATTTCCATTAATAACAAATTCTACATTTTCTCATAAATCATATTCTTCCATCTAATTATGTAGAATTATTTTGAAAATTTTTTCTCACTAACACCTTCTAAAAAATATATGGATTACTTATATTAAAAACATATAACCAACATTCATCAAATAATTAATCAAAATATCATGTTATAGAATTTATATGTTTACTATTTAATTAGCTTTTTCACTCAAATAATCAAAAAAAAAATTTACCATTCAAAAATAGTAAACAATTTTGTATTAAAATTATTTTATCAATTCAATACAACTACTCTATATAATGTTATAATATTTCTAAAATAATATCTACATTAATCACTTATTATAAGTATACATTTCAAAATTCACTCTATATAAATTGTGTCTACAAATTTTAGTATAATAAACTAAAACCATATGTGGAAAGGTCATATATATGATAATTTTACTCATGTTATTTTTATTTAAATTAACCATATGAAATTAACATTAAAATTTCATTAAAATACACATCATAACGTTTTACAAGTCATCATTTTAGTAACAAATTCACTATTTTGTGATTGAGGGGAAAAATAGATTATTCAATAATATTATTATCATTTCAACAAATCATTCATCATATTAGTTTGTCTACATGAACATAACAACATTCCATTATAAAATGGTTAGTATGATAGAAAAATGATTAATATTTTTAAAAAACTTTGAGTAATATCATGGGGATTAAATAAAAATATGATTCTAAGACACATTTATAAGTATTTTACACCAATAAAAATATTTAAATTTTGTAATATAAATAGTGTTTCGTGCTAATTTAGGATTTATCTAAAAAATACAATATGTATTAACTAAAATCACATTTAATAAACTCTATATTTCTCTTCAATATTATTTTTGGCCAATATAAAAAATTATAGATGTTTTTTTATCATCATAATATTTTTAATAAACTAAATAATTTTAAATAAAAAAAGTAAAATATTAATGGAAGTATAAAATCATAATATCAATGAATACATTACGAAAATTTATTATCACAATTGGAAAACAGACAAAATCATAATTCACACACAAACATATATTTATTCTAATTATGGATTCCATCCATCAACACCACCAACTATTGTTATCTGAACATATAATAAACCATTAAATAAATATGATGTTCTGTGGAGCTGATTAACTGACTCAAAAAATACTTATTCTTAAGATTAATAAAATTTATTGATTTTTAATAAATGATAATGGTCATGGAAATTTTATTTTATTTAAAAAAATTTGATGATAACCACTGTGAAGTGCATATATGAATGAAACATTTATCAAGAAATTCATTCTACTGATTTATTATTTCTAGATGTTCAACATGAACCATTCGGTATTTGGGTTCTGAACTTGAATTATAAAATGTAACTACCTCAATAATAAATTCAATTCCTTAATTGTGTATACTATTTAAAAACCCACGAAGAAAAAATTACACATATTATTTTACTATAAAGACAACAATAATATGAACAACTTAAATTTTTTCAACTATATGTTCAACATATTTTTTGTATCAATATATTAAATGGTTAATATATTCTTGATGTTTTTTAGATTTATGGATATATTATAATATACAAACTAAATATAATTTATTAAAAAACTCCATGTCTATGAATTTTATCTTATAATGATAAATAAAAATGTAAGACATAACTAGAATAAAAAAAATTCTAAAATGGATATGTAAAAACCTGAACATGTTAGAATTCATATATTTTATAAATTATTTTTCCCTTAATACTACCCACATGTGTTTTTACTAAAAGTAGTGAATTCATTAATACATATGAAAATATCGTTTCACCAAATACATTCGTTAAAAATAATGATTTAGTATAACCCGTATAGAATAAGATATTATCATAATTAATATAACATAGTAATGAATTAGTTACATCATTTTTTTATTATATGACATCTTCTGAAATTATATTAAAATAATTAACTACAAATTTCATCTTATATTCATGTTGTTGCACATCATTTGACATCATATTCTGACATACATCAAAATAATTAACCATCTCATTTCATTTAAGATAATAAAAATCATGTTTATGAAAATTTTATTTTCAACATCCTTAATATATTTTATTTTTAATCCCGATACATATTATCAAATCTAACACAAAAAAATTAATCCCATTTTTACATAATTCATTCCCTAGTTTGGTTTTTACAAAACATATCAAAAACTAAAAACATGGTTCTCTAAAATAATATCCATTCAAGATGTTATTTTTATTTTACTACCATATAATTCACATTGCCTACTCATTTTCACTGAATATATGGTCATCAATAAACTCAATTTCTATATTCCCATCACAATGAACTTGTTCCTTATAATATTTAAATTTTCCATAGGTCAATGCTCTTTGGTATGTCTGATATAATACTAAGTAAAAAAAAATATTACTATCAATATCATGAATATAATTTTGTTTCTATAATTCAAATAATGAGATGTTTTAATCATACATGAGAACTAAAACATTATCCTTTTTCATTAATTCCATGAAATCTATATTCATCACATGTAGATTATATTATAAAAACACTTCTCCAGTAAAAGATTGTAAAATGTAACACAATTTATAACATGAATCACTTCACATTCAATAGAATTTTTAACCATTTGAAACCAATTATTTTCATTCACAATATCAGGAAATATTGTATTATGTATTTTTTAAAATAAATTTTATTTCATTGATAGATTTCATTGTATAAAACAATGAGTTTAACGAATAATAATATTCTATTATGTTTTTTTATTTTAAAATGAAAAATAGATCCTAGATGTTATATTTTTAGGTGTAAGTAATATTAAGCACAATAGGTATGATGATATAGATAATGAAAATCTATTTATATATACTAATATATATTTTTTATATTCACTATATGGTTAATAATACAATTTTCCAAAAAAAATTGACATCCTTTCATTTTGTATGAAAAATTAATAATATTAATTTATGAAAGTACTAAAAAACAAATTTTAAAAATATAAATTCTTTTTTTAATTCAACATTTCTGGATTACCTTATAGTTAATTTCGTATAATAGTTTTAGAATATAAATATTTCTATGAATAGTGAACAATTGTGATTTTTATTAAAAATAACCTTTTCATATTATGATTTTAAAATGTTCCATGATGATTCAAATAGATTAAAAATAAAAATTACACGAATAATGTATTTATTAATCCAATTTATATAATTTTCATAAACTTAACATTGAATTTGGATATTTAAAATTTCAATACTTAAGGAACTTTTCTCTTTAAAAAATAGTCTATTTATCATATCTTTATTTTTATTTTTATATTATCATTTTCAACCATTCAAAATTGAATTTTTATTAATGGATTTAAAATTTGTAATAAGAATAATTAATAATATAAAATATTTGAAAAATAGATTTATCTAAAAATGAATATAAATAGCTTAAAAATAATTTTATACTATTATAGTTAAAATGAGTTTTCAGGGTGAAAATCTATATGAATAAGGGTTTAAATGACATAAAACATAGTTCACATCCTTTTTAACGAAGATATATCAAATTTAATTACCTTATTATGAAAACTTATTTTCTTTTTTGACACATATCAATAAAATGATTAATATAAATATTTATGTAATGAAGTACACAAAATGACATCACCTTCCTTTAGAATTTTAAATTTGTGTTAAAAAATTGGAAAAATGAATAACTAAATGAATATTTGGGGAATATTTGATCATAATTAAATTTTATTCATGAATAAATTGTTTATAACTAATGAAATTATATAATTACAATAAATGATTATGAAATACCAACAAGATAATTATTTTAATTATATAAAATTATAATAAATTATAATAATTTTTTAAAAACTAAAATAAATTGAATGATTTATTTAATTCCATGAAATTTAAAGATAAATATAATATGATATACTAGATTGAAAATAATATATTAAAATTCCACCATTTTTTGGATGGTTATGAATTCAATTGAAATCAATAGTGTCAAAAATGTCATTCATATTGTTTTATAATAAATAATATGTTATTAATAGATTTAAAATTCCTCAAAATGATATCATCTTAAATGTTAATATTATAAAAGTAAAAATATCAACCAAATTTTAAAACTAGAAAAAGGTTTTTATATATAATATTATTGACCCCTATATTGATAATAATTATTTGCAATGTAAAGCACAAAACATGATTTTGTACATTTCACAGTCATATATTAAAATTAATATTGCAGTCAAATCCAATTATTAATTTATAAAATGAATTTCATATTAATTAAAAATGAGAATAATTTATCTAATAAAACAATATTAATTTATTTTAGTAAATGATACGTTACGTATACAAAGAATAATATTTGTACTTGTGAGAATTAAAATGGTAAATGTAAGAAAACATACATATAATGTTAAAAAAATTAATACCAAGTTCTCAATTTTGTTGTAGAGGTGTTCTTGAATATAGTATTATATAATAAATTAATTATTTATAAATTATGGATTAATTAGGATGATAATGACTCCCCAATTCTGAAGAGACTGGGTTTTTACAAAACAACGTCACTCTTCCCCAATTATAAAAGTCCAGTACCACCCCACAATTATTCACCCCATCTAACCCATTTGGGTAAAACTAAAAATACGAAAATACATACAAAATATCCTCACACATGGTTCATATATCATATTCCTCCATGAAGACAAACCATAGAGTATATGATAAAGAGCTACTGACGGATGTTCAAGTAAAAGGAAATTAACCTCACTAAACACATTCTTTTTAATTATTCTCTTTAACATTCATTAATGTGATAATAGCTCTAGTATAATAACTCCAATATCCTAAATATATCTAGATGTAATTATGTAGATGGAATAACATATATTAATATCCTCTTCTATAATTTGGGAAACAATACATTCAAATGTTTGTTTAGTCGACAACGGCCTTGTGAACCAATTTAATTAATTTTAAATATAAACTTACCATGTCTTGAAATAATTATGGATTTTACAAAATTATCTTTTATTTAAGATATATTTATATTTTTGTAGTTATAATATAATATAAAACATCTAACCTTTTATTCTAGGAGAATATGATAATGGTTCCCATGTGCATGACAGACTAAACATCATTAAGCGATGTGATTAATTTAAAAAAATTCCTCACATGGACGATATTCATTATATTTCTATGTAAAATATGAAACATATAAGGAATTATTGAAAATATGTAATTTTAAAGAGTCTACAAAATGACAAAGGTAAATACCTTAGAAATATGAGGGGAAAATACATGATTAAAATCATTATTTGAAAAGGGATGAACATTGGGTCACCCTTGTCAGACCAAAAGGGTGTTGACTCATATCCAACTTGTGAGGCCCTATATTTTGTACAACCTACTTGAACGCCCAAAATAAATCCACCCAAGGTCCAATTTTTTCCTATAAGTTGAACCATGGGTCCTTCATTTGTATGAAAGAAATTCTGTAATGGAAAATTGATGCTTTTGTCACCCTAGTGCCTCACCCAAGTCATTCAAAACATTCATGGTAGTTCTTTAACTTCTAAAGTAGAGTAATTTAGGGAGGATTGTAGGATACATGTCCTTCTAGTGTTTTAAATCCATAACACTTGTATGCCAAAATATCTCAACCTCCCTAGATCAGAAACACTTGGGCGCCCCATATTCCATTCATAGGAACATGAGCACCCCACTTCTTTGATCCCGTATAAATACCCCCAAAGGCTTGATCCGGGTCTCAACCAAGTATTAACATACAGGTTTTTCATCGCATAAGTGAACATCAGGTCTCCCATGCCAATTTTCGTGCCTATAACTGTGCTCCCTTACCTACAGGGGCACTCATCTTTGATTCACATACTCTATTCAAACTCTAAGCTATAAAGCCATCTTTAAAACCATCCATGGAAAAGATTCCTCTTTATTATCTCCCTTGTTTGAAGGGGATTCTATTGATCCCTCCACCAAAACCTCTTAACTTATCAAAACCTTGGGAAAGGAACATCATTGTGTCATTAATATGGGTTTTTATTTTCACAGTCATAGGGTTACCACATTTTTTTCATAATGGGGTTAGGATTCATGGAATTTCTATGGGTTTTTATATCTGATGTCACCTGGACCTTTCTCCTAGGAAGAGTGCTGGAATGTTCCTGATTTTTGAGAATTAGGGTTTAGTTCTTGACCTCTCCTTTCTCAAAGAGACAGAACCTCTGATCTCTGGTAGGGTAGGTAATGTTCACACATGGATTTACATACTGGAAAATGAGAAGTATACCTCCCCTACCAGGATCAATTTCAGGGCAAAAATCCTGTTGTAAGCCACAAAACATCTTCACTTCTTTCATTCAATGGACCCTTGTCTAGTGTAATGTGAATAGAGGGAAGGCTCGTCACCTTTCCCTAATCCACCCTCATCATCGTAGGTGTGCCCTCTTCCACCTGCGAGAGAGAATAAATGATTGTGTCATTGATTAATAATTTACATCCTCATGTTTCTCTCACCATTCATGACTCACATGGGATAATAGATTTGTGATGATTACAACATTTTCATAAACACTCACATCTAATAAACAACGAGAACCCTGATTCTCACCATAATCGAGATATGTAGGAAGCCCTCTTAGGGCCCGAGCTCACTGGATAACCTCTTCAGGAACATAACCCAACTTCCATTAATCTTGGAATCCTCCTTATGATTAAGCCCCAAATTAATCTCCCAAGTCTTCAAGTCATCCTTTTCAAAATGTAACCCCAAAATAATTTCCCTCAAAGGACTATACTATCTTATTATATTCATTGAACTACATGGGCTTTAATTCCCATCCAAATGGGATACATATGAATACCCTTTGATTTTCCATCCCAACACTTCAAATCGACCCTATAATCATTGGGACATATTCCCAACATGGTATAGTCTTACCTGGAAACCCATATTCTTTCCAAGTTACTTTGGCTGCGTAGGCATAAGTCCCATAGAAAACCATGACTAAGAACCTTTCTCTTATATGTACTTGTTACATGACATTAAACTATATAGTTAGGTTCTTATCACACGACCTTAAAATGTATGATGTGTCCCATTAAGAAGCACTAAACTATGAGGGTTCTGATTCCTTTCACAAGGATATGCAGGAAACCCATTTCAAGGGTACAATCATAATATCAAAAAAAACATTCATCTCCCTTGATAATAGTGACTTCCAGAGTTCCCCACAGAGTGGATTAAAAACTTGTATAATCTTAATGTTGATTAAAAGAATCTTGAAATGGTATATGAGAGGATACCGTTGATAGAGTACCTCAAAAACATACAGATATCACCATTATTGAATAAAATCGATTATATACAGATTATTATAATTTTACACATGTTAATAAGTGATTTAAAATTCCAAGGGAAACTTATGTTATACTTGGTGAATTAATAATGATTCATGAAAATATATTAAATTTATAAAGAGAGTCTCATATTAGACTCTAACCCCCCTTAAATGATGTGATGAGTCTTACCACCCATCCTCTCGACCAATTCACGTTCTAATGCATTGTAAAGTTCAAACTTATTAAAGGGATGGCTTTGAAAAGAAGGTCCCATTTGGATAATGTACTATTGGAAGATTCCAGTTCTAGGAATAAATCCAATGGAAACTGCCTAGAAGCAGCAATTTTTAAAACTTGAACACACATTTCGCGGAGCTAGAAAACAAAAATGGTGAACTCAACCTGAATCCATAAACATGTTAATAATGATACCTACATTTCAGTCCCCTATCAATTGATAAAGGATGTCCAGAAAAAAGAACCAACCATGTATGTATCCATCTAAACATATGTCGCTTTAACGGACTTTATTGTTGTTGTTTTCTTGTTTTTTCTCATAGAACTCCATTTAGTCTAAAATTGATTTCTTCAATATGGCATATGTGAACTTATCGATCACTGCTCAAGCTAGATCCTCATCCACAGGATGGATTCCATCACCCACCCTACTTTGGTGCCTTCCTGGAAGGACCTCCATGTCAATAACAATGCTCAATAATCTCACAAACAATGACTGATGATCAAGAAGAAGACAGTTCCATCCACTTTTTTAAACCATTTTCGGTCCTTATCCCCAGAACGCAACAACCTGTCCCTATGGTACTATAAGGAGGTGGATCAAGAGGCCACCCAGAGCCACAATTCTAGGAAGTCGGGGTCCTTCCGAAGGACTCCCATCAACAATCTCCACTATCAGAATTGCGTAGCAGTGAAAAACAAAACATGATGGGGTGTTCTATATGGATGTTTGGACATGGTATCTCATACCTAGGAACATAAGATGAACCTCTGGGGACAACTTCCAGTCAACATAGAGTTGGTTCTTACCTCTTCCCCCTCAGGAGAAGTCCATCATCCTAACTTGATGGTGAACAATGAAGAGGCATATACAACCATTCGTCCTGATTTTTATACCCAGTAGACTCTTCTAGAAGAAACCCACCAATAACCATAGATACATCTATTTGAGTAATTTGAATAGACACATACACCTTCTTACATGTTATCGACCAGTCAGGAGGCTCGTCTGACTTCATTTAATGGTGCTTTCCAGTCCAATGTGGTGGCAACTGATAAACAACATCGTATACCTACTTACGATCCAAAATTCTTCTAGAAGTCTAGTCTACTAGTATTGAAGGAATTTCGTAAACCATACATGATGGGAAACAACTAGTTGGAACATACACTATCCAGTGTTCATCAAGCCTTCTAATAGTCACATATGGAAGCACAAGAAGAAGTCAGTCAGAAAGCTCTAGTGAAAAATCTGGGGCAGACCCGACTCTCTACCCCCATGCATGAGTAATGTCTATACCAATTGAAATTAAAAGGAGGACAAGAGTAGGCCCATAAACCTAATCCAAATACTGAATGGACATATATTCATGTTCCGTCTACAGAATTAAAAAAACATATCTTATCAATGGTTAAACATAAGACACAAATTCCTAGACATATTCTAGAATCTTGCCAGGTTATTATAACAACTGCTTCAGTAGTACCAGGGGAACATACACATAAATCAATCCCCAAACATAGAATGTTTAATAACCCGGTTCTTATTTTTGAGGTACGGGCTTCTTCTTTTTCCTTTTCCTTAAGTGTTTTTGAGAAAATATTGAAATGGGAAAAAATCCTAAATTTTGGAACTACACGCCATGTACTTTTCCACATGTTGTGTAATTTTGGCCATGTGGGATGGGTACATGGGGCGTGTAGCCATGTCGGCAACGAGGGGTGTAGGAACCTACTACACACCGTGTAGTGGTACTTTACACACCATGTAGTTAGTTTGCATGCTTAAACAGTAAGGCGGTGGAGCATCCGCCAGCTGGGCGACAGTACACGTCGTGTACTTAGGAGTACATGCTGTGTACTCATGTCGACGGATGAACAGTGTGGCAGTGCTGCCAGAGGAACAGTTAAATGAAGTAAGTACACACCATGTAATCATAAGTACACACCGTGTAATTTTTTTTTTCAGCTTAAAACAGGAAGTAGCCTCCTCATTTGGTAGAGGAGGCATTTGAGCCGTTTTGGAGCCAAGGAGGATGACCGAACCTTCGAAGATCTGCCGGGTGGTTGTCTGGAATCTGTTTCGGCTTTGGACGATCTCGTTGGAATCGAACGGATAAGCCCTTCCTTCTCCATAAGTCGCTCTTACCAATTATTTACCAAGGGAAAGTTATTTACGTTTTAATGGGTTTTGTTCTTCATCAGAACTACGTCGTTCTTGGGCGTTTCTGGAGTCGACGTTCAGGTATAATGCTCGTTGGCATTTAAGGTAGCTGTCTTGGTGTAAATTTCCAACTATCGTGCGTTTTTGTGCATTTTCATGCCACAAACCCATGTTGGGGGGGTCGTTTGGATGAGGTCATTGATGTATTTAGTTCCTATAATTGCATAGGTGATTAAATTGTGACAATAAAATTCTGGTTGGGATCATTGCTTGGATCCAGAACCATCCCGAGGGTGTGTTTCACTGTTTACCCGTTTCGCCAGGATACCAGAGGGTATGCCTTTAAAGTAGTAATCGTAGAATTTCTTTGAATGGAATTTCTTGTTTACTGCATTTGGCATGCTAGGAATGGCCCGGTTACATGTTTAGCCTGAGGGAAGTGTTGTGATTAGCCTGTGGGCATTACACTATTTATCCTGTGGGCAGTAGTTATTTCGGCCTGAAGGCAACTTCTTCTGTTCCTATGGGCAACTGACTCTGTGCCTGTGGGAGACACTACCTATGCCTGAGGGAAAACTCTGTTATGCCTGAGGGCAGATTCTTGTGTTGGATACTCGTTACCCGAGGGTAGGAGTTTACGTATCTGAGGACACTAGTTGTTTACTTACAAATGCACTGTGGTGATTTCTTATATAAAATGGATTAAATGAATAATTAAATGGAAATTTAAATATTAAGTTATTTAATTTGTAGTACTTCTTATTTTATTGAATTTTACCACTGTACACTATTTTTTCATGTTAGCACGCAGTTGGGAACGAGCCTTTGGTGGGTGCCTACTGATATATATTTCTCACACCCTGTTTGGGTCATGATTTTCGGCCCAAACAGATTACGTTTCTGAAGGTATATATTGGGGAAAGAGTCCCTATACAGGTACTTGACTGTTGCTGAGGAGTAGGAGGGCATGGGACCGAGCCTAGGCTCGTGATTCCACTGTCAGCTGTTTTTCTTATTTTTTTGTACTCTGTATTTGTTTGCACTGTATCGATGTATAACATGTTCTGGCTATTTTCTTATTACTTGTGACATGTAGCAACACTATATATATATACATTTGAATATTTCAGTTGTGTATGGTTTACTGATTCTGTTGTTTTTTGTATGTTTTATTTCAATTCCGCTGTGCTATACATTGACAAATGAAGGCATAGTTTCCCCACTATCAGACTTGGGCCCTCGCTGCTAGTTGGAAGCCTCTGGCGTTTGGGGAAATGCTCTTGAGGGCATGTGGCGAACCGGGTTCGGGGCAACCATTGCGTGGAACCCGGGTCCGAGACGTTACAAAGTGGTATCAGAGGGGTTCTTTTCTTTGGCATACTATTTGGAGCTGTAGTCAGGGATAGGACGAACGATAGTTGGTAATAAGATGTGCCTGGGCATAGCTAACCCGTGTATATGGAAAAGCCAGTCTACCTCATATTTTTCAATTCTTTTGATTTTTCAGTTTTTAAAGTTGGTTTGATTTCACCGTTGGGTGACACACTTTGAGATTGTGCAGTTTATATTTTATCTGTGGGTTCTAGTTAGTTGCAACACAATGAGATGAGGGTATGCCGTCTCATGAATCATATAGGCACATGCTAGATATCACATGTTAGGCACACTTTCCATACAATGTAGGTGAATTAGAAAATGCATGTTGTTGTGATAGTTGTTGTTCTAGAAAAGCATGCTATTGTGATAGGTGCTCTGATAAAATACCTGCTATTTGATAGGGTAATTTTATGTGAGCTTGTTTATAGAATGGATGCCAAACTTGGGTTTTTGGGGAGTATGGGCCCCCATTGACCAGAATTTGATGGATCATTGACTGTTTATTGGTTATAACAAATATGAGATGTCAATCTATGATTCGTGGGGAGTATGGGCCCCCACGGGTCGGAATTTGACACTTAGGTGTTGTTTTTCAGGATTTTCTGGGTTCCAGAGAAGTTTCTGAGGCATACTGTCCAGAAACCCAGTATACACCTCATGTAGTATTTTTATACACGCCGCATATGTTCTTTTGTTCGGGAAGAAGAATAAACTTTTTGAGTACACGTCGTGTACCCTACTACACGCAGTGTAGTCTCTTCCCATGGAACAAACAGTGTAGGCGGCGACACGGTGTAGGGAAAGGCTTGGGTAAAACATGCCGTGTAGCTTGAGTACACATCGTGTAGTGTTGACACAGAGTCCGACCGTGTAACTAAAATCACTGGTCGGTGAGATCCTGTACAGAGCACGCCGTGTCAATGATAAACAGGCCGTGTAGTGTGACCTGGGGACTCGGCCATGTAACTAACAACACGGGCTGGTGTCACCCCCCCCCCCCCCGAACACATCGTGTACCTTTGGGACACGCCGTGTAGTCTTGTCCGAGGACAGACCGTGTGGCGTTAGCCATGTGGCTGGGAAATGGGGTGTTGTACACGCCATGTACGATTGTAACACACCCTGTGGTGTTAAGCCGAGTAGTCGGCCATGTCACAGATGAGACTGGCAGTAGGAAAGTAACACCATACACGCCGTGTAGATTATTTACACGCTGTTTAGTTTTTTTTTGAATGGATTCTGTGTGGCTTAGCCATGTAGAAGGCCCCGGTAGTGGGAAAGGAAGTCAAGTACACACCATGTAGTCTTGTTTTTCAATTTTGAATGCCTCCTTCCTCTTGTTTACTTTGTGGTTCCTTCGATTTTCGGTCTTAATAATCTTGAATCTGAGGCGTGCTTTTGACCTTATAGTGTCATGCCACCTAGACGATCGCACGTTGTTCGCTAGGAGAGCGGCAATGACTATACTCCAGAGATGGTGGGCCATGGGCTTCCAGTTGATCCTCTAGCAGAGCTAGATGCGGAGCCAACTGCTATACCGGACACATGCGTGAAGGCACAGTTCCATGAAGGCTTTATGAGGTTCATGCAGACCTTTCAGGGAGCACCGCAGGCTACTACATCTATGGCTGAGCTGACTCGTATCTTACAGCAGCAGCATCCGCCTACTTTTTCAGGGGATGGAGGACCCACAGGCTGCGGAGTCTTGTCTAGGATCGATGTAGACTATTTTCGAGCATCTTGAGATGCCTCCCGGGAGGAGGTTCAAGCTCGTGATGTATATGCTGCGTGATTCCTCCAAGAGGTGGTGGGATGTTACCACCCAGTCAGTGCAACACAGAGACATGGAATGAGAAGATTTTCAGGCTATCTTCTATGAATTCTTCTTTCCCGAGACACTGAGGGAAGATAGAGCTCGAGAGTTCATGAATCTGCAGTAGGGTGATATGTCGGTGATGTACTATTCTGCTCGTTCTACAGAGCTTCAGCATTTTTCACATGTGCTGGTGAGTGATGAGACATTGAGAGCCAGACGTTTTGAGGATGGTTTTCAGTATGACATCTGAGTGCTAGTGAATGTTTTCAGGTTGCCTTCAGTACACGCTATTGTGAACCAGACGCTGATTACTGAGAGGAACCTGCAGGAATCGAGTGGTGTAGGCCAGGGCGGTTCAGCACCGGTTACTAGTATTATTTCTGTTGGAAAGAGGAAGAGATAGATGGACTTCTCTTAGGACTGGAGTACCATTCAGAAGAATGATTCAGGTGGCCAGGTTATGTGCTACCAGTGTGGTAGAGAGGGGCACAAGAGGCCGTAGTGTCCACATGTCCCAGTGGAGTGCCGAGCTTGCAGCAAGATGGGTCATCTGCAGCGCTTTTACAGGGCGTTTCCACCAGCGGCTAGAGAGAGGGGTTCTGTGAAGACTCCATGTGCAGGAGCAGGACTAGCGGCTTCTTAGCAGTCGGGGAACTCGAATACATCAGGGCGTGCAGGAAGAGATGGTGGTCGTGGCTGTGGTAGCCAGACACCAGGATCTTAGAGGCATCAGGGCGGGACAGTGCAGGGTATCCAGGCTGTGTCATTGGGTCGTGGAACTGGGCCATCATATGCAGTGAAACAGACCCAGTAAGAGCAGGATCCTAGACCATCTACAGTCAGAGGTACTATTTTAGTAGCTTCTGTCTTGACTTCATTACTTTTTGATACGGGTTCTATGCATAGTTTCATATCTGTACCCGTTGTGGAGAGCTTTGGGATCAGTGTTTCTACTTATTCTGATATCATGACTCTAGAAACTCCATTGGGGAATAGAACGGCTGGTGTGCGTCAATGAAAGGAATTCCCCCTTGAGGTTGGAGGGTGTCACTTTCATTGGGACCTCTATGTCATAGAGATGATGATATATGATGTCATTATCGAGATGAACTGGTTGGTTACCTATCGAGCCTTTGTAGACTGCTATCGTCGTAGGTTGAGTTTCACGTCACCATAGGGCGTAGAGTTTCTATAAAAGGGTGGATGGGATGTTCAGATGAGTTGAGCTGGACCAGAGTATCATGGGTGAGGTGGAGTCACGGACCAGATTGAGAGCTTGTATCTAGATGACCAGGGGACTTGTCAGACAGTTTTCCCTCCAGTTGTTGATCATTTCAGGGATGTCTTCCCGGATGACATTTCAGGTCTACCTCTGGAGCGAGAGTTGGATTTCTCTATCGAGCTTGTTCCAGGAGCAGCACCGGTTCCCATTCCTCCTTATAGGATGGCTACACATGAGCTGTAGGAGCTCAAGAGGTAGTTAGAGGAGTTGCTGGTAAAAGGTTTTATCCGACCCAGTACTTCTCTTTGGGGTTCGCCGGTCCTTTTCGCGAAGAAGGCGAATGGTACCCTCAGACTTTTCGTGGATTATCGGAAGCTGAACCAGTTGAAGGTTTAGAATCGATATCTTTTTCCAAGGATTGATGATATTTTTTATCATCTTAGTGGAGCACGCGTGTTCTCGAAGATTGACTTGAGGTCAGGATATCATCAGCTACACGTGAGACCATCAGATATACCACTTACAACTTTTCAGAGTAGATATGGTATGTACAAGTATTTGGTTATGCCGTTCGGACTCACGAACGTGCCAGTAGTTTTCATGGCTCTGACGAATCGTGTGTTCCATCCGTATCTTGATTCTTTTGTGGTTGTATTCATGGATGACATCTTGGTGTACTCTCACACTCGACACGACCATGCCACCCATATTGAGATCGTATTTAGTACACTGAGAGATCATCAACTATATGCTAAGCTCTCAAAGTGCCACTTTTGGATAGAACCGATTCAATTCCTGGGTCATATCATCTCAGAGGCAGGAGTTGCAGTAGACCTAGAAAAGGTGAGAGCAGTAGTTTCCGGGGAGCAGGCTAAGAACACCTTTCAGATACAGAGTTTCTTACGGCTGGCTGGTTACTACAGACGCTTCATACATGACTTCTCCCGCTTAGCAGCACCATTGACGGGACTAACTAAGAAGGGTGTGAAGTTCGTTTGGTCAAAATCTTGCGAGACAGATTTTCCGGACTTGAAGGGAAGGTTGACATAAGCAGTGATCCTGATACTCCTAGAGTAGGGGAAGATCTATACAGCTTATTGTGATGAATCAGGTATTGGGATGGGATCAGTGTTAATGCAGGGCGATCGATTCATTGCATATGGGTCTCAACAGTTGAGGCCACATGAGAGGAATTACCCGACGCATGACCTCGAGTTGGCTGCAGTTGTTCATGTGTTGCGCTGTTGGAGACATTAACTGTTGGGAGAGCATTTTGTGATTTTCAATGACCACAAAAGCCTCAAGTATATCTTTACTCAGCGTGACCAGAATCTGAGGCAGAGAACGTGGGTCGAGTACCTACAGTCCTTCGATTTTGAGCTTTCCTATAAACCTGGTAAAGGTAATGCAGTAGCTGATGCACTGAGCTTGAAGACTCAGATACATGTAGTGCAGGAGGCCAGTGGTGATTGGGAGCTCATGGCCTTGTTCCATGAGAAGCATCTAGAGGTGCACGATAGTCAGGGGAAGACTTATATTTCCTCATTAGTCGTGACTTCTACCCTCCTAGATAGAGTGAGGATGAGGCAGTTATATGATCTTGAAGGCATACTTCTACAGGATTCAGTGACAAGTGAGGACCCTCCTTCCAGTAGGACGATCAACGGTGATGAGGTCCTTTGTTTCCATGGATGAGTATGGGTTACAGGGGATATACATGAGGAGCTGATGTGGGAGTTTCATGCTTCAGCTTGGGCAGTTCATCCCGGGGTTACCAAGATGTACCGTGACTTGAGGCGTCAGTACAGGTGGTCGGGTATGAAGATAGATGTAGCTGGTTTTGTTATGAGGTGTTCCACCTGTCAACAGGTGAAGGCGGAGCACTAGAGACCTGCTGGGCTGTTACAATAGTTACCCATTCTAGAGTGAAAATGAGATGATGTCGCGATGGATTTTGTGACTGGATTGCCGAGGTCACCCAGTGGTAATGACGAAGTGTGGGTTCTTGTGGATAGACTCATGAAGGTAGCTCACTTCTTGCCGATCAAAGAGACCTTCATTGTTGACGAGCTCGGAAGGCTGTATGTCGGAGAGATCATACGTCTTCATGGGGTCCCTCCTTCTATCATTTCAGATAGGGATGCCCATTTTACATCTTGTTTCTGGAAGAGTCTTCAGAGGGCACTGGGTACACAGGTGCTTCTGAGCACATCATACCACCCTCAGATAGATGTCTAGTCAGAGTGTACAATACAGGTGCTTGAGGACATGTTGCGCGCATGCATCCTAGACATTGGGGGATCTTGGGAGAAGCATATACCCTTAGTCACGTTTTCTTATAACAGTAGTTTTCAAGAAACTATTTTGATGGCACCATACGAGGCTATATATGTTAGGCCATGCCAGTCACCTTTGTTCTGGTTAGAGGCAGGTGAGGCAGCTTTACTGGGACCACAGCTCGTGTAGGAGACTTCTAAGTAGCTCTAGATGATTCGGAAGCGGATGGCTACCGCATAGTCTCGACAGAAGTCATATGCTGATCTCTGCAGATGACCTTTGGAATTCGTGGTCGAGGATCATGTTTTCTTGTGTGTTTCTCCGAGGCTGGGAAACAAGCAGATCAGAAGACAGGGTAAGCTTTGACCGAGGTATGTGGGGCCATTCGAGATTCTGGAGAGAGTCAGGCTGGTTGCCTATCGGTTGCAGTTACCACAACGATACCGAGCCATGCATGGCGTCTTACATGTGTCTCAGATATTCCACTATCATTCATACCCATCTCACATTTTTCAGCCTGAGGAGGTTGAGATGGAGGAAGATGCCTCCTTTTTGGATAATATGCTTCATATCGTTGATAGGAGCCAAAGGTTCTCCGAGGCCGGTCAGTTCCTCTCGTACAGGTGATATGGCAGCATGGGAGAGTGCAGGATGAGACCTAGGAGCGGGAGGCCGACGTACGTGCTCAGTGGCCAGAGCTGTTCTGAGCATTATCTTCGCCACCCTGGGAAGGGAAATTCGGGGACGAATTTCTATAAGGGGGGAAGTTTTTAAGAACCCGGTTCTTATTTTTGAGGTAAGGGTTTCTTCTTTTTCCTTTTCTTTAAGTGCTTTTTAGAAAATATGGAAAATGGGGAAAATCCTATATTTTTGAACTACAAGGCATGTAATTTTCCACACGTCGTGTACTTTTGGCCATGTGGGATGGGTACATGGGGCATGTAGCCATGTCAGCGATGATGGGTGTGGGAACTGGCTACATGCTGTGTATTGGTACTTTACACACTGTGTAGTTAGTCGGTAGGATTAAACAGTAAGGTGGTCGAGTAGCCGCCGGCTGGGCGATAATACATGTCATGTACTCGGGAGTACATGCCGTGTACTCATGTCGACGGATGAACAGTGTGGTGGTGTCGCCAGACGAATAGTTAAATGAAGGAAGTACACACCATGTACTCAAAAGTACACACCGTGTACTTAGTTTTTTCATCTTAAAATAGGCATTAGCCTCCTCATTTGGCAGAAGAGGCATTTGAGCCTTTTTGGAGCCAAGGAGGACGGCCGAAACTGTGAAGATCCGCTGGGTGTTCGTCTATAATGTGTTTCGGCTTCGGACGATCTCGTTGGAACCGCACGGGTAAGACCTTCCTTCTCCTTAAGACGTTATTACCAATTCTTTCTTGAGGGAATGTTTTTTACATTTTAATGGGTTTAGTTCTTCGTCAGATCTACGTCGTTCATGGGCGTTTCTGGAGTCAGCGTTCAGGTATAACGCTCGTTGGCATATAAGGTAGGTGGCTTGGTGTAAATTTCCAACTGTCGTGCGTTTTTGTGCCATGAACCCATGCTGGGGTGTGGTGTGGATGAGGCCATTGATATATTTAATGACTAGAATTTCATAGGTGATTAAATTGTGATAATAAAATGCTGATTGGGATCATTTCTTGGATCCGGAACCACCCTGAGGGTGTATTTCACTGTTTAGCTGTTTGGCCTGGATACCCGAGGGTATGCCTTCAAAGTAGTAATCATAGAATTTCCTTGAGAGGAATTGCTTGCTTACTACATTTGACATGTTGGGCATGGCCCGGTTACCAATTTAGCTTGAGGGCGTTGTTGTGATTAGCCTGTGGGCACTGCACTATTTATCCTGTGGCCAATAGTTTTTTCAGCCTGAGGGAAACTTCTTCCGTGCCTGTGGGCAGCTGACTCTGTGCCTGTGGGAGACACTACCTATGCCTGAGAGAAAACTCTGTTATGCCTGAGGGCAGATTATTTTGTTGGATACTTGTTACCCGAGGGTAGGAGGTTATGTGTATGAGGACACTAGTTGTTTACTTAGAAATGCACTGTGGTGATTTCTTATATGAAATTGATTAAATGAATAATTAAATGTAAATTTAACTGTTAAGTTAGTCACTTTGTTGTACTGCTTCCTTTATTTCATTTTACCACTGCACACTATTGTTGCATGTTAGAATGCAGTTGGGAACGTTCCTTTGGTGGGTGCTTACTGAGATATATTTCTCACACCCCATTTGGGTCACGCTTTTCGGCCTCAACAGATTACGTTTATGCCTGTGTAGATAGGGGAAAGAGTCCCTATACAAGTAATTTACTGTTGCTGGGGAGTATGAGAGCATGGGACCGAGCCTAGGCTCGCGATGCCACTGCCAGCTGTTTTTCTTATTTTTCCGTACTCTGTATTTGTTTTGTACTGTATCAATGTATAACATGTTCTGGCTTTTTTCTTAGTACTTGAGACATGCAGCATCACTATATATATACTGTTGATTATTTCAGTTGTGTATGATTTACTGCTTCCGCTGTTTATTGTATGTTTTATTTCAATTCCACTATGATACACTTTGACAAATGAGGGCATAGTTTCCCCACAATCAGACATGGGCCCTCGCTGCTAGTCAGCAGCCTCTGGCATTTGGGGAAATGTGATTGAGGTCACGTGGCGAACTGGGTTCGGGGCACCCGTTGAGTGGCACCTGGGTCCGGGACATTACAGAATGACACATCATCATTCCATCTCGATGTAGAATCAAATATATTTTCTAGTCTAGCAGGGTCATGGAAAATACTCCCCCATATCATACAGACAACAAGATCAAGAACATACACCCATTCCAATAGAAGGTAATTGGTCCATTCCGATAACCCATCCAAGTAAGTCACACACAACTGCCCATGATAACCACTTCTCCCAACAAGTGGTCCCATCTATGTGTAATAGAACATAACAGAATAATTTTCATTAAACATGGTTGGAAAATCATGAGTCAAGATGCAATTTGGATCCTCTAAATGATAGAGTTATTGAATCCCTAATATATTTAACTGTTACAGATCTAGATCATACCCTCCCATTACCAAATTATGGGAGTGGTAGTAGTAATTCTAAAGTTCCCCATTAGACACAAAATCATGAATCCTTACTTCATGAAAATTAGGTCAATTCAGAGATCCTATCTCTAGAAGAGATCCAAGGCAACCCTTCATGTGTCCAGAAGTACAAGGAGCAAGAGGATTTATCCATTACTATAATCCACCATGGATTTCCTCCCTAAAATGGAATTCCCTGCAAATTTCCACTTTACAGTGGTATTTATCATTGTCAAGATAATTTTATAAATGATAATGTAAAGATAGGAAATCCCTCCTATCTTGAGGCACTTGCAAACACAAGGCCAGTCATGTTTGATGCCATGTCTTTGACGAGTGAACTACTTTCTCAACTCAAAAACATCTTAAGGGAAAATCTTTCTCTGAACCTCCCATGGTTCCTTTATCTTCATTTACAGAGTGTACACTTTCTTCAGACCTAGTTGAGGAACCTCTAGTGAACGATGATGAATATATGTTAAAACTGAGAAAATAATTTTCTAAAGAAGAAAAATCATCCATGTTCTGCCAATTGGAAATATCTCAGTATAACATTCTAGAATTGATTGGAGACAATTCCATTCATGATATCTGCCTCAACTTATTGAATACTATTCTTCATTTGAAACCCAAATTCTTACCATAAGATGAATATCAAAATCATGTGAATGTAATAGAAGAGTTTCAACACCAAATTGACAAGGAATCTCTCTCTGTTTCCCAACATCCAAAGGACGAAAAAATAGGAGAGAACCCTTAAAAGTTCATACCTCAATGATCTAAAATGCCTAAAATAGTTAATTTATGATTCCCTATCTGGTGTTCATATCAGAGGATGAGGTGCACAAGGATCATTACATTTCACTCCACTCCAAAATCAACAAAGCCTACCAAAAGTGGTATCATGAAATGTTATTTCCCATGTGAAACTATAATAAAAATATTTTGTATGTAATCAAATGTACTCTCAAGAACATGCCTCAACTGGCTCTCATCAATGTTAGGCCCAAAGAAAACACGATGTTAAGTTACTTTTACATCAGGAATCTGGGAATCTTGAGCAATCCATCCGCGTATAGGATTTCATCCATTAGATAACAAAAATGATTGAAATAGCACAATTATCATTCAAAATAGGTTATTTGAGTGGTTGTCGGATAATGCATCTAGATAATGTCTGAACAAAAATTTGAAAAATCAGAAGAGCAGCTGTGCAAAACAGAGCAACAACATTTTAAAACCCACCCATCATTCAGGGCTGGGAACTCATTTAATTAAACCTTAAAGTTCGTTAAGAAATGTTCAATGGTTTAAAGAAGAACATGAATATCCCATGCTCTCATGGCTAGGGGATATTTCACATCTATAATCCCATTATAAACGAAAGTCAATTTTCTCTCGATTGGGGAAGATGGAAAAATGAAAGGGAAAAACTGAACTATCTGTGGATTCCCTTTGGGTTACTATCCACAATACAACTCCTAAGAAACCATCATATAAGAGATCAGAGTCTCATGGAATATATATAGGGATAAAATCTTACAAAGATAATAACAGAATGTCGTCAATTTATTCTATATCAGTAAATGTCATTAAAACAATTACTTAAGATCCTTTAGAAAATGATTTTAGTTCAAGGGAATTAGAAGATGACGTTATTATCTATAATATAGTACACAATGAAGAGAATTAGGAAGGTGTATGTACCCAAAATCAGAGGATTTCCCAGAATCTAGGTATGCCTTCAAATAACTAACACCCACCTCTTGGAAAGGAATCCAATAAGGGAAAAGATAAATTTCAGATTACATATCATTTTTCCACTCGTGATGGGAAATATCATTCGCTTGAAGAGAGATTGGCAGAGTAATAAGAAGAGATGAAAGATTTTTAATGTCTAAATTTAGAGTTACTTCAAAGAAGCATTTTTCCTATATATACTGCATAGGTAGATCCTTAACTTGCACAACACATAGGAGCTACTTCGCAAAAAAGAATTGTGGTAATTATAGATGTGAATAATGAATTTTCACCATTGGTTACAGAGCCATGGAAGGATCAAACCCATCCTGATAAGCTTATTCTCGTGGGTTATCCAAGGAAAATACCAACACCATCACCAGTGGTTTTTTTAGTCATTGCACCAGATCTAGCACTGGTTTTTGTACCTGCACAGGTTCCAGTTCATTGTAATATTCCAAAAAGGCTTATGAAAAGAATTGAGGCATTAACGACTTGATTGGAAGCTATATAGGAATGAACTGCACCTGTTAAGCCGTAAAAGTAAGATTATCATGAGTGGGTGGACCTGATTCCTCCCCCACTAATTTTTTTGAATACCACATTTCCAATATTTAATGGTTCGGGAGATCAAGAACAACACTTAACACATTTTGTTTCTCATTGTGATCACATGATAGGAACTCCTCATCAATAAGAATCTGTAAAGCATGGGTGTTTTGTGAAGTCATTACAATGAACAGATTTTGTATGGTATACTAGTTTTCAATCCCTATAAATTACTAGATGGGATGATATAAGTCAAAAATTCCTTCACCAATTCTGCTCGACAATACCGAAGACAATAGTTTATGACAATACAAATTGAAAACAAAGGGAGAATGATAGAGTTTCATATTTAATTGTTCGATGGAAATGATAAATGTATTCTTTTTTTCTCGAACTCTCTCAAGAAGAGTTACTTTCAATTTGTGTGGAAAATCTACAAGATGAGTTACGCAAACCACTGATCCCTGTAAAATACACATGAGGGTTTTGAGACCTTACTTTAATTTCTCAACATAAAAAAAATTATATTATAGAAACTAAGGCTAAAAGTCATGTAATATCATCAACTATGGGAAGGAGGACATAGAAATCACAAGCTACTACTTTTACACTCAATCAAGAACCTTTAACTACTTCCACATCAAAACCTTCATCGTGTCGAAGGGCTCTGACTCCCAAGAATCAGCAGAAATGACCGACTCATCATGATAATCAATGTTATCATAAGGTAAAATAGTTTGAGGATTAAAGAGAAAAGTGTATTCCTTCTAAATAAACAAGTTCCAAGTTACTTCTTCTTAGCTCTGCAAAATAATTTGGTTCAGTTTTCAAGGATAGAGAAACCAAAAAAAGAAGGAGATAATGATCTTCCAAATTATTTTCCCTTTCACTAGATGTTTGGGAATCTCATTCAGGAGTGTTTTGTTTTCAGGGATCTCAGGCAACAAAATGTATACAACAGAAAAGTGAAATTGAGAAGTACATCATCTCAAGTTGAGTTTGTTATTGATAGTGATCCGAAGGAAGAATTTGAATGGAGCAAGTTAAAAGTAAAAATGATCAGAAATATTATTATTGGATGATCAAGAAAATGATCAACCGAACTCATGCCATTCTATGAACACAGTTGAAATAACTGATTGTGTCTTCCACACCTCCTTCCAGAAAAATACCTCCTTAATAAAAAGGTCAATCCAAAATAAAGCGATGTGATCAGAAGTTAAAAGAACAATCTGAAGAAGAAGGACTCATGTTGAGGACATTATTGTCCATACCCATGAAAATTTCATGCCATCTGCTTCTAAATTATGGCCACCTCCCTACTAGATAGTATAATAAGAAATAACCTATCAATTAGAACCTTCATCAGATATAGAATTTATCATTGGTTCTCTCACTGTCACCCCCTTTATGGATCTCTATGCCAATGGTGAATCAGATTATAATTATCCTGATTCCCTTGTACCTAATTTGGGAACCATAGGAAGAGGCCATGGTTGAGGATACAAGGGAATAAATTTGTATTCTAGAAGCCCCTATTTGAACTTTACCCATTATTGAACTGTGAATAAAGTGGAAATTCTTGGAATAACCCTTCAGCAGGCTCAAAAAGAACATGAATATTCTTCCACGCAAGAAAGGTTTGGTCCTTGCATAATTATTATGGAGGAACAATTAGAAGTCACACCATCATCCTCTCAGCATGTAAATAGACCTAGTCAGTCTAATCTACCAAATCTAGGAGTATTTATATATAACAAACCTACCTTGTAATACAACTTAAACATGATTCATTACATAAAACATCACTTGATACAACAATGAAGATAGAGTGGTTTAGTGTATTTGGGGCTTAGGATCAATAAATAAAAACATAAAACATGAAATACAACATCTTTATTGAAAACATCCTTTACATGACCACTACATTCCCTCGTACTTAGCATTGCATGTGATAACCTGAGGACATGCATAAGAAAAGGGTGAGCTATAAATCCCAGTAAGGGAGTACACATGGAATAACATGAGGAGTACAATACATGTTAGACAATAGGAATATCAATAGAGCATAAAAGAAACATTAACATAAAGGCATGATAATGCATGATAATCATAACATGGAAATGTGGCAACAACACTTAACATTGAATTAGCATGAGCCAAGGCTCATTACACATAGAGCATGAGTAAACCCTCATTTCACATGAAGCATGAGTAAACCCTCGTTGCACTTGAATTAGCATGAGTCAACACTCATTGCACATGACGTATCATGATACTATACTTTACCCAATGCATTGGAGTGCTATAAGGGCGCACCCTTCTTAAACATTTCATTTCATGCATAAGTGTGGCACATGAATCATAAAACATGGATTCATAAAACATAATGATTTATTCCACGATAAAGGAATGCGAATTAATACAAGAAACATTACAATCAATAAGTAAATGTGCATAAAGGTGAATACCCTTGATGGAGAAATGGGCATGGTATTCACTACATAATGACATTGGCTTAGAAAATCGGTGCGATTTCGGCAGTGTAACGGCGTGACATAAGAATTCATAAAAAAAGGTTGATGAGAGAGAAAGGGGTTCCTCATCATATTTACATGTAATGGAAATTAAGGAGGTCATATAGATACATGTCCCAATAATTAAAATGGAATTTAGATTCATGATACAAAAGTATTTCTTGAATGTAAAATAAGAGAGAGAAGTTCCATGGTGATGTTCTCCCATTTCCATTCTGGTATAGGAAATAGTTGCATCATCCCCTTAGACTTCTACCTCTCTACCTTCACTCGCTAACACACTAGGCACTTTGATGTATATTCGGCGATCTCCTTCTTCATATTATCCCACCAAAAGTTTTCTTAGAGATCTCGATACATCTTTGTGCTCACTGGGTGAATAGAGAAATTTGAACTATGTGCATCATCCAAAAGTTCCTTCTTCAGCTCCGGACTTTATGGAACACATAGTCTTTTCCCAAACTGCACAATTCCTTCTTCATTAACATTAAACTTAGAGGATTATCCCTTTTTTATAGTTTCCACTTTTTCTTGAATCCCCACATCATCCTTTTGAGCATACTTTAACCTTTCCAAAAGAGATGTTTGAGAAATCATTTGTGAAAATATTGATGATGTTCCCTTCTTTATGATTCCCACGTCCATCTTCATCAAGTCAAAGAAGATTTGATCCTTCTCAATTCTCATCATTGATAGAGTCACCAGATCCTTTCTACTTAGGGCATACGCCACCTTGTTTGCTTTCCCAGGGTGGTAATGTATTGAACAGTCATAATACTTGATGAGCTCTATCCATCTTCTCTGGTTCATATTAAGCTCTTTCCGTGTGAATATATATTTAAGACTCTTGTGGTCCGTATATATCTCACATTTCTCTCCATAGAGATAATGCCGCCATATTTTCAAGGCAAAGATCACGGCCTCCAACTCCAGATCATGCGTTGGATAGTTTCGCTCATGGATTTTCAACTTCCTTGAGGCATAGGATATCACATTAACATTATGCATCAGCACACATCCTACGCCCTTCTTCGAAGCATCACTGAATACCACAAAAAGCTCCCCAGTTGTGGGTAAATTGAGCACGGGTGTAGTGATAAGCCTCCTTTTCAACTCCCTGAAGCTTTCTTCGCATTCATCACTCCAAGAAAACTTTACTCCCTCTCGAGTTAGCTTGGTACGAGGGTTGGACAATCGTGAGAAATTTCTCACAAATCGTTGATAATATCCATCTAACCGCAAGAAGCTACGGATATCCGTTACCGATGTTGGCCTCGGCCATCCCTCAATTGCATCTGTTTTGGAGGGATCCAAAGATATCACATTGCTTGTGATGATATGGCCCAAGAATGAGACCTCCTTCAACCAGAACTCACACTTGATGTACTTTTCATAGAGCTTCTCCTTGCGCAAAGTCTCTAGTACAGTTCTCAAATGCTCCTCATGGTCCTCCTTGGTTTTGGATTATATTAGAATATCATCAATAAAGACTACCACAAATTTTTCAAGGTAATCTCTAAAGACTCTATTCATCAAGTCCATGAATATTGTTGGAGCATTGGTGAGTCCAAAAGGTATTAATATGAATTCATAGTGCCCATACCTTGTATGCAAAGCAGTCTTGGGGATATCATCCATCTTCACCCTAACTTGATAATATCCCGACCGTATGTCCACCTTGGAGAAGTATTGTGCTCCACGCAACTGATCGAAGAAGTCATCAATTCATGGGAGAGGATACTTGTTCTTTATTGTGATTTTGTTTAGTTCATGATAATCGATGCAGAGCCGCATTGACCCATCATTCTTCTTGACGAAGAGGACTGGTGCACCCCATGGTGAAGCACTTGGGCATATAAACCCTTTATCCAAATTCTCCTGTAGTTATTTCTTCAGCTCTTCAAGCTCAACAACAGCCATTATATATGGAGTCTTGGATATTGGTAATGCCCCAGGTATAAGTTCAATTGAGAACTCAACATATCTTCTAGGAGGAAGTCCAGGAAGTTCCTTGGGATACACTTCCGCGAATTCCCTCAGAATAGGCATTTCTTCAAGGATGGTTTCTTCTTTAGACTCAATCATCTGAGCCAGATACGCATGCTCATAGGGTAGTAATATCCATTCTTGAGATGATGGAGCTAAATGAGATTCATCTTCCTCCTGAGACTTGTAAAGAATCGGTGGTCGATTCTCCATATGGAGTGTGATTTCCCTCTCCCGACAATATAAGTTGGCTCTATATAAGGAAAGCCAATCCATGCCAAGAATTGCATCAAATTCCACCAAAGGGAGTATGATGATGTTCTCTAGGAAATTCAATCCATAGATTATAACAGGGGAGGAATTATATTCATGGGATGCAATGATTTCCCCATTTTCCATACTCACCGACATCTTTACTTCCATGATTTGTGGTGGTGCTGGGATTGTTCTACTAAACTTTCGAGATATAAAAGAATGCGTAGAACCTGAATCAAAAAGTACGTTCTCTATTCTTGAATGAATAACTAGCATACCTATCACCACTTCATTGTCAGGGTTCACTTCAGTAGAAGTGATGGAAACAGCTCTTCCTTACTGTCTTGGAGGTTGTTGGTTGCATCCGATAACCCTTGGATTAGGGAACTGATTTGAAAAATGACCCGGTTCTTTGAATTGGTAGCATTGAACAACGCATTGGGGTTCGAACTGAGCGTTCCCCTCCTCTTTCACAGCCACGGGTCCTTCTTGCGGACAATTAATATCTAGGTGCCCTTTTCTTCCACACCTAAAGCATTTTCTTGTCATCTTAAGGCAATTTCAAGGGTTCTTCTTTCCGCACTTTTGGCAAGTGGGGTGCTGGAACTTCTTAGCACCATTGGATTTATCCATCGGACCACCAGCAATGAAGTCCACCTTACGCTTCTTGTCCCCATGATACCCCTGTGATTCTCCGATCTCCATTTCAACCTTGAGGGCACATCAGACAATTTACTCATAGTTGTCGAAGTCACGGATCGCTAATGCTTTCCGCAAGCTAGGATTCAGCCCACCAAAGAAGCGGTCAACCTTGTATTCAGGGGTAACATCAAAGCCGGAAGCATATCGTGCAATCCTTGTGAAGTTTTCCTCGTACGCTCCAATAGATTCCTCATCTTTTTTTTCTTGAGGTAAAGGAAGTCCCTTTCCATCTTAAGCTGGAGGGTGCATGGAAAATATTTATCGAAAAACATCTTCCGGAATTCCTTCCATTCCAAAGCCTCGATATCCTCCTCAGGCTTCGTATTTTTGATTAACGTATACCATTGATCAGCTTCACCCTCCATACGATAAGCATCCAGGAAAACCTTCTCTTGTTCAGAACATTGGAGGATGGAGAAGATCTTTTCAATGGAGTTGATCCATTGTTCAGAAATCATGGGATCATATGATCCACTAAAAGTAGGAGGCCTTTGTCTCATGAAGCTCTCGATAACGACTTGTTCTTTCTTAGGGGGGGGGGGGTTGAATGTTCCTCTCGACCCATGTTTCTATTAAAAATTTGAGTTAACTGAGAGATAAGCGTGAAAAAATTCTCCATTCCTGCTCCCATTGGATTGGGAATCTCATTAGTACAATCATCAAACTGATCTTCACAACGGTTGTTAGCCCGAGTCCTCCTATTACCGGCCATTGGTTGGAATAAAAGGAAAGTTAGGGGTAACACATAAAGGGTAATCCAAAGATAAAAGTTTATGACTTATAAATAAACTTTAATTTCTTTAACTCATGAGTCTATAGGATTCAATCTAGGCTTCTCATGATATACTTTCTAACATATATTCTTAGGGTAATTTTTACCTTAATAAGGGTTCATACCAAGATTTTGAATTTATCAAAACATATCCCCCAGGAGAGTCATAACCAAGAGTGTAGCAAGGCCCGTTGTTGTGCACCAATTCCCATTCGAGTCTAGCTCAAACCGGTGTTTTCGGGTTTTACCCCTAGGATACATCTGTGCCAGAGCCGCCTCTACCTGCTCGTATCCAGACAGAGATGTATTTGTTTCATAAACCACTTAAATAGTATTTAACAAATCTTAGGGATGTTTTTATTATACTTATTCTTGTATCTAAGGCTTCACTAGGGTTTCCTAATCCCAAAATTAACAAAACCTATCCTCTGATACCAACTATGACAACCATTCTTTTTAATACAAATTAAACATGATTCATTACATAAAAGTTCACTTGAAACAACAAAGAAGATCCAGAGGTTTAGTGTATTTGGCACTTAGGATCAATACATAAAAACTTAAAACATGAAATAAAAAATCTTTATTAAAAACTTCTTTTACATGACCACTATATTCCCTCGTACTTAGCATTGCATGGGATAACCTGAGGACATGCATAAGAAAAGGGTGAGCTATAAAGCCTAGTAAGGGAGTACACATGGAATAACATGAGGAGTAAAATACATGTTAGACAATAGGAATATCAATAGAGAATAAAAGAAACATTAACATAAAGGCATGATAAAGCATGATAATCATAACATGGAAATGTGGAAACAACACTTAACATTTAATTAGCATGAGCCAAGGCTCATTGCACATGGAGCATGAGTAAACCCTCATTGCACATGAAGCACGAGTAAACTCTCATTGCACTTGAATTAGAATCAGTCAAAACTCATTGCACATGACGTATCATGATACTATACTTTACCCAATGCATTGGAGCGCTATAAGGGCGCACCATTCTTAAACATTTCATTTCATGCATAAGTGTGCCACATGGATCATAAAACATGGATTCATAAAACATAATGATTTATTCCACGATAATGGAATGTGGAATTAATACACGAAACTTTAAAATCAATATGTAAATGTGCATATAGGTGAATGCCCATGATGGAGAAATGGGCATGGTATTCACTACACAATGACATTGGCTTAGAAAATCGGTGCGATTTCGGCAGCGTAACGACATGGCATAAGAATTCAAAATAAAAGGTTGATGAGAGAGAAAGGGGTTCCTAATCATATTTACATGTAATGTACAATAATGAAGTCATATAGATACATGTCCCAACAATTGAAATGGAATTTAGATTCATGATACAAAAGTATTGCTTGAATGTAAAAGAAGAGAGAGAATTTCCTTTCGGAATTTTGGCATAGTAACAGTGTGTACATGGGAGGCATTAAATGAGAGTGAAAGGGGTCTCCCATCATTCAAACATAAATATGGAAGTATGAGGGAGGTGAGAAACCATACCCCAACATTCATAATTGAAATTAAAAGGGCAATACAACTTAACAAAAATTGACAAAAATGAGAAAGGAAGAAAAAACCCTTACTTGGAAGTGTACTTACAAACGCTAGAGAGAGGATTGTGAGAGGCATATTGGGAGCTTGAGGAACCTTGGGAGGATTATAGAGAGAGTAGGGTAGAAGATGGACGAACTCCAAGAGATTTGAGGGAGTATTAAGTGGGATATTGGGTGGGTTTATATAGGATAGGTGAGAGAATTCTTTATTATTTAGGTTTCGGTCCCCTTACATTAAATTAATCCAAACCACAAACCATCCCATGGTTTTTGCCCATGGTTTCTGAAAAAGGAAAGAGGAAAACAATATTTTACAAGGCCAAGGTCCGAACATATTAAAATAATAATGTTTCTTATGTGGAGGTGAGTCACACTCCCATGGAAATTAATTTATAAAGGCAAAGTGTTGAATAAGTCTTGAGGGGTTCATTAATGCTTTTAAAAGTAAGTCAAACAAACCTAAAATCACTTTATCTTAAATGTAAAACATATATTGGCCGAAAATAAGGATTATAGTATTTTATTACATCACCATTTGGTCATTATGATATCATAAAACACATTATATATTTAAACGGTATTTAATTTTTACCCAAAAATTTGACTGTCTCATAAAATTATGAAAAATTCACCGTTGGATAATTTCGACATCCTGATTCCAGAAATGAAATTTATTTTATCTAAAAAAATTCATAAATATTTTAATTTTCACTTTTAAAATAAAAACCAACATTTATAAAAAATTCATGGGTTTTGACAGAAATGGCTTTCAAACCTTAATATAACATTTTAATTGCATTCATAAATTTATAAGATCATTTATATTAAATTAATTTAATAATAATATTATTTTATTAAAATATTATTTAATTCAAAAATACCTTAATTTAATAAAATAGATTTCTTAATTAAATAATAACTAAAAACACCATTTGTAATTTAAAAACTATTTACAATGTATAAAAAATGACTAGAAATTATATTCATTATTTTATACAAAAATAATGTACATGAACATAGTACTACTTATTTGTTACATAACCACTTAAAACTGTCGCATAAGACCTAAGGGTAAGGTGTGTGATGGTGACAGACGCTTGGGGCGGCTCGGATAACATCTCTCAAGTGGTAATCTCAATCAACTTCCACTTATCCCATAGACAGTCATGTTCGAGCTTGACATAATGAAGCTCAGCTTGGGCCTGGTCAAGGGAAAAGCACAAAGATGCCACCTCTTTTCCGAGCTCCGACAAATGGGCTTCGTATGGTGCAATTCTACTGAATGAGGCCATTGCTTCCTTTGTCTGAGTAAAATTGGGTTCGTTAAAGCCTTATATTTATACTAATCATGTGATCACTGTTCAATTGTTAAAAAAGTAACGGTCACAACTATTATCATAAAACCAAAGAAGTTGACATCTTATAAAAACATTTTTTATAAAGAGACATTTAACTGGATCAAGATGGATTTTCCATTAATGAAACTTTGGGTCGTTACATTCTGGCTTCTACTCCAAAAGAGAGTACGTTTACATCAGAAGCATCAACTTCCAAGGCTCCAACTAAACCACATCTTCATTCTAGGAAATGTAGACCTTTGGACAGAAAGTATGATTTTTGGAAAAAAAAATTCCATGTACCAGAGATGTTTACAATTTTGGACACCTTAAGTCATTCAAAAGATCATCAAGAAACACTTACTAAGGCAACGTAAAGTTCTCTAGTGTTTGAAACAGAAGTAGCTACTGCTAAAGTTTACCGTATAGAGAATGATCCTGAAGAATTGCATGAAGTCATATATACTAAATATGAAGATAAATATGATGTTATACGTGGACATACTATACCCTTATAACTATCTGGAATGGTCAATGACATAGACATTCGACGAGCCTTCATTGATAATGGATCTGGAGTCTACCTTATTCCCATTCGTACACTTCATTGATTGGGACATACTAAATATGACTTATCTCCTTCTAATTTAATGTTACACAGATATGAAAATAAATAGAAAGAACCTATAGGAAAGATTACAGTCATAAATCAGTTTGGATTCTTGTCTCTAATTCAGATTTCATGGTTGTTCGTTTGGACACTACCTTCAACATTCTGCTTGTAATTCCTTGGAAACACAAACAAGAGGCCATAACTTCATCATACCCCCAATGTCTTAAGTACTATTTCAACGGTCAAATTGGGACATTGTATATGGAAAATTTTCTATTCCTAATGTGTGAATCTCAATACATTGAAGCATAGTTCTATCACACAAATGGAAGGAGGTCCACGACAAAGGAGATAACAAGAGATAATGCTCTGAATGGAAAATAAAGGATCCCAGAAAACCAATTCATACATTTGAGTACAGATTATTTGTTACCTATTAATAAATGTGAAAAGGTAATCCCAAATCAATGAAAAATCCTAGTAACTTCCATAATGTCAATTGTGGAAATTGAGCCTGATATGATACAAGAAATTTATGATTCACCAAGTAGTGATAGAAGCTTAAATGGGGATGTCTCATTTCATCCACTATACTAAAAAAAGTCTATACATATTCAATTATAATAGAATAAGTTGTAGAAATGATAGTACAAGATTATGATGTTGATTCCCAATTCATCATATCCTCTTAATTACCCCAAAAATACCCTTCATCATCAGTAGTGTTAAAAATGGTGGTATTTTTTTCAGGATGTTCAAATATTAAGTCCTCTCCTAACTCTGAATGTTTTGTTTCATCACCTTCAATGCATGTAGAAATAGAATAAGTATAATTTAATGAAGAATATGAGGAAGATCTCATAGTCTCTTCTCCTGCATTTTAAGAAGGTGTCTCTGCCACTGTGGATGAGCTCAGAAAAATAATTCTGGGTATAAAAGAAGATCCATGCCCCACTAAAATTAGTGCAAACTTGACTTAAGAATAGAATGTGGTTTATACGTCATTTTTAAAGAAACTTCAAGATATATATTCTTTGAATTATACAGAAATGCAGGTCCTAATCCCAATGTAGCCACTCAGCAAATTTTTTTTCTAGAAGAACGTCACAGAATCAACCAAGCAGTAAGAAGAACACACCTAACTCATGCTTCAAAAATAGAAGCTGAAGTTGATAATATTGTTAAGGATATCTTAGTCAGGGAACTTCAATAACCCAAATCTCTATCCGACATTGTCCAAGTGAAAAAGATGAATTGTAAATCAATGTTTTCATTGATTTCAGAGATCTTAACTGGCATTGTCATAATGTTGATTTTCCAGTTCTGGTCATAGATTTTTTAATTGATGCAACACATGGATATGAAGCTCTTTCATTAATGGATGGGTACAATGGGTTTAATGAAATTATTATGGCCCCAAAGGATGAAAAATATACAGACTTTATAGCCCCTCAAGGTGTATTTTTCTTTCAAGTAATGCACTTGGTAAAAAAGAATGCAGGTGCAACGTATCAATGTGTCTTGAACCATATCATCAAACACTTATTAGAGATTTTTTTGATTGTTATGTGGAGGATTTGGTGGTCAAATCCAAAAAATGTTCCAATCACTTGGATGATTTGAATACCACATTCAATAAACATTAGAAACAATGTTTTAAGATGAACCCCTGGAAATCTGCTTTTGGGGATAACTCAGAAAAGTTAATTGGCTTATTTGTATTCCATCGTAGTATTGAAGTTGATCTTGAGAAAAAAAAATCAATCATTGGCATGTCACTTCCTTGAAATTTGAAAGAATTAATGGGAATCTAAGGACACTTGGCCTATATTCAGTTCTTTATCACCAATTTGGCAAGCAAGTGTTTTCCTTTAAATATATTAATGAAGAATGCAGTCACCAATCAATTGAATGAAGACTACCAAGAAGCATTTAATACCCATAAGAAATATATCTTTAGTCCACTGATATTAATGCCACATGTTTAATGAAGACCACTTTTTCTCTATGTGACAACTTTTGAGCGATCACTAGGAGACTTCCATGCCCAAAAAAATGATGTTGGGAACGAGACCAACCTTTACTATCTCAATCAAACAATGAGTGATGCAGAAATACAATATTAAAATATTGAAAAATTCTTCCTGGAATTAATCATTGCTATTTATAAATTGCGGCACAACATGCAACATCATTGAGTCTAATTTTTATATCTTAATAACCCGCTCACATTTATCCTCAGTCGTCATTTTCTTACAAGGTGTATGGAAGAGTGGGAAGTTATCTTATAATAGTTTGATACACATATTGATCCCCATAAGGAAATAAAAATCCATTATCTGGCAGACAACCATGCTGAACATTCATCTATGGAAGATACGTCATTGAATACTGAATTTCAGGATGAAGAGGTTGACTATATTCAAGATAATCCCCAAACATGGGAAATGTAATTTGATGGTTCATCCAGTATTCCAACAAGAAGGAGAATGGAAAACACTAAACTAAACCATGTTGGTCTAGGAATTTTCCTTACTTTCCTAGAAAATGAAGTATTGAATATTCCTTCTGGTTATAAAAAGGTTGTACGAAAAATGAAGTAGAATATCAAGCACTCATTATAGGCTTGGAATTGGCAGTTCATGTGAAAGAGAACCACTTGAAAGTGAAAGGTGATTCGGAATTGGTAATAAAATAGATCAATGGGTAATATTCTATCAAAAAAGAATAGGTAATACTTCTATGTTATTATGTCATAGGGTTAATGGCCGAATTTCCCTCAGATCCGACATAGTATTATGTTATGCGATCACAAAATTCTTATGCTAATGCACCAGATAATGTAGGTACAGCCTTGGATGATCCAGTTATGTATGAGACAGTCATTAGAATATCTCATCGTCGTATGGTCCCACCTTTTGTAAAAAATAGAATAAAATAAATTAATGAAAATAGCACTATTTCTGAGTCATATGGTCAATCCATGGTTTGGAGAAAAACAATCATGTATTATCTATATAATGGAATAGTTCCACCAGATAGCGATGAAAAATGAACTGATCTGACATTAAGCGGCCAATATTTCTCAATATGATAGTATAGATCACCATAAGATCCTCTATAAAAAAGGCTTTTATGGACTCCTCATTTTATGTATTTATGGAGAATAAACTGCAGCTGTTATGAAAGAATTACATTCAAGAGCTTGTGGTTCTCACCAGCCTAGGCAAAGGCTTTCTAATAAAATCTAAAGGCTTGGACACTTTTGGACTTCAATGACCTATAATTGCACAGATTTCACTAAAAAATGGCATCCCTTCTAAATTCATGCCAACTTCATTAATCAACCCCATGATTTTCCAAATACAGCTAAATACTCTTGTCCATTTTTTACATGGGGAATATATGTAGTATGAAATTATCGTCCAACTATGACTATGAAGTTCAAATATATTCTTACTGCTACTAACTTCTTTTCTAATGTGGTTGAGGACATTCCTATCAAAGATGTCGGATCCAAAAGCATTGTTATTTTTGTCAAAAATAACATCATCTCTAGATTTTGTGTCCCTTGTTCTATATTAATGGACAATGGAACCAATTTCTATTAAGTTAATGTAATGAAGTTATATCAGGAGAACAATATCAAATCCAAACATTCATCTCTCTATCATGCAATAGCCAATGGACAGATAGAGGCATTCAATAATCCCCTATCAAATATAATCCATAAGATGTTGGATATCGATAAGAAATCTTGGCCAGATAAGCTTTTTCATGAATTTTGGGAATATCAAACTACTATCTATACTACTACCCAGGAGACTCATTATTCATTGGTATACAGACCAAAAGCTATTTTCCTTATCGAAATGAAATTTCCTTCACTCAGATTCACAATCTGTGATCAATTGTCTAAAGATGAAAGGTCTCAAAAATAGTTTAATGAGTTGGAATGATTTGATGAAAAATGATTATGTACATTATATCATTTATAAGTCCATCAAAACAGAATAGCGTGATCCTTTAACTAGAAATTTCACCTCCGTTCATTTCTTCATGGTGAATTTGTATTGGTCCTCAGGACTCTACTGTTACCAGGAATGAAACCTCCAAATCGTGAGCCAAAGTTGCAAGGACCTTATTCCATACAAAAGGTATATTCAAATGGAGCATATACCTTATTCTAAATGGATGGATAGAATACTGAATCTCCAAAAAATGTGATATTCTTGATGAAATACTATGTGTAGTTTCACATATCGTCCTCACTGCAAGACTATAAGCTGTGCTACCCCCCAAGTCCTAGTTGCGAGACATTAAACTTCATAACAACCATAAGTGTCCATGTTTCTTGACGTTAAAATTCATAGATTCATTTTACCTGTCGCATAGTGTTAAACATCATGACACCATTTTTCTACGTTAAATGACATTAAACTGTATGGTTAACATCTTGTATACCAGACTTTAGGAGCTTCCATAAGCAAGAATCATTGACATCATTGATACTCCATAGTGGCACTTGAGTTATTTTATTCCCTATGTTTGAATTAGATATGAATTGGGTCCATATTTTAAGAAATACATCTAGAATGATTCTCATCTATTTTAGATACATAGAGATGTATGGATATCCAATCTTGGGCCTAGCTACAACAAAAAAAAATTTCTGTTTCACTTTTTCATTTATTGTATATGAACTAGATGTATCCATATAGATCTTTAAAGATACCTGATTTTATTTCCATAATAGCTTTTGTCTTAAATTTAATAATTCTTATATAATGTAATAAATCCCCCTGTCTCCGATGTCAAACTCGGTTGGTGTGGGAAATAAATGTTTAAAGAACTACTTATGGCTTGATTGTCATATATATATGATGTGTAGAGATTCTTCGATCAACAATCTTTGTCTTAATCATGATATACAAATCCCATTATTTCTTATATAAGAATCAAAACTGCATAGGGAATGTTTAATGAAATATGTATGGCCATACTATATCCCCAACAAGACACATAGAGACACATGTGTTTTATTCCTTAGTCCAGTTACAATATACCTTTCTTTTCGCATCTGTTCATCTTCATCCTTAATGCAAGACATTAAAACTTCTTGGATATCTAACACCCTTATTCTTCATTTATGTCTCCTTTGTGTAATAGAATAAACCTTTACGGATGCTTGTATCTCACACCGAGAATATCTCACGTGGGCTTAGGAATTTGGTAAAAGTATTCTTTATAAAAATAAGGTGTCTCAATTTCTAATGGGGATATCAATGTCCTCACTACATGACTTAAAAATTCATAGTAGAATGTCAATTCAAAGAGAAACAATGAATTTATACATTTTACAGATTAGTTAGATCTATGTAAAGGATGCCAAACTCGCTACCAATATTGATTCAAATATTTATTATGTGAATTGAGAATAACCCCCTTCTATATTTCACACTCTTAATCTTGTATATTTCTAGATATACATAATCATTCCTATAGTTTTTGGTGACACTGTTTATAATACCTGAGAACTCTTTTTCCTGACTATGTAGCATGTTCCCTTAGGTGTCCTTGCATAAGTTTCTATATAACGAACAAGTTAGTCAATAGAAGCCATTATTTGGTCATGCAACATATGCCCCAGTTTTCCCTTCATAATACAACCCCCATAACGGGTTTGTCAAATGATGGAAATTTTATTCTTCATTATAGTTTCTTTTTCCCCTTTAAACATTGATGATAATATACATGAATTTTTATTTTAAATAGTCATTAATGTATATTTTCTCTAATATTTATCTCGATCAGAAAATCATTAATCAAATGGTTTACACATTTCCCTCTCTTTGTTTTGAAAGAAATATGAAATAACGATGGAATCACTTGGACACATACCATATACTATTTCCATTTCTGGTTCTAGTTGCATGACAAAAAACTACAGACACCACACCTGCAATGTTTTGTTCAGACCTTCGTTGATATCTTATTCCTCCGGTTCTTTGTAAATCTTGGTTGGAAACCCCTATCTATATTCATATACCTTTTTCTATACACTAAACTCTTTTATTTGGAAAATATGAATCTCTATAATCTTTCGTTGAATTTTAGAAAGAGTAAAATGTCAAACATCTTAGAACACTTTTTTCTGACTATACAGTATGTGCTCTTAGGTGTCCTTGCATAAGATTCCTAGATAATAGATTTGTCAGAAAAAAGATGCCACTATTTTTCTCTTCACCATATGCCCTAGTTGGACCGGTATAATACAACCCCCATAATTGGTTTTCCAAATAATGGTAACTGTTTTCTTGGAAAATACCTCTTCTAATAACTTTATATCTTTTCCTATATCATTATTCAGATCAAGAACTTTTTAAATCAATGTTTACAATTTTTCCTTCCATACCTAAATGCTGTAATACTTTTGCAAAAAAAATAATCCAAAAAATTGATAGATTTTAATACCTTTAGTCAAAGTTAAATACCATATATTAAATCCACACCATGCCCTTACAACATGACTTAAAACTTCATAGAACAATGTTGTTAGTGCATGACATAATACTGCACAACACAATGTTCATTGTACATGACATAAAAATGCACATTTTTATATTAGAAATTTTATTTTTGATATATATTCACGATTCTTCATACACCAAATTTTTATAGAAGATTTTTTCCTATTCATGATATATGTCAGCATAAAATTAACCTTTATTCTTAAAATTCATTTCCTTGGATAAACCACCCATTGTGGTCTTGATTCACACAAATCATATTTTCTGTTGTCTATGAACAATAAAATGTTAATTTTATAAGATAATTGTTGCTTAACTATTCAATACATGCCATTAGGTGGCCTTGAATAAGATGACTGCAAAATAGGATTTTAATTTCAAAGATTCGACTATTGGGAGATGCAGCATATTCCCTAGCTGGTCCTGCATAACAAAAAATCACATAATGATTTTTTAAAAGAATGTTAACTTAGTTCTTGGAAACTCTCATTAGGTTGATACATGTTTTAAATTTTGTGACCATACAAATCATGGATCAATATTCCACTTAGAACTATATAAAAGGAAATTAAAGAAATTTATAGTCACTGAGTCTGGTATGGGATCTAATTTCAAATTTATTGTCAATGTTATTCGATATTTAACATTATCCCTTTATAGTCAAACCTGTATAACTCTAATATTCCAATAACAAATGACGTAGTACTAAGAAGATTGAGAACCCACAAAGGGAACACTGAATAGAAGTTGAGTCCTTGCTCACTAAACGTACATTTGGTATGATTTTAGGTAATATTGAGAAATAAAAAAAATCAAAAGATACAAAGATTGTGGGGTTGTAACTATAACCCAAGATAAAATAAAACTCTTCCCAAAAATCCTAATGGCTTAAGTAAAACAAATTCAGCTTGTAAGGATGAAAAAAAAGCTGATTAATGACAAAAATGTTTTCATTTATGAAAAAAATTTCACAGAGGAGAGTCCAGAAAATGGAGTCCCTCTCATATAAAATATTATAAAAGGGGTTTCTACATTAATAATTTTTTGGATAATAGCCTATTGATCCACATCAACTGCCCGTTGAATCTCATTTATTGGACCATATTCGCTCTCTTCATCAGTTGCATATATGAGAATTTCCATCTCTCAAATGTAGGACCTCTCCTCATTGGGATTGTCCTCTAAATGAATGTCACAAGAGGCATGTAAATACCCTAGACCTAGAATATGCAGCCCTTCACGTATATCCATCCACATTGTTTCAACAACACAGTATAAACCATAACATATTTTAAAAGCCTATGGTCTTATATATTTAAAGTGTATGTTAGAGGGTTGTTAAGAGGATCCTAAAACCTTGTATTTGAGTTTTTTCCCAACCCCTACAGTCACGAGTGGGGGGGGGGGGGGGGTGGTTATAATATGGGACTCGACCCTCTTCTAAATGATGGTAACTAGATTACCTCAATACAGATTTGGTAGGTATCGATGGGCTGGCTCTCTTAACTCTTATAGGGGGTTATATCTGGTAAGAGGTCTTTTCGGTGAATTTGAAGCATCTTCACCTCCACACTCTGACTCTCGTGAGTGGGCCCCTGATCCTGAATGTTTCCTTCAAAATGAATGTGTTCCCTCCTACTACTTCTCCTCACCCCCACTCCAGGGATAACAAGATATAATACCACTTCAGTGTAATATGAAACCCGTTTCTGGCATACCAGATATTCTATATTCTTACTGCATCATTAGCATGTAAATTAAATATTTCCCCGGTCTTTTCAATAGATGACAACAACCATAGTTATTGGTAAAACATAAGATGTTGCTCTAATATGACATGAATGTGAGGGATACAGTATTTTGTTTAAGAAATTTGAATTGACGCATAAATCTATAAGGAGTATATGACTCTCATATGATTTCACCCGTAATACTAGTGGCCATTACACCATTGTTTCAAGCTATCATTTATTAAATTGGCCCTAAACTAGTCATCCCATTGTCAATAAATTTCTTTGTAGGCAGGTTCACATATGGAAAGATATGAAACCCCATAGGCATGGTCAATCAGGACATGATGTTGTAAGTGTTTAGTGATAAGGGTGAAATACTAGAAAAATCCAGAATAGATGGTTGAAATGGACTTCCAAAAAACTATACCCCACATTGTACATCATAAGTTCTAAACTGAGTAGTGATCCATCCCCACAACACTGGGAATGGTCCCTCTATTCTAAAAGAATATTTCCCTCTGTAAATGTGTTGCATGCTCCTATTAATCTTGGATAAAATAGTTGTGGAAAACCCTACCATCATTTTCTCAGCCATCTTGGATAGAATAAAAATGGTTCTTGGCCTCATGCCTCCTTTGGAGTCTCAGACTGGTAACAAATACACACTAATCCACATGGCTAAGAAACCTACCAGACATGTCTTTCCAGAAACTTTTGGCTTGAATTCATATCCCCATTTATCAAATTCTCTTTTATCCATTTTTTTCCAAAAGGTTTCAGGGGTACCTCTCTTCTTTTCCCTTGTAAAACATTTTAGATGGGGGCACGTGGACCCTTTTCCAACTTCATTATCAAAAATAATTCCATCCATTCCTCTGGATGAACTTCCCTTCTAATGAGGGACTTCATGGTGGTCATGTTCATTAGATTGTTAAAAATTTTCATCAACTCACAAACCAAATTTGGTGTCTTCTACGAGTCATTCCATGTTATATTGGGAGGAATAAAACCATCAAACATTTCTCTAAGGATTGGAGCATTAGAAATATTGTAAACCTCCCACAAGATGATGCCTACCTCTCCATGTGTTCAATGGAAGTAGTTAGTCTCTGGGCTCCATCGGCATAATAATCCCAGCACGAAATCATCATTCTTGTACACATAAGTTTTCCCATCCAAGAAAGCCATATAAGTCCCTATTCCTTTCAAGTTGTCTATAAATTATGCACAGGTCTTACGGACCCAGTATGCCCATATCCATGTGGGTTTACACCTCCTCCTGGGTTGAAATCCCAACTTTTCTTACAACCCTTGATCTGATCTATCTGAGAATCCCAATAGATAGATGAATAACAATGTGCCTCCTGCTCAGGTGTGTGTTCATACAGATCTAGATCACATAGGTTATGATGCATGATATGAGCTTTCTCTGTGGTCCATGAATTAATAAATGAGCCCACAACAGAAACATTGGCAGATGAAAAGATGGTATAATCTTGAAAGCAAGAATGTGGGACATAGATCTTTGGGTCTAGAATATTGACAACCTACAAATGGTCATAGCTATACAAATGAAGATATTTGCTTCAGGGAAAGTTGAAATGATACTTCTTCAAATATTTTTCTATGTTAGGAAGGTTGGTGTCGTAGATGTCGAAGTAGTAATGACCGATGACATTCATCATGTCATTAATACTCTTACAGGATAGTTCATCAGTAGTTCCAATTTTCTAGGGATCTATTAAACCTACAAAAGGATAATAAATCATCTTTTAAGTACGTTCATTTTTTGATATACGACAATAGAGTTAAAAAATCGGCAAAGTCAATAAGGGGTGAAAGTAGTAAAATTGGTGCGTAAATGAAAAATGGCGCATAATTTTCGCGCCCTAGTTATAGCTCTCAACTAAAAACATACAGAAGATGAATTAAAAAATAATAATCTGAGTGAAAGGAGACTTGCACGCAAATATTTGATATTACATAAGTATCGAGACTTTTCATGGAAGTGAATCTGCTATATATAAGTGATGGATGGCACAATGCGTGCAAGAATCTTGTACACTTCTAGCTTGCCTGACCCGTTGTTCTACATGCATAAAAGTTTCATACCATAGTACTCTCTTCTTTCTCCTTCATTACCTTACATTAGTATAGGATCATCTTTTCGTTGTTGATCCATTCTAAGGGGGGTATTTTGTTGACACTTCGTACCATCAAAGAGTATAAAAAATGACAATGGGAAATAACATAGAAAAAAGAGCGGAAAATAAATGTTGAAAATCCTGATTTTCAATGGAATGAGCTTTGGGTTTCCCTAATCAGACAAAACATGCATCAGTGCACAAACTACTTGTGCGCCACTATCTGTTGTGTATCCTACTTGCACCCCCAAACTAATTTCACCCAAGGTCTTATTTTTTCCATTAAATATATCATTTGGGCCTTTAATTGTATGGATGATTTTCCATGAATCCCAAATGATGCTCTGGTCTTCATAGGGCTTCACCCATGTCCATGAAAACTTTCAATGTATTTCTTTATCACCTAAATCAATGGAATTGAGGAAGGATCAAAGAAAATTATTCCTTTTAGTGTTTGAAATCCATAACACTTGCATGCCTAAAGATCCCAACCTCCCATGATCAGAAAAACTTGTGTTCTACCTATTCCTTTCATAGAAACATGCACACCCCACTTCTGGGATCACCTGTGAATAATCATGAAGGCATGAGCTTGGTCTTTCCCAAGAAAAACTATACATGTTTTTATCTCTTAAATGAATATCAGGTCACCCACGAATACTTGCATCCCATAATTGTGTCCCTTACCTACATGGGCTCCCTTCTTTGAATCACTTACTCTCTTTAGTCTGAAATTTATCAATCCCTCTTCAAATCCATCCATGGAAAGGCTTATCCTTAATTAGCTTCCTTTTTTTGAAAGGGATTCTATAGAGACCTCCACCAAAACTTTCCTTACTTATCAAACCCTTGGGAAAGGCACATCAACATTTCTCTTATTTGGGATTATATTTCTTGAATCATAGGTTTTTGAAATTTGTTTGATAATGTGTTTAGGATTCATGGAGAGTCTGTGGGTTTGTATATCTGTAGTCACATTAACCATTATCCAAGGAATAGAGATAGAAAGTTCCAAATTTTTTATAATTAGTGTTTAGGACTCTCCCTCTACCTTCTCAAAGAGACAGAACATGAGATCTCTAGGATGGAAGTTAAAGTTCACACTTTCTTTTTCATATAAGCAAATGAGAATTCCCCCTCCCTTACTAGGATCAATTTCAGGTCATCCATACAGGTCTAATCCCCTAACCTTCATCCCTTCTTCCATTAATTGGACCCTTTTCCAATGTAATGTGAATAGAGGGAAGGATCGTCGCCTCACCCTCATCCACCCTCACATCCATAGGTTCACCCTCCTCCAACAACGTGGGTGGAAAAGTGTATGTGTCATTGTTGAATCTTTCAAATCCTCTTTTTTCTCACACAAATAATTAATCACATAGGATTAGAAATTCGTGATGATTACAACATGTGGAAAAACACTCTTGTTTAATGTACCATGAGAACTCAGATTCCAATCATAATCTAGATACGTAGGAAGACTTCTTAGGGCCCGAGCTCACTGGATATCCACTTCAGGAATCCGACTATTATTCCTTTAATCTGGGAAAACTCTTTAGGAATAAGCCCCATATTAAACTCCAAAGTCATCAAGGCATACTTTTTAGGAAGTAATCCCAATCTAATTTCTCTCAAAGGAATGTACTCTAATATGTGATTCATTGAACTCTGTGGGGTTTGATTCCCATAAAAATGGGATATGTAGGAAGCCTCCTTGAGGTTCAAACCCAACACATCAAATCAACCCTTTTCTCCTTGGGAAATAATCCCAAAAGGGTATAATATTAATTGGAAGCCCATATTTATTCCTTGTTCACCAGACTACATAGGCATAAGTCCTTCATAAAAAATTTACTACACACCTTTCTTGTAGATGTAATTACTACATAACTTTAAACTATACCATTATTTACTTATCACATGACCTTAAAAGGTATGATGTGGCCCATTAAGTGGAACCAAACTACGAGGGTTTTGATTCATTTCACAAGGATACACAGGAAACCAATTTCATGGGTATAATCCCAATATCAAAACAGACATTCATCTCCCTAGATGATAGAAAATTCCAGAGTGCCCCGCTGAGTGGATTAAAAACCAATATCATCCTAATGACGATTAAAATATTCTTGAAATAGTATATGAGAGGATTCCATTGATAGAGAACCTCGAATAAAATTAGATATATCCTTTAAATAAGAGCCTCAAATAAATACATATGATTCTATTTTTTCACATGTCGATGAGTGATTGTATATTTGAAGGGAAAACTATGCTATACATTTCAAATTAATAAGGATTCATGAAAATATATTAAATTTATAAAAATTGTCCTGGATTAGACAATAATTCCCCCAATAATGGAGTTATGAGTCCGAACTCCCATCCATTTGACAAATTCACGTTCTTATGTATCATAATTTTCAATCATATTGAATGTCTCCCTTTGGAAATCAGGACCCCTTTGGATAAATAACTCTTGGAAGTTTCCGTTTCCATAAACAATTCCAATGGAACCTTCCTAGAAGTAGTGATTCTTAACAATAGAACCCATGTTTCAAGGAAATACTAATCATGTATAATAATGACTCTATAAAGGATTTCTCAAATTTACCCTTATTTTTATCATCCATCATGAAAATGGAAACATCATTCTACTGTACGTATTACTTACCATCTCCATAAAAAGTGTATTTCCTTTTTTATCTCTAAATTTTATGTATTACTCTAATGAAATATGATCTAAATAAATATTATCTATATAACATAGAAATAAATCAATAAATCATTTAACTATTATCAATATTAAATTTTTGAAAATATCAAATAAAAATTTAAAAGAATAACAATTATGTTATTAATTTGAACTTGATTATAACATTGATTTGTGAATAAAAGTGTATTTCAGGCCATAATTAAATAATAAATGTAATGATAAAATTAGTTATGGTTCTTTAATATATTTAAAATTATCCAATATTTTAAACCTAGGATTTTAAAATTTGTACAAAGGAAGTTGAGAGATAAGGTAAGGGAATTTTATATCAGATCAACTTCATTTGGATATATATTATGTTATGACCATATATTATTTAATGAGTAGTATATGTTGTCTATAATACTTGTTATTTCATGAATTTATTTTTTGTAATAATGTTTTATGTTCCATTTGATTTCATTAATTCATGAGTCTCCAGAATCAAAATTTAACAAATTGGCATGGGTTTGATGTTACAATCTCATTTTTATTGTGATGGATTATGATAAAGATTTTTTTAATGAAATCATATTATATTATTCTCATAAACTTCATGAATACCCTTATCCTATAGTTATTTATTGTTAATACATGATTTTTCTTCATTTTCACCTTTTATATGCTCAATATTTTAAATTAATGTTTTTAAATAAAACAAACTTTATTTCTCTCTTCAGTTAAAATCCTATTTTCATCCACATCAATTTTTTCTAAAAATTGTTTTAAACTGGGTTTAAATTTTCCTATAACATTGATAAAAGTAAATTTTATTTTTTTTCATATTAAATGATTTTTTAAAGGAATATTCGTGTCATTTTCTAAGAAACAAAACTTTTGATTTAAAAAAACTAAAAGGAATAATTATTTTGATGAGTAAAGCATGAAAGGTATTTCTATCTTCCAGGATTGATCAGTTATTTTATGCTTCGCATATATTTTTCCAATTTCATTTTAAATATAAAATTACATGTCTAATAAATTATTTCACTTGAAAAAATTATTTTCACCATGATGATTCCTATGTGTTGTTTCAAAATAATATTCAATATCATATTGTATATGTTTATGTTCAACAAAATTTAGTGTAACACCCCAGGTAAATAAAGAACATGACATCTTCATATTTATCCATATTTGTGAATAAAATATTAATATTACTTTAAAGGGGATTCTATGCTCGATGGCGTACCTAATACGCAACAATGAGTTTCTTGGGAATCATACGTTGCACTCTAATAACAAAATAATATTATTTTAAATGTTAGTTAACGCCTAGCCATTGTAATGGAGGGAATGAACAGAACTAACTAAAAAATGATTATATATGTTTGTCAAATATTTTTACTCTTTACAATGAATGTTAGAGGATTAAAAATGCAAATGAATCCAGTTTTTAAGCGTAAACATTCTAATATTCATTAAAAGGTCGATTAACCGCCTTTTGATGGAGAACCCCTTTTAAATACACTTTTTGACAATTTAATAAGATCTATTTTTCAAAATAAACATATTATTTATGATTGGGACATTTAAATTTACCTTGGGTTAATTATTTGTATTTTTCTGACAATGTTAATTTTTCAATGAATAGTGAAAAATACTGCATTTTACATCAAAACTGCTTTTTCATATAATTTAATTATATGGTTATCTTATCTTTTTAATTTGTTTTAATGTGTAATTAGAATATATTTTTACCATGTAATTCAACGATGGTCATTGGGATTAATTTCACTTTGGAATTAGGCATAAACAAGTGCCAAAATTTTCATAAATATTGTTTCTAAAAAACCCGCTCTTTGTTTTGTCAACGGGAAGTTTTTTTTAAAATTAATTACTGCAATTTATGTGTTTGGAATTTGTTAAAATTAATTACATATTTGGAATCATAAGGTCCAAATTATATAATTAAGGCTCTTTTGTTTTTGGACATTATGAATAGTAACGACGGTAATTATCTTTAATTATCTTGATTAATGAGTAATAGGGTTGTTAAAGATAATAAGATAATATAAAAATAAAAAAATGACCACAAAATGTGTTCTAAGGATACTTGTTGTCTCATGGCCAACCATGGGATTCCTTGTTCCAAACATGGGGTCCCCATTGAATCACTTTTGCGAGAAAGTGACTTTTTATCTTTTTATTTTTAATGATTGTTAAATGTAACAAAGAATGTATCACCTAAGTAAAATATTTTTAATTTTGTCTACATAAATGATCTTTTGGACTATAAATATTCATTGAAAAGATAAACAGATTTCATACATCATAGTAATTTTTTTATAATTTTTATATAATAAATAAATGAAATTATTTATGACATCATGATGATGCAGCGATGACCTCACTATTTAACGATTTAAATAAAATGGAAAGATAATGTAAAATATAAGACCTACACATGTCAAAAACCTATTGGATGGGTGGATTTAGAACCCTTATCACCTTATCCTCGAAACACTTCAATGTGGGACCATTAAAATCTGAAACTCATTTGAAAATAAAATACATTTTATACCTTTCCAAGAGTGCCCCTCCTCTCCTCCTATAAAAGGACCCCAACTCTACCTCCTTACCAACACTTCCAAAACCTTTGGATCGGACAACCCCTGCCCATTTTATCTCTCCAAATCCCTCTATAACTCCTTGAAGCCTCACTTTGGGCAGAATCCTTTCCAAGGAAGCCTTTGAGCTCAAATCAAAGAGATTTACCCGATTTTAAGGTAATGTCTTCGCTTGAGTCCTTTTGTTTTATTTTGATTCTCCAACCCCCTAAAATATTTTTATTAATTTATTTTGTAAAACATCCAGTATATTAAATATACTAGGATGTTTTTATAAGAAGGATTTGAGATACACTTACACACACCTACATTTAATGGTTAAAGAACATACTGTTTTCGTGGATTGCGAATTTCTGCCTCCCGAAACGATGATTGTTTAACATTATTCTAACACATTCAAAGGTGGACATTAAGATGAAACTAAATTTATATATGATATCTAATATGTTTTTGTTTTAATTAAGCTTCTGTATTTTTCATTTATGGCATACCTTTATGGTTTCCATTATGGGTAAACGCGATATCTTCATTTAAGGAAGTGCGGACTACCGCCCCCTCAAAGTGATTTGATTCATTAATAACATATGTGGTACGTATAAAGGATATATTTAATGATATTATATATGATACCATAATGGAATTAAAATACTATTATGTATCATTATGTTTTAATTCCATTAAATATGAAATAGAAATGGAAGTAGGGTTCATGCGTACGTACAGCTTACCGTCTCCATGAACGGTGCATTTCATTTCTTAAACCTAAATGTTATATAATATTATAAATGAATGAATATACTGGATATATATGATATATATTATATCTACATCATTAATACAATTTTGGATATAATGAACCTTTTACCACATGAACAACATGTAATTTTAAGAAGTCCACTTTCAACTTAAGAACCAAATATCGACAAAACAAACATTATTATCATAAATGATTACATAATGTTTATGACATGGTAATAAGTGATATAAAAGGAATAACGAACTTGAAAAAGGTTCTTAAGGAAGTATAAATTAACTCATGTTTATTATTCAGGAGATTAAAGAACGATCGAGTCAAGTCGGACCCGAGGTAAGGGATCCTACTCCTCTTTTTTTTTAAGTACGCTCTTTTATGTCATTCCTTTTAAAGCTCATATTTCTTTTTATTGGGATGTTCTTTTATATTAATATTACTGTATTTTTTATTGTTCATATGATGAGATACCCTATTATCTCTCCTCAATCCATTATGGATGTTTTGGGTGGCGCCGTTAGGCTGCAGAATTTTCGTAAGAGATCTAACCTCCCTCTTTATTTTTAAGTACTCTCCTTTTTGTCACTTATTTTAAGATCCTAATTGATATGTTGGGGGATGTTCTTTTATATTCCTATTTCTGTAAACTTTATGTTAATATGACGAGAGACCATATTTTCTCTCACCAATCCATTTTGGAAGTTTTAAGTGGCGTCGTTGGGCTGCCGAGTTTTCGTAAGGGATTTTTCATCTCACTCTTATTCCCGTGAGATTTATGCTAAATTTGCCGCAATATCCTTTGAGTGTTGTATGTACTTCCCGTTATTTTACTCACTGTCTATAATACTTTTATTTATGAGTATTTACATCAATGTTTTATTGTCCTTTCACGGGGTGCATGTCTCGAAAGATACCCATGTCGGTATGGGAACCTTTCACCCTCCTTTTTTTAAAAGACTTCTTTTGTTGGGTCTTTTAATTTACATATTTTTATGTTGGGATATGTTCTCATATATCCTTATTGATGTAAATTTTATGTCCAAGTGATGAGATACCCTTTTTATCTCTCATCAACTCATTTTCTGGATTTTGTAGTGACGTCATTATGCTGTCATATTTTTGCAAGGGAACTTCTTAACCGAAATTTGGTTCTTTGGGATAATATTGTACTAAATGAATATGTCATTCTATGAATATGTGTGAATACCCTCTGATTGTTTTAAACTTAATATCCACTTATATTGGGTGTATTCGTTTGTCACACATAATTATGTAACTGATTTATCCTTAAACCAAGGATACAGTCTTTGTAAGGGACTTCATCTCAATCTCCTTTCATTGAGGAATATTTAGTTTTATACACAACATTCTTTTATATGTTGTATAAACCCCTTTGAGTTTTACTTTTATACAAAAGTAATCTTTTTCTATGAAGCATTTTAAAAAACGACAAAAAGGAATGTTTCTTTTAACGTACGCGGTGACAACGACCTTTTCCGCCGCCACGAGTATTATTTGGTCTTTGGCTTCCTGAACAAGACATAATGTTTTTTTTAAAATTAAATAAATACCATATACTATTTTTTGTATTTTGGTATTGAAAATTGTTTTTATAATGGATTTGTTATGTCAATATATTTATGTGATATATTTTGATCAAAGTGTGGAAGTGTTTTCTTTCCCTTATATTTGTTTTATGTCTTATGATTTTTATAATGGTACTTGGACATTTGACAGGTGGTTACATGATAAACCATATGACGGGTGGTGCCGTGAATACCAGGATGGGTGGTTACGTTATAACCTCCAATGCATTGGGTATGGAAGTCGGCCGTATGGCTATTCCATTAAGTATGTATGGATGTTGGCCGAATGGCTATTCCATTAAGTGATATGTGTGGAAGTCGACCTTATGGTTATTCCAATTAAGTATGTTTATGTCCCAAGTTACCTTTATATGTTATGTGATCTTTATATGGGTTTTATGGTAATCTTTTTGTTATAGAAGGGTAAGTAATGAACTTTTATTCAGTAAAGAGTTTTTACTACTTCGAAAAGGTGAAAAGTATTACTTTGATAAAGTATAAATGGTTTACTTGTTGTTTTGAAAAACTAATAGTTTCCATTCTTTGTGTATCCCTTACTAAGATTTTTATGCTCATACCAAGTTTTTGAAATGTTTTTCACAGGACTTAATGTGGAATAGGGTCAAGGATGGGATCAAGGGAAAGTCATGCTACCTAAAACATGGAACTAGCCATGTTTATTTTTAAGAGTTATTATTTTATGGAAAATTAGTAGAAGTTTCTACTTTGTAATCTTTTGAGATGTAATAGTTATGTCCTAATTCTCTAAAACTCTAAACCTGAAAAGATCCTCAATGTGAATTATTCATTTAATTCAATATTAATCAAGGTTTAAGGCTGGGGCCTTATAGTTGGTATCGAAGGTCAGTTTAGATAACTTTAGAGGTTAGGGTATTCTTTACGCATAAGTGACATTACCATAATGGTTATGATTTCAGAAAGAGTCCTAGTTTTAGATAATGTTAATGAGTAAGTATATCTTAGTGTTTATCTTCCTCATTAGTACATGATGGTTTTGTTGATATACTCACACTGACCTTTTTGGTTTTAGTAAATGGCTGGATCTAGCAGGCACCAAAGTAACAATGGATGTGAAGGAAACTGTGACAGTTTTTTGAGCATGAAACTGAATGATATGGGAGCTGTAATGAGAACTCTTGTGATTATCCTCAACCAACTATCTGGAGTCATTATTGACCACCTAAACCTTGGTGATTTCTCTAAGGCATAATATATGAGAGAAACAAATCCCTACGGAACTACAGGTAATAATCATAAAGGTAAGTGTGTTCAAAAACCTATGTGTCAAAAATGTGTAAAGAAACACCTAGGAAAATGTTTAAAAGGGATAGAAATGTGCTATAGATGTGGAAATGAAGGTCATAAAGCAATAACCTACCATGGAAAAAGGAAGCATCCAGTTGACTCGAGGAAAGGGAAAGAAGTTCTTTCTGAGGGATAAATTGAATGTTTTAAATGTGGTGTGCGTGGTAATTATGAAAACACATGTACTATGAAGAATTTTCGTGAATGGGATCACCGAGATCGTACAAATGTTCGTTTACCAATACCTAATGCCATTCTGATTGAGGATGAAGAAACTGAAAATGACCAATCAAAGGTATGGATTATTTCATAACTATTGTTTTCTTATTTTGGAATCTTAGGATATGATTCATGATTTTGTTTGTAGGAAAGAATTATTTCAGAATAAGTTGGAAAGGAATGGTTAATGGATCATGAAGAATTTTGAATGAGTAAGATGTCAACATATAAGGGCTTCAAAAGTTATGGTGAAATTCTTAAGAGTATTAAGTCTTTTTTGATGATGGGGTTACATTAGAAGAATTTTTATAGTATGTGTAACCCTTATGTTTAATATATGAAAATTTTATTCAAGGAATAGTAATTTTTTCTTTTGTGGAGATAGTTATAAAGAACCATTTGGGTTTATATGATACTTACTTTTGAGGTAATTATGGGTTACTATATGTTATGATGGAAGTGAAAGGCTTGAGATAAAATTGAGGTTAAATTATGTTATGGTTATTTTTGATTATTTTATCTCTTTTTGGGGGCTGATTTGAGAATTATATAGTTTTGGAAAAAGGACAACACGCAGACTGTGTGACAACCCGTCGCGTCAGAAAAAGCTGCGGGAATTGAACCCACAACCAAAGTGCAACTGGTATTTATCGCTTACCACTGGACTACGTGAAGTCCTTGGTTAGTTTGACTGATTATTTTTAGTTAGATGATTTTAGGAATTAAGAGTAAGTTGATTTTGGGTTATCTATGGATATTTATTAACCTGTCATGGAGGATATGTGATTAGGTTAATTACTTTTCAATACGAGACATTAAGTGAAACTGATGTTGTTTGGAGATAAATGTTACGATTTAACTTGGAAGACTATGTGACTAAATCCATCAAATATTTGGGTTTCAATCTTAGTTTGGTTTACTTTGAAGAATTTTAAGGGCAAATTGATTATCGAATGGTCCTCGTTGAACTTTGGGTTTTGTTGGACAAATTTTGGAGATTAAGAATAGATTTTCTTTTTATAAAGGGTTATCCTTTTCTGGATGATCTAATCTTGTACTAACATTTTTGGTTTAGGTTTTGGTTAATGTTTAAAGACATGGGAAGTATATAGTTCTCTTTTGTGGATTAGGTGATTCTCTAGAAGTTGATTATATTACTCTTAATGTGAACAAGTCTTCCTAAATAATCATCTTTTGGAGAAAATATGAGTTTGTGTAAGGAATCTAATAAATGTTGAAAGTCAACATGATAAGTGATTATGTTTCCTTATGAATAAATTCCTAAATAAAAAGTAACTTAAAACAAAAATGTTGTCTATTAACTTTTCCTACTGGGGAATCTAATACCGTTTAACCCATCACAAGTTTGTGATTTTCTTTTGGTTAACTTTCTCCTAAACATGTTTTCTATCACTCTCTATCAGAACATGACCCTTTGTTTTTTTCCTCCATGTCCATATTTTCATACTTGGAATCCAAGTATGGGTTAACTCGAGTGACCTTTGTACTTATATTTCTTTATTTTAAAGTGATTGTTTTACCGACTCTTGTTCCGACTTGGGACATTCAAAGATTTTTCCAAGCCCAATTTTAAAATTGCGAGGACGCAATTCCCAAAAGGGGGGAAGGATGTAACACCCCAGGTAAATAGAGAATATGAAATATTTATATTTATCTATATTTGTGAATAAAATATTAATATTTCTTTAAAGGGGATGCTATGCTCGATGGCGTACCCAATACGCAACAACGAGTTTCTTGGGAATCTTACGTTGCACTCTAATAACAAAATAATATTATTTTAAATGGTAGTTACCACCTAGCTGTTGTAATGTCGGGAATGAACATAACTAACTAAAAAATGATTATATATGTTTGTCAAATATTTTTACTCTTTACAATAAATGTTAGAGGATTAAAAATGCAAATGAATCCTGTTTTTAAGCGTAAACATTCTAATATTCTTTAAAAGGTCGATTAACCACCTTTTGATGGAGAAACCCTTTTAAATCCACTTTTTGAGAATTTTATAAGCTCTATTTTTCAAAATAAACATATTATTTATGATTGGGACATTGAAATTTACCTTGGGTTAATTTTTGGTATTTTTCTGACAATGTTCATTTTTCAATGAATAGTGAAAATACTGCATTTTACATCAAAACTGCTTTTTCATATAATTTAATAATATGGTTATCTTATATTTTTAATGATTTTTAAAGTGTAATTAGAATATATTTTTACCATGTAATTCAATTATGGTCATTGGGATTAATTTCACTTTGTAATTAGGCAGAAACAAGTGCCAAACTTTTCATAAATATTGTTTCTAAAAAACCCGCTATTTGTTTTGACAAAGGGAAGTTTTTTTTTAAAATTAATTATTGAAATTTATGTGTTTGTAATTTGGTAATATTAATTACATATTTGGAATCATATGGTCTAAATTATGCAATTAAGACTCTTGTTTTTAGACATTATGAATAGTAATGACGGTAATTATCTTTAATTATCTTGATTAATGAGTAATCGGGTTGTTAAAGATAATAAGATAATATCATAATAAAACAAAATTACCACCAAATGTGTCCTAAGGATACTGTTTGTCTCATGTCCGACCATGGGAAGCCTTGTGCCAAACTTGGGGGGCCCCATGGAATCACTTTTGTGAGAAAGCGACTTTTTATCTTTTTATTATTAAAGATTGTTAAATGTAACAAAGAATATATCACCTAAGTAAAATATTTTTAATTTTTTCAAAATAAATGATATTTTGGACTATAATTATTCATTGTAAAGCTAAAAATAGTTCCTACATCACAGTATTTTGTTTATAATTTTTAGACATTAAATAAATTAAATTATTTATGACATCATGATGATGCAGCGATGACCTCATTCTTTAACGATTTTAAAAAAATGGAAAGATAATGTTAAATATAAGCCCTAAACATGTCCAAAACCTATTGGATGGGTGGATTTAGAACCCTTATCACCTTATCCTTGAAAAAAATCAATGTGGTACCATTAAAATCCGAATCTAATTTGAAAATAAAGTTACATTTAATACCTTTCCAAGAGTGCCCCTCCTCTCCTCTTATAAAAGGCCCCCACATCTACCTCCTTACCCACACTTCCCAAGCCTTTGGATCAGACAACCCCTACCCATTTTTTCTCTCCACATACCTCTATAACTCCTATAATCATCACTTTGGGCATATTCCTTTCCAAGTAAGCATTTGAGCTCAAATCAATGGAAGTTACCCGATTTTAAGGTAATGTCTTCGCTTGAGTCCTTTTGTTTTATTTTTCTTATCCAACCCCATAAACTCTTTTTATTAATTTATTTTGTAAAAAATAAAGTATCTTAAATATACTAGGATGTTGTTATAAGATGTATTTGAGCTACACTTACACACACCTACATCTAATGGTTAAAGAACATACTGCTTCCGTGGATGGAAAATTTCTACCTCCCGAAATGATGATTGTTCAACATTATTTTAACACCTTCAAAGGTGGCCATTAAGATGAAACAATATTTATATATGATATATAATATGTTTATGTTTTACTTAAGCTTCTGTATTTTTAATTTATGGCATACCTTTATGGTTTCCATTATGGGTAAACGCGATATCTTCATTTAAGGAAGTGCGGACTACCACCCCCTCAAAGTGATTTGATTCGTTAATACCATATGTGGTACGTATAAAGGATATATTTAATGATATTATATATGATACCATACTGGAATTAAAATACTATTATGTATCATTATGTTTTAATTCCATTAAATATGAAATATAAATGGAAGTAGCGTTCATGCGTACGTACGGCTTACCGTCTCCATGAACGGTGCATTTCATTTCTTAACCCTAAATGCTATGTAATATTATAAATGCATGAATATAATGGATATATATGATATATATGATATCTACATCATGAATACAATTCTTGATATAATGAACCTTTGACCACACGAACAACATGTAATTGTAAGAAGTCCACTTTCGACTTAAGAACCAAATATCGACAAAACAAACATTATTAACTTAAATGATTACATAATGTTTATGACATGGTAATAAGTGATATAAAAGGAATAATGAACATGAAAAAGGTTCTTAAGGAAGTAAAAATCAACTCAAGTTTATTACCCAGGAGATTAAAGAACAATCGAGGCAAGTCGAACCTGAGGTAAGGGATCCTACTCCTCTCTTTCTTTTTAAGTACGCTCTTTTATGTCATTCCTTTTAAAGCTCATATTTCTTGTTATTGGGATGTTCTTTTATATTAATCATACTGTAATTTTTATTGTTCATATGATGAGAGAACCTATTCTCTCTCCTAAATCCATTATGGATGTTTTGGGTGGCGCCGTTAGGCTGCCAAATTTTCGTAAGAGATCTAACCTCTCTCTTTCTTTTTAAGTACTCTCCTTTTTGTCACTTCTTTTAAGATACTCTTTGTTATGTTGGGGGATGTTATTTTATATTCTTATTTCTGTAAACTTTATTTTAATATGATGAGGGACCCTATTTTATCTCATAAATCCATTTTGGAAGTTTTAAGTGGCGCCGTTAGGCTGCCAAGTTTTCGTAAGGGATTTTTCATCTCACTCTTATTCCTATGAGATTTATGCTAAATTTGCCACAATTTCCTTTTAGTGGTTCATGTACTGCCCCTTATGTTACTCATTGTGTATAATAATTTCATTTATTAGTATTTACATCAATGTTTTATTGTCCTTCTTTAACGGGGTGCATGTCTCGAAAGATACCAATGTCGGTAAGGGAACCTTTCACCCTCCTCTTTTTAAAAGACTTCTTTTGTTGGGTCTTTTAATTTACATATTGTTATGCTGGGATATGTTCTCATATATCATTATTGATTTAAATTTTATGTCCATGTGATGAGATACCATTTTTATCTATCATCAACTCATTTTCGGAATTTTGTAGTGACGTCGTTAGGCTGTCATATTTTTGCAAGGGAACTTCTTAACCCAAATTTGATTCTTTGGGATAATCTTGTAATCCTTGAATATGTCATTATATGAATATGTGTGAATATTCTTTGATTTTTTTACACTTAATATCCACTTATATTGGGTGTATTCGTTTGTCACACATAATTATTTAATTGATTTATCCTTAAACCAAGGATACCGTCTTTGTAAGGGTCTTCGTCTGAATTTCCTTTCATTGAAGAATATTTAATTTTATACACAAATTTCTTTTATATGGTGTATAAACTCCTTTGACTTTTAATTTTATACAAAAGGAATCTTTTTCTACAAATAATTTTACAAAACTACAAAAAGGAATGTTTCTTTTAACGTACGCAGTGACAACGACCTTTTCCGCCGCCGCGAGTATTATTTGGTCTTTGGCTTCCTGAACAAGCTGTAATGTTTTTTTTAAAATAAAATAAATACCATATACTCTTTTATGTATTTTGGTATTGAAAATTTTTTTTATAATGGATTTTATATGTCAATATATTTAAGTGATATATCGTGATCAATGTGTGGAAATGTTTTCTTTCCATTATATTTGTTTTATGTCTTATGATTTTTATAATGGTACTTGGACATTTGATGGGTGGTTACGTGATAAACCATATGACGGGTGGTGCTGTGAATACCAGGACGGGTGGTTACGTTATAACCTCCAATGCATTGGGTATGGAAGTCGGTCGTATGGATATTCCATTAAGTATGTATGGAAGTTGGCCGAATGGCTATTTCATTAAGTGATATGTGTGGAAGTCGACCTTATGGTTATTCCACTTAAGTATGTTTATGTCCCAAGATACCTTTATATGTTATGTGATCTTTATATGGGTTTTATGGTAATCTTTTGGTTACATAAGGGTAAGTAATGAACTTTTATTCAGTGAAGAGTTTTTACTACTTTGAAAAGTTGAAAAGTATTACTTTGATAAAGTATAAACGGTTTACTTGTTGTTTTGAAAAACTAACAGTTTTCATTCTTTGTGTATCCCTTAATGAGATTTTTATGCTCATAAAATGTTTTTCATATGACTTAACGTGGAATAAGGTCAAGTATGAGATCATGGGAAAGTCATGCTACCTAAAACATGGAACTAGACATGTTTCTTTTTAAGAGTTTTTATTTTATGGAAACTTAGTAGAAGTTTCTACTTTGTAATATTTTGAGATGTAATAGTTTTGTTGGGGGATGTTCTTTTATATTCTTCTTTCTGTAAACTTTATGTTAATATGATGAGGGAACCTATTTTATCTCATAAATCCATTTTGGAAGTTTTAAGTGGCGTCGTTAGGCTGCCGAGTTTTCGTAAGGGGTTTTTCATCTCACTCTTATTCCTGTGAGATTTATGCTAAATTTGCCACAATTTCCTTTTAGTGGTGCATGTACTGCCCCTTATGTTACTCATTGTGTATAATAATTTCATTTATGAGTATTTACATCAATTTTCTATTGTCCTTCTTTAACAGGGTGCATGTCTCGAAAGATACCAATGTCGGTAAGGGAACCTTTCACCCTCCTCTTTTTAAAAGACTTCTTTTGTTGGGTCTTTTAATTTACATATTGTTATGTTGGGATATGTTCTCATATATCATTATTGATTTAAATTTTATGTGCAAGTGACGAGATACCATTTTTATCTATCATTAAGTCATTTTCTAAATTTTGTAGTGACGTCGTTAGGCTGTCATATTTTTGCAAGGGAACTTCTTAACCCAAATTTGATTCTTTAGGATAATAATATACTCCTTGAATATTTCATTATATGAATATGTGTGAATATCCTTTGATTGTTTTACACTTAATATCAACTTATATTGGGTGTATTCGTTTGTCACACATAATTATTTAATTGATTTATCCTTAAACCAAGGATACCGTCTTTGTAAGAGACTTCGTCCGAATCTCCTTTCATTGAAGAATATTTAATTTTATACACAAATTTCTTTTATATGATGTATAAACCCCTTTGACTTTTACTTTTATACAAAATGAATCTTTTTCTATGGATAATTTTACAAAACTACAAAAAGGAATTTTTCTTTTAACGTACGCAGTGACAACGACCTTTTCCGCCGCCGCGAGTATTATTTGGTCTTTGGCTTCCTGAACAAGCTGTAATGTTTTTTTTAAAATTAAATAAATACCATATACTCTTTTATGTATTTTGGTATTGAAAATGTTTTTTATAAAGGATTTGTTATGTCAATATATTTAAGTGATATATTGTGATCAATGTGTGGAAATGTTTTCTTTCCATTATATTTGTTTTATGTCTTATGATTTTTATAATGGTACTTGGACATTTGACGGGTGGTTACGTGATAAACCATATGACGGGTGGTGCCATGAATACCAGGACGGGTGGTTACGTTATAACCTCCAATGCATTGGGTATGGAAGTCGGTCGTATGGATATTCCATTAAGTATGTATGGAAGTTGGCCGAATGGCTATTTCATTAAGTGATATGTGTGGAAGTCGACCTTATGGTTATTCCACTTAAGTATGTTTATGTCCCAAGATACCTTTATATGTTATGTGATCTTTATATGGGTTTTATGGTAATCTTTTGGTTACAGAAGGGTAAGTAATGAACTTTTATTCAGTGAAGAGTTTTTACTACTTTGAAAAGGTGAAAAGTATTACTTTGATAAAGTATAAACGGTTTACTTGTTGTTTTGAAAAACTAACAGTTTTCATTCTTTGTGTATCCCTTACTGAGATTTTTATGCTCATCAAATGTTTTTAATATGACTTAACGTTGAATAAGGCCAAGGATGAGATCAAGGGAAAGTCATGCTACCTAAAACATGGAACTAGACATGTTTCTTTTTAAGAGTTTTTATTTTATGGAAACTTAGTAGAAGTTTCTACTTTGTAATCTTTTGAGATGTAATAGTTTAGTTGGGGGAAGTTCTTTTATATTCTTCTTTCTGTAAACTTTATGTTAATATGATGAGGGAGCCTATTTTATCTCATAAATCCATTTTGGAAGTTTTAAGTGGCGTCGTTAGGCTGCCGAGTTTTCGTAAGGGAATTTTCATCTCACTCTTATTCCTGTGAGATTTATGCTAAATTTGCCACAATTTCCTTTTAGTGGTGTATGTACTTCCCCTTATGTTACTCATTGTGTATAATAATTTCATTTATGAGTATTTACATCAATGTTCTATTGTCCTTCTTTAACAGGGTGCATGTCTCGAAAGATACCAATGTCGGTAAGGGAACCTTTCACCCTCCTCTTTTTAAAAGACTTCTTTTGTTGGGTCTTTTAATTTACATATTGTTATGTTGGGATATGTTCTCATATATCATTATTGATTTAAATTTTATGTGCAAGTGATGAGATACAATTTTTATCCGTCATTAACTCATTTTCTGAATTTTGTAGTGACGTCGTTAGGCTGTCATATTTTTGCAAGGGAACTTCTTAACTCAAATTTGATTCTTTGGGATAATCTTGTACTCCTTGAATATTTCATTATATGAATATGTGTGAATATCCTTTGATTGTTTTACACATAATATCCACTTATATTGGGTGTATTCGTTTGTCACACATAATTATTTAATTGATTTATCCTTAAACCAAGGATACCGTCTTTGTAAGAGACTTCGTCTGAATCTCCTTTCATTGAGGAATATTTAATTTTATACAAAAATTTCTTTTATATGATGTATAAACCCCTTTGACTTTTACTTTTATACAAAAGGAATCTTTTTCTATGGATAATTTTACAAAACGACAAAAAGGAATTTTTATTTTAACGTACGCAGTGACAACGACCTTTTCCGCCGCCACGAGTATTATTTGGTCTTTGGCTTCCTGAACAAGCTGTAATGTTTTTTTTAAAATAAAATAAATACCATATACTCTTTTATGTATTTTGGTATTGAAAATGTTTTTTATAATGGATTTGTTATGTCAATATATTTAAGTGATATATTGTGATCAATGTGTGGAAATGTTTTCTTTCCATTATATTTGTTTTATGTCTTATGATTTTTATAATGGTACTTGGACATTTGACAGGTGGTTACGTGATAAACCATATGACGGGTGGGGCCATGAATACCAAGACGGGTGGTTACTTTATAACCTCCAATGCATTGGGTATGGAAGTCGGTCGTATGGATATTCCATTAAGTATGTATGGAAGTTGGCCGAATGGCTATTTCATTAAGTGATATGTGTGGAAGTCGACCTTATGGTTATTCCACTTAAGTATGTTTATGTCCCAAGATACCTTTATATGTTATGTGATCTTTATATGGGTTTTATGGTAATCTTTTGGTTACATAAGGGTAAGTAATGAACTTTTATTCAGTGAAGAGTTTTTACTACTTTGAAAAGGTGAAAAGTATTACTTTGATAAAGTATAAACGGTTTACTTGTTGTTTTGAAAAACTAATAGTTTTCATTCTTTGTGTATCCCTTACTGAGATTTTTATGCTCATCCCAAGTTTTTGAAATGTTTTTCATATGACTTAACGTGGAATAAGGTCAAGGATGAGATCAAGGTAAAGTCATGCTACCTAAAACATGGAACTAGACATGTTTCTTTTTAAGAGTTTTTATTTTATGGAAACTTAGTAGAAGTTTCTACTTTGTAATCTTTTGAGATGTAATAGTTATGTCCTAATTCTCTAAAACTCTAAAACTGAAAAGATCCTCAATGTGAATTATACATTTAATTCAATATTAAGTAAGGTTTAAGGCTGGGGCCTTATATTTAGTGGGGATATGATACATTGTAACTATATTTACTAATTCGATATAGTTTTTATGTTTAATAAGATATAATTTTTATGAAACCAGTTTATTTTACATGGGTTGAGAAATGATTTAATATTATTGAAACCCATTTATTTTTATGGTTTCAGATTCAATAAATGTGTTATAATTTCCATTTACCTTGATGTGTATTGAACTGATGATTTTTATGATATCGGGGAGAAAAAAATGTATTGATAATCTATTTGGTGGGACCTATATATCTCCTTTCAATTAATTGTGTTATTAATAATGTTGTAATAAATGAAATTGTACATTATAGGTCTTCCATATCCTCATAGAAGGTACATAGGAGGTTTTTCTATTCTTGAATGAGGGTATATGTGAGGTTATCCCAATACAAATGCAGTTAAATTAGTTTTAATACCATGGAAAACATGTTATGAACATCTTGGTGTGTATCCTTGAAAATACGTTTTTTATTTTTATGTGAACTCCAAAACCCTATTTTTAATTCCATTATTATTATTTCATGATTTATGTATATAAAATACATTATGATTCATAGAATAGGATAATCCCATACTTATTCCATGACTATTTATTATGATCCATGATACTTAAGTAATTGTTTTCAAATGATAAATCCATATTCACATACCTTATGATCATGTTTTTATTATAAGATCATTGATATCTCCCATGATTACTCTTAATGGGAATCTGATCTCCTCTTTTATTTTGATTTCTTCCCCCAGATATGAAAATGTAAATTTTTATGACATGTAAAGGAAAAATGATAAATATGATGATTTTTGTGGGAATATTTTTGTAACCTATGAACAAATTGATTATGTTTAAATGTTTTCAATGGAACTAATCCTAAATTATTCATACATGGATATTGTGTAATGATATAAATAATCATCAATCAAGATGTAGTATATATTTATGAAATTTTTGGGACATTATAATTGGTATCACATAATTAATTATTTAACCATTGTAAATGATGATGATAATTCATTAGTGAGAGACCTAAGGATGTTTCTATCTACATATCTACTAATAAGTATCTGTATTTTATTATACCCTAGATTAGTGGTGAATGAAAGAGTGGGTGTTTTATAATAAATTACATACCATTATAGACAATAAATGTTGATGTTGTTATAGAACAATTTTACCTATGGTTATTATATCCAAAAACTTTGTATAAGTCTTAACATGAGTATTTCATTGTACTTGAAAATGGCCTTACTACTGATCTGTTTTGACACTCTTAAGGGATAATATTTTTGTTATTCACATTATATTTACAAACCATCATGATGTATTTTTATATTAAAACTAAATTCATAGTGTTATGATTTTGGTGTCGTAGATTTGAATTATGGTTCCATGATTTTTTCATTTAAGAGGATATTTTTTATGGTTACATGGGATTTCACTAATAATAGTATTTCTCAAAATAATATTATTTTTTATTCCATTATGGGATCCCAAATAAATGAATTTAAAATTTTAATTTATAGGAAATGTGTTATTGATAATGAAAATGTGACAAGGACTGGTGTAAAGGAAATTATGGTTATTTATAATATGATATGATGTTGTATGATTAATTTCATTCACCTCAACCAACTCTTATAATCATGAAATAAGAGATGGATAAGGTTTACTAAGATTTAAGGTGGTAGAGACCATAGAGGAAATTTGAATCAGTTTTTAATATATTAATAATGTGGGACGAAAGTGTCTAGGGAATATCTCAATATAATGAGAAGACGACTTATGTATTGACAACAAGGGCATAGAGTAAGTGATTGGATATTAAAAATTAAATTTTTGGTTAATTCAATGGATGGTAATAATGGACTACCTATGGTATATGTCTCTAGTGATCTTTTTAAATGCGGGGTGTTTGGGAATTAATAAAATATATTTCTCAGTGGAAAATCTAATTAGATAATTTACAGGGTTAGTCTAGGAATGGTTATACTACTGATGATGAGGAGACTAGGAATGACATATGAAAGGTACCAATTATCATTATATAATTTTATATTTTAAACATATGTATAATGGTTAAAATTAATTTAATTAACGTTATGAGAAAATTTATATTTCATATTTTAGGAATAATCTATTAGGTAATGTGTTTAAGAATCCTAGTCATTGGGTTATGAGATTGATATAGTTCATTGTAAGGGTAATATTTAATGTAAAACAAATGACTAAAGGAGATGATTCCCATACTATGTACCGATTATTGAAAAAATAAATCTTTATTAATGATAAGTTTGATACGGGAAATGTAAATTGGATTTTATTTATTACCAAGAATGTGAATAATGATATCAGGAAGAAAATTATAGTATCATTGATGGAATTTATATCCTTTTGGATATATGGTATATATCCGATAATATGTGTTTTCAATAAGTAATAATGAAGCATGTATGTTTTAAATAAGTGATTATTATAACTTCTTTTATCTCCACATTTCACGATAATACATGATGACTGAATCCACATATTTAGTATATGAAATTTATGTAATAACTTGTTGTATTATATTTCTAGGTACATTTTAAGATGGGATTTCGAAATTTGGTTACCTTTATCCTAAATAATTGAATTTTGGATGGGTCATAAGAATAATAATTTTTTTAATTTTTTAATCTAATCATTCGATGAGGTTTAAGATATTATTGAATTCATTCAGCATAAGAATTTTTAAAAATATTTTATAACATATTTTCACCAATTTTGTGAAAACATTTATAGAGTGAATTAATATGTGAGGGGTATTATAATGGTTATAGTTATTTAGTAATGAAAAAAAATGTCATGAATATTCATTATATAGAGTTATAGATGATGTATAAATTGATTTATTCATAACCAATGTATGAAATTGTTCAAATAATGGAATTTTTAAAACTACATATTTGGTTCCCTTGGAAATTCTTGATCATATTGGGATAATAACTTATTCTTTCGATGTTCTACCAAATCACTCTTAAGACCACAATGTATTCTATGGATAAATCTCGAGGAATAAAATAATAGATCCATCACATGTACTAATCTCAAAGAAAATATAAATAGAGAATGAAGTTTTTTATAAGGAACAAATGGTTGTGAGTATAGATAATAATGGAAAAATTCAATGAAATAAGAAAAAATGCATGGCTAATTTTTTTTTGGTGAAATCATAAAATAGGATAATCTATATGGGAACATGAGGTTGTAATGATCTATAATTATCCTAAATTTATTAAAGTAGAATGATAGAATTTTGGGGATGAAATTCCATTTAATGGGAGGGTTTCGAATTTAACACTCCCTGATTTTATGATGTTTTTTAAATTATATTTCAATTATTTGATTTCTTTCATTACATGGAACACAAATAATTAATGATAAAATATGTATTATTTATTTTATTAAATAATTAAATAATATAAAATAATTGGTATATTTGGTGGTATGAATATTAATAACCACATTATTTTTAATATTTTTGGTAATGTATTAAGTATTTGTAAATAATTATTTATTTATTTTTTAATGGATTTGTATGCTATGAAAAATAATTTTCAACAAAAAAAGTTATTAATTATTTTGTACCAATAAAAAAATTAATTTTTTACACTTATTAAAAAGATTATTTGAAAAAATATCTATTATTTAACTCAATATGTCAAAATTATCTCACAGTGACATTTGGAAAATTTTAGGAAAAGATAAATTTATTTATGAAAAATGAAACATACTGATATTTATTAAGATCCATTTTTTCATTAAAGACTTAACAAAGTACCATATTTTCTATAAATATTTTAAAAATAAAAATAGCTTAATTATATTTTTATTAATTCAAATGTTATCATTGGGATAAATTTCATGTTTAATTATGATATGAAGACATTCTATACAATTGAACGTATTCCCATATCAAAATATTTTTTAGCACATTTTTTGGTTTTGTTTTAAATTAAATATTACACATAATAGAATATAAGTTAGAAAAATTGAATCACTAATTATAATCATTAAAATTAATATTATATAATAATGTAAAGTTAATTTTTGGTCAAAATTAATTACAATCATATTAAAAATTAATTACCTAGGGTAAAGTTACAACGCATTGACATGGGTTAAACATAAACAATAATAGTTAAAATTAAATTAAAAACAATTATATTCCCACTTTAATAGACATATATCAACCCTAATAACTATATGATAGATTTTTTTTTGATATTGGTTCACTTAAACATGAAATTCACCAACATAAATTTTTTTTGTAAAAATATTATATTTCAATCTCTTGAATTTAAATGTTTATTATATGTTACCATATGGAAGACATAAAGGTGTGAGATAATATATATTTTAATTTAGATCTATATACATTTATTTAATTCTTAAGAAATTATAACTGAATAAATTTTTTATTAATAGAAAATTAATTTAAATTATACTAAAAATACAAAAAAGTAATATAAATTGAAATAAGTGTCTATTAAATGGTATTTTTGGACAATATTCTCATTATATACAGGTTTGAAAATAAAATATTCGAATTCCACATTTCCCTTAACAGTTTTAAATTTATTTTTTATGAATATTGGGAAAATCGACATAAATATTATTTTATGATAAATAATATATTTTAAAAAAAATTAAATTTGTAAAAATAATATCTTTTGATATGTTATTGGTATATAATTTAAAAAATAAATAATATTTTATAAATTTACCAATTGTGTTTTTTAGATAACTATATTGACTCCTAAATAGAAAATGCATTTCTACAACATTAAAGGGTAAAGCAGGGTTTTCTGTGTTTCTTGCGCTTAAGTTAAAATTTATTTTTCACAAACATAGGTTTTTTATTGTATTAATTTTTTTTAAAATTAATAAAAAATTTAACAATTATCTAATAAGACACATTTTATTTTCAATTTTTTATGATAATTTTCCTTCATAAAAAGTAATGTTAGCATAGTAATAACTGAAATAGTAAAAGTAAGATGACTATGATGATAAGGAACAAAAATTTGAAAACATGGTTTTTTGAGGTAGTGTAGGTATGTATATACTATGTAATCACCGAAATAAATTTTTTTATTATATAGGAATTGGGAGTGGGCGTGACACCTTGTTATTAAATAATTTTGGGTATTTGCAAAAATGTCACAAATTGTCCATTATAAAAGATCACCTCCTTCATCCCATCTTCACACCTCCTAAGAAAATTGAATGAACGACGCCATTCCAAAAACCCTCTAAAATATACTTATCAATGTTCTAGATGTTTTGATCTTCCCAAAATACATAACTTGGGGTTATTATTAAGATATACATAGCGGGTTGTTCAATATAAATATAATTATAATCACTGATATCATAATTTTTTAATTCAACAATTAGAAACTCCATTCATGAATTAAAAATTAAAATATTAGAAAAATATTACCTAACATATACTTATCTATTATTATGTTTATGGAATAATCTAAATCTATCTCATCTTTGATAAAATGGGAAACAAATCAGCTAATCCAATGTAGGGAAAATTACCCCCTCGCGATATTATGTTAATCAATTTCCATCACTAAGTCTAACAAAAAGATATAATGATAACTTTTGAATATTAATATGATATCTATTATATAAATATTCTTTTAGAATTAAAAAATCATGTATATATAATTATTTTCAATTCCATGGAAATATGATTACATCGCTCATGTGTACGGAGGACTACCACCTTACAAAGCGATGTGATTTGTTTTCATAAATAATTATATGTAATGTAATAAGATTAAATTTAAAGAATATTTGTGGTATATATGAATGATACTAACTCTTTAAATATGTTATGTAATTTAGCTTTCTATCCTTCCATCATTCAAGAAAATAGAAATATCATTAATGCACACATATAACCTACCTTCTCCATGACTAGTGTATTTCATTTTCTATATCTATTTTTGGATTACTATATATCCATATATATATATATATATATATAATATTTATGCCATTTTAGCACGGGATGATGAAACAATGATCAATGTAAAATTAATTAAAATACAATATCAAAACATGAATGACACAAATGTAGTTTGTACCAGAAACATGATTTTATCATTGAATTATTAATAAATAATAATAAATGTAATATTAATATATTATATAGAATGATATATATAATTGTTTTTATATAATTTATTTATAATAATTCAATATTTATTATAAAGGAGGTTCAAACATATATTAATAAAGTTGATATATATGGCAATAAAATGGTTTTCTCAAATTGTCTTATTCGGGACATATGTTTTTTATGCACATATATTATTTTATTCAGTGTATATGGATATATTTTGACATTTTATATAATTAAAATAATTATTATATTGATATTTTATGATTCAATTTATACCATTCATTATTTGGAATTATGATTCAAAAGTGACCAAATATGAATTGAGTTTGATGTTAGAAAAATATTTTCGTCAAGATTTATTATGATAGTGAGTTAAATGAATAAATACAATGATTTATTTCAAAAAATCATAAATAATTTAATTCTTATCTGTTTATTTCATTAAAATATTAATTTTTTAATTAATTTTCATTAATTTATATTCACAATATTCCAAAATTCAATCTTTAAATAGAACAAATTGTATTTCTCTCTTTGGACAAAACACTATTTTTTTCCATATCTTTGTTTTCTAAAAATGTTTTCATGAATATTTTAATATTACTTTAATATTTTTTAATTTAATTTTAACTTTATTTAAATGTTAAATTTTTTCAATGAATCAATTTTTTGGTTTCCAATTTAACAACATTATGATTTTATAAAAAAATTTGATGGAATATTTTTTTAACCTGTATAACATGAAAACAATTATTACAGCCATGATTGATCAATGATTTAATGTTTCCCTAAAATGTTAATATGTTCATCTTCAATGATAATTTTTATATTTTAAAAAATATATTTTATGTAAAAATATAGTTTTCCACATGATGTTTCCAGTGTTATATTCCAAATTCATTTTCAATCTAAGATGACATCCTCCGATGTAACTATAGATTTTTTAGGATATATTCATTTGAAAAATTATTTATTAATAGTCTAGAAGCTTTATTGTTATGATTAAAATATTACAATGAATACTATTTCTATTTTACGTCTCATGTAATGATGTTATTTTCATGAAAACAATTTCATTTCATGCATTTTGATATGATACAATAGTTATGAAGACCATAAATTTTCATGGGTTCTGAATTGATGAGTATTTTTTGACCTCGTGGCACACAAAAATATATTTTATATGATGGGTGGGACATATTATTACCTCTAATTAATAGGGTACAGATTAATGTTATATGATCTCAACAGGTACATGTAAGGACACCCCAAACCCAAAATAGGGTACACATGTGGTTATCCACATCCTGAAATATCTTATAAGATATGATATCCCAAGACTTATATATTTACTTGTGTGGTTATCCCATGCCTATGTTATTATTAATGTCATGTTGGATAGCTTTAAAATAATTTTTTCTTGGCATATGTGTATTCCATATCTCATGTTTTATGTAAAAGTTATGTTCATCTAGACTTTTTATTTTGATTCCTTTATAATTCATGTATAAGAACATATTTTATTTATTCAATGACTCATATTTATGATATATATTTTCACTCTATTTATTTAAAATGTAAATATCATGTTTCCATACCCTTATGATCTAGTTAATTTTATGTAATCATTAATATCTCTCATGTTTTCTTTTACTAGGAATATAATCTCAAAATTTATTTTATTCCCTTACGCATGTTTTGAAGAATGGATTTATATATGATATGTATAAAAGGGGATATATATATATGAAACATTTAGTGTTGGAACTTTTAGTTCACCTATGAACTAGATATTTAAGTTTCCGTTCTTTAGAAGGAACTAGACCCAAAATATTTTTCCAAGTATCATTATTTTTTATAATAACTATTCATCAATTAAGATGTGGGATTTATTTTAAAAAAAAATTTCCATTATATTCTCCATCAAAACGACTAATAGAATGATTTACCATTTGATATAACTAACTACCCAAGACATGACATATCTTTTCAAGAGTCCAAATCCATCCCTCAAATACCATTGTGTCAAAATATAAATTGAATATTGAATGGATATGCCTCATAAAATATTCCATTATCAGAATATTCCTTTATGGTATGTTTAGTATCTCTCGACCATGGATTACACTAACATTGATATCTTAACATAACTAATCTATGATAGAAATTAACTTCTTTGTTATAATCTATTCAATTCTATGTTTCATATTAGAAATTAAATATTTATATTGGTTCATTCTTGAATCATCTTCTTAGTTTCTTCTATGAAAAAATTTTCATACAAATATTTTTTTTAAAACAATGTCCTTATATTCAAATTATATAATGATAATGATTAATTAGAGTATATTATGAGTATTTATTTCCAATATCTTAAATTAAAAAAATATTTTATCCATTTCCCCAAATAATAATAATCTAGAAAATGTATTACAAATTAAATTAATTATTTATTTAAATGAGTGGCCATAAATTCTGATAAATCATCCTGTTCATCAATTTTAAGGAATTATTTCTTCTTCCATAAAACAATAAATATTACATCACAATATGGAAACATCCAATCAATATAATATTTTTTTATCAATAAAATTATTTATGATATAACATTTTTTCATATCATAACATTTCATCAAAATTTTATTCTTGACTTCATCCTTGACCCTTCTCATCCTTTAACACCTATGAAAAACATATGATAATGGTAAATGAGGAAATACTGATTGTAAGAGAACTATAAGAAGTAAAAAATAAAATATTGAGCACATTAATCCTATTAAAAATATTCTTTTTCCAATATAAACATTGATTTCAACAAAAAAATTTCTCATATAAGAAATCAGATTATTTGTGCAATGATTTTCATTAATCATTTTTTAAGAAATTTTAATTTAATAAAATAGAACTCACATATATTTTTGTATTAAAAATAAACACATGTTAATTCTTTAGAAAGCCATACATTTCTCCCTTTATTATTTAGAATAATATTCTAATAAATGTTATCCCATTAGCATACCTTCTGAAATTATTTCCACAAAAATACATATCTACAAATTATAAATCTTGTAGGTAACATACAGAATAATTATCATATCATATCTAGGATAACACATACTCATGGAATAATCTAAATGAAAAATTATAAAATTTTTATTGGTGAAATCATATGGGTCCACTCCATCCCTTTACCCTATGAATTAGATATTCTTATAAGGATACCCATTCATCTTCAGTTATATCAGGAACACTAACTATCATGCGCTACATATTCTTAAATCATCATCATAAAAAAATCCCAAGTAATAAATACCAATACCATTTTAGTAGGATGGGTTCACTTCCCATACCATCTTGGTTGTCATGGTTCACTCTTATCACCATCTAAGTAGTCATAGTTAACTCCCAAGACCATCTTAGAAGTTAAAGTATTTTATTGAACCAAGTTCACTCTCTTTTTCCAAAATGTCTATTTAATGAGAAATAAATATATACCCAATTAATTGGAGGTAGATATGTGTCCCACCAATATTATAATGTAATAATACATAAATGTTTGAGAAGATCATAAAAATTCTTATCATAACCCATGAAATTAAATTGGTGTCATGAATAATTAATCATATCATAACCAGTTAAAAAAAAAAGGATTCATAATCCTTTCATTAAATCATGAAACACTGATAAAAGAGGTTTTTAAATGAATATAACATGTGAATGATATAAGGGTTTCATAAAAATTTAATTCATGAATGATAAATAGTTTTATAAAATCCAGTCCACATAAACATAAATCATTCAAACAAGTAGTGTGAGTGGAACTATTTGACCATTTTTTCCAAAAAGGCTTCTGTATCACTAACTAATATCATCTAAAATGGAAAATAAGATTTAATGATCGTCAAGAATAATTTATTGATGAAAATATCATTTATTAATTGAAAAATAATTGATAAAATAAAAAACATTTTTAAAACTTTTTCCCTTCAAAACATACCAAGGAATCATGAAGACATATTGAAAAATATTTTCGTTGAATATAGCTTTTAAAAAATATAAAAAATCATGGACATTTTTTAAAAAACATTCTCTATTAAAATTTTAAAAAAATAATGTATTTTATTTGTAAACCCTTTATTTTAAGACATATAAAATTAAAATGTAAATGTTTTCAAAATCGTTTTTCATTCATAAATAATAAATTAATCTTGAAAAAAAAATCAACCATTTTCATTGATAATTTTTTAATAACATATAATTTAATCCTTCAAATAATTTAAATAATTTTCATTTAAATTTTATTAAATTACATTCAAGACATTTGGAAAACCATCATCTATATAAAATTATACATGATAATTGAAAAAAAATTAAAACACTTTATATTAATAATTACTTTGAAACTTTTTTAGAATTCAAATTTCTTAAAAAAATATTTTTGGCCTAAATGAGAATGAATTTTGGAATTTAAAAAAGACTCTTTTTTTAATTATCTTAACTACCAAAGAGTGTGAAATGGTACCATTGCATCAATATAGAAGTAATAAACATAGTCTATGGAATTTCATTACATTTCATGGGAGATTTATCATAATATTTCATCGATGGAATCCTAATCATAAACAATCTCAATAAACAATGACATTGTAGATTTAAATCAATACCACGTTGGTTATATTGAATCATAATATGATGTAAATAATAAAATTATATGAAACATTAATAAATTTAAAAATAATAAGATTCAGAAAATAACATTTAATGGGATGTATATCCACATCATAGGAAATCATAGAAGAATAAATTGAATGTGTCAAATAGAATAAAAATTGATACAAAATTACAACATCAATTTGGTAACTATTGAAACATAAAGCCCATAAAACAAATAACATAAAATGGATATTTAAATATCCATAAAATTAATTATATTATTCATATAATATATCTATATTCATTATAAATATCATATATATATATATATATATATATATATGAGGTGAACTAGGCTTGTGTGTCAAGGAAAATCAAAGTCAGACGAGAAAACCCTTACCATGTGTCTTTACTGTCATCATACTCATTAAATTATCTTTTATAACTTGATTTTGTTTATTAAAAATATATATCAGAACCATATTCATATATATAATACCATATATCATTCATTTAATACATTATATTATCCATTTATTGAATACACTAGGTTAATGTTTTATTTCGGGTAATAACCACCTTACTTTTCGTACATTTTTTGACTTTTTATTCATGGACCTCATACTTAGATCATTATTTAATTATTTATAGAAGGTAAACCATGATATAAATATCAATTATATTAAGTATATAAGTATTTATAATCATATATAATGATATTAATTTTAAATGAAATACATCGCTCATGGAAATGGTAGGTCATACATACTCTTGAATGATGTTATCGTCTTCATGTTGTATTGAATGAAAAGATGTAAATGAAAATTTCGTTTATTTATATATATTATCCTTAAATTATAATTATTATCTAATATACATCATATATGTTTATAAAAACCATCAAAAATTAATTTCATTTAATGTTTGAATGAACCACATTGCATTGAGGCAGATGTAGTCCACACGTCCACAAACAATGCAACTATATATATACAATATTGAATGCCTGATGTTATTTTTTATAAAAAAAATTATAAGAAAAAAGAAATATCATATATCATATATATCCTATAAGATCAATGTGTCCTGCATAGTTCCCACCCATGAGTGGTGTTAATGAAAAAATGAAAAACATCATTTCGTGGGTAAATAGTTCATCAAACACTAGAATGGTAGGTTAAATACACTCTAGATAGAAGTCTGTTTAGGTTTAGGTATATACCATTGAATAAAGAATATTATTATATTAAGGATTCTTATGGTTACTATATAAGTATAGAATATGTTGTGTTGAGGAAGTGGAGAAATAATATAAAATAATGGATCTTTTGGAAGGATAACAATACTTCATTATGAAATACCATTTTAAATTCACCAAAGAGATTAATTTGTTTCATTTCATATATTAACTCGTATTTTGAAAATTTTATTTTTGGAAATTATTTGTGGAAATTCTCGATACAAGGCACTGAGATGGTGTGTGATTCAAAGGACCGGGGTGCCTGTAACGATTGTTTGATAAATGTTATGATTTTAATAGAACACTCATGCATATTTTATAAAAAAATGAAACCAATATTAAAAAAGTGCCTAGATTAGAAATCTAAGGGCACTGTTGAGCTCAAATCGGTGGATTTACCCGTGACATGACCTATCATTATTCAACACACGTCAACTATAGAAATAGTGACTAGGGGAATAAATTTAAATACGATACCACCATTGAGTTCATAAGGGGGTGTTTTCATTAGGTGGGACCCAAACACATATGGCATGGGTCGAGGGTGAAGGTAAGTTTTTGGATGTATACGTTATTAAAATATCAAATAAAAAATATTTAATTTAACATTACATGTTGATGTAGCGGCAAATTATGATTATAAAAATCCATGTAATATGACTTCATGGTTATATCCATAACCTAAAAATTACCCTGTGGCAAGGAGAAGGAAGCTATCTCTCGCTGAGGAACAAATGAATATTGAAGATTGATGACAACATTGACCTCCATTCGTCAAAAATGAACAATCCAATAATTGTGGTAGGGTGTAGATCTCTTCATAATTTCTTTTCCCCTTCTGAAAATTAATATATGAAAGTGGACCAACCCACAAATTTGTTGATTCACAGTTTAGTAATTATTGTGTGGTGGATAATTTTTGTGGTATTAATGGGAATATGTCTTGGGGATTATTCTACTATTGTTATATTCATGATCCCACAAACATGAATGGATCATGGTTAAATTAACAAGGCTATGATCCATTATTTGGGTTTTCATTTGTTTACTCCCTTCACCCTAAATATATCTATTTCTTGTGCATTGTTAAACCTTTGAAACCATATGTGAGTGACTGATCAATGATCCCATGATCCAGAGTTAAACGATTCGATACCAATGGTTGGGATCCACGATGACATTGTGGAGGTGTAATGGGAGCGCAACAGGCATGCAGACACTAACAGTGGAGGGTGTGACGAACAAAGGGAAATTGGTAGAATGGTCGACAATGAGGGTAGTGTGTGGCTTAGAGAAAGACCATGTTCTAGTAGGGCGCACAACCATGGCCTGGCATGGCCACACCAAAATAAGAACTCGGGGCTGCGTAGGATGCAGCGACTACTACAGTGGGACTAGGATGACCGAAATGTGGTGTCATCAGCAATGAATGTGGTTACCGTGTTGACGGGACCACATGACCATGATGTGCACTAAAAGATCCAGTTCGCATGTGGCAGACAAAGATGGGTGAGTTGTGCCCCTCCAATGATGTAGTGGGCTAGACCACACAACTAAGTGGACCATCGTGCATGGCATGTTTGGGCTATCCAGACAATGTTGGGTTAGGTCAGGGAGAACCAGGCCATGTAGGGTCAGCTAGACTATGTCTAGTTGGATCCATACCATAATTGTATTTACTAAATTGGTTGTCGCATTCAAACGGTGTTCCCATTTGATGATGTTTTAGTCGCCTTTGGACCCTTTCCATGTTGCGGTCTGCTTCATATACTCTAAGTGAGTTATTGTTGAAGATGGTTTAAGACCTAATCTCTTGATGAGTATGTTCTTCCAGAATAAGCATTCTACGAGGGGAATTCTATTGTTGGATATGACTATGTGACTTAAAGGACTTCCTAACACATCGACGCTTCACGTTCCATCGATGATCTATGTGGAATCTATTCCCATTGCACCATCGAGTCTCTATGAACAATCAATTCTCTTTGCACCATCGATGTCCTAAACGGAATCACTGCTCTGGGTTCTACCGACACTACGTTCTCCACTAACACTCATTGATCCATCAATGCTCCATGTGCGATCTATAATCCATGCGCCATTAAATCCTCACGAACCGTCAACACTTATAGTGTCATAAATTCTATGATATATATGGAATACCTTTAAAAATCATTAACATAATTCTTTAAACATATACCTGTGTGAGCTAACAATATTTATTGTACATCATGTGTTTTTTGTGGTGTATTTAATGTGTTTAAATTGTTCAGTACATAGTAGGGTTTATTTGTGGTGTACAACATATTTTTCATAGTGGTGCATCTTGGGGGTTTCAGGGTCATTAATGAGTATAGTTTTACTCAATCCTACATAGGATATGTTTTCATATGTTGTGTCCATTGAAAATGATAGTCACTTTGATGGATTCCTTGGTGAAATGGTACTAGGTAGTGATTAGAGAGTGGCTCGATTGATGAGGATTGCTTCAGTGACATTAGAATATTATTTCTATACCTACCCTTAATTTAGGGGTTTCATTGAATGAGATGTAAGAGATTTAACAATAAATTTTTTTTGGTATGTATTATGGCTATATTTAGTTTTTAGTTTTTGTACTATCATTATCTTTTTTTATTATTTTAGTGGTATTTATTCTTTTTTACATAGTGTTTTTTGATAAAATATTTTGATATTGGATATGTGTGAATGTGTAAAATTACATAGAAAAATGCCTCCTATTTGTGAGATATGCCTACTCACTGCTAGTTTCCATCCCCTATCTTATTGAAGGTGGGAACGAGGTAGTCACACCATGGGCCCCGGGTGAAGTTTTGTGATAGAGAGGTATCATAGGAGGTCAGTTAATCCAAGTTAACGAAGGATATATGAGATTGGTTAGGAGAAATAATGTTAAGTGTTTCAAGTTTTTATTTTATGTTAGGGACTCCGGTGTTGGTGTGGTGGCAGTCATATCCATACACAAGGACTTAGAAATCTACTTTTCTATGTAGTACATTAGAACAAAAGTTTAACAGGGAAAATAAATTGTACATGGATCATATATAATTAGATTTGTTCTAATGTCATTAAATAAGTGTAAGCTCACCAGGAATACTCTACTGATTGTGGTACATCTTGATATATTTAATGAATCCTTCATTTAGATAGCCAATGAGGATTCTGATGCGTGATCATGAGGATGATCTTCCTATTTATTATAAATCGATACAGGGGCCTCTTACAAATATTTCACCTTTTAGAGATGTACTAGTGATACAAACACCCAAAAAGTAGTAGCTACTACCAGTGTTATTGGTTGAGGATGCACACAGGCTGAGTACATTGCATGAGTTACAAATACATCGACCTCTTAGGTTCATGGGTTATCCAGACCCCTAGGCATCTAGGGATTGGATGGAGGTAGTTACATATGTCTTTTACCGTGTGTGGATGCCTCCCATCCTGATCGCAATCCTAGCCTCGTGTTATCTACATAGATCAGTAGGGAGATGGTAGAGTTTAGTGATCAAGGCACATGGTGAGACCACCCTAACTTGGAATAAATCGAGTGGATCTTTAGGGATGACTTCTTCATAGTGATGTTACACTCTATGAAAATACAAGAGCTTCTTCTTCTGCTACAGGGAAACCAGACAGTAGCGGAGTACTTCGCGAGGTTTATGGATCATTCTTAATACTCCCTTGATATGGTACAAGACTCGTTCATTATGTCCCAAACCTTTGATAAGGGGATACAACATAATATCATGGCAGCTGTGATATCCCTTAGCTTTCCAACATATGATGAGGTATTAGAGAGGTCTCTACTAGTAATGATATTTATAGTAGAGTCAACACCGGTAGTGTGAGATACCCCTTGGGGTTAGGTAGATATGCCTTTAGAAGAAGGTAGCCAATAGATGATGCGTGGATCCATGTGGATCAAACAGTTCAGGGGACGACGACAATATAGTCGATCAACAGTGCGAGGCTCCCAGCACAGAGTGATTCTTCCTAAGGTCAGGCTATGCTACTTAGGTGAAGATCACATATACATGTCTTGGGATTCCTGATTCATCGTATGGGTGATCAGCATATGATCGAGGGACTGCCAAGGAAGTGTCGAAGGCAGGAATATGGTAGTCCTCTAGGAAGTCAAGGTGGTAGATGATATGGATGGGAAGTAGGAGGTGGGATGTGGTTTGAGGTACTACCACCACCACCCCCATATGGTACACCATGATTTCAAGGAGATAGTGGAATTAGAAGAGGTAGATTCAGGAAATGGAGGTTTATGACACAAGTTCTCTAGTGATTATTAGAGGTACTCTATAAGTCTTTTCCACCCTATCTACATTTCTGATAGACATAGGATATAGTCACTCTTTTCTAGCCATGACAATTGTTCCAGACACAGAGTTTCTAGTGGAACCGTTGACTTGATCCAAACACTTTTATACTCCTAATGAAAGAGATTTGATGATCACACATTGGTTTTGACAGTGATCCCTTACTCTTGGGGGTCAGAGATTTAGTTTTGATATCATGGTGTCACTATACATTCCATATAAAATCAACCTTTGTTTGGGTTGGTTATCAATTGTCCATTCCCTGGTTGATTATTTTAGGCACATAATGCTTTGTGTCTATGGAGATGGAACAATGTTTAACTTTTTCGACTAAAAGGAAACCTAAGATGAACATGATGGAATTGTACATAAGAGGTTTCATATGATCACACACTAGTTGTATAGTATGTACCTTGTTGTTGTGGATGAGAAGGGCCCTCAGTTTCTTGCATTGGTGGATGAGTATGTGGACGTATTTTCAGAATGTTTTCTAGGATTACCTCCTCATAGAGAGGTGGATTTATGCATTGATATATATCCTGGGATGAATCCAATATCTACACGATCATATTGGATGGATCCATTAGAGCTTCTTAAATTAAGGGTAAAACTGGAGGACTTGTAGAGGAAGGTCTTCATGAGACCCAGTGCTTCACCATGAGTGAACCCTTTTTTCATTTCTGAAAAGGCTGACATAAAATTTATATTATATGTGGACTTCTAGGGCCTAAACCAGGTGACCATGAAGAACAAGTCTTAACTACAAATGATTGATGACCACATTGATTAAATTATGGGAATAAGGAGGTTATCAAAGATATACCTCAGATCTGTCTATCACTAGTATTAATTATGGGATGGGGACATCCCAATGACAACTATCAGATGTTGGTAAGACCACTATGAGAACATAGTTATACCATTTGTCAGGACCAACACCCCAAAATTGTTCATGGGACTTATGAAAATGTTCTTCCAACCTTACATAGCTTGGTTCATCATGATATTTTTTAATCACATCCCAGTGTACTCGATGTCTGAGGAGGAACATGTAATACACATTAGGATGGTCCTAGATACACTTCTATTGCAATAGATTTTTGGAAAACCCTCAATTTATCAGTTCCAGATACTAGGGGTCCACATTATAGAACAATTAATTTAAGTGGAAAGAGTGGCATTAGATTCAGTGATGATTGAAGCAGTGCTTGCTTGGGATCCACCCAAGAGGGTTACCAACATGTGGAGTTACCTGGGATTGGATATATACTTTCAGAGGGTTGTACCAAACTTTTCTATGGTAGAAGAACCATTCAAGGACTAAAACTAAAAGGGAAAGCCTTTCATGTGGATATAGATGTGCCAACATTTCTTTACAGAGATGAGGCAGAGGTTGACAATCGCTCCCATATTATGATTGTCAGAGTAGGGTGTTGACAATGTGATGTTCTTTGATGCATCTTGGATCAGTATTGTTTCTGTCCTGTTGCTTGGGAAAGTGATGATTTCCTATATTTTTCACTAGTTAAGGATTCATGTGTATATGACACAACAAATGGTCTGGAGTTAGAAGTTGTGGAGTTCGCATTGAGGATGTGGTGATACTACCTGATGGGTGATAGGTTTACCATTTATTCTAACCATAAGATTCTCAATTATATCTTCACTAAATATTATTTGAACTTGAGATAGAGTTATTGGATATAGTTCATACAGGACTATGAATTCTTGGTAGTATATAGTACTAGGTAGGGGAACATGGTGGAAGATGCTATCAGCTAATGACCATGTTCATAGATACTGAATGGGGCATCAGAGCAGTTATCCTAGTTATATATATCCTTCTTGGAGAGAGTTATAGAATATTATCCCTATTTTATGGGGGTTCGACTCCATTTTTATAGATATTTAGTAATGAATAGCTCAGAGATACCAACTATGAGACTACATGTTATCATATTTCCATGGGGAAGGCCCCTGATGGATATTTTAAAGGTGGGGATAATATTTTTCTCTTTAGAGGGAGCACAGTAGTTCTAGTGATGTTTCATGAAGAGTTCTTGAGGGAGTTACATTCTTGCAATTTGGCGGTACATCCATGAGCATAAAAGGGTTATCAGGCCCACAGATTGTAGTTCTGGTGGTTGGGGATGAATAAGTTGGTGGAATAGTTTGATTCTCTATGCCTCTCTAGTCAGTAAGTAAATCTTATGAACAATGTTCCAATGAGTTCGAATCAACCACTTGAGATACTAGAGTGAATGTGGGATGGGATATCAATGGACATTGTGAATATTTTACCTTATACATCCAAGGGACATAATACCATCAAGGTGATCAATTATTGACTCACCATGTCAGGTCATATCCTACCAATCTATGTGTAGATCTTAGTAGAGGTCTTGAGACCCCTTACGGGTATGGGATACTTTAGCTACATGTATTTACATTAATAATCGTCTCATATCTTGAAACTATATTAACATACATGATGTGGAAAGGAATGAAAGAATATTTTTGAGGCTGTGTTTCATTTGATCACGACGTTTTATCACCAGAGGGTTGACCAAACAGAGTGGACCATCTAGGTTCTAGGGGACATGTTACATGCCATCATCCTTGACTTAGGTAGTTGTTGGTAGGACAACTTACCTATGGTGGAGTTTTCATATTACAACATCTACCAATCCACAATAGGTATGGAACCATTCGAGGCCTTGTATAGAAGAACAAGAAGGTCTCTACTATGTGAGACACACCCATGAGAGTAAGCACTATGGGTCCAGATTTGGTACAAGCTACCACTTAGAAGATATAGTACATCCATGAGTGGATTAAGACATCTCATTTTTATATAAAGTAATATAATGATAGGAATTAGAGGGATTTGGAGTACGAGTATGGTGACCATGTCTTCCTTTGGGTCTCACCTCGATGGGTATTGCAATGATTTGGTCAGGGTGGAAAGTTTTCTCAGAGATACACTGACCCTTTTCAGATTATGAGTAGACTTGGAATGGTGAAATACTATATAGAAATACCCTCATAGTATCATAGAGGGCATGATTTCTTCAATGTGTCATATTAGAGGATGTATGTACAAGATCCATTGTAGGCTATCAATATGGGAGATCTAGACATTGACGGTGGGATGACTTTGGTGACGTACCTGATGGTGATCAAGGGATAATAAGAGAAGATCCCTCTTGGGAGGTCCATTACTTTAGTGTTCATTCATTGGTAGCTTGGGAATCTATAGGAGAGCACTTGGGAGTGGAAGGATCATATTCTTGCTTAATACCCTCACCTTTTTTTTCATTCATTTTTTTTGGATTTCATGGATGTAAATCCCTAGGGTGGGGAGAATTTCATGACATTTATCTTCCCAATTTTATTATAAGAAATTAATTTGGAAAACTATGAGACCAAGTGTGTAGAAGGCTTTTGATTCCAAGTCATGGGATGCACGAAATGATTTTTTGAAAAATGTTATGTTTTTAATAGCACACACGCAGGAATATTCATAAAAATGAAATAAATCTTAAACAAAATGCCCCGATCATAAATATTAGGGAACTATTGAACTCAGAGTAATTTATTGACCCTAGGTGTGTCTTAACACTGGTCAGTTTAGGTTATCTATTGAAAAAGTCACTTGGGGAGAAAATATAAATAAAATAATTAAATAAGAATTTTTGTTAAATCCTTACCACTAATAATATGTATCATGGATAAGAATTCTGAGTCCACTACTAATTAAATAAGGGTGGTGTTTCCATATGTAGGTCATATCCTTCATTGTCATTGGTCGTGGGTGATAGTAAGATATATGATGTTGACATCTTTAAAATATATAAAATATATATTTTATCGAACATTACATGCTAACGTTGTGGTGGTATCCTTTTTTAAGAATCCATGTAAGATGAATTTAGGGTTATCTCCATAACCATGGAATTCACCTAAGTCAAGGATAAGGAAGCTATCTTGTGATAAAAAATGTCATTGGATCAGGAAACAGAGATGACACATACCTCTTTTCTTCATCAATAACTGATCCAATCATCGAGGAACTATTTCTATCTCTTTCTTATTTATTTTCCCCTTCTTAGAATCAAATAATGAAATCGAACAAACCCATGAATAGTTTGATCTGATGTTCATTCATTCATGAAGTGTTGTAATTATTTTTGGTATTAATGGAAATAGAACTTGGTGATTATTCAACTATAGGTTTCTTCATGATCTGACTAACATGAATGGATCATGGCTGAAAAAACAAGGTCATCATCCATTATTTGGGTGTTCATGTGCAAAATCCACCACCCTAAATGTATCGTGTTCTTCAGGCATTATTTTCCCTTTGAAAACCCACAAAAATGATCAATTTTTCACCCATGATCAATGGTGCAATGATCTAAAACAAAAGGTTGTGATTTCTGATTGCATTGTGGAGGTGTGGATGGAACACTACAGGTAGGCGGCGGCTCACAACAAAGGGGGTAATGAATAGAGGAATGCATTTAGGGTGGAAGGTGGTGATGTATATGTATGGACAGGTGGGATTCTAGGGTTCAATAGGGTACACAACCATAGTCTAGCATTACCATGCCAATGGAGGATCAAGGCATAGGTCATGAGCGGACAACAGGTGCGTGGTAGGAGGTCGTAGTAGTGGCTGTGACAAGACGCAGCTCGAGGGGCCATGTCTAAGTAGTCTCCCACAACAAAAGGATCATGGGTCTAGGGGGTCTGGATATAGTGTCATATGCTTTGAATGTGACATTTACATTGATAAGGAGCTTACCGCTGAGATACTGCTGAAGGATCCGACCACATGTGGTGAACTGGGATCAGTGAACCGGGCCACCCCAATGACATAGTGGGTGGGACAACACAGAACCGTGGGACATAGTCCAGTTTCCAATTAGGCTACTCTGGTTATGGCTGGCCCATATAGGGTTGGGAAAACCAGACATGTCTGGTAGGCCAGACCAGGTCGGGTTGGACACTGATTAGACAAGACCCTTATTAATAAATTATCTAGATCATTCAAATTGTGTGTCTGTTTGACAAGGCATTTATGATGTTGTGAAACTTTTAATGAGTCTATCCTTTTGATAAACTCTAATATTCTTTTATTTTAGTTGGTCAAAGATATAATTTCTTGATAAGTAGGTTCTCCTTGAGTAATTGTTCCATGAGAAAAATCTTGTGGCTGGTTGTGACTATGTGACTTTGGGGACTAATTGACCAATAGAAGGCTCCATGTGCTATCAACACTACATGTGCCATTAAATTCCCATGTTCTTTCAACTATCCATGGTCTATCAATGATCTATGGACTATTGATATCCCAGACTCCATCACCTCTATATGAGCCCCTGAAACATCGTGCACCACTGACGCTTTGTGCAACAATGTCACTCTATGCCCCATCGATGATCCATGCATCATTGGTGATCTATACAAAATTAATTATCCTTGCACTTTCATCACTTATAGTTTCACAGATACTGAAATATCTATGATATGTAAATTTAAATCCCACTCTTCATTCATTATACTTATACTTGTGTGAGCTGACTCTATTGACTATACTTCCTGTTTTTCATTTTTATTATAGTTCATGTATTTCTTTTGTGGTTTTAATCATGTGTTTCCCGCGTGTTTTAAATTATTTATTTCTTAATGGTGTTCCTTTTTAGGTTTTGGGTTCCTAATAAGTATTTTTTTAATAATCCATTCATGGGATATTCCCATACGTGTCATGTGTTGTGCAGATGACGGATGCATTGACTAAGTCCTATGTGGACCGAGACTATGTGGTACTTAGAATCATGGATGATACACAAGTTATCATTAATTGAAAATATATAGAGGTTTTATTATTGACCCTTTAAGTTGGGTTTTCTATTGAATAGATTCAAGAGATTGTACTTTCCCTTTTGGTTTTTCTTCTATTCTGTCCCCATTTACTTTTCATTTTTGTACTGTCGTACTCTATTGTTGGTATCATAGTGGTATGCATTCTTATTTACATAGTGTGTTCATTTCATCAATTTTGGGAATATATATTGGTATGTGTGTACATTATCTTAGGAAAGTGCCTCCCATTTGTTGGATATATCTACTCGGTGCTAGTCGTTAGCCCTTGGCCTATTTGTGGCAGGCAAGGGGTTAGTAACGACATTGGCCTCGGGGGATGGTTCGTGACATATCATCCCAAATTAAAAGGTCAAGGAGAAATTGATGGATATTGGAAGAATATTTGAGTACATTTTGGATGATATTAAGGGCTTGCGATACCTGGATAAGAGGGAGGAATGAATAACTTTTTATAATGGTGGAGGACTGGAGTTCATGAATACTAATGAAAAGGGAATTCCACTAAATGTTTTCCCATGAGAGGTTGATCAAATAAATTTTTTAATCCAATAAAAGGATTTATTAGGTTTAAAAATGGGATGAAAATGGATTTTAGACATATTTCTCGGTCATTTGAAGCCTTATGTTTTGAGCTTAGTCCTTTGTTAAGATATTTTTTATCTTGGTCACTATAATTAATTTATATTACATTGACTAATATTTTCCATACAAACTATGTTTAAATTATTCAAAATTATAAATTATTCTGATTCTATATATGGAATAAATTTTTTAAAATTCTAATTATATAATTAGAAGAAAATTATTTAAACATTATCTCTTAGACATGATGACCATGATGGATTTTAAAGTTCAATGGTTGAAAATTCTGGAATGTTTTTATTCCAATATCTATATGAAATTTGTTCTAATTATAGTGACCCTGGATTAACATACAAGTATATTAAAACATTTTAGATGAATATTCATGATATTACAAAAATACATGCCCAAGGAATGTAATAGCTTAGTGTTTTTGGAAATTCGGAAAAACATATTATATCATGTTGATTGATTGTCAACATATCCCACAAATATCTCTTCATTTAGTACATATTCCAAAATTTTTTATTTCTAAACTGAGAAAACTAAACATAAGAAAGGGTTGAGCTCAAATTCTTAGTAAGAGAAAATTAGTGAAATATGTATGCATAATTATAATCATATGGGTTTTGGAACATGATAAATAATATATAATATCATACATTTCATATCAAAGATCATATAAATGAATCATTACACAAGGAATCAATTTTTATAAGAAATGTATCATAATAAAATAACAAACAAAACCTATGAAATCATAACATAGTAATAATACATGGAATTATAAGATACACATAATAATGTATTATTATTTCTATTGTAGCCTAGGAGTCGTTGTCATGACCATCTTATTAATACAAGTTCATTCCCCATACGATCTTTGTAATCATGGTTAACACCCATTTTCATAACAGTAGAATTAGCTCACTCTTCATAAAATATTCATAGTCATCATTAAATACCATGGCCATCTTAGAAGTTAACTTTCATTCCCAATACCATATTATTCTATCTCATGAGACATAAATATTTACCCAATGCATTAGAGAGGGATATAGGTCTAACATGTATCAGAGTGAATTCATACATACATGTTCCAAAAAATCATAAAAATATATCTTAACAGATGAAATTAAATGGGTATAAAAAACATGTAAACATGTTATAACTTATATAAAAATATAGGTTTCATAATAATTTCATCACAAACATAACCCATTTAATGAAGCAGGTTTCAAAAGCATATAAACCCTAAAAGAAAAACAAATTTCACAAAAACCATGAAATTAATCATAACCCCTAATTAAAAAAAATATGAATGGGTCCATGATATCATGTCATAAAATTGAATGAGTAACATAAACTAATGTCATCCTTGATGGAAAATAATTTTGAAATATCTTTCAAAAACATTTCTTCTACAAAATATCCTTTATTCTTTGAAAAATCCTGACTAATACCTAAAACCATTTGGAAATAATGTTCACATAAATTAAATTATAAAATGTATGAATATTTTATATAATTAGAATAACATTTTCCTTGAAAACATATAAAATAAGATTCAATACGTTTTAAAACTACTTTTATTGAAAACACTCTTTCCTTGTATTAGGAAATCCTATAATCTTTTTGAAAACCATTTCATTGAAAATACAAAGAAAAATAATAAATAAAGGTTGAAAACATTTTGAAAACAATTTAATTTAAAAATAATTTTAAAACTGTAAAATAAATCATGAAATTTTTTAGAAAACCATTTATTTCAAAGTACATTGAAAACATAGAAATAATGCATGAAAACGTTTTCCAAATAATTAATATTTAAAACTTATAAAAGGATCTTGAACAAATTTTGAAATCCATTTTTCATAATACATTTTAATAAAGTTAATTATTAAAAATTATCCCTTGAAATAGGAAATGGAATCCCCATATGAAAAATGGTGGATAAATATATCCATAATGTACAAGGTAAAAAATAATTATTTTGTATGGAATTTTTTTTTATAAAAATTCCTTGATCAGAAATTGACAAAGAATATTAAATTGAAAATTGATAAAATAAAATTAGGGTAAAAATTTATTTTAATGTCCTTATCAGACTAATATAATATTATTCAAAATCGTTTTTAGATATCATGGTTTGGAAATAATGCAACTTTTCGACAGAAGAGATGGTAAATATGAGATTCCTAAAAACACATTCCTAGCTATCTTATGTAATATTTTTTCTAAAAATGGTACCGATACATTATTATATTCGAAATGTAAAAATAATATGTAAATTCATGAATCTTCTTGATAGAATTATAATAATTTTTCATCAATTAAAGAAAAACATTAGCAATCTTAAAATGTGATTAGATTGTTTCAATAAACTCTTATAAAATGGTATCTTACGATCATACTCTCCATGTAATAAAAATGGAATTAAGTAATTACTAAAATACCCTAATATTTTTGAGATTCCTGATATAAAATGAAAATTTTATTTATATAAACAATACAAAAATTAGTCCCATAACAAAACATGAGTCTCAAAGAAGGAAAATTGGGAGAAAACTATTTTTCAGATTAGTATCATTTGAAACATTACCCCATTAAATAAAGTTCATGAGAGGAATATATTAATAAATACAAATTTATTTATAAAATAAATATAATAAAATCATGGTTTTTATATAAACTACACAAATTTAATGTGTGGAGAACAAACCATGTATCTAACAGAAAGAATCATTGAGATGAAATCCCCATACCCTGTGTCTTGAATCATATCACACTCATTCAAAACCGAATTATAATAAATATAAATTTATTACTAATTTTTTAAATAACCATATTCATATATATAGTCCCATATATTATTTTATTACAACCTTATATTACCAACCTATTATCCATTTTATGTTAAGGGTTCACATAAGGTAATATTCCCTTGGTTTTTTGTATGTGCCTTAATTTGTAATATTCTTGGTCCTTATACATACATCAGGATTACAAAATGTAAAAAATTATATAAATATCTTCTATGATTATATTATATTTATTATTATAATATATAGTATATATAACTAGAAAACATAATACAACGTTCCTAGATACGGTTGGTCATACATAAGTGTGAACACTATTTTTATTTAATTGTTGTGTTGAGAGAATGAATGTAAAAGACATATATATATATATATATATTATAGTAGTATAATAATTTCACAAAGATAATATATAATCACTAATATTATCCCTAATACAATCCATGTACTTTATTAATGAATCTTATCGCTTTGAGTTGGTGGTAGTCTCCACATCCTCAAAACGAAGTTATCGTATTTACACCAAATAGAAAGTAAAAAAGTAAATGTATAGTAAAATTAATAAAAAAGATTTATTGAATTATAAATATAAAATATATCTAATATAAATAAAGTATTAATCATAATGTGCACCATGAGAGGCGGTAATGAAAATTGAACAATCGTTACTTCGTGAAGTGGTAGTTCATTGTACACATAAAAAGTAAGTTCGTTATCCATTAGATGAAGATGTGTGTAATTGGATGTTGAAAATGTATTATAAAAACATCCTAGTATATTATGAATACACTTATTGTAGTAAAATAGAAGAAAAAGTATAGGGAGGGGTGAAGAAATAAAATAAAAGGAATGACTTGATAGAAAATGTTACCTCCAAAACATGTAATTTCTTTTGATTTGTTCCAAAAAGAATCTCTAGATTTCCTTAAACCCAAAAAAAGTATTACATGTGTAAGGGTGGATTTATGGTATGTGGATATGGTAGGGAAAGGAAGAATCTAATAGGTTTTAGTGGTGTGAGGATGTAGAAGATGTGGTTGCAATTTATTGATAAGGGAAAGGACTCAAATATTATTTTTGAAAAAAATTTCGTATACTAATGTATTTATCTAAATAATTCATAAAAAACTTACCAAACACATTAATGGAAAATTCATGGACTATTAATAGCTGTAAAAGGGGGTTTGAAAAATTTTCTAGGTCTTTTTGTGTCTTAAATTTATGGTTTCATCCTAAGTTGCGATTAATTTTATCTTAACCAATGTAAATAATTTTAATTGCATCCACTAATCAATTTGGTAAATAAATAATTTGACCTTATTAGACATTTTATATTATGATAATTATAGAAATAGAATAAATTTTCTAAAATTACAATCACTTAAGTGACAGAAATTAATTTAAAATTAATCCCACAGTTTGGATGACAATGTTGGTTTTTAATGTAAAAATATTCAAACTTTTATGATGTTTTTATATCAAATATTTTTGGGAGAATTGTTTCAATGACCAAAATTGTATTAATTGATACAAATATTGTATATTTAATATTTTAAATCAATTTAAAATATAATATAACCTTATAAATAAATTAAATGATAAATATGTTTTGAATTAAAATCAATTATTTTTATCTATTAATTTTAAAAATATGACTCTGTATAAAAACAATGAAAATTTATCACAACCTAATTTTTTTTTGTTTATCATTGAAATATAAATTTTTTATTTAAATTTTAAATCTACTAAATATACAAAAATTAAATTTAAATTGTGTTCTCAATTAAATGAAGATAAAACTAATTTTATTAAAAAATCAATTATATTTTTATGGTTAAAAATGGGTTTGTTCATATTTTTGGACTATAGAATCTATTGGAGGAATGCCAAAAAAATTATAACATTTATATTCAATCAATAGAACTCATAAATTGTAATAAATAAATTTATTAGTTTAAATAATCTTTTTGACTCTTAAAATAATAATAGATTCTTTTGATTTGGTAGGTTCTATGGTCCCACATAATTTATAGTTGTTTTACTTGAAGAAAAAACGAATTTGGATGGTGTTAGGAAAGCCATCGTGGAATGTCATTATTTTGTGTAATTCAAGCCAACATTGATGTTCCATCTAGAGTAAGATAAAATTTATGTTGTGGGTAGTTCATGATTAACATTGTGTTGCATAAAATACAAGATAAACATAGTGATTTAATATAAAATAAACTATTATCATTGTTCAGTGAAATGAAAAACATAAAAAATATTAAATTAATTGAACAAATTATATTTCACAAAAAATCGCGGTGTTACACCAATGAACTAAGTATGATTCCTTTATTTATATTATATCTAATAAGACTTTATAAACAATGTAAAATATAATTTATCTATATAAAAAATGTATAAGAAAAAGATGTATAAAATTAAAATTCATTACTTTCACACTTAATCCAAAAAATGAAGTTCCTCATAAAGTTAAAACAAATTCACCCAAATATAATTTTTATATTTAGATATGAAAAATGATGTTGAATTTGTGAAATAAAAAATTTTATATTTTAAAAAAGTAATATTTAAAATGGGTTATATATTAAAATGAGTTAAAATTATCTATTATAAAAATTGATATTTTATTCATAAAATTTGATTTATAGTTATCTTATACCTATCAAATCAATTTTATGTGTAAAAATATTTTATTTAATATAAAATATATAAATTTAATTTTAATAAATGCTCAAAATTTAATTTTTAAAATTTATTGAGAAATTTTTTTTGTACAATGAAAAAAATATTCCTAGAAAAGTAATTTATTTATTTTTAAATAGTTCATTTATTTTAATCTACTAATTTATTACCAAATGATTCATTTTCTATAAAATAATAAATCATATATTTTAAATTTAGTTAATTCTATTCATGATTTTCATTCTAGTTGATAGTTGGTATCTACAATAGTATTTTAGTAATAATTTAAATAATATATTTTGGTTCGGTAATGTAACACCCCAAGATTCTACGGTACACTTATCTTTGAATAATGTTATAGCGTGTGTTGTACGCAACATCGAGTTCTAACACACCACAACCAATCAAACTAGTCGTTATGAATATTTATACCTACTTTTTGAAATTATATATATTTTATATTTCAAAATGGACTTCATTTTTGGTTTCCAAATATCGAAATTATCCTAAGATGATTTTTTGGTATTTTTCTGAGAACATCTAATTTTTATGAATAGTGAAAAATACTTAAAAACAGCTTTTTTAATCAAAATAATTTATAGTGGTAAATTATAATATTGAGTGGTTTTAAAGTATAATTATAATATATTTTTACTATTTTATCCAATGGTGTTCATTAGAATTAATTTCACTTTGATATTGGACATAAACAATTGTCAATATTTTGGTATATATTGTTTCTTAAAAACACGCTATTTGTTGAGACAGTGGGAATTAATTATAAAATTAATTAATGCAACTTATTTTTTTGGAATTTTTTAAAATAGACATCATTTTTGAATTCGGAATATCAATTATAGCTTAGGATGAAATTCTGGCATTGTTCTGAAAAACTTCAATTTTTGATGAATAGTGAAACTACTAAGTGGTTGTTAAAAAAAACTGAATTTTACATAAAACATAATTTTACCGCTTCTGTGAATGGAATTTCAAAAATCCGAGAGACGCGATTAATATCAAGAAGTGAAATGTGGTTCAATGAGATGAAAATAATTTTTGGTGAATAGTAACTTTTTACTTTTATTTACCACGGTTAAAAGTAAATAGGGTAATTAAGGGAATATATTATATTAATATTACCCTAAAACATGTCCTAATTCTATTGGACAAATGTATCTCGACCAAAAACAACCTTAGGAATAAAATATTATCATTTAGGTCCACTTGGATTAGATGAGGACATTTATTATTATTTAATTCAAAGAAGAGTTAAAAGAGTTAAAATCAAAGTTTATTTACTAAAACATTTTTAATATATGGGTATACATAAGAGAAATTCGATTGTAAATATTCCGTAGAAAGATAATAATATTTCATACATAATTATATTTTATTTATAATTTTTAGACATTAAATAAGTTAATTTATTTATGACACAATAATGATGCAGTAATTACGATGATAGTGAAAAATTAAAATACTTGATATTATAAATACCCAAATAAATATAATTTGAGACTTTTAATGAATTAAACTAATTTTATAGGATTATATGACATATTAGAATTGATTTAATGGACTTTTTTTGAAGTAATAATTCTGTTATGAGTTTCACAAAAATCAACTATTGAATAGTGTCAAAATTGACATAAAAGAGTTTTTAAAAACAATATTATACTTCACACCTTCAAATCCTTTTGGTTCGGCCAAATTCTTCCCAAATACTCTCCCAACTTCCATAAATAAAACCTAGAGTCCTTAGTTTGACCATAATGCCAACCTAAGGAGCCATTTTGATCAAATCAAAAGGAAGAACCCGAAGAAGAGGTAATGATTTCACCAGCCTTTTCCATGTTCCTTTCTACTTCCACTTCTTCTTCCTTTGTTATTACCATTCTAAAATAATAACTCCAGTATCATATATATACTAGTGATGTCATTATAAATATGCTACAGCAATATTCAGTATTCTATCCACCCTTTGAATAACATGTCACCATACGTGCGTACGTACGGCTTACCGTCTCCACGTCATGGTGTAATTGTTATTCAATATATTATTATTTGGATGGGTATAATAATGATGTGTAACTCAAGTAAATAATAAATATAACATGTTAATTATTCTGTATATATGATACACCATCCATTTATAGATTATTTTAATATCAAAAGAATGATATTGTCGCTCGTGCGTACGTACAGACTACCGTCTCCACGAACGTGATGAGATTCATTCTCCATCGTATCCATTTAAGTATAATTATCATTTTATGATTTAAAAATAATGTTTAAGGACTTGATATCATTCTGGATATGAATAATATACAACCTATCCATTACAAACTTGGCTTACGTAACAAAACATATAAAATAAAACGAGTAAGTTAACACCCGAAACAACGATAATACTAAGATGTTTTTAACAAATCAATGTTAAAAGATCATATATGATATCATATTAATGTATATGATTCTTGCATAATTTAATAACAATAATTTCTCCATTATACAGGAGGTTAACCTACCCCAACCAAGGAAAAGTACAAGGTAAGGGTTTATTTCACAGTCTCTTCATTATCCGAGGTTGTTTATACGTAATAATCTACTGGGATCTCTTTATCATCCACATCCATGTTTCTTAAAAATGAATTTCAAAACATTTTACTATTTACTAGAATATGGGTTAAAGTAATTTATACCCTTGTTTTACTTTTTATAAGAGGTTTATAAAGGAATATTTCTATTGTTTTTCAAACAAGGTTCTTTTTAACCTTTTCGACATAATTAAGGTAAGAATGTTTTTTTAACATATACGGCGGGTGCGGCTATTTTTCGCCGTTATAAAATCTTCGAATCTTCCCTTAAAAGATTATAAGAATATTTTCAAATAAAATGTTTTATTTTATAAATATATGACTCTTAAATGATTTCAAAATATAAAGAGATATTTCTTTAAAAAGAATTTTGATTTCATCTATGTCAACATCCTTTGATGGAATTTACACTTATTTAAAGTTGATTTATTATGATACAAAACTTTTATATTGTATTGAAGGTTTTGTGATATGTTTGACTATGGATGTGCTATTTTTATACCATTCATGGTTTATGGTGAAATTATTGACATTTTGTATGCTAGTTTTAATACGAATGTTTATGTTATGTTTAAACCTTTTCATATGGGAATGCATTGGACTTAATATGTGGCGGGTGGAGCCCGCTATAGCTCCTCGATGCATCGGTAGGTCTCATGAGACAAATTAGTGTCTTGGAAGAAGGCCCTGGAAAAATCTTATTTGTAGTCTTGGAACGAGGCCTTGGCTATGTGGTTATGATAATCTGGAATTATGCATTCCATTATTATGAAAGTGGTTATTGATATTGCATGTGATTATTCGATTAGTAGAATATCCACGTGAATAAGTAAATTGAATTATTTCATTTTATTTTTTCCACACAATGTTGAAGTTCTAGTTTAAAAGGCTTTTGTTTTAGTTATACATTACCATAAATGTTTATTCTTATTTATGAAAGTTTCCGCTATATTGTTATCCTTACTGGTAATTTGAGCTCACCCCTTTTCTATGTTTTATTTTTCCCAGGATGTGAATAAGTAAATTATGAATGACCAGTAAGGATATTATGATGGGATAATAGTGTGGATTATGAGGACAATATGTTGTTGTAGTAGTTTTTTACTTCATGATATAATGTAAAACTTTATGAATATATCTAGTGTTTCCAAGGCTACTAAACCAATCAGTCTTTCGAGATTTGATCTTTCTTGTGATCATGCCAATGTTATGTAATAATGCACCGACTCTGGGTAACTGGGTTCGAGGGGTTACAGTTGGTATCAGAGGAAGTTTAGTACAAACATTGGAAGTTAGATTTAGATAAACTCTGATTAGAGCACGTAGACCTAAGATGAACTTTGAGTATAAGTATATAAGAACTTCCTATAATTTTGGTGTTGTAGATATTTTTTGAGTTTTCTGAGCAATACATCCCTGTCTGGATACGAGCAGGTAGAGGCGTCTCTGGCACAAATGTACGTAGGGGTAAAACCCGAAAACACCGCTTTGAGCTAGACTCGAACGAGAACTGGTGCACGACAACGGGCCTTTCTTCACTCTTGGTTACGACACTCCTGGGGGATATGCTTAGGATAACTCTCATTTTCTTTACAAATCATTTTGAAGGGTTTATGAGTATATACTTAATCAAGGAAATCATTTTTATGATTATGGATTATATCCATAAATAGTTCAATTTATGTTAAGTGTTGTATAAGTATGGGATTATGTATTTTGATTCATAAACTGATCTAGTTTATGCCATTGTTTAGAAATGGCTCCTAGTGGATGAAATCGAAACCGTATCAATGCACGCACTCTATGTAGGGATTTCCCTCCTACTCAAGATAGTTATAGTGGAGCTGGTGATGCAACTGGTGCTGATCAGCTAATCACCATACTAGGACAACTCACTTAGGTTATGAATAATAACCTTACCTGTATGGAGCACCCTGATCCGTAGTGTGGAGGATCAATGTTAGATTGATTCATGATGAAACAACAACCAACGTTCAATGGGAGTACAAATCCCTTAGTAGATGAGCAATGGATATTTTCCCTAGAGAAAATATTTCAGGCTATGGGGAGTAGTGAAAGGGAAAAAGTTATCATGGCAGTTTACCGCCACACTGGAGATGCTGATCAATGGTGGTAATTGATTCAAAATAAGAAGGAAGATGATGAATTATCAAATATGGAATGGATGAAGTTCAAAGATCTATTTTTAGAAAAATACTTTCCTCGCGACCATCGAGCAGATATGGAAAGGCAATTTCTGAGTCTGAGATAGAAGTAGGATGATAATGTCACAAAGTATGAGGATAACTTTACGAGGTTAGAAAGGTATGCTGGAGATTATATACATAACCCAAGATGTAAGATTGATCGTTTCTTTGATGGGTTAAAACCATTTCTCCGTCGAGAATTAATATCACAATCCTTCTCGTCGTACGAAGACATTGTCTCATGTGCTATCAAGACCGAAAAGAAATTCTCTAAGTCTTATGACTATAAAGAAAAGCAAGAGAAGAAGAGGCCTACTGATCAATCTGGGAATGGAAATAAGGGGAAGAAGGGAAAGGTTGAATATCCATCCTGTGGTAAATGTGGTAAGAAACACCCCGGTACTTGCTTGAAGGGAACAAGAGTCTGTTACAAGTGTGGTGAAAAAGGCCACCAAACTCGTGATTGAAAAGGGAAGAAGAAAGCTACCAATGTTAAGTGCTACAATTGAAGGTAGATGGGGAATTATGCAAATGAATGTCCTAAGAGTCAGAAGAACTTATCTCAGAAAAGGCCAAGGGATCAAGGCCAAGCTTATGCTATCACTACTGCTAAGGTAGAAGCTCCGAAAGACATGGTGGCAGGTAATTTAATGGTTTCCTCAAGTTTAGAAAATGCATTATTTGATTCTGGATCATCGCATTGTTTCATATCTTCCCAGTTTTCTAAGAAAATTAGATATTTCCAATTTAATTTAACAAGGGAGTTGTGAGTTAAAACTCCTAAGGGAAGTATCATTGCAACAAAGTTTTGTGAATCAGTCCCCATTAGAGCACATAAATGTTCTTTATCCGCTGATCTCATTGTCATACCTATGATTGAGTTTGATATAATCCTCGGTATGGATTGGCTTTCAGATTATGATGCCAAGATTTATTGTAAGAAGAAAGAGGTTACGATTCTTGATGATGATGATAAGGAACACCTTATCTTTAGAGCAAAATCCTAACCACCTAATTCTTATCTAGATCCACCCCCAGTACCTCAACTAAATTTAATTATTGGGGAGGAAGAGAATAAAATAACTGTGGGTGAGGAAAGTAATGTTCAAATAGAGGATGTACCTGTTGAGAAATAATTTGTAGATGTATTTCTAGAAGATTTACCTGGACATCCTACAGAATGAGAAGTTGAGTTTTCCATTGATTTAATTCCTGGATCAAGGCATATATCGAAGACCCCTTATAGAATGGCCACTGTAGAATTAGTTGAACTAAAGAAAAAACTAGAGGAATTGAGTAATAAAGGATTTATTTTCCCTAGTGTTTCTCTATTGGGATCCCCTGTTCTTTTTGATAAAAAAAAAGATGGATCTATGAGGTTATGTATTGACTACAGGGAGATCAATGCTATAACGATAAAGAACAAGTATCCCCTACCTCGCATTGATGATATATTTGACCAACTACATGGAGATGAATACTTTTTAAAGATTGACCTTCGATCTATATACCATCAGTTGTGTGTGAAGAAGGAAGACATTATGAAGACAACATTTCGAACCAGGTACGGGCATTATGAGTTTACTATAATGCCTTTTGGATTGACTAATTCACCCTCTGTATTCATGGATCTGATGAATAGAGTTTTCAAGGAGTGTCTCGATGAATTTGTGGTGGTATTTATTGATGATATCTTGGTATACTCAAAAAGCTATGAAGATCATGAAAATCACTTGCGCATTATCTTGAAGACTTTGAGAAGACATGAATTATATGAGAAGTTTAGCAAGTGTGAATTCTGGCTTCAGGAGATTTCTTTTCTTGGCCATATTGTCTATAAAGATGGAATCTCTATTGATCCTTCTAAGACTAAGGCAATCCAAGAATGGCCAGCACTGACGAAGATAACTGAGGTACGTAGTTTTATTGGTTTAGCAGGTTATTATCGATGTTTCGTCCAGAATTTTTCCCGATTGGCTAGCCCATTAACGAAGCTCACACATAAAGGGGTTAAATTTGTTTGGACAAAAATTTTGTGAAGAATGTTTCGAAGAACTAAATAGAAGATTAGTCAATACTTCTATATTGACTCTACCATCGAGGAATGATGGGTTCATTATTTATAGTGATGCATCGAAGAAAGGACTTGGTTGTGTCCTTATACAGAATGATAGGGTTATTGCCTATGCATCACAAAATTTTAAAATTCATGAACAAAACTATCCTACTCATGATCTCGAGTTAGCAGCTGTGATCTTTTCTTTGAAGATATGGAGGCACTACCTATATGGTGAAAAATGTGAGATTTATACTGATCAAAAGAGTTTGATGTATATTTTCTGACAAAAATAACTCAACATGAGGCAAAGGAGATGGCTTGAACTACTCTAGGATTATGATGTCATGATACACTACCACCCAGGGAAGGCAAACCAGGTGGAAAATGCTTTGTGCATAAAAATCATGGAGTTTTGAACAATATGAGAATTGAAAGGGATCCAATTTTCATGGATCTAGTGAAGATGGACATGGGAATAACGAGGGAAGGTGAAACATCAATGCTTTTTCAAATGGTTGCCAAAAAATCTTTACTAGAAAGGATTAAGATTTCTCAGACCGATGATGAAGAATTTCAAAAGAAGATTAAATCTATGAATGATGGGAGACTGAGATACTTTGTGTATGAAGATGGAATTTTGAAATTCGGGAAGAGACTTTGTGTTCCCGATATACCTGATCTAAAAAGGGAATTGCGGGATGATGCTCATAGTTCCAATTTCTCTATACACCCTGGGAGCACCAAAATGTATAGAGATTTGAAGGAACATTTTTGGTGGGACAACATGAAGAGGGAGATTGCTGATTTTGTGTCAAGATGTATGGTTTGTCAATAAGTGAAAGCTGGAAGGCAACAGCCTGGAAGAGTCATCCAAACTCTTCCCATACCAGAGTGGAAATGGGACAATATTACGATGGACTTTGTCATGGGGCTACCAAAGACTCCTAGAAGGAACGATGCAATATTGGTTATGGTTGATCATCTTACCAGGTCATCACATTTTCTTGCTATAAGAGAAGATCTACCACTGAAACGTCTAGCAAGACTATATATTAATGAAGTTTTGAGACTTCATGGAGTACCCATATCGATTGTTTCTGATCGTGATCCCCGTTTTACTTCAAGATTCTGTAAGAGTCTTCAGAAATTCCAGGATACTGAACTTCATTTGAGCAATGCCTACCACCCTCAGATAGACAGACAATCAGAACGGACTATTCAAATCTTAGAAGACATGTTGAGATCCTGCTCACTTGACTTTCAGGGTATGTGGGATCAGTATTTACCTCTGGTAGAATTTTCCCATAACAATAGCTTCCATTCGAGTATTCAGATGGCACCATATGAAGAGTTATATGGAAAGAGATTTCACACACCAACTTGTTGGGATGACGTTGTTGAAAGAAAACTTGTAGTTCTAGAACTAGTGGAGGAAACGATGGAAAAGGTGAAGGTAATCCAAAATCACATCAAAGCATCTCAAAGTAGGCAGAAGAGCAATGCCGATAATCGAAGGAAGGATTTGGAATTTCAAGTCGGTGATCATGTTTTCCTGAAGGTATTTCCATGGAAGGGAGTCATATGTTTTGGTAAGAAAGGTAAATTGAGTCCCAGGTACATCAGACCTTTCGAAATTCTAGAACGAATTGGGGCTGTACCTTACCGATTGGCAATGACGCCAAGTCTCTCCAAAGTTCACGATGTGTTCCACGTATCTCTGTTGAGGAAATACATGCCTGGCCCAACGCATGTAATCACTTACGAGGAATTAGAACTGGAACCCGAACTGTCTTATTGCGAAGAGACCGTCAGGATTTTTGATACGAGAGAACAAGTACTGAGAAACCGGATGACACGTCTGGTAAAAGTTTTGTGGAGAAACCATAAGATGGAAGAGGCAACGTGGGAACCCGAGGAACTTATGATGAAGAACCACCCGAGTCATTTCATGTGGTAGTATTCTAGAAATTTCGAGGAAGAAATTATTTTAAGGAGGGGATAATGTAACACCCCAAGCTTTTACGGTACACTTCTCTTTGAATAATGCGATAGCATGTGTTGTACGCAACATCGAGTTCTAACACCCCACAACCAATCAAACTAGCCATTATGAATAGTAATACCTACTTTTTTAAATTATATATATTTTATATTTCAAAATGGACTTCATTATTGGTTTTCGAATATTGAAATTACCCTAAGATGATTTTTTGGTAATTTTCTGAGAACTTCTAATTTTTATGAATAGTGAAAAATACTTAAAAAAAACTTTTTTAATCAAAATAATTTATAGTGATAAATTATATTATTGAGTGGTTTTAAATTATAATTAGAATATATTTTTAACATTTTATCCAATGGTGTTCATTAGAATTAATTTCACTTTGAAATTGGACCTAAACAATTGTCAATCTTTTGGTATATATTGTTTCTTAAAAAGACGCTATTTGTTGTGACAGCGGGAATTAATTATAAAATTAATTAATGCAACTTATATGTTTGGAATTTTGTAAAATAGGCATTATTTTTGAATTCCTAATATCAATTATAGCTTCGGGTGAAATTTTGGCATTGTTCTAAAAAACATCAATTTAAGATGAATAGTGAAACTACTAAGTGGTTGTTAAAAAAAACCGAATTTTTCATAAAACTTAATTTTACTGCTTCTGTGAATGGAATTTTGAAAATCCGAGAGACACAGTTAATATCAAGAAGTGAAATGTGGTTCAATGAGATGAAAATAATTTTTGGTGAATAGTAACTTATTACTTTTATTTACCACGGTTAAAAGTAAATAGGGTAATTAAGGGTAAAAATGATATTAATATTACCCTAACACATGTCCTAATTCTATTGGACAAGTTTATCTCGACCAAAAATAACCTTAGGAATAAAATATTATCATTTAGGTCCACTTGGATTAGATTAGGACATTTATTATTATTTAATTCAAAGAAGAGTTAAAAGAGTTAAAATCAATGTTTATTTACTAAAACATTTTTAATATAGGGTTATACATTAGAGAAATTATATTTTAAATATTAATTAGAAAGGAAATATGATTTCATACATAATTATATTTTATTTATAATTTTTAGACATTAAATAATTTAATTTATTTATGACACAATGATGATGCAGTAATTACGATAAGAGTGAAAAATTAAAATAATTCATATTATAAATATCCAAATAAATATAATTTGAGACTTTTAATGAGTTAAAATAATTTTCTAGGATAATATGACATATTAGGATTGATTTAATTGACTTTGTTCGAAGTAATAATTCTGTTATGAGTTTCAAAAAAATCAACTGTTGAATAGTGTCAAAATTGACATAAAAGAGTTTTTAAACAAAATATAATATTATTAATTGATATTAAATTCCTAGAAATATAAGGTTCTTCCAAGAGACATATATCATGATAGTTTCATCATTAATGGACCACTTGGAGGTCGCTTGGATGTATATGGTATGTTTATTAACCATATAATATAAAAATACAAAAAGACATTGTAAAAGTGAAACTAATTAACTTAGAGTTAATATTTAAAGATAAGGTTAATATAATGACCCAAGCATGTGTAAATTCTATTGGTTGAGTGCTTTTCGACCTATCCCCACCTTGAAATTTAAATAATCAACTTTAAATCCATTATAAACCTAATATGAATTTAATATAAATTAATATTTCTAGCTTTTCCAAAGGTGCCCCTCACCCCTCTTATAAAAGGGCACTCCTCCTTCTCATTTATTCACACCTTCAAAGCCTTATGGTTCGGCCAAACTCTGCCCAAATACTCTCCAAACTTCCCTTACTACATCCTATAGGCCTTAGTTTGATCAGAATGCCAACCTAAGGATCCCTTTTGATCAAATCAAAAGGAAGAACCCAAAGAAGAGGTAATGATTTCACCACCCTTTTCCAGGTTCCTTTCTTCTTCCACTTCTTCTTACTTTGTTATTACCATTCTAAAATAATAAATACAGTATCATATATATACTGTGATTTTATTATAAATATGGTACAACCATATTCAGTATTCTATCCACCCTTTGAATTACATGTCAACATACGTGCGTACGTACGACTTACCGTCTCCACGTCGTGGTGTAATTGTTATTCAATATATTATTATTTGGATGGGTATAATAATGATGTGTAACTCATGTACATAATAAATATAACATGTTAATGATTCTGTATATATGATATACCATCCATTTATATATTATTTTAATATCAAAAGAACGATATTGTCGCTTGTGCGTACGTACGAACTACCGTCTCCACGAACGCGATGAGATTCATTCTCCATCTTATCCATTCAAGTATAATTATCATTTGATGATTTAAAAATGATGTTTAAGGACTTGATATCATTATGGATATGAATAATATACAACCTATCCATTACAAACATGGCTTACATAACAAAACATATAAAATAAAATGAGTAAGTTAACACCTGAAACAACGATAATACCAAGATATTATTAACAAATGAATGTTAAAAGATCATATATGATATCATATTAATGTATATGATTATTTTATAATTTAATAACAATTATTTCACCATTATACAGGAGGTTAACCTACCCCAAGCAAGGAAAAGTAAAAGGTAAGGGTTTATTTTACAATCTCTTCATTATCCGAGGTTGTTTATACGTAATAATCTACTGGGATCTCTTTATCATCCACATCCATGTTTCTTAAAAATGAATTTAAAAACATTTTTACTATTTACAAGAATATGGGTTAAAGTCATTTATACCTTTTTTTGACTTTTTATAAGAGGTTTATAAAGGAATTTTTCCATTGTTCTCCAAATAAGGTGCTTTTTAACCTTTTTGACAGAATTATGGTAAGAATGTTTTTGAACTTATACGGTGGGTGCGGCTATTTTTCACCGTTATAAAATCTTCGAAGCTTCCCTTACAATATTATAAGAATATTTTAAAATAAAATGTTTTATTTTATAAATATATGACTCTTAAATGATTTCAAAATAGAAATAGATATTTCATTAAAAAGAATTTTGATTTCATCTATGTCAACATCCTTTGATGGATTTTACGCTTATTTAAAGTTGATTTATTATGATACAAAACTTATATATTATATTGAAGGTTTTGTGATATGTTTGACTGTGGATGTTCTATTTTTATACCATTCATGGTTTATGGTGAAATTATTTACATTTCATATGCTAGTTTTAATAAAAATGTTTATGTTATGTTTAAACATTTTCATATGGGAACGCATTGGACTTAATATGTGATGAGTGGAGCCCGCTATAGCCTCTCGATGCACCAGTAGGTCTCATGAGACAAACTAGTGTCTTGGAACAAGGCCCTGGAAAAATCCTATTTGTAGTCTTGGCACAAGGCCTTGGCTATGTGGTTATGATAGTCTGGCATTATGCATTCCATCATTATGAAAGTGGTTATTGATATTGCATGTGATTATTCTATTATTAGAATATCCATGTGAATAAGTAAATGGAATTATTTCATTTCATTTTTTCCATACAATGTTGAAGTTCATGTTTAAAAGGCTTTTTTAGTTATACATTTCCTTAAATGTTTATTCTTATTTATGAATGTTTCCGCTATATTGTTATCCTTACTGGGCATTTGAGCTCACCCCTTTTCTATGTTTTATTTTTCCCAGGATGTGAATAAGTAAATTATGAATGACTAGAAGGGATATTATGAGGGGATAATAGTGTGGATTATGGAGACAATATGTTGTTGTAGTAGTTTTTCACTTCATGATATAATGTAAAACTTTATGAATATATCTAGTGTTTCCAAGGATACTAAACCAATCGGTCTTTCGAGATTTGATCTTTCTTGTGATCATGCCAATGTTTTGTAATAATGCATCGACTCTAGGTAACTGGGGTCGGGGCATTACAGTTAAAACTTGACCATTCATTTTATGAATGATATTGATGGGACTAGTTGTTGACTGTAATACAATTCATAAATAGTACTGCATGTTCCAAAATATAATATAATTGTTTCATGTGGTGAATGATTAACATGGTGTTTGATATAATTCAATCCAAAATTTTATATTATAAATATTAAAAAATGTATATTCAGTGTGTCGTGAAGTGAAAAATATTAAATGATTAAAAGAAATAAAAATATTTTACAGAATATCATGGTGTTACATCTCATTATTATAAGGTCATGGTTTACAAACTTCATGATCATATAGGAAACTCAGGCCCTAGAACATATATTTATCAAGAACCCAGTTTTTATTCAATCATGACTTTATAGATTCATTTATCATTGGATCCAACTATGGGAAGTCTAAGGAATACACTTATAACAGTCTATAAAATTAATTCAATAATAAATTAAAACATTTTCCAATGATGCATCCATTTTCATTTATCCTGTATTTTAGATTATTGTCATCCAATCGAATTATCATAATTCTCATTATTTTTAAGTTTCATTAATCTCATAGAAGTTCGTTTTCGAATTACACAAGCTCATTACATCAATTTGGTAATAATAAAATTAAACAATACACTATATTATTAACATGACTGTTCATTTATAATACTAAATAAAATTAGTTTTCAATTAATTTGGGGTTTACATTTTTTACCAATTACAACATTATAATCCATGCATAAGAATATAATAACAGGAATAGCTGATATATCACACTATCAGGAAAATAATGAGGTAAATCACTATCATGGTAAAATGGACAAACATGTGATTGATCCAAACCATTTTATTATTAATCTAGGTAATCCATTATTAGGTTAATTTCATTTACATCTATAGGGAAAAACCAATATTAGTATACGATTACACATAAAAAAATCGATAAACAATGACTCCCCATCTTCAAAGGTGTCAATGTTTGTCACACGATAATAAACCAATATTACATATCAATCTCACCTCTCCAATAAAAAGTTTCACAAATCCTAAGATGATGTGAGACAAAAAATAGCCAAAAAAAGGGAAACTCCATTACAACCACATGAGATTATCCATCATCGCATGGTATGTAGAAGTGGGGGGGGGGGAATATAATAAATGACGAAGGAACCACAATAAATAGAGATTTAAATCACTTTTGATTACAATAGATCGAATACTAGAACATAATGATTGATCCCCATTTAACGAATCCCAAATAAAAAATATAGGTTTATTGGATCTCCAGGAATTGGGGGAATGTCATAGGTTTTGAAAAAAACATAAGGCACTCTATATATTGTTTAATGTACAAAACTTGAAATTTTATCAATTTTTAAGAAATACACATCTTATAAATGTTAGGTTTTGGATATCACAAAAAACACATGTCTTATAAATGTTATATCCTTATTATTTACTTTCTTTCATACACCCCATGAATCAGGCTTGACAATCCTTTAACATCACATATATGGTGTGAAACACTTAGATTCCTTACATTCTTCCAACATAAATCTCTGTGTTTCTAAACACCTATAGACTCAATATATTCCTTCTACACATACCATGTACTTCAAAATCTTGAAAAGGGTTGTATTTCATGGATTTGAGACCTAACATTTGATTCATCTCTTACATTATTCATTATTGAGATAAAAAACCATCCATAGAGAGGTGAAATGGGATGTCTAAATAGCCATCCTATGAGACACCTCTCAAGGATCTCACCATTTAATGAGATCAACCACCTCAGTTAGAGGACATATGATAAAAACCATAAAAAAATAAAAAAACCCTCTTAAATACTATCCTCTAATATATACCTCTCAAAATAGAGTAAATACCCCATAAGAAACAAGGGGAAACCAACATAAAAATTATAAAGTTCAATGTCGAAGATGGGAACAATTATAACGGATGATATTAACATCAATAATATGGTTTATGTAGTGTTAATATGTTACTCACATTCCCATGTACTCTCTTCTACACTACTGTATTTCTAGAAGATGCGATCCAAGGGAATAACATGCATACACAACTCCTTTTTCTTGTGGTCCTTGATCTCAATAGGCTACTCCTCAATAGTTTCATCATCAATCATATTTATCCCAACCCAATTGATGACATAATAGATTTCTTTAAGATAATGAAATGTTTGTGATAAGAGAAAAAAAATGTATCTTTCCCATATATAGGAGACGTTCAATCTAATACACCATATACAAAAAAATGATCCGACACCTCTATAAGAATAATAAACAAGGGATAAAACAAACTCCTATGGCCAAAACATTAGTTCCCATGGCGATGAGTCTCATTTTAGAACAAATTATCTCCAAAACTAAACTTTTTAGGTATTCTACTTTAAATTTCATTGTATTTTTAATGATCTAGTGCTCCCATCATGCTCTATTGAATTAACAATATCATATCTATCTTATTTTTTACAATTTCCAGTCCTTTAATTATTACCTCACAAATCCCAGTCATAAACAACTAAAAATAACAACCTCAGCCATAAAAATTATTAAATGGAAGAATAATAATGGTAAAGTGGGACCTATTATTATATTAAAACAACACCATAGGAATGTACCTCATAAAAAACCATATAATTCAATTAAAAAAGGATGAGACTTATCATAAACTGCCTAGATGGACCGATCCTTTAGACCAACCATATTTGAATAAAAAATAGTGCTAGGAAACAACTATGAACCCAAATAGTATTGGATACTTCTCCAAACATCATATTTTACTAATGGATCCTGATCAGAGATGATAATACTAAAGACTCTGTGGTGTTTCCCCACATACTCTAGATATGTCCAAAAAGAACCTCCTCTAAACTCAACAATATGATCTCTATAATGTGGGATGATATAACCAAATGACCCTTTATAACACATAAAGAATAATAGCCTACATGAGCTTGAGGGTTACCAGTAATATATCATATTGAGATGACCAACCACTTATACTAGAAAACATCTAATGGATTAAGAAATTGACATAGAAGATGGAGCTGAAACTACACATTCTAGTAGACCAAACATCATCAAACATGCTTTGTAACTTCTTTCTTCAATGCAAGCCACCATAATTGACCACTAAATGCTTGGTACATCATTTTAAGGTTGATAGGTATATGTAATGGTAAACTATGGAACTCATTGAAATCCATATCAAGAATATATTTTGGAATAAAATTCCATCCCCCAAACAAAATCTAGTGTTTTCTTTCTCCAGACCAACCATGAAAGGAATCACCAAAACCTATTTAGTCCCTCCAAACCTCTACCTCAGAATCACCAAAATCGGACTACTCTAACTATAACACGATAGATTATTACACTTTTATCTATAAAATACACCCCGATCAACCAACCTATGTTATATATTTATGTATTACTAAGAGTTTTATCATCACTCTCTAGGAATACCAATATTCATGCATGACATCACTACCTTACTCCATACTCATTCCATTAACTACAAAATATCACTTTCCATAAATATAATAAATCATGAAGTCATAATACCAATGAATACATATCACTAACACTGAAATATATTAATGTCATAATGGTATTATACATTCATTATTCACTTATGATTATTAAAGTCCACAAAGATCCCATCTATGAGATAACTTCACCGCAATATAAAATTATAAAAAACTGATGTAAACTCTAGATCATGGGAAGCATAGTTACACTTATGATTATGTAACTGATTAGACCCACTATGAATATCTAATCTATACTACTATAGAACATAACCTAATCAATAATGTGAATCATCCTAAAAAACCTAAAACTTAAATCCTTCTACTATATAACTATGTATTGATGTACTAAAGACAATCTCCTTCATTTACTCAAAAGATGTCTAAAACTGATCTGTCCCCAATAATCCCTTCTCCTTCTAGATGAAGGCTATTTTACTAGTCAATACTCGAGATAAATTATTTAAAGACATAATATAATAGTTTAAAATACCAAGGAAACACCACACCACTACCACATCCATGGCAGTTTCCTATTGAAAAATCATCCCTAGCTTTATTGTATTATAGAAACTCACCAACGGGGTACCACATGCCCCTAGAGAAAATAAATCCCTAGACCAAAAAACATATAAAAATTGTCCAAAATAAATTCTAAATATGATAAACTTCCAAAATGGAATGAAGATTCTCTACATTCTCATCCCCATATGTCAATCTCCCAAAGATGTTGTCTGTGAAAACCTCACAAGAACATATCTAGGAATGAATTTAGAAATATGATCATCAACCCCATGAACAATAATTGTAAGTCCCTAACCCTAAAAAATACATAATCTTGAGTTCAATCAATAATTCACATTGAGGAACTTTTTAGGTTTATTTTTTTATAGAATTATTCCATAATTATTATATAATAACTAAAATATTACAATGTAGGCTATTCTACTCACTATCCATTTTTCACAAAATAAAACTTTTTAAAATAAAAAATGAATTCATTCCATGATAATTTTTTTGAATTATTAATTCCTCTTAACAAACCATATAACCTATGAAAAACATTTTTAAAAATTGTTATGAGCATAAAAAGCTCATTAAGGTATATGACATAAAGAATCACAATGTTGGTACATTAATATTTTATAACTCCTTAAAACATTTTCAAGAAATAATATTTTTCATCCAAAAAACATAAAATAATTAACTTAACTCCTGAAATAAAATAATTCATATAAAACATCATATAAATCATAAAACATACTGGAAACTTGTTGCATCGCTATCATGCATAAATTGTAGCTTTCACAGATACAAAGGGAGTATCCTTCATGGTTACGTTTGGAATACCCATCAATGTATATTCCCTAAATATATTATGAGAATCCATATAATTTAATAATGAAAAATTCATTAGAGAGATATCATAGGCTCACCCACTACTAGTTTTTCATGGAACCAGACATATACATAAACAATGTCCATGAACTATAACTCAATCACAACACATAAAACAATCTTAAAATAAAATAAAATTTCTACTTTGAAATCAAAATTCATCATTACATGCCACATAGTGGTAAAATAAAAATCCTTATTTTTAAATAAAATATTAATCATTTAATGTAAAAATGAATAAAAAATAGCAACAAGAGAGAATGAAATTATATTAATGGTGTATATGTTAACAAACATTCCAAATCCATTTTTAAAACACAATTAAAACATTTAAAAATAATATTGTTGAATCAAGGTTTTACAAAACACATTAAATGATTTTAAATTAGTTAAAATTATAATAAAATATAGGTCATAATAAAAAATTCAAAAATCTATTTTTAAAATATTGAAATTAATAAGAATGATTCATTAAAATAAATCATTAAAACATTTAGATAGGTGTTTAGTTAAATAGTAATTTACTATTTTTATCATCTAAAGAATAAACCACATGAAAGTAGAAAAGTATTTAAACACTAAATAACAAGATTATAGATATAATATTGATGAGAAATGTCAAAGGGTATTATTATACAATTTCTAAAGGAATAAAGGAGAATATCATCAATAAATGTCTTAATGAAAGAAGATTGCAACGAACTCCCTTACAACTTGAGAAACAATTAAATATAAACAAATAAATAATATCATTAAACAAAACATTGAATATCATTATTATTTAGATATTTTTGATACATTAATTCAAAGGGAATTATATACACCATATAAAATTTAATTGGTTCATAACAACAAATAAGTCTCAATGGAATGTAAATTGAGGCAAAATCCCTTACCATGAGTCCGACTCATCGTATATAATTTTTATATTCACAAATAATAAAAATAAGTTAATTTATAATTTATTGAGACCGTTTTTGATGTTTATTTTTTATATTATATAACATTTTACAATGTTATAAAAATTACATAATTATATATGTTCGTATATGATGTTTTCTCAATATTCGGGACTTGATCAAGAAATAAACTTGTTATGATATCAATTTTCCATGTGGTTATAAGAAAGTAACATCCATAGTAATAATAAAGAAATTATTATAATATTTATTCATAAATTATACATTGAAATCAAATAATTAATTATTTTTATGAAAAAGGAAGAACATTATAATCATAAAGACGGTAGGGCGTACGTACGCTTGAGTACCATTTTTCATTTTTAATTAATCGTTATTGATATAAGGTTTGCACAATATTATCATTAAAGAATTATCGTAAAATCATAAATATAATATTAATCATTTGAATTCACTTATATATATCATACAATATATGTAATGAATAAAAACGAGTTGCATCGCTTCATGGAGGTGATAGTCCACACGTAAGCCCGAACAACTTTATCATTTTTATATGCATGGAAAGTAAGAAAATTAGTGATATATTATTATATTATAGAGATTAATATGGAAATAATATCACATTTGATATTTAATTCCATCATTATAATTGTTTTTTTGAAAAACTAGATATCATTAATGACGAATATCAGCAGACATACAAATGAAAAGCCACAAAGGAAAATTGTCCAGCCAGAGCTGGTTGGCCTCAAAGGGGCCTGATGTTCCCAACTGGTGGGCTGCATTGTTGCCTTATCTTTTGGAAAAGGAGAAGGTGCAGAATGAAAAGAATTGGCAGAGTGAGATAATTCTCTTGATAATGAGACCAAAAGACTGGAGTTCGCCATTGTTGTGGTTAATGGCATCGATCACAGTGAGGTAGTTCGATTCGATGGAAATATCAACCCACCCACATTCCAAAGCCAGCATCAAAGCTGCTAGGAAGGCATTAGCCTCACCAACAGTAGGTTACCAAAAAGCATGATGTGATTCATACTTTGCTGCGATGATTTTCCATAGATGATTTTGGGCCAGGAGTCCGAGGGAGACAAGTCCATCCTTTGGGAGAGACGCGTCCACGTTGATCTTAAGAACACCTTCCATTGGGGGGTTCCAATGAGGGGGGCAGTAGGAGGGAGCATCATGCATTTTATGTCCATTGTGGTGATTCCATCCCTCGATCGATGAGGTGGCCCGTTCTATCCAGAATTCAGGAGGTTTATGCCTGTGGTGGAAAACATCATCGTTACGCCGTACCCAGATGATCTAGGCCAGGGTACAGAATGACCCTACCTTAGGCGCTGAGAGAGAGGAGAACCATCGTACCAGGAGAATGGCGAGGTCCGATGCCATATCCAGTGATGCATCTGGGTTTGGGTCCCATTTATTCAAAATTTCCTTAGCTTCCGGGCAGTGAATGATGGCATGCAAGGGGGTCTCTGGGATGTTCGGGTAAAACGGGGAGAAAGCGACATTGGACATATATTGGTACGCGAGAAGGATCATTGTTGGGAGGGTTCCCGTGCAGACCTGCCACCAAAAGTGGCGTATTTTTTGGGGGATGTTGAGCTTCAAAATTGATTTCCATGGTCCCTCATCCTGGTCGGTTGGGTGGTAGTCCGACATACACACGAACAAAAAAGATCATTTCCAATATGAAGAAATTGGACTTTAATTTTTGTAATTATATTAAAATTATAAAATATAGGTATATTTATGATCCTTTATATAGTATTTCATCTTTATTGGAGGATATTTTATGTATTTTTAAGAATAAATAATAAAAAAATATTTAAAGAAAATAGTCCATATTCTTCAGTTGATCACCTTTGAAGAACACCATAACACATCTAAATAAGATGTTATGAATATAATAAATCATCTATAATATGGGGTGGGATTTTAGAATGTTTTTGAGTATGTATTTTTAGATAAATTTTTCTTGATGGGTCAGTAACATTGAATAGTTGATACCTTTTTATAAGAGAAGGGGGAAACCTTGGTAATTCTTATAAAATTAAAATAATATAAATTATTTTTTTAATCCAAACCTATCCAAATCGATTTATGTATCATATAATATGAAAATATTTCAAAAACATATCAACCATTAATTTTAATATTTTTTTATTTCATTTTAAACCTTATCATTTAGTTGTACCCATAATTAGTATCTTTTAATTTTAATTGTGGTAACACAATTATAAATATTAAAAGGCAATAAATTGTACTTATATAGGATGAATTTGTAATAAATTTGAATTTTATGTAATTATTTAAATTATGATTATCTATTTCTAATTTCATAATACTTAGTTTATTTTTAATTAATTTAATAAAACATTATTTTAATAATATATCAATAGTTTAAATTTCAACACTGTTACATTTTTCTTATTTAAATAAAATAAAAAAGAGAGATAACATAAAAAACCATTGAATAGACTTATAATATGTCATAGACACCATAAAAATTATTTTCGTTCCATAATTAAATAGACTAAAATTTGTTTAATATTTTCTGTATCATTTATTTTATATTTATATTAATAAAATAATTGTCGTATAACTATTATGTAAGTATTTATGGTAGTAATTTAAACTTTAAAAATTCTAAATAAACTATCATGAAATATATAATGTCATTATAATTCAAGATACTATGTATAATCGATGTATTATAATATTTACCACTACATTAATATTATTATACTTATAATAAGTAATAAGGTGTCATGCTTTCACTTTCATTTGTTTTAGTAATGTTGATATCACTTTCAAGGTCAAAAGTCCATTAAATAGGTCTTTTTAAATTTTAAGGTGTTACAAGTCAAATGTTTTATCATCAAACATGGTTTTTGGTAGGTTTTAGGGTAATTTTAGTATACTTATCTTTTTATTTATTACCCAAATTTTCCTAATTTACCTTTAACCATGGAAAAAATTTACTAAAGTTACTTTTAAAAAAATCCAAAAAATAAAAGGAAACTATTAACATAATTATGATTCACTTATTCCAAATAAGGAATTAATTTTTCAAAATTTAAATCACATAATATTCAATAATTAATTTCAAATTAATCAATGCTTTCACAATGATAAAACAAGTTTTAAAAAGGAAAAACCATCAAAAGATTAACATGCATTGAAATATAATTTCATTGTGAAATTAATTATAACAATAATTATTTAATTAAATGATAAAAAATTAATATATCCATACTTTAAAAACAATTAAAATTATATTATAAAAATATTAAAAAAATTACCAAAAAATCGTTTTGAAATAAAGTGCAATGTTTTTCACCATTCATTAAAATATGATGTTTATAAAAAAATATGAAAATTTTTATCCAAAAACCAATTTATTCACTTATTAAAAATAATAAAATTATTTTTTCACATATAACATAGTAAATTTTTAAGAACTATATTTAAAAATGGTTCTCCAAAAAAAGACGGCAAAAAAGAAAATTTTGAAAAATACTTCTTTTAACTGAAAAATTTAATTTATTCCTATATAATGTCTTCAAAACATATAAAATTCATTTTAAAAATTAAATTGAATATATTAAACATATATTTCATTAATAAAATCTATCAATAGTCCTTTTATAAATTTTTAACTCAGTTATTTGTATTTTAATAGTTTTCCAGAAAAAAATTCTTTTTAATTAAAAAGGGTTTTATTTTCATTTATAATTAATTTTTGACATAAGAATTAATTATATACTTGTCTGTACCATATTTTCATCCAAAAAATTAATATTTTTCATTTCTTACATTTTAAAAACTGTGTTACCTGGTAACATTAAAATAATAATAATTAGTTTTTCGTTTTAGATTGATGTGTTTTATCATGTACGTTATCGAACATTGTGTTTCATTTTAGAATATCATGATTTTCATTCTTCCCGAATTTTGGTAATTCCATCCATTCAATATGAATTAGAGGTCAGTAACTATGGTATGAATTTTCAAAATAAATTTATTGTAATCCCACATCAGAAAAATGATTAATAGAACTACCACATAAAAAGAAATCAGCGTTAGTATTCTGATCAACTAGGATAACACATACAATGATTCCATGAAGGAAAACATTGATATAGAAGAAAAAATTACTATCATGTTCTGATGGATAGTGATGGAAAATCCTGACCTAGAGAACATTTTCAATCACAAAACCATAGGATTGTGATTTCTTAAAATTTCATTGATTCCTTAGTATGAAAAGTATACTAATAACCTTTTTGTTTTAGGATACTATTCAATGGGAAGAGAAAATCATTTACATCCTATACAAAGAAAAAAACAAAACATACATGAAAATTATGGTTTCTACCATTAATCGATTTCCACCACAAACACATTGTTTTTTTCCAATCAATGAGTATTCAAGATGAATTTCCCAGGCCTAAAGCACTATCATCATCTTCTAGAGAATTAAATAATCCACAAAAGATTAGCTATCTATTTCTACTATCATTCAAAGTTATAAGAAACCAATATGGTTAGGATATGATAAAAAAACTATCCAAAAATTATAAACCATTTGAGAATGAAAAATAATTTTAATTTCCTAAATTCAACTCTAATACCAAAATTTCATCATATACAACTCAAAAAATATCATTACATAAAATTTGTCAAAAAATATTATAAAATGTTTAAATCCAAATAATGAAGAAGGATTTGATCACATATTCTTCCAAGATAAATTTTTACATTTATCATTAAATAACATCAATAACTCATAATATCTCCATAAAAAGTAATTGACTTAATCACATGTTATTAAAAAAGTGGTTAATAATTCACCATAAATAAACTAAATCACCACAATTCCATAATAAAATCAAAGATTATTAGAGAATATAAATAAAATTTTTATTCAAAATCAAAATCTCATATGATTTAACTTACCTTATTCATATAAAATTCATAAAATATTGTATGTCTTACAAAATAACATCTACCACTTAATCAACAAATCATTTTCCTATACCATGGATATTCATCTGAGAAAACATATGTTACCAAAATCAACATATTCATATTTCATATTCTCTGTGAACAAATAATGATAAATTCAAACTAATTGGGTAATTTTAATTGATGAGTGTTAGGCGATGCACCCTTGTTTCCGTTTAGTTGTGGGTTCGACCCCTAATGTCTATTCTAGATCTGACGTGTTGTGACCCATCATATTGGTTTAAATTTTATCCAAAACTATATCATTACTATAAAATTATCCAAATAAGATATGTAATCCAGAAAAATAACAATACAATGTTGTAATCTTAATTGTAATTTCATACGTCTCATTTTGCATCAAAAAAGTAATAACCCATAATTACCTAAAAGGGGAATGTCTCTAGAATACAATTAGTCACCTTAAAAGTTCATAAAATATATCAAAAAAATAAATTATAAGACATTAAGCTTTTTTTTTACCATAAAATTATATTCCCATGATGATAACCATTAAAATTTAGAATACATCGTAATCCCTAATTTTTTCAGAACCATCATTTGATAAACAGTTTAAGGCTCAAAACATAAACATTACATAATCATGTGTAAAATAAGTAATTAAAATTGTGGATATTTTCAGGTTTATATTATTAGAGAATTTTTCCATAACCATTAAATAAATACTCTACCATTACAAAATAAACTCTTTTACTCACTATCCATTTTATCATAAAATAAATCTTTTTAAAATAAAACATTTATTATTAATTTGAGAAAACAATTATTGAATTATTACACTATCTTTATCATTCTTATACCCTATGTAAAACATTAAAAAATAATTTTATGTGCAAAATTTTTTTAGTATGGGATATAAAATAAGGAATCAAAGTATTATTCCTAGAATATTTTAAACTCTTCGAATCATTTTCACATAATCATACATTTCATCACTAAAACATAAAATCTATAATTTAACTTATGAAATAATAAATTTTCTATAAAAATTAATAAAAATAATAAAAAATAAACATTAATAGTGGAATCCATATCATACGTAAATTATATATTTCAAAGATACATTGGGAGTAAACATCATTGTTACGTTTGGAACAAGCATCACAGTATATTTTAAAAATCTCTAAAGAGAAAATTTATAATTTAAATTCATCTTAGTATCCAATATATTAGAGATATATCATGTTCTCACCTACCCTCATTTTATCATGGATCCAAATTTACCCATATAAAATTCACAAGAACCATTTCATAATCATAAAACATAAATCAAGCTAAAAGGAAAGATGAAATTTCAACATTAAAATAACAATACATATTTACAAGGAACACATTCATAAACAAAAACAGATTATTTCAAAATAAAATTTTAAAATTTTAAATAAAAAATAAAAAATAATATAATCATTATATCATTAGATTAAATTCTTGGCGTACATGTTAAAAAAAATTCTGAGTTATTGTAATATTGAATCCAATTTTAGAACACAAATAATTTAATTATAATGAAGAATTTTTAATAAACGTATCCTTTTTAATTTGAAACCATTGAAACGAATTAAAAATTTAAAACATTAATTTCCATTTAAAAAAATTTTTAAAATAAATTTTAAGACATGTACATTTATAAGAATGATTTAGAATAATATGTCATTAAAACCATTAAAACTATTTTTTATTTAAATAGTCCTTTACTTATTTTAAACATTTAAATTATAAAGAACCTGAAATTAGAAAAAAATTCAAAACATTATATGAAAATAGTATAGGTAAAATATATATACATACTCCCAAAGGGTATTTATATACAATTTTTAAAAGAATAATGTCACATATCACAATGAAATTTCTCAAATAATTGAGGTTGTGATGAAATCCCATACAACATGAGAAACACATGAATAGAAATAAATAAAGAATAACCATAAAAAACCTAAAATATCATGATAATAAGTATATCCATGGTATAATATATAATGTTAAATATATACACAATATTAAATATAAATGGTGCATAATTACAAATAAGTCACAATGGAATGTAAATCGAGACGAAATAGCTTATCGTGAGTCAGACGTGTCACGTTCAATCTTTATATACCTGAAAAATAAATATAGGTTAATTTATACTTTCTTGATAAACATTTTAATGTTTATTATTATTTTTATATAACTTATTATAATGTTATAAAAAATACATAATTATTTAATTTCATATCAGATATTTTGTCAATATTCGGTACATGAGTCGAAACTGAACATCGTGTGATGTCAACAGTCCGTGGGGTCATATTTCCATTATCTATATAATAAAATTTATAAAATTATTATAATTTTTTTACGTAAATTATACTTTTAAATAATAATATTAACTATTTTTATAATTAATGAACAACCTTACAATCATGGATACGTAGGCCATATGTACGCATGAGTAATGATTTTCATTATTCATCGATCATTATAGAAAGAGGTTAAGTAATATTTTATATTTCTATAAAGATAATAATATCTGGAATATCATAATATTCATTTATATATACTTATATATATATCATACATTTTTTGTAATGAATAAAAATGAGTCTCATCACTTTGTGGAGATGATAGTTCACTAGTATGCATGAATGACCTTATCAATTTTATGTGTATGGGAAGTAAAAAACGTAACTTATGTATTATTATATTTTAATTAATACAATTTCATGAATATAACGTATTAATATTAATTAAATCATTATAAAAAATCTTTAAATACGATGATGGAAACGATCTATAATGGGTCGCGATGCTATAGACTGTCTTACACATGAAAGAAGATCATTTCCCATTTTATGAAGTTAGCGATGGATTTAGGTAAAGATATTAACTTAATAACATCTTAGTATATTGAGGATATTGCAATTATTATTTAATCTTCATTTCAGGAGACATAAAGGAAGTTGATGACCAAATAAAATAGAAATACTTAAACAAAATGATACCTCTTACTTAATTGATCTCGTTTAATGAACACCATAACACCTCTAATGTATGTGTTGTGACTAAAATAAGGTTTCAAAAATATGGGGAGGGATTTTTGGAAGTTTTCTTATCAGATATTTGGTGAAAAAAATGGTTCTCTAATTGTGAGTAACTGCGAAGAGTTGGTAGGGTTATATAAGAAAGGGGACAGGCACCGTTGGAAATTCTTAAAATATTAAGTTAATGTAATTAAATTTTTAATTAAAAATGACTTAAAATTGAGTAATTTGAATGATAAAATGAGTATAGTTCTTGAATAGTATCAACTAAGAATTATTAGACAATTTTTAATTTAATTTGAATCATTATCAATTTTTACCTTAATTACTCTCTTTTTATTTTATTTGAAGAAATAATATTTTAAATATTAAAATCCAATATATTTAACTTATATATCGCCAATTTCACACAAATGAAAATTTAATGGGTATATAGATTTTTTTAATCACTTTTTTAATTTAAAATATTATTCTGATTTTTAATCAATTTAATAAAATAACATTTTTATAAAACGCAGCTTAGGTATTGGGGCAGTGGTACAAGGTTGAGGGTCATTAAAACAATGTTCGGTGAGGTATGGGGTTCGATTCCTGGGAGCCCACTCTTGTGGGAAGTTCTGCCACCCATGTACCAGTTATCTTGTCGGGTCACCAGGTGTCTCATCGTGTGGGCATAATGGGCGCACATCACCTGGCTAACATATTATTGTGTCGAACCATCATCGATCTAGGTGTAACCCTGTGGGACGCAATTTCATCTTGGCTGACAACGACTCATTCATGGCTGGGGCTTATCTGGAAGACCTCTTCATGGGGAGGGGGGTTCTCGAGTGTAGAGGGTTTGAAAAGGTCACTCTTAGGGATTCTCTTTTAAACCAACAATATTATTTTTATAAAATAGCAAGAGTGTCAATTTGAACACTAATAGATTCATTTAATTTTAAAAAAAATCCAAAAAGTGCCATAAAATTGAATGAAACCATGGAATATAATTATAATATTTCATATTAATCTATAAAATTTATTTATTACTATAATTAATTATATATATATATATATTAATATTGTTCATATAATTTATTTGATAGTTCTATTAATAAAATAATTATTGTATCACTGCTCTATCAATATTTATTTTAATTATATAACTTCTGAAAATTATAAATAAAATATCATGATGTAGATAATTAAAGTAGATTTCGAGATAATATATATTATATATGATTTATTATATTTATCACTATATTAAAATTATTATACTTATAAAAAATGAGAGGGTGACACATTTTAATTGCCTTTTGATTGAATAATATTTAAATCACTTTCCTGAAAAAAGTTTATTAAATGAGACAATTCTTATTATTATGTTCTAAAGAGAACCTTTTTTTTCATAAAATAGGTTTTTTTTCAGGTATAAGTGTAATTTTATTATTCTTATCATATTATTTTATACAGTAATATACCTACTTTACTTTTAATCATGGTAAATAAAACTTAACAAAATTAATATTCATAAAATAAAAAATATATATTTGAAAACAATTTACATAAATTGGATCCAATTAATAAAATTATGGAATCAATTTTTACAAATTTTAATAATATAATTTGATATAATTAATTTAAAATTAATCCCCATTGTCAAAATGAGATAATTAGTTTTTAAAAGTAAATTACATTAAAATATTTTCATGCGTTTATATCTAATTAAAATATGGAATTACTAACAATGACCAAAATTGAATTAAATGATAAGAACACAACCTATTAATAATTTTAAAAAAAACTTAAAAAGATAAAATAACAATATATATAATTTAGATGAAAAAATAGTTTTGAATAAAATGCATTTTTTTCATAATTTATTAAAATATAAATTTTATCAACAAATTACCAAAACATTATCCAAAAAAATATCGGTTCCCCACTTAGTATAAAAAATTATATTTTATCAAATATAATATATAAATTTATCAAAAATTATATTTTAAATAGGTTCACAATCAAATGGCCAAAAAATGTATTTTATTGTAAAGTATTTCATTAATCGGAAAAATTTGAATTTTTTCTTATATCATGTCTAAAAAACATGTCAAATAAATTATTAACATTAAATTGAATAAATAAAATCTTTATTTAATTAATAAAATCCATCAATAGTGATTTTATTATTTTATATACTCACTTTTATTCATTTAAATAGGCTTTCAAAAAAATTCCTTATATTTTAAATAGGTTTTATTTTTATTTATTATTTTTTCACAAAAAAATAAGTATATAGATTTTTAAATAAATTTTCATATATCAATTTATATTTTTCATTCCCATCATTTTAACAACTAATTTATAAGGTAACATTAAAATAATAATATTTTGTTGTTGTCTTATGTTCGATGTGGCATATCATGTACACTATTGAACATTGTGTTTCTTTTTAAAAACACACTATTTGACTAAAATTTAGAATTTTAAACATCAAATGGCATCAAATCAAACTTTTAATACCAATGAAGACAATAGACAATATTCTTTTGAATATCATCATCCTTCACATACTTCTGATGATATCCTGATAAAAATGAATTTTTGAGAACTAACTCAATCCATAAAGATGCTTGAATAATATATAATCCATTGAATAGGATAGTATTTGTTCACTGTCACATAGTTTGAGCAATGATAATTGATTAAAAGATGAAACTTCAATCTACATTCATCATGAATATAATTGCTGCACCTCAGGGAGACACTGATAGCGAAACAAAACCTCACTAAAACAGATCATTCAGGTAGAATCGTAGCTCCTACAACTCAAAAGGTCACATCCAATATTGAGTAATTGAGATACGAGTAATGAAAGCCTATGTATTGATTCCAAAATGATATCATACTAATAAGGTAATTCTGAAATCTCATCTAGAAACACATTGGTGCACTCTATCATTACCATGGGAAACACCAACATCTGAATAATTGATGACAACCTCATCATCTTTGAAAAAAATTATGGCAAGGAAGAAAAATTTATCTTATACATATGAGTGTCTCGTTCAATGAAAATCACATATGTATATATATCACCATACAAAAGTAAAACATGATTTATGAATAAATCCGTATTATTCTATACAGAAATTAAACTATCCATTCTGAGGATGATATCATATCGATGTATATTTTCATTATAGTATATGTAATTAAGTGGGATATTTCAATATCACTAACTCATAGTGTATACATACTTCATACAAGTAATATCGACCTCAAACTAGCCTGGTTTGTGTCAAGGATATTGGAAGCCTCACTACCAAAATTCCTAACTAATAGATGGCAGTTGGATATATAATGGTGTTTCTTCCTCAAAAATCATTAAAAACATCCACACATGTAGAAAATAAGAAATTAATAACTTAAATGATTTTAAACATCCCCAATGCTAGCTATTCTAAAGCATGAATATGACCATGACCTTTTTCATGAACATTATGACACAATAGATGAAATCCTCTATGGTTTTTCCCTGATCTTTGAGGATGATGAGGTTATTAAGACTATTATCTACCAACCACATTTCCAATCTAGTGATACAAAACTGGATCACCATTCCAATGTTGCCTCACCAGATACAACCTCAACGGAGGAACTAGAAATGATTCTTAGAACTATTATCAAAACTTTACAAATGAGACTTCTAACACCATATGTTCCTCATAAAATAAGAACAAAAAATTCCTCACTTCTCCACATAGAATCTGTATAGTGAATGAAACCTAGTGCTCTATCCTAACATGGGATGCACTGAAAGCAATATCAACATCCTCAAAATAGCCTTCTATTTCTAAATCTGAAATAGATCCCTCATTCCATTATTGGCTGTATTTTTAAATCTCTTTGAGTTTCCACCTCTATTTTTCATTGTCATCGACATATACTCTTCTCTGATCTACTAGAACGTTCATCTAAAAATATTCACTGAGAATATGAATATGATGTTTAAATAGATATATTCATTAAGAAAAAAATCTATAGAGCTCCTAAACCTGTAATATAGAATATTAAAAATGTATTATTAGTTATATTATTTTCAATTTAAGGTTTTAACAAACCACAAGGTCCTCCCTTTTCAAATAAATTTTAATGAAGAATGATGTGTGATCATTTCAATGGAATCTACCCTCCAAAAAATAATATATTGTTTAGTACCCTCAATAAATATAAAATTTAATTCATCAGAACATAGGGATCCTTAAATAATATTGTATTAGTCTGTCTCTTTTGTTTAAAATGATGAATAAATATATCTGACATTGTTTCCTTATAGACCATTAAAACTACACATTTCCCTAACTCTAAATTCCATCTTATCCCTCATCTGTAGCATTTTATTCCATTTATTCTAAAATCCCTCTCGAGAAATATATAGAAATGGGGGGATAGGGATAGGGGATTTCCTTGTCTTATATCTAGTAGGACCATGGTTGGAGACTATCAGATACGGTATTATTAATGTACACATGGGAGGAAACACCCTCTATGATAACATGAGGAAGCGATATATAAGAAGTATATGATAATAATAACATACCAATATATATAAAAATAAATTAAATACTAAGTTCATACATTCGCTATCATATAGTACAATAATAATTGAATGTAAAAAATGAAAATACAAAAAATGTAAATATGATAGCTACCAAAAAGCCCAAACATCTCCAAAATAATAAGAATCTAGTAATATCTGGTGCGATCCCCAACCTACTATATCAGAGATAAAAAAATAAATATATATATATATAGGGTGATAATTATAGTATTCCATATAAGATCCTCCCCGGATCCTCTCATGAAAAATATAAAGAACACATACTAAATCATTGTGAACTAAAGTTGAAAAACTCATCACCTAAAAGGGTATACAATATTTAAACTATAAAAATGGATGACTATTATCATGTATCACATATAATAGATCATATAATATTGTAATGAATCATCCAGGTAACCCCCCATCTGCTTCTTAATTGGTTTTCTTCTCTTCCACAACATTTCACGTCCTGATCTATCTCTATCGAAAACTAATCTAACTCAACAACACTAGTTAAAGGGAAAAATATGCATTTTTCATCACATCGTCACATTATTCCATCCACATATCCATATATAGTAAAAAATATTATTTTTGGAGCCCCCATAGTCTATATGACATGTATCATACATCAGATATTATACATCAAGCCATTAAATACCATGCCCCATGTAAGAACCTCAATCCACCATTTCCTATGCATATCAAAAAATATAATAACTATTTGGATCCTATATATGTTAATTCATATGTGTGAGATAGGAAGAAAACAATCACATCCATCTTCAAATATATATTAAAAAATAACCCATCATTCTCACAATCACAATTATCTACCATGAGAGAATAGTGGGGCCAGAGGGGTTGGTCATCCATCAATCATCTGACCTAGAAGTTGGAGAGAACACCATCCTTGAGACCATTTGGTGCCATTTTTCCTAACAAAAATTGGTGGGGAAGCATATTAAATCACATAATATACACGATATAATATATTCCACAACTAAACAATGGATATAACCTAGTCATTGACTAAAGTGTATCTAATGTCACTTTGACCCCCATCTGCCCCTGAAAATTCTAGATATCCAATAATTAAAGAATAAATTAATATAGATAGAGTATAAAATTCATTCCTTTTAATAATTTATTTTTCTTAATTAAATTATTATACATTAATTAACCATTACCATTATTCATAATTATATTATATTATATTAATCCTTATAGTAATTCCCATTCAATCCAAGAAATATTAAAATTGAGATCATGGTTTATCCCTATTATTATATTTTTATATTTTTCATTACATCAACACCAATACCATGAGATAAATATTATTTTTTCATTATATGAATCATTATATAATCTAGGCACTATAAAAAAGAAATATATACCAACATTGAAGATGAAAAATACACCCAATCACCTTCCACTACCTCAAGTATGGGGTAATGGATTTCAATTAAATCAAGCCCCTCGACCGTCATCCATTAAATATATTCGTACATGATTAGATCATATCTCAACATCACATTAATGGAAAAGGTAATATTTAACATATTCCATCATATCTTGAGCTATCTAAAACACCCACATATGTACCATGACGCATCTCTCCCTCATAGAGGTCATCTTTTGCCTCATCATCTGGACCTTCCTTCCCGAATCAAAACCTCCATACAATGCTTAGTTATCCAAGGATCACATCACATATGGGCCTCCCCATACCATACCATGAACCTATACCTAGATCAACCATACTCAATTAATAACACATCTGGGCCTTCTCACCCCATATAATATCACAAAGAAAATATCACAACTAAAAAACATCTCAATGGGATTATAAAACAAAAAATAATAACAAAAGGGAAATATATGCCATAAAACAAGGCATCCCTCCTTCAAAAATAATTGACCTATCACTTCAACAAACATAATCCACTCATCCTTCTCGAGATAATAATAAATTCATGCTCTATAAATTATCATTATCAAGAAACCTATTCTTATTCCCTCTTGAATTGAATGGTTCTGTGGTCACGGGTTCTAACTATGGGAATCCTAAGGAATCAACCCATTAACAAGAGAAGTAATTAATTGAATAATAAATTTATATATTCTTTTAATAATCCTACAATTAATTCTAGATTTACATTTTTTACCAAATTTGAAAAGATACTCAATTCATAAGAACATTCTAACAAGCCTATCATAGATATCACAATTTATAGATAATCATGTCTCAATTCCTTAACACAGTAAAAAGTATCAACATGTTATCACTATATCCTTATTCATGATAAATCTTATTAATATATTATTATGCTAATTTTATTTCCATAAAACAAGTAAAATATGTTCAAATAATTGTTAGACATAAATAAATAAAGAATAAATAAATCACATTCCTCAATAGATTCAATGATCATCCCATGAGATTAGACCAACATTGGAGGTCATGACCAACTGTCATGTATGAAGTTCCCCAATCTATGGACACCATATCACAGTGACATCAACAAAAATCCATGAAATCCCCATTAGAAAAATATTAGATGAGCTACCCTCCCATGGAAAAAATAAATTAGATGAAATGATACCGAACAAGGGAGTAACCACACGAAAAATATGATTCAATTGTCTCCAGATCACCATAGATCAAAGATAGGATTCCAAAGATCTGCCAATATTGATGGAATCCCAAAAGACAGAGAGAGTGTTTTTCAGATTGACTTATATTAGCATATAGACATTTGGTTTAGCTAAAACCCAAGGCATGGTGAAAATGAATTAACTAACTATAATGGAAATTTATACGACATGTAACCCTTACATGTTGGGTAAATGTCAGGATTCATATCCCATTAATGAACAAATCAACATTGATTATTAAATATATATAATTTATATCACATGAAGCATGCCATGTACCTATGTAGAAAATATATGAATATAACATACACAATGAGAAATAGTTACACACAAAGTGTTTTCCTAACTTCTAGTATTTAGCTTATGAACTCCTCTACACTAACTCTAGGCATATTTTGAGAAACAAATGCAACAGAAACATTCTACATTTTTTAATACACTTATCTATTCCCTTTAAAATGACATATAAAATTAACCATATATTTAAATCATATTAAATACATATTAAGAACATATTTATTGAAACATATGGATGAAATGTGATGTGATGTTGATATGTATACAAAGACAATTTTTAGAGATTGTGATAATATTATTTTTTATAGTCAATCATGATTTTACATTATTTATGAGTGATATAAATTATTATATCATTAAAATATATAATGAATATATTGGTTATCATTAAACCTAATTCAATTAAAAGAAGTAAATTGAAAATTAATTGTATATAGGGGGAATAAATATTTCTACTAATAAATGTAAAATTATAATGTTTTATGAGTAAACATGATAATAAATAACAAACTATAATGTCATTTTAATTTTTATAATATGATTTTAGTATCCAAAGTTTTGATTATTTGGAAATTATTATTGGTTTATTTCTTTTGTATGTGTATGATTACAATTGTAAGGAGCCTTCTGGTTGAGGAATTATTTATTTTGTGCATCATTTTAGTGTGCATGATATTTATTTATAAATGATATTGTATAAATTAATTGTCATGAAATGGTTATTTTTTAAGATAATATTTTTATAAAATAAATATAATATGATTTATTGAGGTTTTTAAAAGTTTAATTATTGATTTTATTTATTTATTATTATTTTTTATCTATTTATATTTTTTAATAATAACATATTATTTTTTTCAACTTTTCTTACTGATTAATTTTGAGTAATAGATTAATTAATCATCATTTCAAATGATTATTTAAATTTGAAGAATGAAATGTTGAATTATTAGTATAATTCAAAAATATTATATTTTTTTTGGGAAAAATTAAATTTTCTATATATAAACTAATGATACTAAATGTGTTTAATAAGACTAACACTATGTTAAATTAATTGATATTGTCTAGTGGTTTAGTTAAACACTACATATTTTCAAATAGAATATTAATTAATATTAAAATTGGAAAAATAAAAATTCATTGAAACATTATGTGTCATATTCTAAAACAAATATCACTATATTTTTTATAAAAGGATTTTTCCATGTGGATATAATTTTATGAATCTTTATTGATGTATAGATATTTCATATTTTTTTTGATATTCTAATGAAAAAATAATATACACTTTAATTAATAAAATTAGTGGAATATAATCTATAATTTAAATTTGATGATAAATTTAGTTGGAGGCTAGGGTCAAACAAATGTATAGGAACGGAGAACTCCATTTGTATTAGTGTTGTTCACTAATGAATGCAGATTCAATTAAATAACAATATATAATTTATTTAATTTATTAAGATAAATTTTCAAGACATAAAACCACTTTCATTATTCTACTCAATAATCTATCAATAACGACCATAAATTGATTTATTGAATTCTTTAAAATAATAATTTTTATAATAGAATTTTTTTGATCAATTTCAAACAAAATGATTTTACTTGAAAAATAGAGGTGTGTGTCAAATCAAATATTTAGATAATGTTTTGAGTGATAATAACTAATTCAGAATACATGGATGTTGGATATTAATATATGGTTTATTACAATTATAATGAATTATATTATTTAATATTTATAATTTTCTTTTAATACATTTATACTATTGAATCCTTGATTGATATTTTGATAATTTATATATTATTATAAAAATATTACATGTATTATTCAAAAATTATATTTAAATATTTATTATAAATAAATTAAATAAAATTATTCGTAATTTTAATATCTATTTAAAAATAATTGTTTGTTGAAAAGATAAATTATCCATCTCATCACCATGTCTATATATATTTTTTGGTCTTACTGACCAAATTTCTGTTCAAAAGATACATATTTCTGATCATCGTGGTTAAATTGATATGAAGTGAAAATTTATTGAATTATAGAAAATTTAAAAATCTAGATTTCCATCATGGATGGTGATAAAATAGAGACAGTAATTTCCAATTTTGTGATAAGTGGATAGGGATGCTCAATTGTTAAATTTTGTATCAAATAACCTAAAATTGAAAATATTAACCCATGATTTGGGATCAATCAATAGAGAAACATGTTTCACCATGATCCTTGGGTAACCATCAAATCATTTGATCAATTGGTTACAAGAAGGACATGAACCAATATGGAGGTGTATACATGGATTAATGTGGGAATTCTTAGTTTATTCAAAAATGCATAATATTCATTATCCTTATATCTATAAGGACCCTTTCCATGTAAGAACATTAATTTATGATAAAAGTTCATCAAAAAAATTATTTGAAATCCTCAATTAATTTGGATTTTTCCATGGTACATTTATCATGAGGTGTCTATTATAATTATTTGTGGCATTCACTAAGGACCTTAGATAAGATTTCATTAAATGGAAGATTTGGGGAAAATGATTTCCATTATAAAATGTGTTTTTTAACTTAATTAACACTCCATCGCTATAATATTATTATTATGATATTTTTTTATATTTTCGATAGAGGAAATAGACTCATAAAGATGAAAATTATGAAATAGATAATTTTTTTAAAAACATATTGTTCTTTATAATTATGTTTTTTTAATAAAATCAATATATACATTAAATGTTATTTCATTGAATAATATTAACTTAATTTACATATGGTATAAAAATTATTTCTTTCTAAATTATGTGAAATTATATTCTTAACTGATAATAATATTATGTAACTATATTACTAGAATATATTGAACATAAAATTTATATTTATATTTCATTAAATTGATGAGGAGAAATTTCTAACATTGACGATGAAATTCATAATAAATTTTGAATATTATTTAATCAATATGGATTATAAAAAGATAATGAAAATTTTTTTGTATAATTGTTAATAATGGATAAAAAATTGATAAAAATTATTGATTTTAATACTAATATTTTATGAATTCTTATTTTTGTTATAAAATTAATTATTATCAATTATGTTTTATATAAACCATTACTAGTGTGAAATATCTGTAAATAAAAAATTGCAATTAAAATTTCCTCATTTCATAAAATTTTGAATTTTAAAAAAAAATTACAATATTTAAGGTTATATAAAATGTAATTTTTTAAATGGAGTTTCGTTACATATGTTTATAATTTTTTTGATGAAAACGAGTTTATTATTTATTGTATTGTTTTTGTTGTAACTCATTGGATTCCTATGTATAAATTCAATTTTAGTTTCCAATTTTATCGTGATAATATATTATTTTACTGAATATAATTTGAATATTCTGGTACTGAATGATATTTTTTAATTATAAAAATAAAAGTAGAGTTATCATAATATTGAATATTGTGATATATTATAAAATATAATATATTCACATTTTAATGTTTTTTATAAATATTGACCAATTTGTTTTGGTATATAGTTAATAATTATATTTTGAAACAAAGGAAAATTAATTTGATTAATCTCCTTGATGTAGAATCATGTAAACAATGAGAACATTGTGAAATATGCCAAGGCCCTAGTAGGTCACATAGATTACCTGGTTCTGAATCATAATATTTAAATCTATATTAATTCTAATTTTAATATGGTTAAACGAGTAATTAAATATTTAACAATAACCATTTATAAAAATTATATTATCATTTAATGGTTTGTGAATTTATATATTTCGTACCATTATATGTTTTATTACAAAAATACATTTGGATGTATAATTTGAAAAAAATAAATATGATTGATTTAAGTGACATGATTAATTTTTTTAATATTTTTCAAGGAATAAAGTGAATTCAAATTACTATTTAGTGTTTTTGTTTGATGGATTCTATTTTTTAAATATAATAAAAAATACATTTGATTGGGTAATTTAATTTAATTTCCAATATTCACATATTGTTTTGGATATCATCCTTTGATTTTCAATTTTTCTGTTAGTTATTTATCTATCATATTTCATGATTTTTATACGAAAATATATTGATGATTTTAATGTCTATTAACTCACTAGAAAACTTAGACTATTTTTCTGGTCAACAAGGATTCTTTCAGTACATCACCCTATCACCTACAATGTTATTTTTATTGAATTTAGATACTGAACCATTTCTTTTATTTATTTCATTGGCATTGTTTATTCTTCCAACATATACTATACGATATCTTTTGATAAGTCTAATCATTTATTTGTCAAAAAGGTCAATAAATGATGATTGAATGGGTTTTAAAACATATAAAGGATGTGGGAAGTCATCCTAAGGGATTATAAGGATTTTACATTTAGTGAAACTAATATTCATTATCACTTTCTTAAATCATGATGTTATTGTTTCTCACCCCTATCATTATATTACTCAATTATAATAAAATGATTCAAAATTTTTGTCTTCTAAATTTGAGAGAACATTAATATTTATCTGAAATTATTTCTATTTCCATAATACAAACCTCACATGGTGTATATAATTTAAAGAATTAAGCCTATGGTGGGATCAAATTGAAAGAGAATACCCAAATATTTCTCTATTCTAATGAGATTGATACCTAGTAGAGATATGATATAAAATAAAATATTATTAAATATAATATTGTTTCCATAAAATATATATTTATAAATCAAAAAAATCTTTTCTATTTTTTTTTCTATTTCAGAAAAAGTGAATTAAGATTACTTTTTAAATAAGTATTATAGGATATCTTTTAAATGCACATCACATTATACATTAATTTTAAAATAATAAAACCAATGAAAATGTAAATATATAGTAAAAATAATGGATTATTACTCACCAAGTATAATTACATGTTTTAAAAGTGAATAAATTAAAGGGGAACAATAAAAGAAAATAAAATAAAATAATTAATATAAAATAATTTCCATGCTTTACATTGACCATGTAGATTAATAATATGTATTGAAACCCAATAATGAGGAAAATTTTCAAATATACATAAAACTTATTAAGGGACCAAAAATGAATAATTTAGAAATGAGAGTTGCTACATAAGAAAAATGAATAAAATTAAAGGAACTAGTAAGAATCTAACAAGGAATAAATTCATTCCCTTATATATATGGTCCCTATAAATGCAGTCATTGGAAGAATAGTTGATGGATATATATTAATCATAATATTATATTAATGGAGTGTTTATGCTAATATAATTCAAACACAACAAGTAACGAAATAATGGTAAAATATTAATATTTATTTATTTATTTATTTATGTATTATATATTAATAATGACATTATTATTTTTATTATACACTAAAAGGTATTTATTAAATTCCTAAAATGAAAATAATATCAATGGGCTTGTAAAATTAATTTTTTATAAAAAAATCATTTAATGAATAATTTTATATTTATCAAAGAACATTAACTATTGATATTTTTTATGTATTAAAAAATAAATAAATTTCCCCTTAAAAAAATATTCAAATACTTTATATATAAATTTTTATGATATAATATTTAGCGAAACTAATTTTTAAAATGAAAATATTTTTCTATAAAAATTATTTTTTTATTTTCTATTGAAAATTGATTTTACGAATTTTAAATTTTTAATTCTATAAAATTAATACGAATATTAAATTCATATTTTCATAAATATATAGGTATCATTAATTAATTTTTTAAAAATAGGTGATTTTTAGTAGAATAGTGAACAATACATTTTTTAACAAAAAATTAATGTTTATAAATCTATAATTATATATGAATGATATATTATATTATAAAAGAATTTAATTGAAAATGTTTTTTTATATATTAAAAATATACATTTTTGAAAAACAATACTAATATATAAATACTATAATAAAAATTTTATTAACATAAAAAACATGTTCCATTAAAAGAAATTGTTTTTGGAATTATTTTCGTTTAATAATTTTTTTGTTACAATGTAGTATTAAAATATTATTAACTTCAAATAATATTTTTATTCTACTTATAAGAAATTATATTAACTAAATCATTATACATTGTTAAATTTATCTATACCTAAAATTATTATAATAATAAAACTATTTTATAATATTTGTTTTTACACATTACAAACTATAATGTCACAAACTATCCTTCCAATTACAATTCCAAAACTATGATTATTGAGGAGTGTGTTTGATGTTGGGGGCATTTTTGTGTCTGGCGGTGACTAAGTGGTTGTGAGCCATAGGTTGTGACTCTCTTGCAATGAATTTATGATAGTGGCTCGCTTGTGGTGACTCATTTGTAGTGACTTGCTTGTGGTGACCCACTAGCGGTAACAAAATGTTTGTGACTGCTTGGTGTTGACATGATGGTGGTTACTCCCATGAAGATAATCACTTATAGTTATTTTGTAATGGTTACTTACAGGAATTGAATCCCAATTGGTGGATCATTTTAAACTAATGGTTGATCACCAACTGTTTATCACCTAATAGTGAATCTATATTATTGATGGATCTTTAGTAGAAGAGGACCTACAATAATGAGGGATCACCCAATGGAGGATCAATAATAATAGTAGATCAATAGAAATATTGGATCCCCTAATGGTGCATAACCCAATAGTGGATCACCCTAGAGTATATTTATATTAACATTGGATCTACAATAAATATTAATGTACAATTAAATTTGATCAATAGTTTTCCATTATTAAAATAGTTTATATTTTCCTTTTTTGGAGTTTCATTGATGAAAATTTATTTTAATGTCTTAATGAGTTAATTTTAAAGACATTTGTGATGTTTTTATTCAAATATTGTATTTATAAAAGGTCTATTGTGATCTTAAATATTTAAAATATAAGTATTTAGTGACATCTGAAATTAATGGACATTCTAAATTGTGTCTAATATTCTGGTTCAAGATCTAATCATTAAAAATGGATTACGCTTTATTCAATAGTTTTTCATTTTTTTCTCTTGAGATGGGAGGTTCTATATGATTCATACAATGTGATTTTTGAACATTTTTTGTTTCCAGTTAGTGTTCCACTGAATTGGTATCCTTATGTGTGTGCACCCCTAGTTTTGGTACCACTTGTTTTTTGTAATGAACTGTTTTTATAGGTAAAAATTCCATCATTTCTCAATTATTTATATTATGTGGGATGGGTTACTCTTGTTATATATTGGGAAGACAGTTGTATCTACCACAATGATGTTAATTAATTTTTTTAAATAAAATGAAAATGGGAAGGGGAAAAAAACATAGGGTTTTATATCTTTATATATTTTGGTATTGATATTATCTATGTTTGTTGTATCATTAGAGAACATTTTCATAGGTTTCCCCATTTTTTCTATTTTATATATGATGTGATGCACATGTTATATGATTTTTGTGAAACCATCATAAATACATGGTTAACAACTTATAATTAAATAGTGATTTTTTACACCATGATATATTGATTCTCTAATAACAACTTTAAATAAATACAAGGAACTAATTGAATTCCACAATGCATAATCAAGAAAATTGTATGGTTTTTGTTTAGATTTTTTTGGGTATGGTTGAATGTTGTAGCATAGATGTGATGATGTGATTCATGGATTGGGGAATTTATTGTTATCTATTTTGGTGGTAGTGGATGTGAAATACATTGGAATTATGATGGTGGTGTTGGTGTGTTTTTATTGTAGGGTAGTGATGGTGGTTGTGGTGTGGTTGGTAATGGGGTTTTTGTTACACCCCAACCCCTCAAGATCATAGCTAGTGCATTACTTGTTATATTGGAATGGTTCGAAGGAATGAAAATCCCAAAAGAATGATCAGTTTAGTAGTATTGAAGAAACTAGATACATAGATTTAACTCAATTTATAGTGGAAAACGTTAAAAAATACTACACATAACAAAAACTAAAGGTTGCATCCTCCAGAACTCAATAAATGATCTCCTCTTCATCACCTGTTGAATATAAAAAATGAATGGGGTGAGCTCGAATGCTCAGTTAGGGTTACAAATAGAATAATCATGAATCAATAATAACCTAATTGTAAAAATTTTACATAATCAAAATGTCATGGTGAACCAATGAAAAAATTACGCCATTAATAAAATGAGAATGAAACTGCATCCGTAGATTTTGTCATAGTGAAAACCTCGTAGATATTAATAAATGATAATGAATAAAGTGAATGATTATTAATTGGACATTATGTATCTGGAACATGATACCATAATACCATTAAAAATGGTTTTTTTCTATGGGTAGAGAACTGTTTGATTTTGTTGAAGCAAACTCGAAGGCTTTGTCGCCAAACTGATTGTCTCATGAGACCCACCGATGCATCGATGGGCTATAGCATGCCCCACCCTCTTCTGAATCCAAATAATTATTTAAAATTAGATTCTATACCAGATCAATATGGCTTTACATTACCTACCTAAAATGGAGGATACAGATTAATAAATAATTCCACAGTCCAAACAACATTCAAAATAAATACCGTATGTAAGATGGTGTACGACTTAGAAAATGATAATATTAATGACATGGTAATGTGGAAATTTTAATGTAATACAATTTTAATTGAAAATTTATCTAAAATTGGCAGAAATTACACTATATAAGAAAGCGTAGGTGCACAACACGAAGCAAGTCACAACGAAGTGAAATTTGAGACAAAGCTCATTACCATGTTGTAATAAGTTGAGTCGTATGACCAAAAGATAATAACCACTAAATGAATCAAAATATAACATAAGTATAAAGATAATCATGATAATATATATCAAATGGAAGTACAAAAATACCACATATATGAAATAGGAGGCAATCAATGGAAATCCAACAGAATTGAAAGTGAGATGAGAAAACCCCTTACAATCATTTCATCATGGTAACTAGTGTTCTTATGAGGGATTAATGAGAGGTAAATGGGTATCCCATTATTTATATATCATAATGGTAGTATGGAGGAGGTGAAAAAACATTCCCCATAATTAGGCATTAAAAATTAACGAGCACAACATATGGGAGATTCTTGAACAAAAGTGAGAGAGAGGATCCCTTACCTTATGCATGAAGGTGTTCTTAATTGATCATAATGACCTGAAAAATCAAATTTAGCATGATTAATTAATAAATACAGAACCTCTTAAAAATTTAATTGACATTTTATGACCTTATTAGGTTCATTATTGACCTTTCTTATGGTTTAAGAGATTAAATTTTGTTGTTTTGGTAGCATTTCTTCTTTGGTTTTCATGATCCATTTACATTTATTTATGAATGGAAGTTTTTTTGAAATATGGTTAAACATCCCAAAAAGTAAATATATATTATTACTGATATTAATGTGGTATAATTGATCCTATATTTATTCTGGTTATATACCATGAGGATGACTCATTTGATGAGTTAAAAATAAACGCTTGGATTTGGCTGGGCGGTTTTGTGCACAATAAACTTGTTTTGTATTATTATTCCATATTATGAATGTGTAAGGATTACAAAAAATTAATCAAGATATAATAATATTTTTATAACCTAGTTCAACCATTGAAAAGGTTTCACGGCCAGTATTAATGATAGTAATTCAAACTAAAAACCCATTTTCCTTGAGTGTGATAAATTAACACATCTCGGGCGGTGTTTGCAATTATTTTATAAAAGGAGTAGAAAAAGAGGGATTATGATGAAATATTCCATTAGCATAATGAAAATCCAGTTCATGTAAGGTACTGTAATTATCATGGCATTTTTATGAGATTAATATAGAATTTAGAACAAAATAATGGAACTTTGTAAAAGAAATTGAAAGAAAGTAGAAGAAAGATTCACCTCTTGAGTCCCTAAAGGTTTTTTTGGACTTTTGGTGACACCAGTAGGTCTAGGACATGGTGAGAGGACTTGGTATGACTATATGGTATAATTTAGCCAAGGAATAAAGCTTTAGTTGGGTGGGAGGAAGAGGGGGAGAGGGTGGTTTATATAATGGAGGGGAGAGGATTTTTCTTAATATTATAATCATTAATTTATTATTTCTTTACTAGACAAGAAATATTAAGTATTCAACGACCAAGAAGGGTAATAAATGCATTTTACTTCGAACCAATTGGACATAAATGAGAATATCATCATCAATTAATCAATAAATCCTTTATTTAGCATTTTTCATAAATTATCACATTTTACTATTCATCAAAAATTCAAGTATTTCTGAAAAATCCCAAAAATTTACCCTAACCATTTTTGGTAATATAGAATATAAAGTTGATGTCCATTTTTCAAAAATAATTGTCTATATATGATAACTTTAATATTTAATTAAAATCATTATTTAATCGAGAAAGATAAACACTTAAATTATTCGTCTTCATTTTTAAGGTTCCTAAATTTATTTATACACTCATGGGTGTGGATACCATTCATAAGAGTCATATTACACTTCATAAGCTTAAGTAACTATTCTTACGGGTAGGTTACTATTCATAATGGTATGTTACTATACACAAAAAATCATGTTAATTCTATTAGACTCGAAATATCATGCTAAACACAACTGTGTATGTCAGATTTTCAAAATTCAAAACACACAAGTGGAAACACTAAGTTAAATGGCTAGGCTATGAGTATCTCCTAAATAACCAAGTGTTTTTTCAATGAAACTCGATGATTTATGAAATATAGGCTATTAATCAAATTTATTTAAGAGAAACATACCATAAAGTATTTGGGGTGCTACATTATTCCATCCTTCAGAAAATTCATCCTCAAAATTTTCTGTTTATAATGTCCACCAAAAATATATCAGTGGTTCCTCTTCATAACATCCTCTAGTTCCCATGTTTCTTCCTCTATATTCTGGTTCTTCCAAAGAACCTTTATTAGACGAGTTTTCAGATTTCTCAGTACCTGCTCCCTTATGTCATGAATCCTGATAGGATTTTCATGGTATGAAAAACCATGTTCAAGTTCTATTTCTTAATAGGTGAGTACCTGCATTTGGTATGGCATGTATTTCATCATCAATGACACCAGGAACACATAATGAACTTTGGAAATACTTAGAGGCATTGCTTGACATTAAGCTATAGCTCTGATTCACTCCAAATTATTAAATGGTCCCATGTACCTGGGGCTCAATTTCCCTTTGTCACTAAACCTTAAGACTCACTTCCAAGGAGATACTTTCAGAAAGAACTGATCTCACACATGGATTTCCAAATCCTTTCAATAGTGATTAGAATAACTCTTCTACCTAATCTGGGTGGCTTTAATATGGTCTTGGACTTTATTCACCTTTGTTGTGGTCTCCTCAATACATTGTGGGCCTAGAAAATAAACCGATTGAAGGTAGAATTTGATCATGCTAAACTTCCGATGTAATTCATTTATTCTATGTGTTTTCATAATAATCCGAATTTGATCCTTATGGTCTTCATAGATTATTTAGTATAATATGATATCATCAATGAAAACCAAAACAAGGTTATCAATATATTCCACGAAATCTCTATTCATTAAATCCATGAAAAAAAATTGAGCATTCGTTAGTCCAAAAGGCATTACTATAAACTCGTAATTCCCATACCTGGTTCGAAATGCGGTCTTCGGAATATCTTCCATCCTCACATGCAGTTGATGATATCCCGATTGAATGTCAATATTCAAAATGTATTGACCTCCATGAAGTTGATCAAATAAATCATAAATCCTCAGTAGAGGAAACATATTCTTTATTAAAATAGCATTTATTTCCATGTAATCATTGCATAACCTCATTTATCCATCTTTCTTCTGGACAAAGAGGATAGGGTCTCCTCATGGAGAAACACTAGGTCGAATAACTCCTTTGTCACTCAACTCCTCTAGTTGTTTCTTTAGCTCCACTAACATTACAATTTCCATTTGATAGGGGGTTTTTGATATATTTCTTACACTAGGAATTAAGTCAATGGAAAACTCAATTTCTAGCTCTGGAGGATGTCCAGGTAAATCCTCTGGAAACACATCAATGTATTCATGCATTATATTCACATCTTCAATTTGAATATTTCTTTCCTCAACCATAGATATTGGGTTATCTTCCTCTCCAGGAATTACATTAAATAGAGATACTGTGGGTCGGTCTATATAACAACCAGATGGTGAGGTATCCGCTCTAAAGATAAGAGATTCTATACCATTTTAAAATTTTGTTACTTAATTTTTCATGCTATAAATCTTTTCATCATATTTTTATAACCAATTCATAATGAGAATTATATCAAAGTCAGTCATTGGTATGATGATAAGGTTAGAAACTAAATCATGTTTACATGTCATGAGGGGGACTAGTTGACATGACTTTATTGCAATGATGCATCCCCTAGGTGTTTTGACTGATAACGCATTTATTAAATCCAATTGTACATGTCTATTTTTCTTAGAAAACTGAGATGATATAAATGAATGTGAAGATGAAGAATCAAATAAAGTGTTGTCTATGATTGAGGAAACAACTAATGTACCTTCCACCACACCATTATGAACTTCAACATTCGCGGTTGTAATCACATTAGCTCTCCCTTTCTCCCTTGGATTTTTCTGTGGAACGTTTCCTTGGGGATTATGACACTCAATTTCATAGTGTCCCATCTCTCTAAAATTTTATCATTGAACATAATGAAAATTTTTCTTCCCCTTTCATTCATGAGATAGATACCATTTTCTCCACATTTATAGCAAACTCTCATTCTATTCCATCATTTCCCAAGATGACTCTTTCTACAGTTCTTACATAATGGGAATTTCTTCATTCCATTGTTCCTCATTGAAGCTCCACCTTTTCCTTGGTTATCAGAGTAAGACATTTTATCTTAGTTTCCCTTTAACAAATTTTATCTAGAAAATTCCTTCTCTATTTTGATGGCACTTGATATAATTTCAACATATGAGGAAAATTTATGAGAAGCCAGTGCCCTTCGAAGACTTGGCGTATGACCTTAAAAGAAATGATCAAACTTTTTTGTTGAGTCATGTACATAATTTAAGATATACCAGGGTAGCCTTCTGAAGGTAGCCTTATAATCTACAACATTGTCTTCTTCCTTATGATTTAAGATACAAAATTTCATCTTCACTTCGATTTGTTTCTCACAAAAGAAATATTTTTCAAACAATATTTCCTTAAAATTCCTCCATTATAGGTCTTCTATTTATTTTTCATCCATGGTATTCTGAATCAAGTACCCCCATTGATCAGTGTCTTTCTTGAGACAATACACAGCAAGTACTAACTTTTCATTTTTATTACATACTAATTCAATGAATATCTTTTCATGGGACACGATCCACTGCTTAGCAACCACTAGATTTTTATTCCCACTGAATGATGGGGGTTTTTCAGCATGAAACCATCCCACATAGGGGTGGAATGGTTATTCATTACAACATGAGTATGTTGTCCCAATATGGTCATGATATGATCTGCTCCAACATTGACTATGTTGACTTGCTCAGTGGGGATATCCCAACATTTTCCACGAGTATTGATTCCCCTTCTTCCATTAGAAACCATTGCTAAATTATATGATGCACTATATTTGGGAATGAATCACAAATTATAATCTTAATTGAAAAAAATACTTAGCATAAATCAAGACCATACGTAAGGATAATACCATAATCAGAAAAAAAATTTCTTTGAGGAATAATTTAAATTTAAATACATAATAATTTCTTATAAAGAAAATATAAATTATCTTAAGCATATCCCTCAGGAATGTCATAACCAAGAGTGCAGCAAGGCCCATTGTCGCGTACTAGTATACCACGGGTCAAAGTCGAAACACATTGTCGGGGCTTTCACTCCTGGTTACATCTGTGCCAGAGCCACCTGTACCTACTTGTCTCCAGATATGGATGTATTTTCTAGAAAGATTCACATATTCAACTCCATAACTAAATACTAGAAAACTCTTTTACTTTTATCCTCAAATACTACCTTAGGTATTTTTTCCCTAATCTACATTTTCTAATCTAGTTTCCATGATTTCTACTAAACATCCTATGATACCAACTGTAACACCTCGAACCCTCTAGATTAGAGCTGATGTATTACTTGTTATATTAGAATGGTTAGAAGAAATAAAAATACCAAAGGAATGGTCCTTTTAGTAGTCTTGAAGAAACTAGATACATAGATGTATCTCAGATTATATTGGAAAAGGTTACAATATTCAATATATAACAAAAACTAAAGGCTGCAACCACAATAACTCAATAATTTATCTCCTCTTAATCACCTGTTGAAAGTAAACAATGAAAGGGGTGAGCAAAAATGCTCAATAAGGGTTAAAAATAGGAAAATCCTTAATCAATAATAACTTAATTGTAAGCAAGTTTACATAATCCAAATGGAATGGTGACCAAAAGAAAATCTCACGCCGTTAATTAACTAAGAATAAAACTGCATCCATAGATTTTGTCATAGTGAAAAACTCATGTATATAAATAACTGATGATGAATGAAGAGAATTCTTATTAATTTTACGTCATGTATCTATCACATGATACCATAATACCATTAAAAACGGTTTAGTTCAATGGGTAGAAACCTGTCTGATTTTTTGGAAACAAACACAAAGGGTTTGTCGCCTAACTAATTATCTCATGAGACCTACCGATGCCTCGAGGGGCTGTAGCAGGACTCACCCACCTATGCATCCAAATAATTATTTATACATAGATTAAATACAATATCTTTATGACTTAACATTATCTGTATAGAGTAGAGGAGACATATTAATAAATAATTCCACAATTAAAATTACATTGAAAATAAATACTGTATGTAAGATAGTATATGACTTAGACAATAATTATATCCATGATATGTGAATATGGAACTTTAAATGGAATTAAATTTAAATTTAAATGATATATAAAATGTTCAGTAATTACATTACATAAGAAAGATTAGGTGCACAACACTAAGCAAGTCACAACGATGTGAAAATAGAGACAAAGTTCATTACCACGTTGTAATCAATTGAGTCATATGACCAAAGGATAATAACAACCAATTTAAACCTAGAATACCATGAATATAAATATAATCATGATAATAATTATCAAATGTCCATACAACAATACCACATATAAAAAATAAGAGGCAAACAGTGGAAATCCCATATAATTGAAAGTGAGATGAGAAAACCCCTTACAAAAATTTCAGCATGGTAACAAGTGTGCTTGCAAGGGAATAATGATAGGTAAAGGGGTATCCCATTATTCATATATTATAATGAATTTATGGGGGGGGGGGTTTGAAAACAAAATCCATCATTAGGCATTAAAACTAAAAGAGGACAACATATGAGAGATTCTTGAACAAAATTGAGAGAGAGGATCCCTTACCTTATTCTTGTAGGTGTTGTTGATTTTTCATAATGACATGAATAATCAAATTTAAATTCATTAATTAATATGTTCAGAACCTCATAAACATGTAATTTATACATTATTTCCTTATTAGGTTCATTAATGGCCTTTTTTATGGTTTAAGAGAATCAATTTTATTTTTTTGGTAGCATTTCCTCTTTGGTTTTCATGATCCTTTTAATTGTTTTCATGAATGGATATTTTTTTGAAATATGGATAAAAATTAAGATATTTTATTATAAATTATTAGTGACATTAAATATATATAAATGATCTTTAAGGATTCTACTTATATACATTGAGAATGACTCATTCGATGAGTTAAAAATAAACACTAGGATTTGGCTTGGCGGTTTTCTGCACAATAAACTTGTTTTTTATTATTATTCCATATTATGAATGTGTAAGGATTACAGAAAATTAATCAAGATAAAATAAATATATAAGGACCTGTTTCAACCATTGAAAATGTTTTATGACCAGTATTGAAGATAGTAATGCAAATTGAAAACACATCATCCTTGAGTGTGAAAAATTAACACATCTAAGACGGTGTTTGCATTTATTGTATAAAATGAGGGGAAACGAGAGATTATGATGAAATATTACATTAGAAAAATCAAAATGAAGTACATGTATGGTAATAGAATTATCATATAATTTGGATTAGGGGAGGTGAGAATGGAGAAAAATTAATGGAACTTTGTAAAAGAAATTGAAAGGAAAGAGAAGAAAGGTTCACCTCTAGAGTACTCCTCCATGATAATATTATTAAGACCTTCATTTTTAGACTTTTGGTGATACCATCATGACATGGACGTGGGGAGAGGGCTTGTGAAGAGTATTTGGAAGAATTTAGTCACGTCTTGAAGCTTGAGAGTTGTAGGAGGAAGATGGGGTGAGGGGTGGTTTATGTAGTGGAGGGGAGAGGATATTTCTTAATATTATAATCATTAATTTATTATTTCTTCACAAGACATGAAATAGAAACTATTCTATGACCATGAACAGTAATAAATGCACGTGACTTCAATATAAATGGGCTTTTATCAGCATATCATCATCAATGACTCAAGAAATCCCTTATTTAGCATTTATTGTAAATTATCGCATTTTACTAGTCATCAAAAATTCAAGTATTTCAGAAAAATCCCAAAAATTGACCCTAACTATTTTTCGACATCTAAAATCCAAAAATGAAGTAAATTTTTCAAAATTAATTATCTAAATATGATTATTTGAATATAAAAATAAATTCAATATTTAATTGAAAATTATAAACACTTAAATTATTCATCATTATTTTTAAGGCACCAAAATTTATTTATACAGTCTTGGTTGTAGAGACCATTCATAAGGGTAATAGTACTATTCATAATGGTATGTTAGTATTAATAATGGTTGGTTTCTATTCAAAAGGGTAAGTTACTATTCCCCAAAAATTATGTTAATTCTATGAGACCCTAATTATCACCCTAAACACAATCAGGTATGTCGAATTTTCAAAATTCGAAACACATAAGTAGAAAATTTATGTTCATTGGCAAGGCTATGACTATCTCCTAAATAACCAAGTGTTTTTTCAATGAAACATAGTTCTTTATGAAATATAGTCTATGAATTGAATGTATTTAAGAGAAACAGAACATAATATATTTTGGGTGCCACATTATTCCCTGCTTCAGAAATTTTTTCCTCGACTTTTTTCATTTATAAATCCCACCAAAAATATATAGGTGGTTATTCTTAATAACATCCTCAATATCCAATATTTCATCCTCTACATTCTGGTTTTTCCAAAGAACATTTACTGGACGAGTTGTCCGATTTCTCAATACCTACTCCCTTGTGTCAAGAATCCTGATAGTCTTTTCACAGTATAACAAATCAGGTCCCAGTTATATTTTGTCACAAGTGAGTACATGCATTGGGTCAGGCATGTATTTTTTCAAAAATGACACATGAACACATCCTTATATTTGGAGAGACATGGAGGCATTGGTAAATGGTAATCTACAACTCTAATTCATTCTAAAATTTCAAATGGTACGATGTACCTGGGGCTCAAACCGAAACTTAAGACGCCCTTCTATGGACATACATTTAGAAAAAACTGATCCCCCCTTGGAATTCCAAATCCTTTCTCCATTTGTCTGTATAACTCTTATTCCTACTTTGGGATTCATTAATATGTTATTGGATTGTGTTTATATTTGTTGTGGTCTCTTTTATAAGTTTTGGGCCTAGAAAAGAAACTGATTGAGGCCAGAATTCAAACTTTCTAATGTATCCATATAATTCTTTTCTTATAAGAGTTTTTAGAATAATCCGCAAGTGATCCTCATGGTATTCATAGATTTTTTAGTATACCATCATATCATTGATGAATACCACAACAATCTTATAAAAATATTCCTTGAAAACTCTATTAATTAAGTCAAAAAAAATGATGGCACATTCATCATTCCAAAAGGTATCCCTGTAAACCCATAATGCCCTAACCTGGTTCGAAATGATGTCTTTAGAATATATTTCTTCTTCACATGCAGTTGATGATATCCAGATTGAATGGAAATCTTTGAAAAATATTAATCTCCATTAAGAAGATCAAATAAATCATCAATCCGGGGTAGAGGATACTTATTCTTTATTGTAATAGTACGGATTTCCTTGTAATCAATGCATAGACTCATGCATCCATCATTCTTATTAACATAGAGGACAAGGGATACCCATGGAGAAACTTTAGGTCGCATAAATCCTTTTTCACTCAACTCCATTTGTTGTTTCTTTACATCCATTGACATCATAGTGGCCATTCTATAGGGGGACTTTCATATAGCTCTTGCACTAGAAATTAAGTCAATTGAAAACTCAATTTCACACTCTAGAGGATGTCCAGGTAAATCCTATAGAAACACATCAATGTAGTCTTTAACTATATGAAAATATTCAATTTGAATATTTATTTACTCAAACATATATATTGATGGTGAAATTGTACATACGCATGATCATTATATTGATGGTGCAATCATATGTATGCACGAGCGTTCGTGGAGACAGTAATTTATTATTACCGTACGTACGCACGAGTGACAATATCATTATATTGATGGTGACATCGTATTCAATTGGATGATATATAATATATACAGAATTACTAACATGTTAAATTTATTATTTACATCAGTTATACTAATTATTATACCTATCCAAATAATGATGAGTTTGAATAACTGACTACACCACGACGTAGAGACGGTAAGCTGTGCGTACACACGTATGGTGACAATGTCATTCATATGATTGATGGAATAATGAATATGGTCGTACAATTTTTATAAAAACATAATAGTATATATAAGATAATAGAGTTATTATTTTAGAAAAGAAACAACAATTAAAGAAGAGGAGGAAGATGAAAAGGACATGAAAGAGGTGATGACATATTTACCTATTCTTTGGGTTCTTCCTTTTGATTTGATCAAAAGGGCTCCATAAGTTTGCTTTATAACCAATAGAAGGAATATATAATGAAGGGAATAAAGTTGGAAGGATATTTGGCTAGGGGTTTGCTGAGATAAAAGGCTTTGGAGGTGTGAAATTAAGAGAAGGGGAAGTGTCCTATTAGAGAGGTGAGGGTCACTTTAGGAAAAGCATGAAATATTATTTAATAATAAAATCCATTTCATTTCATCATGGCTCCAAAATGAATTATTTCTAGGCTTAGGTGGGTAAGGGTTTAAAAAATATCAACCAATAGGTTTTATATAGGTTTAGTTCATCATATTAACTTTATTGTTTAGATTTAACTCTTAGTTAAATAGTTTGACATTTACCATGTCTCTTTGTATTTTTTATATTATATGGTTAATAAACTTAATATAACAAGCCAAGAGAACCCAATGTGGAAAATTATAAATATACATAACCTTATCTAAGTACGTTGGACGAACATTATATTTTTTCGAATATTTTATCAATCAATAATATAATATTTTTTTAAAAACACATTTCTATCAATTTAGACATTATTTCGCATTTGATTTTTTTGAATTCCATAAAAACATTATCACTTATAATAAAATTTATTTAACCAATACTAACATGTCATATTAACCTTTAAAATAATTTGAATCAATCGGTAGTCTCAATTTACATTTATTTGGATATTTATAATATAAATTAGTTTAACATTTCATTAATAATGTTACTACCACATCATCATTGTGTCATAAATAAATTAAATTATTTATTGTCCAAAAATTATAAATAAAATACAATTATGTAGGAAATATTTTTATCTTTCAAATGAATATTTATTGTTTAATTTATATTTTCTGTAACCTTGTACTAAAAATGGGTTAGTTATTAAACATTGAATTTAACTCTTTTAACTCTTCTTTAAAAAAACTATAATAAATGTCATAATCAAAGACAAGTGGTCTGAAGTGGATCAAATTTTATTTCCTAAGGTTGTTTCTGGTTGAATTATACTTATTGAATAGAATTTGGACATGTGTTAGAGTAATTATGATATCATTTTTACCCTTAATTACCCTATTTACTTTAAACCATGGTAAATAAAAGTCAAAAGTTACTAATCACCAAAAAAATATTTTCATCTTATTGAACCACATTTTACTTACTAATATTGAACAAGTCTCTCATATTTTTTAAATTCAACTCCCAAAAGCGGTAAAATTATGTTATATACAAATTTTCAAATGCTCCTAGGAGGTGGGTAAAACACAGTAGAAAGTACACTAAAATATTTATATATCCACACTTATTATAAAATGGATCCAATGAATAACATTTAAATTATATAGGTATTATGTATCTAATTTGACATAAAATAAAATAAAAAATTATTTAAATAAAAAGTCAGTTTTAACCAATAATGCAGTGTTTTTCACTATTCATCAATAATTAATTGTTTTTAGAAAAATACAAAAAATTCTCCCAAAACTAATTTCGATATTCCAAATTAAAAAATAAAGTCCATTTTGAAAAATAAAATTTATAAAATTTCAAAAAGTGGTCATTACTATTTATAATGGATAGTATGATTGGTTGCATTGTGTAAGAATCTCAAAGTAGCGTAAAATGCAAGTTATTGCATTATTCAAAGGGTAATGTACCTTAGAAGCTTGCAGAGTTAAATTTATAATAAAAACACTAGAAACAAATATTTATCCATTTGATTATTATATAAAAATTATTTACAGAAATAAATAATATTATGTATATTTCCAAATTATATTATATCATTTTTTACCATGGTAAACATATATGGATAATGATGAAAAATTGGTCACAAATCATCAAGTAACAGACAGAAGAAAGATTTCCATATTATAAAAAAATAACATATGATAGTTTATGGAAATCGGAATATAAAATAAAGTTGAATAATGTTTCTATTTTATTATTTAATAATCATATTTTAATTATTCATATTATTAATAATAATGTATTATTAATATAGAACCATATATAATGGATGTTTAGTATATATATTATAACTTTTCAATTATCATTTATAATAAAATTTTTCCCTATTATGAAATATTATTTTCATGTAATGATTATATTTTATAATAATTGTAACATAAATATAATCCTTTTTTTTCTGTTATAAATATTATTATTTCACTTATGAATTCCATAATTTAACTAAAACTACATTAAGGGGTGTTTACTATTTCTTGTGTTGTGCAAAGAACAGTTGAAATGAAATGTATTTAAAACATGAATCATTTCAAAAAACCTCATTAATTTATTTTTAAACTCTAATGATTAATTATGGTTTTATATATAACAATATTGTATTTCATTCTATAAACATATCCTTCAAATTTTAAAAAAGATTCACCCATGTGTTATGTTTTTATTCATTCTTCTCTTAGATCATACTCAATTATTCCCTTTGATAGATCCCATAATTCTGGTCCTATGATTATCATTGAAATATATGCATCCCAAATTATTAATATCATTCTTCTTCTAGAAATAATTTTTAATCTCACTTCATTTATACCATGATTTGGTATTATGAACCCCACTTCATTGTCATGGGATTAATCATCCTTATGATCTTTTTATAGACTATATTCATTATTTTTTATAAATACGAGATAATAAAAATATTTTTATGGGTGTCCAGAATTATATATAACTATAATTCATTGGATAGGAATTTATATCACATGAGTTATTATGTGATTGATTGGGGATTGAACCGACTGCTACAATATAACTTTGTCCACTTTCTGATGATGGTTGTGGGAGTATCAACTAACATCTATTTATGATAAAAATATATATTATTTCCCCATCATAATGATGTTAAGAAAAAATTTCCTTATTATATCTCTATATTAATATGATCATCATATTTATGATATCATTTTATGCCTCTCCAGTCCCATGTTATGAATTATTTCAAAGCTTATTCACATTTTTGTATTTCTATATATCATATTTCCTAATCATTTTTTCTTTAAGATATCCTATATAGTTTAGATGATCCAAGGATATTATGGAAACGATATAGAGTCTAAAATAGGTTTTACTTTTTAATTTCAATAATGATTTAATTTTATGTTTAATCACAAAAATACACTTATCCTCTCGATATTGGAAGTGTAATTGTAATTAAATAGTGTCAAGAAATATAAAACAAATTTGGTTTAATTATTAGGATTCGATATGTGGTAATAAATTACGATCTAGTTATTTCTTGTTATTATAATGATAATACCTTTTTGAAAACACTATGGATAAGTTTAAAGGATAAAATTATGTATATGATAACATCCAAGAATTTTCTTAAGGTGTAGAATAAAATGGTTCCCTAAAAGAACATCCCTCTTTGGATACTACATGTGGATATTGTTTTGGAACAGATGCATAGATGGGTAATTACACTAACAATATTTTTCAAGGTATATATCATCCTTTATTATATTGCATGAAGAATGGGACCCCACTGCAAACCTGGTTTATCACTCTATGGGGATATGTTTAGATAAAATAAAACTCTCTATACATGCAATTAAGAATGAATTGAAAAAAAATTTATCTTATCAAATTTAATTACGTTAGAGAACATTCAAATTAGAGGATCATAATTTTTTTATTGAAATGATGTAATTCATAAGTTATGTTATTTACATCATTTATCTTTTACATTTTTTAGGTTTTTGGTTTACCTTATAGATATGTATTAGTCATTGTATTCCCTTCCCTAAGCCTTCATTATTTTTTAAGATCAATTGAAATAGAGAGAATCATTATAAATAAATATGTAAAGGTAAATTTCATTACGACAGAAATTATATTATTTTAATTATGGATGTAGGGTCTTAGAAAAACATTGAAATACTGGGGAAACATACAAAAGATATTAGTAATAGCTTTTTTCATGTGGGACACCCTATACGAGAGTAAGTTGTAGTTATGTATTTTTTGAATTATAGTCCACTAACATTTAGTGGGTCTTGTGATGAAAAATTATTAATAAATTAATTTTCTAAATTGAGAATATATTCTCTATCACTTAGTGCTCTAAGAATGATAGGGTCATACTTGAAGATTATAGAATAGAGAGAGAAGTTCATCACCTATGAAGACTAATCATGAAGGAACATATTATCGGAGATATAGAATATATTTTATGGGATTAATTCTAGTGGACATTTAGATTTAAATATTTTCCATAGAATCCACATCTTAAAATAGAGTGGGAGTTCATAGAACAAACATAGTTAGAAGGAAAATCTACCATATATGATGAATCAAACATCAAAATGCTTACACGATTAATATGTTTTATTATCATTAATATTGAATTAATTATTTACCAATTCATTAGAGGGATAAGTTATTGTCAATGAAGACACTTTAAAATGATTGACTTTTATAGCTATAATGAGTTTTAATGATGTACCCTCGATTTTGATATAGAAGTGGGTGACTCACAATAGGCATGTGGGACTAATGATAAGATTAAAATATTGGTGATTAACCATAGGAAATCATTAGATTGAATTAATTATGGTATGAAAATCCAACACCATATATGTTAGAAGTGTAGAATTAATAATCCATGAATATCTTTGAAGTGGTCTAGGATATAATTAAACTCTATAAAGAAGTTACATATGGGTAATTCATGCACATGTGAGATGTATAATCCCAATATTATTATTGAAGAATTAAAATTAAAGATAAATCTTCATTATTTGGTCCAATTAATGAATAATATAGAACATTTCAACAATAGAAATGGATGTATTAAGACTAGGTTTTTCAAGGATAACATATGCAAACAACCCCAAAGTCTAAACGATGATGGATGGGTATATTTTATTTCTACTCTAGAGATGGATCATGACTAAGAAGTTGGAAAATGAACTCAATTTATTCATATGGTAATTTTTAATTTACTATATGAAAATGGTTCTATGTACTCATTCATATCTTTCATGTATATTTGAAATATTTAAAATTTATCAAAAAACATGGTTGTTATATTATCTAGTAAATCTTAAAATGGTCTGATTCTTGAATATAAACAACATAACTCATCCATAATTTATATATATGAGATTTATTTCAATTTGAACCTTGTTATTGTTGTTTTTATAAATTTTTATTCAATTTTAAAAATTTAATTCTATTTACTATATCTTTATCACATCACCCTTATTAGATATAAAAAATCACCTTATATATCCCAAATTATTCTCTAATTATATACAAGTGTAAGGATAAAGAAGAATTACTTCTGGGATATTATTTAGATACATATATATTATTAACTTATGATAAATATTCTACATTTCAATGGATTGAATCACCGTATTGGAAAATTGATGAAAACGTTACCAATGTAATTTTTTATACTGATGGATTTCCCATGGATTATATTGATAAAACTCTAGATCAAGATGATTATATTTTAAATGGGCTTATTCATAAAATTTTTTATTTTCCATGAATTTATATAAAATAATCCACATTAAAAAATATGAACTAACTAATCAATTACAATAACAACTTGACTTGGAAAGATCGATTGAATTACCATGGGGTGGATGGGTCATCTTTGAAAATAATATGGATGGGTATATAAATCTCTATATTGATTATTGAAAATTCAACAAGGATATAAAAAAACATATCCCCTTAAATGGATTGAGGAATTCATCAACCAATTATAAAGATCACAAAATTTCTATAAAGTAGTTCATTGTATATTATTTCTTATATTAAAGATGAAGTAGAATGACACTCCAAAGGATAACATTAATATATTCTATAAAATATGTTTTAATTTTTAAGAAACATGAACTAAATGATTACCCATATATATTTATGTGCATAAGTAATAGCATCTTTAGAAATAACTTAATTAAATTTACAGTATTAATTATAGATGATATACATATATACTCATAATATAAGGTTGAATATGTACATAATTCAAATACATTTTTGAATAAATTATTGATGAGTGTGTTAATAGAAATGTGTAGTAAATGAGATTTTTTTTGGTAAGGTTGAATTAATTATGCATTTTCTAAAAAATAAACATATATATGTAAACCCCTTGATGAATAGTTTGGTTTTAGAGTTCCTTATACAATAATTTATGGTGGAGATAAGTCGTTTCCTTGAATTACTTGCGTATTATAAGTGATTTGGGATAAACATCACTTAATTTTCTATCTTATTAAAACTTATTCAATCTATGGTGTTAATGTATGTATTTATAAATAATAGTAAATAGATCATCATGGAACCAAATAGATGGCTAAATACAACAGAAGTACTCACTAAAAATAAATGAGAGAAATGATTTGTGACCTAAAAGTGATTCATGAAAAAAATATCATTAGTTATATACTTATCCAATATGATAATTTAATAGAAAATGCCTCATGAAAATTAATGGATCATGAAAAATATTAATAGAAACATGATCTAGAATCATACTCAATAATTTCCCCGTTGAATATTTTGAGGAATTATCTATATAGAGACATGTGTGAAATTTATATGAAAAAAAGGTTAAACCATATATATTCAAACTATAGGATCACATCATGAACAAAAATAGATGGTCAGATATAATTTCAGATAAAAATTTATCATTCTGAAATCATCTGATAAAGGTGAAAGAATTAAAATATTCTCTAATTAGAAAAGTTCCTAAATGAGTATCTATAATCAGGATTAATGATATCTAAAATAATTATATCTGAAAATGATAAAAATTTGATTCATTAACAAATAAACATCAATAAACCCTTTTAATATTAATTTCCCTCTATCACTACAAGATTTGATTAATAATTCCAAAATTGATCATCTGTATATTGAGACGAAGGGTGTTTCCATATTGACGGTTAAAAACACTTTTTCATGTTTATTTATAGAGGATACTTTGATATTTAGTAAATGATTTTTTCCAATATATCTACATATAAATAAGATGTTACTTAAGCATTCTCAAATATCATCATTCTCCATTAACGTTGGACAACGGAAAATATATTAAGACTGATGAGAGAACTATTTTTGGGATAATATAAAGAATGGTATTATCAAAATATAAATCAATGTTCATGGTAGGTCAGAATGTGAACAAATATTAGGGAATATATAAATGATCTATGTAACCATCGTACATATGTACATAGAATTGGGAAATATTTATATATTTTTTCATGGGTCCTAAAATGACCTAAAAAGGTAATAATTCTATATCTGTATTCGGGGATCTTGTAAAAAACTTATAATTTCATTTTTCTTTGAGAGTAATTTTATATATATAACCTTGCAGAGTTATAAATTATAGAATTAGTGAGGCTATAATGTACACCACAATTTATTGTATATGATCAATATCAAAATTCATAGTAATGTTCTAGTTGAGTATTCAACATTCACTTAACACAATGTAGATTTGTTGAAGAACATATCATCACATGAATGTTTTCCAATTTTAATGGGCTATCTAGACCTATGATGCTATATTAAAACATTTCTATATGAACTTAAATGGTTAAGGGGGCCAATATCATCCTCTAGTATAGTTATATTTTAATAATAGTTTCCTCTAACAAATCTATATAGACCCATGTGAATCCTCTATGGGATTATCTATATAATATATTTATTCTTGCATGATTTTGGTGAGATAATGTAACTAAGACCAAAAAAATTGATAAAATGGATGAAAATGTCAATACCCTTCAAGAAAACATGAATTCATCTCAAATTTGATAAATTCGTTGTGATAGTTTCTGTCGATGATGCCTATAGATTAGTGATTTTGATAATGTTTTCCTCTATACGTCTCCTTTTAAGTGATTCATGAGGATTTGGATGAAAGGGAATCCAAGTACAATATATATTTTTCCCATTGGTATTATTGATCACATTAGAGATGCTTCATATCAATATGAATTCCAACTAAAAAAGACAAAATTCATCATGTGTTCTTCATTCCCCACTTTAGGATTTACATACCTTTTACTTCAAATGCACTGAATTCAGAGGTGGTATTGTTATTGAATGATCTCTCTTATAAGAAGAAATCATTGACTTTATTTTACCATAGATAAAATTATCTTTACAAGATGAAAAATCTCATGGACAAGTTATGTTTGAGAAACCATCTATATTAAGAGGAAATACGGGATCCTGAGGGGACCATGAAATAAAAGAATTCTTATTCTTTCAGCCTAATGGATAAATAAAAGTTTGAGGGTAATATTTTTTAATGTGGTCGACTTGAAGGACCCAATATATTAATTTATATTTATTGATAATATTTATTATATTAATTATATTATGATAAATGGAAATGTATATTAAACTAAAATTATTAAATCAATGGAATAATATTATTAAAGATGCCATTAATTTTTGTTAATTATAGATGGAATATATGGAAGTAAATAAATTTTAATTTTTTTATTCATAATAAATTTATAATTATAACTTTACACAAAAAACATCAATGGTTTATTTGTTATATCAATATTAACTTAAGAATATTTTTTTGTTTTTATAAAATAATGGAATTTTAGTTTTACAACAAAAAATATATTTTTCTAAAAACATGAATTTTTATAATACAATAAAGACATAAATGATTTAAAAACTACATATATAAAAATATATTTTAATAAAATATGAAAACCTATGTTGAATTTATAAATAATATGTTTTATAACATTAAAACCCTAGTAATATTTGACATAATATTTTTGGTTTGACTAGATTTGAATCGAAATTAGTCTGTGTCACTTCTAGAAAGTATATAAAAAAAATTATTTTCTTTTTGACTTATAAATTTAAAAATTAGGTAAAACCTTCTATTAAAACTGTATGGGATGGAGGATTATATTAGAAATATTAGTTTTAATTAATATGATAATGCTAAAATCATTTTTATTGAATTATCTTATTTAATGTTTTTAATTTTTATTTATTCAGTACTTTTTATCCAATTTTTGTCAATACTAAAATATGAATTTTAAGCCTATATAAAAAATATTAACATGTGTTTTTTGGGTAATATGCCAAAAATATGTTTAATGAACACATAATGGTAAATATTAATTTTATAATAAAAAAATTATATAAATGATATATTATATTTAAAGGCGGGTGAGTTAGTTTAAGGCGATAGCGTCCTGACCCCAAGGTTTTGGGTTCGAGTCCTCACAAGGCAACATAAACTATATACTATCAAACCACTCATGGTCCCCTCTACCCCGTTGGGAACTGGCCTAATCCCAAAGGTTGGCCACCTACAGCCTTGCTAGGGACATGTGGTGCGCAGGTGGGGAGGCCACCCCAATACCTCGTTACCTAACAACATGTTTTCCTACAGGGAACAGGTGAGTTGGTTAATGGTGGTGGTGTCTTGACCTCGAGATTCTGGGTTTGAGTACTCGCAAGGCAACAAGCAGTATTTGCTAACAAACCTCTCATGGTACCCTCTACCTCATTGGGAACTGACCTAAGTCCATGGGTTGTCCACCTTGGTCCTCACTGGGGAAGTGCGACACGTTGGTGGGGGGAACCCCAATACATAATTACCCAATAACATGTTTTCCCGCAGGGCACAGTTGACTTGGTTAAAGGAGGTGGCGTCCTGACCTCGAGGATCCGGGTTCAAGTCCTCATAAGGAAACACGCATTCTATGCTAACAAACCTCTCATGGGGCCCTCTACCCCATTGGGAACTGGCATATGCCCAATGGTTGGCCACCCTGGGCCCCGCTGGGGAAGTGCGACACGCAGGTGGGGAGGTCACCCCAATACCTCGTTACCCTAAAACACGTTTTCCGATGGGGCATATGTGAGTTGGTTAATGGAGGTGGAATCCTGGTCCCGAGGCTCCAGGTTCGAGTCCTCACAAAGCAACACACACTATAAGCTAACAAAGCTATCGTGGGCCCCTATACCATGTTGGGAACTGGCCAAAGTCCAAGGGATGGCCGCCTTGGGCCTCACAGGGGATGAGCGACACGCTGGTGGGGAGGCCACCCAAATACCTTATTACCCAACAACACGTTTATAAAATGATATGGTGAGTCGGGGTATGAGGGAGTTCCGCGATGAAGTGAATCTGGATTTCTAGGGTTGGTGATATCAGTTCCCCATTTTCTCGGCTATGTGCATGTGGCTAGAAAAATCAGGTTCTGTCAGGAATGATGGTCCACAACAGCCCGAGAGTTATGCTCTGACGATGAGTCTGCTGATGTCTTCTACTGTTTGGGATGTTGTTGTGTGGTCTATCACACAGAATGACAGTGCACCGAATCCTATAGGTTGCGTGAAATTGGTTGATGGAGTGTCTCCGGATTCTGTTATTCATAGTTGGAAGTTTGAAGGTGGATTACAGAATCACTTTGCTACCCAGGATGATGTCAGCATTGACTTCAGATCCCAGACTGTTCGTTTGGTGATAGGGGCACATGTTCTTGGAGTTCTATTTATGGTCCCAAGCCTCTATTGAAGCATGCTCTACCTTCAGTTGTTTTTTGATGGTTCCAAATAATTGGATGCTGCAATGTTTCCTGCTAATGTATTTAAATATTCCATTGCGTCTTACACAAAATCATGTTCTGGAAGAATTATTCAAAATGGGTCATTAGCGCATGAAGAGGCCACTTCTGATGTCTTTGCTGAAAGTATTTCCATTGGGATATCCTCCTTCATTGCACGTCTTTTCTTTCCCAAGGGTCAGAAATCATGGAGGTTCGATGAATTGGTCTGATGGATCTCAATTTTATTGGTTTTTTCTGACGGAAGGTTTGTATCTCTTGGATGTGGTTTCTTTCGTTGCATTTTGCCTTAAGATGCCTCTAAAAGTCATGCATGGAGCTCTGGATCTCTTTCCATGAAACCTGGATCGATTCTCCTTCATGAATGGTCTATGGAATTCAATTCTTTGCGTGCATGGAATGATTTTTCTCAGGTATGGTTTCATATTCATTGTTTTAATTGGGACCTTTGGAACCCAAAGATTCTCCATGATATTGGCAAGGAACTTGGGACTCCTATACGACATGACAAGGAGACCAAGAATGTTTGGCTTGGCTATTTTTCCAGGATGTTAGTTGAGATTGATCTTAGCTCCATCCTGATTTATAAGTTAACTCTCACCAATCTATCGAATGGAATTCAAATTGAAGTTGGTTATGAAAGAAAACCAATATATAGAAATGAATGTATGGATGTTGGGAATTTGTTGGAACTATTTAGGAGATGGATTTCTCATGAAAACTATGGGATGAAATTTCATCCATCCAAAATCTGTAGAAAGAAATAAAAAATAAAGGATGTTTATTTGTCACAACAATTGGATCTTAAAATCAATCCATCTTCCATGAAGGCTGATGTGTTGGATTCTGAGGAAGAATATCATATACCTTCGAAAGGGAAGGGTCTGATGGTGGATTCCCCATCGTTGAGAGCCAACAATGGTTCTTCTAATTTTCAGGATAACATTGCATCCCAAATGACTGGTCCCTCCACTGCTCGGGTGGATTTCACCAAGGTGATTACACCCAAGGATGGTTGTGCAGTTACTTCTGCTGGATTGGTTGGGACTAGAAACAATTCTATTCTCTCTGTTGTTAGTTCCCTTATTTTCATTGATCCTTAAAATATATGCATCAATGACAGTCTTGGGGATGTTTTTCCACGTGATGAGACTACAGGGATGAATTTTAACACTGGGGATCCCCAACGGGTTTATTGTCATAAAGAGATCCAAAATCTTATGAATTCCTTTAGGATATCTGAGCGGTTGGGTGACATCTCGGATGTGGAAGGAATTACAGTGAGTAGCGGTGGTCCTACCTCTTTTAAAGATGAACTCATTTCTCTAAAAGGGTAGGTTGACTACACTCTTACTCCCTCAAGGAGAAGGCCGAGGAAGTACTACTCTAATATACCTTTCATTGTGTGTACTCGTTCTTCTAAGCTATCAGGCATGTTTAATTCCGATATTCTTCATCTCCACAATCAGGGTAAGTCCCATTCTGAATAGGAAACTACTGATGACTCTAATTATGGAAATGATATGTCATATTATGATCTTTATCTTTGTGTTTCAATGGATGAGGGAAAACCCCATTGTTTGACCCCACCCATCTTTTTTTTACTTTTTTCCTTTTTTAATAAATTGTCAGAAGCTTCACTTCTAGCTAGACTTTCTTGTGTTATATTTAATAAGTTCATTTTATCATATTTATTAATTGAAATTTTTAATGGATATTATATTAATCATTATAACATTAAAATTTTGTTTTATTTTTTATCATTTTCATAATTTATAAAATATATTACATATTTTAAAGCTATTTAAAATTGAGAAAATAAAATTTTTACTAAATAAAAAACACTGATAAAAGACTTTATTTTTTTATTAATTTTAATTAAATGGTCTTTGTTGAGTATTTATACACCATATATCACCCAAAATTCCATTATCATAATATTTTTGGTCATTAATCATGAAATAGTGTAATGTTATAGTGGGTAAACAATAGGTATTCACAATTGTTTCCATTTCATCACTTATAAAAGGTGATCACTTTTACAATTCAGCGGATACAAAACCAAATATAATTTTCCATTTAATTTTTTTTAAAATACCACTCCAAAAAATATTTTAATCCTATTTAATTCTCTTTTCCATATATGTTTTCTTAAAGCCTTCACATCTGCTATATTATCTAAGATAATAATATGTATCTGATGTAATTATCACCATTATTATTTGTTTATATCTGTAATGTTTATCATCAAAAAATAATACATACATAAAAATGTAATTGTATTTTTAAGGTTATTAAATTGTTGTAAAATCCCATGTTTTATGAAAGAAACACAATGTTCAATATCATATATGATACTATACATAGAGCTTAAATTGAAAAATAATTGTTATTAATTTAAATGGTAGTTAATGCATCATCGTTGTATGGGTGGGAATGAAAAAAACTAACTAAATTATTTTCAAAGATATTTGCTAATTTTTTTTACATTTATCCTATAACTTTTAGAGGCTTTAAAAGAGAATAAGTCCAATTTAAGAATAACATACACTGATATTTTTTAAAAGATAGTTTCACTAACTTTTTATTGAGAACCATTTATATATATATATTTTTGAAAAGTATTATATGTTATATTTTCCAAAATAATCTTTTCCATTGAAAGAGGTACATCAAAAATTACATCTGATGAAATTGGGGAAATTTTCTGATAAAATTCATATTTCAATGAATAATGAAAAATACATCATTTTAATTCAAAACTGAATTCTCATCTAATTTATGTTAATTGTCATATTATCTATTGAAATGGTTTTCTTATATATTTTTATTATGATTTTATCCTTTAATCCAATTTTAGTAATTGGAGGTAATCTGAAATTGATATTTGAAATAAACACATGTCAATCTTTTTATGGTTTCTACATTAAAAAATCATTTTCTTGATTTGACAATGCGAATTAATTTTAAATAAATTTCTTCAGAATTCATGTTATTTATTTTAAAAAATTTATTCTATATTTAAAGTTAGAAGGATAATATTATATTAATTGGTCCCTTTTGTTTTTTTGGAAATTATGAATAGAAAAACGAACTGGATAGGCAAGGCCCTAGAAAACCCTTTTCTTAAAATCCCTACCATAAACCTACAGGACATCCTTAGGGCATAAATCCACTCAAGTAAAACTTTTTGTATAATCTAAAAAATGTTACTTGATTAAGAGGTAGCATATTCTCTCATGAATTTTTGTTTCATTTCCATTCTCTACAACCTAAAACATTCTTATTATATGGTACGATAACATCACTAATACCCTTAACATACAAGGATTTTTTAATGATAAGGTTTCTATCTGTACTTACACACGTCTCTATTTAATGGGTAAAACATACAGTATCTATGTATAACAATCGAATTCCTCAAGAAAGGATGATTGTTCTGTTTTTCCATAACACCTCTCATGGTGGCTATTGTAATTGAAAATATTTTAACATGTGATCTAAATTATATTTATATTATCTCTATATAAGGACCCATCTTTAAAACATTACATAATATTCAATTAAAAGGATAATTCACATTGAGGATCTTTTTAGTTTTAGATTTTTAGTGAATTTATCCATAACTATTACATTACATATCAAAAATTACAAATTAGACACATATACTCAGTTTCAGTTTTTTTCATAAAAAAAATTCTTGAAAAATGAGTCAAGTCTAGTTATATGTTTTAGATAGCATGAATTTTTCATGTATCCCATCCTTGACCCTATTCATCTTTATGTCCTGTGAAACAATATTCAAAACATGGGATGAGCATTAAATGATTAGTAAAGGTTATAAAATAAATAAAGAAAACATTAATCCTTCAAAACATAATCTTTTTAACATATATCATGAAATCATAAGATTAATGAAAAACACATATTATTCTCAAATCATAAAGGTAACTTGTGGCATCCATAACCAAAATACATTGTAACATTCAAAGCCACGTAGGGAGTTACATTTGGAATACCCATCATAGTATATTCCCTATGCCTCTTAGGAGAAACATTCATGTATACCACTGTCACATTTCCCAATGCATTGGAGAGCTATCTCAGGCTCACCCACCCAAGGATTATCACAAAACCACCCGTATGCGTAAACAATGCCCAGTAACCATAACATAATCATTACAAATAAAAAAATCATAAAGAAAATATAACATTACCACATTGTAATAACAATATATAATTTAAATATATTGAAATTATCATTCAATTATCAAAACCATTTTCAATTCTAAAATATGTAAAAGAGTGCATGATATTTAGTTTCCTTTCAAAAACATTATAGCTTGTTAAGGAAGCCAAATATCAAATAATACTCACGTCGGTGGAAAATGTCATTGTCACAACTTACATTAAAAAGAAACAATTATTTTGTCATTTATTAAAATTTTTCAAAGAGAAAATATTCCATTTTAATGAAAAGAAATGTCAAAGGGGATTATACACCATTTAAAATAATGTTGTATATAAATTAAAATACGCCTCAATGAAAGGTGACTGAGATGATGTCCCTTACCTCATGTCCGACTTGACCCATTCGTTCATTAATCTCATGAATAATAAACTACAATTAAATTTTAATGATTTTATACCCTTTTTCAAGTTTATTATTCCTTTTATATAACTTATTACCATGTTATAAACCCTATGTAATATTTTATGTTAATAGTTTTCATTTTTTAGATATTTGATACCTGAGTCAAAAAATGACCTTCATATAATTACAAGTTGTTCATGTGGTCAAAATAAAAAATTTATCTATAATTATATTCTTGATTTATATATCATATATATTTATTATATATCTAGTATATATATGTATTTATAATAGTACATAACATTTGGAGATAAGAAATGAAATGTGCCGTTTATAGAGATGGTAAGTCGTACGTACGTATGAACACTACATTAATTTCTATTTCATATTTAATGGAATGAAAACATTATGATACATTGGTATATTATAATTCTAGTATAATTTCATATATAATTTCATTAAATCCATCATTTATATGTTCCACGTATGGCATGAACGAGTCATATCACTTTGAGGGGGCCAAAGTATGCATTTCCCCAAATGAAATTATCGCATTTACCCATTATGGAAACCATAATGGAAAGTTATAATTGAAAAATAAATAATCATGGAGACAATATAAATATAATATATATCACATATAAATATTGTGCCATTATAATGGCCACCACAAGAGGTTGTAAGAGAAGATTGAAAAATCATCGTTTCGTGAGGCAGTAGTTCATCGTCCACAGAAACAGAATGTACTTTACCCATTAGCCGGAGGTGTGTGTAAGATTAGTTTTAATACATCTCAAAACAAAAACATAGTATATTGAGTATAATGTTTTTGTTATAAGAGAGAATAATAAAATGTGTTCAGGGTATTGGAGAAGTAAAATAAAAGAATATAACTTAAGGGAAGACGTTACCTTTAAATCGGGTAACTCTCTTTGGTTAGAACAAAATGGATTTTTTGAAGATCATTTTTCCTTTGGTAAGGCTTCTAGGTGGAATATATTATTATAATATTATGATAATATTATCATTTTTTCTTGAATTACCCTATTTACCTTTAATCACAGTAAATAAGTCAAAAGTAACTTTTCACCAAAAAATATTTTCATATTATTGAACCAAATTTTACATACCTATAACAACCATTTTTGTTGGATTTTTGTAATTCAATTTACTAAAGTGTTAAAATTTCAATTAAATGAAAACATCAGTTTCTTTAACTACTACTCAGTGTTCTCACTATTCATCAAAAAATTAAAGGTATTCAGAAAAATACCAAAAATTCAGGATAATATATGTTTGATATTTTGAATTCAAAAATGATTTCTGTATTACCAAATTCAAAACATAAAACTTTTATTAATTAATTTAAAATTCATACCTGTTGTTAAAACAAAAAGCCTGTTTTTAAGAAATAATAACTATCAAAATATTGATAGTTGATTATGTCCAATTTCAATGTTAAATTACTTACAATGACCATAATTGGATTAAATGGTTAAAGCATAGTCTAATTACACTTTTAAAGCAATTAAAAATATAATCTAGCCATAAAATGAATTATATAAAAATGTAGTTTTGAATTAAAATACATTATTTATCCCTATTAATAAAAAATAAACATTATCAGAAAAATAAAAAAAAGTCATCCAAAGTAAATTTCGAAGTTTAGATTCTAAATAATAATTTAATTTTTTTCAAATAAGACATTAAAAATTGATTAAAAGCGGATTTAAAAATGGTTCACCATCAAAAGACAATACATCGAACCCTTAATGAATATTAGAGTATTTATACTTAAAATAGTATTCATTTTTATTTGAAGCCTCTAAAGTTTACTGTATAAATGTAAAAAAATTAAAAAACATGTATATTTATATTTTAGTTAAGTCTATTCATTCCTCCCAGTACAATGGCTAGGTGTTAACTACAATTTAAAACAATATTATATTATTATTTTTCAATATGACCCAATGTTTTATGGAACGTAAAGTTTCAAGGAAACATGTTGTTGCGTATCAAGTACGCCATCAAACATAGAATACCCTTTAAAGTCAATTTAATATTTAATTCAAAATTTTTAATAAATATTAAAGTTTCTTATTCTCTATTTACCAGGGATGTTACATCCTTCCCCCCTTACAGAATTTCCATCCTTGTAATTTTATTCACTTATCAAAAAAATTTGTTGTATTTATCTATCATAGAATTTCAGGTTCTAATGTTGCCACTTCAACCATATGGGTTTTCAACAAAATATTTACATAATTAATTTCATTATTCCACAAAACATGCTCTATTCGGTCAATAGTCAGGACTGGTTGTTTCTCATAAGAGAGATTCTCTTCCAACTGAAATACCTTTGGGCTCAAAACATGAGATGGATCCGGTATATACTTTCTCTACATTGAAAAATGACAAACATTGTGTACCTGGGATAAAATTAGAGGTAAATCCACTCTATACGTAATTGATCCAACATTCCCTAGGATTTCATAAGTTCCAATGAACCTCAGACTCAAATTTCCTTTATTACCAAAATGCATCACACTTTTCCATTGAAAAACATTAATAAAGACATGATAACCTATATCAAAAGAAAGATCCTTCATCCGGTTGTCCACATAACTTTTCTGCCTACTCTAAGATATTCTCATGTTCTTCTGAATCAACTGAACCTTTTCTGCCATCTCTTAAACCATATTTGGTCCCATCAACTTCCTCTCACCTACTTCATCCCAAAAATCTAGGGTTCGACATCATTTTCCATATAATTCCTCAAATGGATCCATCAATATACTGGAATAAACACTCTTATTATATGAAAATTCAACCAAAAAAGATGTTGGTCAAAAATTCTATGGTAATCTATTGAACAAGCACGTAGAATATCCTCCAAGGTCTGAATTGTTAATTCTAACTTTCTATATATTTGGGGATGAAAAGTTTTACTACAATTTAATTCATCACCCAACACCTTTTGATGGCCCTTCCAAAAGTTATTAGTAAACCTCATATCATGATCAGATACAATGGAGTGGGTAACTCCATGAGAGCTGACTATCTCTTTAATATACAACAAAGAATTTTGATCAAGAGAAAATGTATCATGAATAGGAAGAAAGTGGGTATATTTATTCAATCGATCAACAATAAACCAGATTGCATTATTACCTAAATATGTCTTTTGTAATCCTAGAACGATTTCGATGGATATATTTTTCCATTGCCGCTATAGCATCGATAAAGGCTAAAGAATACCTTTGGAATATTTTCACTCTGTATTAGCATGTTGAAAATTCAAACACATCACATTAAAATCATCAATATCTCTTTTCATTTCATCCCACCGATAATATTATGGAAGATCTATATACATCAAACTACTACCAGGATGAACTGAAAATGTAGAACTATGATTTTCACATAATAACTTTTTCATCAACATTGAATCACAAGGAACATATAATATCTTCTGAAACATCAAAACAAAATCATTATCAATGTTAAAATCAGGGAACTTACCCTTCTAAACCAACTATGCATTTTTCTGCAACTAACTGTCTTCCTTCTATGATTGCTTAATTATGTCTGATATGAATGATTTCCTTGACACCTGAAAAAAATAAATGAATTTCCATCACCAAAAACTTCTATTCCAAATTTCATCAAACTTTTAGTCAATTTATCTTCTTCCAAACGTAACATGGTTAATGTTATAATACATTTTCAACACAGAGCATAAGCCACTTTATTTTCTTTTCATGGATGGTAATGGATCGTGTAATCATAATCTTTGATTAATTATATTTATATCTTCAATATCCTGTTCAATTAATTCTAAGTTAATATATACTTCAAACATTTTTGACCAATATATATTTCATACTTTAATGTATTAAAATGATGCCTACAGATTTTCAAAGAAAAAACAACAGCAGTTAATTCCAAATCAGTTTTAGTGTAATTTATCTCATGAGGTTTCTACTGAGATAAAGAATAAGCAATTACCTGATCATTATGCATAATGACATAGTCAATTCCCTTCAATGAAGCATCACTTTAGATAAAAACTTTCAATTTCCGGAAGGCAGTGGAAAAATTGGAGCATTCACCAATATTTTTTATCAATTCATAAAATCAATCATCACATTCTTTCTCTAAAATGAACATAAATCATTTTCAAGTTAACTTAGTGGGATAGAAAACCATGAAAAATATGCAACAAACCTCCCATAATAGCCTTACAAACCAATAAATATATGGATCTTGGTTATATTTGGGGTCTTGGACATTATTCAAAAACGTTTTTCAACAAATCAATAGTTACGCCATTTTTTGAAACAACGGGACCAAGGAATGAAATTTTTTGTAACCAAAACTCACACGTACTAAATTTCCCATACAATTTATTTTATTTTAAGGTTTTTAGGACCACCCTTAAATGAATTTCATGGTCCTATTTAATTTTATAATAATCCAAAATATCTTCAATGAACACAACCACAAAATTATCCAAGTTCTCATGGATAATTGTATTCACAAGATCCTTGAATAGAATAGGTTAATTGGTTAACCCAAAGGGAATAACTAAAAATTCATAATGGACATATCTAGTATGAAATTCCATCTTCTGAATTTTTTTTTTCCTTTACATTCAACTAATGTTACCCCAACCTCAAATCAATCTTTGAAAAATACAGATCTCCCTAGAACTGATCAGTCAAATCATCAATATCAGGCAGAGGATACTTGTTCATAATAGTGATGTTATTCAATGCTGTATAATCAATGACAATTCTCGTTGAAACAACTTTATTTTTAACAGACAAGACAGAGGAACCCCACAGTGATATGGTATGTTGAATGAAACCTTTATCTAATAACTCCTGCAATTTCTTCTTTAACTCTAAAAGATAAATTTGACCCACTTGATAAGGGGGTTTTGAAATTAGCTTACCATCAGTCACTAAGTCAACATTAAATTCAACTTCTCAAGTAGGAATAATACCAGACAACTCGTTATAAGAAGAATAAATATACACACTTACCACTGTAGAATCATTAATCAAAATAGTTCATTTATTTTTAACAATATGTGAAAGGTAACATTAATTTTAATCTTTTACTAGTTTCTCAGCTTCCTGGTTTGTTATCAAAAGTATGTGTTCATTCTTGTACACAAATTGAAAATCATTCTGAAATGAAACCAATTTTTCTCTTTAGTCAATATTAGCATAATAAAGAAAAATCTAGTCAATACCCAAAATAAAATCAATCTCTAGTAGAGGGAAAACAATAAGGTTTGAAGGTAGATTCTATCTGCACACAAGGATGTGAAGCTTCTTATAATTTATTTTTGCCTCAACATTCCCCCCAGTGTTTTTACCATAAGATAAGGATTCATATCATGATTTGGAATAACCAATTTACTAGAAATCTTCTCAGAAATGAATTAATGTGTACACCCAGAATCAAACAACCCATTAGAATAATCTGAACAAACAAACATTTTACCTAATACAACTTCATTTGATGGCCCAAAATCTGCTATGGTAGTTGCAAAGGATTTCACCACCACTTTATGCTTGTATTATATCTGTTTTCCCTAATTTTGGTACTTTGTTGGACACTCATTTTCATAAGGACCTATTTCATTACGCTTAAAACATTTTACTGACTCTAAATTAGATTTTTTTCTTACCATTAAACTTATCTTTTTCACGGAAATTACGAGCCTTATGTCCCATTTTACAAAATCTGTAGCACTTACCAGAATTTAAAAGACATTCCCCAACATGAATTTTACCACAATTTTCACAAACTATAAACTTATGTTTCTTACCATCATACTTTTTTGAAGAGTTCTTCCCTTTATTCTACCACCTCGACCACTTGTTTTATTGTTTTTGAAAGAACACCTGATCTTTGAAATAATCCATTTCGACCTTCTATGCACATTGAACATGTTTTACATAACTTTTTAACTCACAAGAAGATAAAACCCATTGAAAATTTTGAATTAATCCTGAGTAAAAATAGGTGATTTTACTATCAATATCTTATATGAAATTTAGAGCATTACTTTCAATTCGAGTAACGTTTTCTTCATAAGCAGCCATTGAGTAATCTTCCTACATCAATTCCATGAATTTCTTTTCCATCATAAAATGAACCACCTTAGGAAAATATTAATTAATATACATTCCTATGAATTTATTCTAATCTAAAGAATCAATCTCCTCAGTATCCTTGATATTTTTTACCAACGACCACCACTGATCTGCTTCAGCTTCAAAACGTTAAACAAAAAGGATAACTTTTTGATGTTATGAAAACCCAATGACTTCAAAAATCATCTCAATTTCTTTAATGAAACCTTCAACAAGCATAGGGGCATATTATCCTTTGAATAAAGGGAGTGTTGGCTTATGAAATGCCCTACTACTGACATATTCCTATGTTATTGATCTGGCTGATTTCGTGCATGGATACCACCACCATTTATAGCCTGATTCAACTATTCCATCAGTGTAAAAAATTGTTCAGTTCCTATTATGAATATCTCAGGTTGCTGATTTGGAAGGTTTTCTTCCCCTTGATTTCGTCCCATCATAGCTACCATGTTTCCTCTTCGAAAAACCATTCGGAACATAGAAATATCTTAGGTTAAGCAACATGGTAATCTGTAAATGATATATCATTTCAATCATACCATAAATTAATTTGAGGACATTTATATAACTATATTTTAACTCCTAAAGTTGTCTAAATGGACCTTTAATACCAACTATAAGGACCCAACATTAAAACATTATATAATCCTGAATTAAATGGATAATTCACATTGATGATCTTTAAAGGTTAAGATTTTTAGAGAATTAAGACATAATTATTACATTACATCTCCAAAATTACAAAGTAGACACTTCTACTTTCTTTTAATTTTTTCATATAATAAAAAATTCAATGAAAAAAGAGTCATGTCTAGTTCCATGCTTTAGAGAGCATGACTTTTCCTTAATCCCATCCTTCACCATATTCCTCTGTATGTCATGTGAAAGACATTTCAAAACTTGGGATGAGCATAAAAAGCATTAAAAGTGTTATAAAATAATGAAGGAAAACATTAGTCTATCAAAACATAATATTTTTAACATACCTCATGAAATCATAAGATTCATGAATAACACATAGTAATCAAAAATAATAAAGGTTACATGTGTCATCCATAACATACTTATGTTGTATCTTTCATAGCCATGTAGGGAGTTACATTTGGAATACCCATCACAGAATGTTCCCTAAGTCTCTTAGGAAAAAACATTTTCATTTAACACTTTCACATTACCCAATTCATGGAAGACCTATCTCGGGCTCATCCACCCTAGGTTTATCATAGAACCACCCGTATGGGGAATCAATTCCCAAAAACTATAACATAATCATAATATATAAAACAATCATAAAAGAAAGATAACATTTACACATTGAAATAACAATATATAATTTAAATATATTTAAATAATCAATCCATTACCAAAACAATTTTCAATACCAAAATACGTAAAAGGTTATATGGTATTTATTTTTCTTTTAAAAACATTACTTCCTGTTAAAGAATCAAATGATCAAATAATACTCACCACGGAATAAAAGGTCATTGTCACCGATTATGTTAAAAGGAAACATTGTTTTTCCTTGTTTTGTAAAATGATTCGAATATAATATATTCCATTTTGATGAAAAGAGTGGTCAATGTAGTTTATACACTGTATAAAAGAATGTTGTCTATAAATCGAAATATTCCTCAATGAAAGGTGATTGAGAAGAAGTCCCTTACCTCATGTTAAACTTGACCGATTCATTCTTTAATCTGCTTAATAATAAACTAAATATGATTTAAACTTTCTTATGAACACTTTTAAAGTTTATTATTCCTTTTTATCACTTATTACCTTGTTATAAACATTATGTCATCATTTAAGTTAATGATGGTCATTTTGTCGATATTTAATACTTGAGTCAAAAATGAACTTCTTATATTTACAAGTTGTTCATGTGGTAAAAAATTTATTATCTCCTGAATGAAATATATTATATAGATATAATATATATAATACATATCATGTAAATATATGTATTTATAATAGTCTATAAAATTTGGAGATAATAAATGAAATGCACTGTTCCTGGAGACAGTTAGTTGTATGTACGCATGAAAGGAACTTTAATTTCAATTTAATTTTTAATGGAATGAAATGTTAATGATACATTGGTATATTATAATTTTAGTATTATATAATATATCATTCAATTAATTCCATCCTTTATAATTTCCACGTATTTCATGAACGAGTCATATCACTTTGTGGGGGCGGTAGTTCGCACTTCCTCAAATGAAATTATCACGTTTACCCATTATGGAAACCATAAAGGTATGATATAAATGAAAAATAAAGTAGAATAGAGACTGTAGACGCCGGAAAAGTCCGTTGTTCCCAAACGAAGCTCCGGATGAGGAATGCGAGGTCATATTTGGAGTCAGAAGCATGTTTCGGAGGGCCCGGAGGCCTTGCGCGGAATTTTGGAGACCGCGTGCAAAGTTGTAGTGCCGCGCGCAAACCTCCTGGGATGCGCGCAATGCGCTGGGCCGGTGCGCAATTTTGCGCGCCCGTGGCCCGCGCGACTCCCTTGCGCGCTGGGCCCGATTCCGCGCCCGCGAAGGAAATTGTGCGCCCGCGAACCGGATTCTGCGCCCGGGGTTGCCTATAAATATAAGGCGACCCTCGACGTTTTGAAGGTTTCCAGAATTTGAAGAGTCGCTCGTGCGCGCAATTCCACCCCACCGTGCGCAATGCCGATCTTCAGGTAACCTCCTTTATTTCGCGCAAGCAAGCCTCGGGGTTCTCCTTCGCGCGCAACCCTCTGGCTTCTTTCCTTTGACCAATCCCTGAACCGAAGTCTTCCACGTGCAAAAGAAGCCTCTTGCGCGCAATTTCCCCCGGGTGCGTGCAATCCAGCCTGATTGCGCGCGCCCCCCTTTGCTAAAGTGGCCATTCGATTGAGGAATGGGCCGTTGCCTCCGCGCGCTATCCGAAGCCCGGTGCGCGCAATCTCAATCATCCGCGCGCAAAGGGCTGGCCTAATTGCGCGCCAGCCCATCCAATTGTGCGCCGACCCGCGGTATTGCGCGCCAGCTCCTCTTTTGTGCGCAAACTGCCAGGGTCGCCCCCTTTGACCCCCTGAGGGTACCCACCTGCGTGGCACCCGATGATCCTCATCCCGGGTGCCCACACCGTGCGTTGTCTTCCCGTGCGGCCCTCCAGGTTCGCGCGAAGTGACACAGACCCATTGGCGGCACTACTTCGTCCGAGCTACAAGACGTTAAACTGTTCAGCATTCGTCCTGCATGACGCTAAACTGCACTTCGTCCGAGCTACAAGACGTTAAACTGTACAGCATTCGTCCTGCATGACGTTAAACTGTAATTCATCCTGCATGACGCTAAACTGCACCACGTCCGCACTGCAAGACGTTAAACTGCCAAGAATCTTCGTCCTCGACACAAGACATTAAACTGTACTTTGTCCGGAAAGACGTTAAACCGTCTGCTTCGTCCTCAACACACGACGTTAAAATGTACTTTGTCCGGCAAGACTTTAAACCATTCGCATCGCCTGATCCCGTGCCTCGCACGCAGGGTCCCCCTCCCGGTTTGGATGTAGCCCACACCCGCTCGTCTCTACAGGGATGTCGGGATTGGAGTGGCCTTCGCCCACGGGGGTAGAGTATTACAAGCCGAACGAACTACGTGGACTTTGATCCCTGTCTCCACAACAGGGTACGTAGGAAGCCTCTCCGAGGTTCAAGCCCACCACCTGGTCGTCCCGGTCGTATTCACGTCGGTTCGTCCATCAGTGGACCCCTCCTGGGTTCACACTTGCGTCGATTCACCTATGAATCCGCCCCTGTGGGAGACTGCACGTGTGTATCTCCATTGTGCTTCCCCACTGCCTTTTTCTATTTCTCCTTTCAGCGTCCAGCATGACGTGAAACTGTGATCCACCCGGCCGTTCCATCCCCCTCTGTGCGAGGTGGTTCGGTTCAATCCTCCACCCGGCAGCCTCAACCTCCTTGTGAGTCGGCTTGCCAACGTCCAGCATGACGTTAAACTGTATATCCGAACTACGTTGACTTTGATCCGCGCTAACGCGTGGTACGTAGGAAGCCTCTACGGGGTCCAAGCTCTTCACTCCATCATCCATCCTGATCCTTACCCGGGCCGCCACATCCCGGTGGGGTCATGCCATTTCATTCCACTCCACTTCACTCGGGAAGCTGCCCATGTGCTGGCCCCAGCGTCGGAGGTTCCCCGCAAGGGGTTCTGTCATCTGATCCACTTCTCGTGTTGATTAGTCTGATGCCGTCCCTGCTGGACGTTAAACTCGCGGCATACCCCGTGTTAAACATGGGAAGCTGAGGAAAACCTCAGGTAACGCAGTTCCCCGCACCCAGCGCGGGATGCCTCAGGCCATCACGCCTTCGAGAAGCCCTATTAGGGATGGAAGGCAGACATGCAGAGCCGCAGTGTTAAGACACGCCCCCAGCACCCAGAGCTACCTGGTCTCCTCACCGCAGGTTGCTGCCCCGACCAGACCCCTTGGAGCGTCTGGGCGGAAGCAGCGTAATTAACCAGTGTCCATGAAGATATGGCGCCGGGAACGAGATTCACGAGCATGTCTTAAATCTATGAGGGAGACCCGGATTAGGCGACGAGTTCCGAGGAGACGTCCACGGAAGGAGGAGCCGACATCCCATCATCTCGGTTTCGATCAAGGAGCAGACGCCCCTGAATAAGGGACGGATGCCGCCCGCCTTTGGAAAGCAGGACTGCGGGGCCACAAGCCGCACGCCCATCCCCTCGGGTCGACGGGCGCACGCGCGAACGCGTCCTGGCGGAACAGCGTCGGAACAGAAACCCGACGCACATCTGCACGAAAACAGAAAAATGGTGAACCCGACGTGAATCTCTTCTCCTCAATACGAAGAACGATGGCTTTCAGAGGTGTTGGAAGACCAGCATGCTGCTCGACCGAGCATTCAACACCGGGGCACGGAACCCGCCAGGGGCTGGGGAAGGGAAATCGGGCACTCCGTCTCACGACGTCGATGGCCTGGGTTCCCCCCACGGAAGGCGTCGTGGCACTAATGATTGGTAGTCGATTCCTTTTCCTGTCAGTATTAATGGGTTCTTCTTCCTATCTTTAGGAATCAGGTCGCCCGATCCAGTGCCCGATCGCCGCCCGCCCACTGGCATAGGGGTAGGGGAAACACCGACGCGGCTACTCCGCGCGGTCCCGCCCATTCCACAGCCGTCCCAGCAGCCGCAGCTGCGGGGAAACCACACCCTCTCTCCCCCTCGGAGGTCATCTAGAGAAGGGTGATCAACAACTTGGTGCGGAGATATGAGGAAGAGGGAGTCATCCCCACCAGGGACATGGCTCGCCTAGACCTCGAGGAAGCTGCACCTCGCCACCAACGCCGCCCCCGAGGGCCGCGCAGGGAGGCACCGCTGCCTACCTCGACGTCCAACCGCTTCGGGAGTTTATCCCCGGAACACTCCGACAGCTCCTTCCCCTATGCGGATGAGGGGGAAGATGCCCGGGACCACCCTATCCGAGATTCGCTCCAGGGATCTGCGATAAGGGATCCTGTCAGGCCACGTCGACACCACCGCCATGCCTCTCAAGTCGAAGAACGGGCTCTCCACCTGCCTGCGCCGCTCATCCCGACTCGTCTGTCCCGACGCCAACGTCGGGCACGAGCGGAAGAGGATGCCCACCTTGGGGCCCTAGCAACGGCGGCCGCATTGGCCCAAGCCACTGCTGGCTCCAGTCACCAGGCCCCTGCGCATCCTGAGCAGGGGCACTTCTATGCCCGACCTGGATCAAGGCCCCGACCGCCCCAAAGGCAGGTTGGGTTGACTCTCCCGGTTGCGGGCACAGGCAATAGCCACCGCGGACCACCTCGTGGTAGCGCTATTCACCAACAGGGTCTACTCCGTGTGGCCGATCCAAGAGGCATGGGTCACCCCACCTTCCGATCCCGGCCCAGAGGCCTGCCCGGAATCATCTCTCCCCGCGTCCCCTTTGATATCTATCTCGGTGATCCTCGCACCTTGGTTTCTAGTCCTCTTGGCCCCAACACCGGTGCGGCCAGAGGACGCCAGGACAGAGATCAGCCATGCCCTGAAGAACCACCCAGGGGCAGGAAGGCGAGGCGTCGACGTCGAGGGAAGAATGTTAGGGAATTCCGGACAGAGATCCGACCGGTTTGTTTCTCTGATACAGAGACGGAGTATGATTCAGCGACAGATCCCTCCCCCCGATCCCGCCAGTCAGGGGTAGGGGTAGGAATGCGGCACGTCAGCCTCGTACTTCCCGAGAGCGAGATCGATATGATCCCCGCTTCTCTCCGAAGGTATATCCGGAGTAGCGAGGGCCTAGTAGACCCCCAAGGATCAAGCTTGCGGTTGGTACCAGCCCCTCTGGAAGCGCCTTCTGCCTCGATCGGAGAAGCCGGAGACTTTTTCTGGGGACCGACGGTCGAACCACGATTTAGTGCACCCTCGGCGAGCACCGACGCTACGGCAGGATGTTCGCTCGCCGGCCCGTCCTATCGTGATGTGGTAGCTAGGGCACCGCCACCCTCAGAGGGCGGCCCGGGATATGGAGGCCAATCGGCCTGCTCGCCGTATTCACCGCCGGCCAGCCCGCCGGCCCAGCGGCCCGCCTCGGCACCACTGCCGATTCCCCATCCATTCCCAATCGCTGAAGGGGACCAAGTAGACCTGGGTCCCGAGTTTGAGTCATGGAGCTTCTGGACCGTCCTTGCAGAGGTCCACTTCCCTGAGAAGTTTTGGCCAGTCGCAGGACCGGACTTTGATGCACCCGAATCGCTCACCCCGGATGAGTTCGAATGCTTCCGCCGAACTCTCCGAGAGACTCACTCCCATCTTCACCACCTACAAATGACATATCCCGGAAGTCAAGCGCACTTGGAGGATATTGGTGAGCAGTGCTGTCAGATTGACCTGGCCACGCTCCCCGCGGTTCGGCACCCCGGGTCATTTGGGCACCACAGGGCCCTCCAACAACGATGCGTTGAGTGTTTTCAAGTACTCCGCAAGGTTATCGAGGAAGCCACTCCCCACGTGTATATCCGTGGATGGGGGCAGTACGCTTCGCTACGCTTCAGTGCGATTCGCCGACAGCCCGATTCGCTGGGTGGCCCTGAGGGTACATCCCCAGGGACGGAAACAGTCAATATGGCTGACCTGGCGGGAGAGGGGAACGACTTGGAACTTCTCGACGGGGGATCTCCCCTCGAAGACAAGGCATCGTTGGATCTGTCAGTGAGGGTTACCCGTCACCAGAGGAGCCTCCTGGGTCTCCCCGCACCCACTGAAGCACTGACGTTTAGCCGAAACGTCAGCAAAGGTAAAGAGCACGGCGGGGCTATAAAGCCCGCCGACCCATCTGCCTCCATGCAGAGGGCAGAGGAGGATCCCGAAAAGGCCACGCTACGTCAACAGCTCGCCGAGCAGAAGAAGCTAGTTGACCAACTCCTCACCGAGCGCGCTGCAGAGCGGAGGCCTGACTACGGTGATCCTAGGCCAGGACAGTAGGGACAGGAACAACCGCTCCTCGATGAGACTCTCCCGGGAAACCGTGATTACGCCGTGTTTTCCGATAGGGGAGAGGCCATTGCCTATGGAAAGAGGGCGCAATATGTTTCACCGCACCCTCCCGAGCGGCGTGACTACCTGAGAGACCCCGCTCGGATTCCTCCCGCTGCCCCAAGGACCGCTCCGCCCGCCATCCCACGAGCTGTCGAGTTCGACGACCCGGTCGACGACCCGATTGAAGGGCCATGCAATGCGCTCGTGGTTAGAGATCCTCGCCAGGACTGGAACCCATGTCCGGACGATCCGATGGCGGCACTCATCGCCAGCTTGGAAGCCTTGGAGACTCGGCAAGTGGCGATCCCACCGGACGGCAAGCCATACCTAGCGTGGGTGGATGACATGCCGGCACCTTCGGGATTCGGGAACCCCACTTTCGCCCCCTTCAACGGGACTGGAGATCCGCCACAGCATTTGGCCCATTTCAACTCGAGGTGCGGGCCTATGTTGGGGACTCCGGCGCAGCCGGAGGCCGCTAAGCTTCGCTGCTTTGTCCAAACACTGGAAGGGCCAGCATTTTTCTGGTACAGCCAGCTCCCCGTCGGGTCGATAACTAGCTGGGAGGACCTTCGTAGACAGTTCCTCTACCAGTTCAGTTCCACGACCCGGAAGACGAGTATCGTAGACCTCTTCAATTGAAAGCAAAGGCCTGATGAGCGAGTCGCGGATTTCTTCGCCCGATGGAAGGGTCTCACGTATTCCCTTGACATGCCATTGACTCAGGAGAAGTTGCTAACAATGTGCGTCAGGAACGTCAAGACCGAGCTGGTCCCTTCCTTGATCACTCAGAATTACCCCGAAGGGTTCAGGGACTTCTCAGACAAAGCTCAACGTCTTGAGGAAGCCCTGCAACAGGCCAGTCAGGCACACCCGCTGCCCCCTATGATTCCTGCAAGGAGAGTCAGCAGGGCTGAGCCCGCTGCTGTTGCCCAGATAGAGGCCCCCAGGCCGTTGGAGTTGCTGCCGGCGAGGCCAGCTCCACAGCCTCACATGAATCCTCCTCCACGGGCTCAGTTCCCGGCCCAGTAGCGGCAGCCCCAGAACTGGTCGGCCCCTCCGCGTAATGTACCGCCACAGCCCAGGCGAGATAATCAGGGTCCACCTCCTCGGCAGGCCCCTCCAGCCCCTCGTCAAGACCACGATCCCAGGGCCCCGCGATACCTGACTTACTCATTTCACGAGGATCAGGTCCCCGTTTATTTCCGGAGCGCCCTGGAGCAGAGGATTGTGCGATTGCCTGAGTGTTGGAGGCCAAAGGAGGCACATCTCACGGATAACCCCCGCTACTGCCCTTACCATCGGGCCCTGGGGCACACCATCCAGCGATGCTACGTGTTTAAGGACTGGCTCCAAGACCAGATTAACAACAATGTAATCAGGTTGGGCCCAGCCCCGGCACAAGTGGCGGGTGTGTTCGTGGGATCAGATGACGATAGTGGCGACGAGGACGAATGGCAGCTGGTCTCCGACCGCGGATCCCAGAAGTATAATACCTGGATGGCCCGCAAGACGATCATTCGCGCCCATGGAATCATCTGTGCGTGCTTGAATCAGCCTGAGCCACCAGAATCTGTGGGTGCTGCATCGGCATCGTCGTCCTAGCTTGCCTCTTCCGAGAAGAGCAAACGGCGGCGGCGCAAGAAGGAAGAGCGCGCCCCGCCAGTTCCGCCACTATCCCGCATTCTCGGCGATTTCATGCCCCCGGAGATGGGGATCCCTCCTCGGATCCGCCCGGTGGTCGATGATTCGTCCGATGACAGTGTTGGGTACGCTTCGGTTAATACCGTCGAGCTGGTAAATCCCTTTTCGGTTCCCGACGTTGAAGAACACCAGGTGGACCTCTCTAGTGTCCCCGGTCGTCGCCACCGTCGGAGGAACCGCAACAATAGGAGTCGCTGGGGCACGACAGTTGGTACCTCCAGCCAGGCCGTGCACGCCACTGAGACTAGGCAGCAGGATCAAAACCGAGCTCAGCGTGCGCAGCCCCCCCATCCGGGGATGACGGATTCGCCTCCGCCATTGTTTGTGGTGTGGGACCAGGCAGAACCGCCTCAGCCGCGTCGCGATCAGCTCCGCCCTGCCACGAGTCCATCCCGGCCTCCTGACCCCAGCACGGTGACTACTTCCCGGGCTTCAACCAATGAACAGTGAGATGCGCCAAGCACCAGTCGGTCGCCGGTCCAACCGGCAAGGCCCGTCATGCCTCCAACCGCAGAGCAACCTCCTGCAACCAGGGGCTCGCGCTTGGCCAAAAAGTATGATGTCCTGAAGAACTTGACCGACATCCCAGCAAGGCTCTCCATCCTTGAGGCTCTGTGCATGTCATCTGAGATGCGCGAGGTGCTCGCTGAAGCCCTGAAGAGCCCCCTCCAGTTTGAGACAGAGGTTGCGGCTGTAGAGGCCTTTCACGCCGAAACGATTGAGGACGTCGAATGTCAGACAGTTATCTCGTTCTCTGGTAAGGATGAAGACCCTCCTATACAGGGGAACATTCGTCCGCTGTATGTTACCGGCCAGTTCAATGGCCTTGAAGTCCGGCGCTGTCTTGTCGACACGGGGTCCGGGATTAACCTGATTCCAACTCGGACGCTCCAAAGATTGGGGTTGTCTGAGGATGACTTGATTTTCTCCGACCTCAGGATCCAGGGGTACGACCACACCGAGCAAAATCCGGTCGGCAAGATACGTTTGAAGACCCAGTTCGGTGACCTGGTTGCCAACACCGAATTCATGGTAGTCTCTCAGGACACTGCGTATAATGCATTGATGGGCAGGCCATGGCTCCACCTTCATGCGGCGGTTCCCTCGTCATACCACCAATGCCTTAAATACTCCCTTAATGGTCGAGTAGGAGTGCTTCAGGGAGATGCCTCTCCTTTTGCCTCATGTGAAGCCCGCTATCTGGACGCGGACTATTACAAGAGCAAGGATAAGCAGATCCTGGCAGGTGAGTTTGAGCCTGTCGCTGTTTCAAGTGATCCCTGGGCAAGTTTGGATGACGCTTACGTCCTCCCGATTCATCGGTTGGACGTAGCCATGGTCTGGATGGCCTGTGAGTCTCCTGATGAGATGACCGCGACCGCCCGTGCCAGCACCAGCGGCCCAGCAAGATCTGGTAGCCCCAATGCAGTTTCCAACGCAGTCTCTCCCGTGGACGATTCCCTCCCGAGTGGAGAGGACGTGGAAGACGCACCCCCAGCCTTTGAGGAGGGCGTCTCCGCCACGGTCGATGAGTTAGTACAGGTGAACCTTGGAACCGAAGCAGATCCAAGACCCACATTGGTCAGTGCTGCCATGCCCTCTAAGGAGAGGCAACAGTATGTGGACTTCCTCAGACAGAACCGTGACGTGTTCTCTTGGGGCTATGACGAGATGTCGGGGCTAGATCCTTAGGTAGCCATCCACCGCCTTGGTCTCCCGGCGAACCATCGCGGGTTCAAGCAGCCTCCCAGGAAGATGAAACCATCCCACGGTGCCATGGTTGAGGCCGAAGATGACAAGCTTATCAAAGCCAACTTCGTGAGGGAAGTTCAGTACCCCAAATGGCTGGCCAACATTGTGCCGGTCAGGAAGAAGAACGGGCAGATCAGAGTCTGCATCGACTTCCGCGATCTCAACCGCCACTGTCCGAAGGATGATTTTCCCCTTCCAGTGACAGAGCTGTTGATTGATGCCACGGCAGGGTTCCAAGCCCTCTCCTTCATGGATGGATACTCCGGATACAACCAAATCCAGATGGCCCCTGAGGATGAGGAGTTCACTGCCTTTAGGGCCCCCCAAGGTATCTTTTGTTACCAGGTCATGCCCTTCGGCCTGAAGAATGCAGGTGCCACCTATCAACGGGAGATACACCGCATATTCAAGCCAATCCTCGGCACACTGGTGGAATGCTACGTCGACGACTTGGTGGTCAAATCGCGCCAGCGTCAGGACCATCTCAAAGATCTTGAGAAAGTGTTCGGCTTCCTCCGGTCTTGCTGCCTGAAGATGAACCCGTTGAAGTGTGCCTTCGGGGTCACCTCCGGAAAGTTCCTTGGATTTGTGGTAAGATACCGGGGTATTGAGATCGACCCAGAGAAGATCAGGACGATTAGCCAGATGCCTCCCCCAGGTAACATCCGGGAACTGCAAGGGTTCCAAGGCCACTTAGCCTATATACGCCGATTCATCGCGAATCTGGCCGGCAAGTGTAAGACCTTTTCTCGGATCATGAAGAAAGGTGCCACCTATGTATGGGATAAAGAGTGTCCGACCGCTTTCGAGGAAATCAAGCAGTACCTTCTTCAACCTCCAGTTCTGATGCCGCCTGTATCCGGGAAGCCGCTGGTCCTTTATGTGACTGCCCTGGAACGGTCCCTTGGTGCCCTTCTCGCCCATAAGAACAACGAGGGAACATAGAATAGCCTCTATTACCTCAGTCACATGCTCCTCGATGCGGAAGTTAGGTATTCCCCCATCGAGAAGAGATTCCTGGCACTCGTATTTTCCGTACAGAAATTACGACACTACTTGCATCACCATGAGGTACAGTTGGTTTCTCGGGTAGACCCGTTGAAATATATCCTGAGCCGGCCTATGTTGACTGGTCATCTAGCGCGGTGGGTTGTGATTCTCCAGCAGTTCGACATCAGGTATGTGTCTCAAGAGGCCATCAAAGGGAAAGCATTGGCGGACTTCCTGGCTGCTCACCCGACCTCCGCGGATCAGCCGCTGGATCTAGGCTTTCCTGATGAGGCCGTTCTCTCGGTCGATCGGGCCGATCCATGCTGGCAGATGCACTTTGACGGTGCCTCCCGGAGCCCCACCGACAGAAGGCTCGATAATCCTAAGCTCAACAAAGTGGGTTTGGGTATCATCTTCATTACCCCGGAGCAAGCCGTGCTGCTATAATCTTTCCTGTTGTCAGAGGGTTGTACCAACAATGAGGCGGAATACCATGCCCTCATCACTGGCCTCGAGTTAGCTCTCGAGATCGACGTGCCCCATCTGTGTGTGAAAGGGGACTCCGAGCTGGTCGTTAAGCAGATCAATGGCGACTATGTTTTCAGGAAGCCGGAACTTGTGCCATTGCTGGAGTGCACCCTCCTTCTGATGGCCCAGTTCCCTTCTCGGCCAGAAATTGTCCATATTCCCCGGTCGTAGAACGGTCGAGCAGATGCTTTGGCCAGCCTTGCTGCGTCACTCGCAGAGCCTGAACAGGGCAACCTTATCGTCCGCGTGACGCACCGCAGGCTCATCGCTCTCGTTATCCCGGAGGGAGATCGCGACCCGTCGTTAAGTAATCTCACCACGGTTTCCCCTGTGCCTGGAGCCCCGAGTACCACAGATATGGCAGTCGAATCAGCCCCTGATTGGAAGGCGCCTTTGGTTGAGTACCTCCAACATGGCATTCTCCCGTCGGATCAGGCCGAGCGTGAGCGAGTTCGACGCCGCGCATCGCAGTTTGTCCTCCAGAGCAGTCCCGGCCTGGAGAAGATCCTCTATAGACGCGGATTTGATGGTGTTCTCCTCCGTTGCCTTCAAGGAGTTGAGATCCCACGAGTCATGCAAGAGGTTCATGCTGGTTCATGCGGTGCCCACCAGACTGGGCCGAAGCTGTCCCACCAGATTCGGAGGTTGGGATACTTCTGGCCCTCCATGATCCATAACTGCATCGAGTACGCCAGGAAGTGCCATGCGTGCCAGGTTCATGCGAACTTTGTGCATCGGCCGCCAGAGACTCTCCATACCACCAGGTATTCTTGGCCCTTTGCAGTCTGGGGGATGGACGTTGTGGGACCTTACCCGCCGGCGACGGCTCGCCAGTGCCGGTTCATTCTGACCGCCACGGACTTCTTCTCCAAATGGGCAGAGGCGATTCCGCTCAGAGAGGTCAAATCCTGTTCTGTCGCTGACTTCGTGACCTCCAACATCATTTTTCGATTTGGAGTGCCGCACGCTATCCTCACGGATAACAGAGCCAATTTCAGAGCAGCCGAGTTGAAGAAGTTGTACGCCAAGTACAACATTCGCTCGAACCATACATCTCGCTATCATGCGCAGGAAAATGGACAGATTGAGGCATTTAACAAAACCCTCTCTAACATTCTGCAAAAGATGGTTGGTCAGAACAAGAAGAGTTGGCCGAACAAGCTCCCCAACACCCTCTGGGCTTATCGGACGACAACTCGCAATTCCACCCAGATGACCCCTTATTCCCTGGTGTATGGAGCTGAGGCCGTCCTGCCCATCGAGATCCAGTTACCGTCCTTGCGCACTGCGGTCTACGACCAGCAAGCGCCGGACAGAGCTGTTGAAGCCCGTCTAGTCGAGTTGGAAGCACTGGATAAGAATAGGCTTCGCGCTTTGCACAACTTGGAGAGGCATCAAAGCAGAATGGCTCGAGCCTTCAATAAGAAGGTTCGCCTCCGCTCTTTCCTACAGGGTGACCTAGTACTGGCCCTAAGAGCGCCAATGATCCCCGGCAGGAAGCCGCCCAAGTTGGAGCCCAAGTGGGAGGGACCTTTTGTCATCCACAAGGTCTATCCCAATGGCGTGTACTCCCTAGCGACTATGGATGGTGAGCGTGTCACTCCTCCCACCAACGCTATGTTCCTCAAGCAGTACTTTGCCTAAGCGCAGTTCGTCCCGCATGACGTTAAACTGCAGTTCGTCCCGCATGACGTTAAACTGAACTTCGTCCCGCATGACGTTAAACTACACCTCGTCCCACATAACGTTAAACTGTACTTCATCCCACATGACGTTAAACTGCACCTCGTCCCGCATGACGCTAAACTGCACCACGTCCGAGCTACAAGACGTTAAATTGTTCAGCATTCGTCCCGCATGACGCTAAACTGCACCTCAAGAACTACGTGCGGCTTGATTCCCATCCTTATGGGATACATAGGACCGCCTAAACATTAATGTTTCCGGCCCAGCCCCATCTTTCGGGGATTTCCATCCCATCTCGGGACCTTGGCCCAAGTGCCTCTGGGTATGCGGCGTATGGTGTGGACACGGGGCTATTCCCTCATTCATGTCTGTTTGCTCGTCACGTTGTACGCCCCCCACGTTTGGGGGATGCCTTCCGCTCCCCCCTTTCTTTTTTCATCCTGCATGACGTTAAACTGCACTTCAAGAACTACGTGCAGCTTGATTCCCATCCTTATGGGATACGTAGGACCGCCTGAACATTCATGTCTCAGGCCCAGCCCCATTTCCCGGGAATCTCTATCCCGCGTTGGGCCTCTGGCCCAAGTTCCCCTCCTTTTTGTGCGAGGCGTGTGGCGTGAGCGGGGGATTATGTCCTCATTCACGTTGGTCTACTGGCCGCGCCGTACGCCTCCCCCCGTGTGTGGGACTACCTCACACCCCTCATCGTCCTGCATGACGTTAAACTGCCTCTCAAGAACTATGTACGGCTTGATTCCCATCCTTATGGGATACGTAGGACCGCCTGGACGCTTGTGTTTCAGGTCCAGCCCCATCTCTTGGATGATCACGGGGATCTGCCGTCTTTTGGTTGCTCTCAGGGTGAGTCCTCTGACCCTTTCCAGAGATTTGTTAACATGTTTTGGGTACTCAGGTCTATGACCTGTAGTGTCGGATTCAATCCCGACAAGTCCTGTGTTGCTTTTCGGGCCTCGCGCTTCCTCTTGTTCAAGCCTTCACTCAAAGGGATCCTCATTAGCGGTTTGGGTACGATGCCTCAGTGCTCTCCTACCGCTCTGGGTCGATTTACCGGCGGGTCCTGGGCTGCAAATCGATATGAATCCTGCGCTTGAGCGGTTGATGCTCGTTTTCTTTCCCCATCCTAGGCTGATGCGATCGGATGTTGTGTTGCGAATATGGTCAACGACATCCTTGATTGCCATGTTGGCTCTTTCAGGATCTGAGTATTGGTTGCGCAGTCCTCATCACACTCCGCCTTTGTGCGTTGTAGTGGAATCTCGACACTCTCTTCATACTGACCTTCAGTACACCTCTACACATTGGGCAGGCCAACCAGGGTAATGGTGTCTTTCGAGGCTCCCACGATCTGAGCACCAAGGATATGTGCTAATGTCCTCCCTAAGGGCCATGTGTAGCTAGACACTTGTCCCCATGATGACGAAGGAGTTGCCCGAACAATCACGTTCTGGGCCCAGCATAGCTGGAGGCTAGCATCTCTGCCCCTCAGTTGATAGACATATACATGCCCCTATCCCAGGATCCTTCTCCTGGAATTGTGCGTGACCGCAAGACTGGGATGTGTCCCCACCTCCGCTGTGTCCTCCGTACTACAATAAGCGGATTCCTCCATGGTCCGAGCCACACGACCTTAAACTGTGTTGCTTGGTCTTACCACACGACCGTAAACTGTGATCGTCTTGGCCGCCCGACGAGAAACGGCACTGCATTGTGATGTTCTCTTTAGGGGACACTCACGTTGGGCGCTGGTTAATAACCACGCCATTTATCGATGCCATTCATGGCTTGATTATTGTGGCGACGCCAGGGATTTCTTAATCACAGGCATGTCGCTGCACAAAGAAAAACCATCCACCTTTAAGGACAAACAAGAAATATCAAATACCGCTTCTTTTGGGTGCGAGGGCCAGACCCGCACCCCTCCCCGCGCTGGTGCCCGATTGTGTTGCGCCGCGCTTCAAGAACTACGTGTGGCTTGATTCCCATCCTTATGGGATACGTAGGAACGCCCAGATGTTTGAAACTTCGGGTCCATCCCCAACCTCTTAAGGATTCCCCCTTCTCTTGGGAATCCGCCGCCTTCGGGTCACCCTCAAGGCGTGTCCCTCGACCCCTTGCAGTGGTCCACCAGTGTCAAGCGTACTCTGGTCTATTTCCAGGAGGGTCAGGTTCAGCTTGGTCAGGTTCCTTCCACCTTTCAGGCTTCATGCTCCCCTTCATTCGGACCCATCACCTACGCCCTGGGTGGAACCCCCGTGAGCGGTCTGGATACAATGCCTCAGTGCTCTCCCGCCGATCCGGGCTGGTGCCCCCAAGGGCCTTGGGCAGAAAATCGATATGAATCCTGCGCTTGAGCGGTTGATGCTCGTTTTCTGCCTCAGTCCATCAACGGTCAGTGCGATATTGATGCTGCTTTTCTGCCACGGTCGGCAGTACTCCCATATCGTTACGCCGGTGCCCCCAGTCCTTGAGTGAACGACCGCATGATTCACATTACGTTTTCCACCCCCCATTCTGACCAGGCAAAATCTCGGCACTCTTGACACTATCCCTCAGTGCATCTTCGCATATCCAGGGTATAGGACCACGATGTGGCGTACTTTGAGGTTCTTATGGTCCGAGCTCTAAGACCTTAAACTAAGATATTCCCCTATGGTCCAAGATCTACGACCTTAAACTAAGATATCCCCTAATCGGGGTTCTACGTCCCGCATGACGTTAAAACTGCACTTTCAGAACTACGTGTGGCTTGATCTCCAGCCCGATGGAGTACGTAGGAACGCCCGGGAATCTCGACTCCGGTCTAGCCTCAGGGATCGCTAAGTCCCGCCCCTCCTCGTCGCCGACCGTCTGGCCTGGCTTCTGGTAGAGTGGTGCAGTTGTGATATTCTCCCCAATGCAGCTCGGGATGCCCCATTGCAATGATGGGAAGCGACAGTTTCCTCGTCAAAGAGGTTCTGTCTGAGAATTGGGGTGATTCACGGCCAGATTAGTGCATCCGCCTAATACGCTTTCCCCACGGTGGCGCAATTTTGAGAGCGTTAGATTCTGTCCGAACAAATCGTCACATCGCCCCACTCTTCGCATGCCCTGTTGATCTGGATTTCCACCCTTGTGCCTGAAGGAACCCCCAAAGCGGTATTGATGATGACATGTGATCCGCCTCCTGCAATATGAATGATGACCTTCGGTCCATCTATTGCAGTAGTATGGTCGATTGATCCATTGTCCGCTTGCCGTCTTGGGAATTTCCTGGAAGGCCGACCGTCATGGATTTCTGAATTCGGGACACGCGATTCACGCTTTCTTATTTCCCTATGTTCGGATAAAATCTTAACGCCCCTAGAGTTGTCCCGCTCGTGTGTCAGAACAAGTTGTGGGGATGATACATTGATTAGGTCTGAGGTCTCCTTTCCTAGGAATGACCTCCCTCTTTTCTTTAGAAATCCAGGTCCAATTGGGGATTCCTGAAGCATCGTTAAACGCTCCCGCAAGACAATGAATTGTGGTAGAGCACGTTAAGCCAAAAGATGCAGATAAATATATTGGTTCATACAAATGGATCAAAGTATTGAGTAGCGGAAGAAAAATGTTCTGGGAATGGAAAAAACAAAGCCCCTAGGGATTAGCGTGATGAATGAATCTTTCCAACACCGCTACCCTTTGGCTGGCGGCCTCCAGAGCTGCTTCTCGCTCTCTGCATGCCCTCTCTTCGTCGGCGGTCGCAGCACGCAGTTCGTCGATCCTGGCTTGTGCACGCTCCCACTCGACTTGAAGTGTGACCATTTGGTGGCCCGCCTCCGTCAGCTGTACCTGGGCGTCATCCAGCTGGGCCGTCAATTGCTCCACAAGCTCAGTACATGCTGCGACGAAGGCCTCCTTCTCTGCCGCCTGCCCTTCGAGGCGCAGGACTTCCTGCTCCTCCGCAAGAAGCGCCCACGTGTTCTCTGACACGTCCCGACGTTGTGCGACGTCGGCACGCCGGCGGATCTCGCGGATCTTTTCGTCCATGAAATCACAGACCGTCAGATGGAGGCGTTGAGCATCAGCTCCCCCGGCACACAGGAAGCGCAGCCAGGTTTGAAGCGATCCCATGCGCCCCAGCCACTCCGATGAGGGTCGCTTGAGGAAGTGCTGGATGCACTTCCACCCCCTGCGGCGCGTTATCTGGCTCTCCTCGACCGCCTCCGCGTCCGAGTCGTCCATCTCCTCGGGGTCGGCAGGCCGGTAGGTAGGGAAGGCAGCCAGCAGGTCTACTGCAGGGTCCGCCCCTGGGATGTCATCACAGGGGATAGGTTCCCCAACATCTGGGCAACCTTCTTCTCTCTCCCCAGCGGCGTTGACACCCTCGTCAGCCCCCGACCTCTCTCCGATGGCAGCACCGTCGGCGTCCGCTGCCCCCTGATCAGCAGTCGGTGGGGCCGGCTCGGTATGAGAAGTCTGTTCTGGAGGAGGCGACATGTCTTCCACTGGTCCACTCGTGGATGGACCGGGTTCGACGGCCCGACGAGCCTCCAGTATTGAGATCACTGCGCAAGGCATGCCATGGTTAGTCACGGATCATCAACGGCAAGCACCAACAGTAAAGTAAGAAGACTTACGGGAATCCAGAGCGTCGTCTTCTGCTGTCCCGGCCGCCGTAGGAGCAATTGCAGCAGCGGACCCCTCAGTGCTTGTCAATTCCCTGATGGGTGTCTGGCCCCCGCCTTATCCTGCTGGCGCCTCTCCTACTCCTACTGAGGATTCCTGACCAACATCCGTGCACTCCTGAGGAGGGTGAAGAAATGGGTTAGAAGCTGCATAAGAGAATGGACGAAGCAGGTTGAGTAGGGATAGAAGCGGACCTCGAGGAGCTCGGTGACATCGATATTGTCAGAGCCGGCCACCTCGCCGCTCTCCCGCGGGCTCCCCGGACGGGACCTTACCTCCGAGCCTTCATCCTCCCCCGTCTCCTCCTCTTCCTCGGAGTCATCGTTACTATCACCTTCCTCCGGTGGCATCTGTTCTGGAGCAGGCTCTAGACCGAGCATCATCTTCACCAGAAGGGAAGGCTCCGCACGATGACCACGTTGGCGCGCGTACTCGTCCATGGCTGTCAGATACGCATACCGCCGGTGGAAGTTCACCCTGTCGGTGACCTGAAGGCGCCCGACCTCTGGCAGATGGATCCCTTATCTGGTTACTTTCTGCCAGATGATTTCGGTCCCCAGCGACTGCCGCAGGGTCATCCAGGCCGACCACAGCGCTGGGAAGACTGCATCGTGAGAGGGTTCGAGCAGACTCCTTATCTGCTTCCCGGGCCGCTCCCCGACCACCGCATGTGCCCCCTCTCTGGGCGCTGATGTCGTGGCGGCAGCCTGCGATGTGCCCACCACCGAAGTCCCTGCCCGCGCCGGCTCCGCTGCTTGGCGCGCCTCCGTTCTCCCCCGCGTGACGGCGCCTCGCCTCCTTCCTTGACGCCCGGTCTCCGCACGGGTGACCTCGAGCCGCCTAACTGGATTCCGTAGAAGCCCCTCGGGGTACGCGATGGCCCAGTGTTCGGCGTACTCGGTTGCCAAGCCTGCGTCGACCCCGGTAGGAGGGAGAGTGATGACGTCGCCAGAGCCGAAAGCGGCGAACATTAGCCACATCTGGCGAAGGACGCAAGGGTTCGTCTCCTCCCGGACAGCAGCGAATACCCTCTTCGGCATCCGTTGAAGGCACCCGAACTGCCCGGCGAACCGGGTTGGCACATAGGGCTCGCAGATCACCTTCCCGTCGATCCGAGCCACTAGCACCCCGCCCCGCATACTCAGGAAGTATTCATGCTGCTCCAGCGGACCCTGTCCATTGTCGATCATCTGGCCAACGGGGGTGGGGAACGGGCCGAAGTTGAAATTGGCATGATTTCCAATCCGAATCCTCACGCCATCCACATTTAGGGTCATCGGAGCGACCCCCGCGATGTTCAGCAGGGAGGGTCACAGGCCGTTGCCCGGAGGAATGACGGCGTTTGGGAATGTGTACCCACCGAGGTGAGAAGCCACTCAGCCGTGGAAGAATTGAAAGGGCCCACAGATCCTTCGTGGCGACCCCCCTCGTGAGATGCGTCCCAGGATGGCGTACAGCTTAGCCATCACTGGGACCCCGAGGTTGTATCTCTTGTTGGCGGCCATGGCGCCCACCATCACCAGTGTCGCCGGGTGGACGCCCATCCTCGCGTCCCGCACTTGCAGGAGCCACCCACTCAGAAAGGTGGCCAGGAACGCCGCCTACCGGATATTTGGGTCCCGGGCCTCGATGACGCGGTACCCCCATGAGCGGTAGTCGCCTGTCTCCAGGACCCGCCAGTACGACCCATTCCAGCTCCTCTGAGCCGCGGTCGGGCACCTCTTTCCCCTGCCTGGCATCTTGACCGCTGGGTCTTGCTCCAAGAACTGGCCGAACCACTCCTTGTAGGCTATGTCCTTGTGGAAGTCCTTGACCCCGAGCCGCTGCGTAGCCAGGTCCAGTAGATGCCATGTCAGAATGGGAGTCCGTGACCTGTCGTCCCAGGTGTTCTTCGGAGGCAGGAACTCATCGTATAGGTAACCCTCCAGCGGGATACCTCTGATGTAGTTGATGTCCCAGAGACCGATGATAACCTCCCCATGATGAAGATGGAAGGTGTTGGTATCCGGGGACCAGCGGGTGAACAGCTCCGGCCCGAGCTCGGGATGCTGGTAGAAGTGGAACTGTGACGTCCACACCGCCTCAAACAGGCCGATGTATCGCAGCTCCTCCGCGAAGTGATCGCAGGTGTGGCGTACCCAGAACGCCCAGGCCCACTCAATGGTGAAATTGCCCCCAGACCGCAAGTCCCAGTCCTTCAGCCAGCCCTTGGTGTCGTCAGTGACACATTGGCGATACGTGGTCGAGTAGAGGGCTGGAGAGTTCTCCGCAGTAGGCTCACCCCCGGTAATGGTTCGCGTCCTCGGGTTCCGGACATAGACATCTAAGTGCCTGGTCTCCCTGGCAGGATGCCCGTTGTTGGTGATGTTGTAGAGAAGAAGCTCATCCTCCCGAGTCACCCAGGTCCGTGGCGCATCAACCTCGAACCCCGACACCGGAACCTCATCCAGGATGCCGTAGTTCCAGAGTGGCAGGTTGTCCGACAGCGGATACGTCTTCTGGGCCGGCGACAGCAAGTCAAACAAGGATTAATTGTTGGAAACAATCTCCTTGGCTCCGTAGACCTCCTCGTTCGCCGCCATTTCAGCTCTGCGAATGACGACATCCCTCTCATTCGCTTGATTCGCGGCCATCTCAGAAGCTCTGGGAGTCCTGTGGGTTAATGGATGAGGCGTGCGGAATCAGAAGAGGCTGGTAGAGAAGTTTGAGAGTTGGCGTGCAATCCTAGTGGACAGCGCGCAATTGGGAAGTCTGTCGCGGAAACTCCCGGGTGTTCGCGCAAAAACAGGCCAAAATCCGGAAGGGTTTGCACGACGAACGAGAGAATTCCGCGCCGGCAATGGCAATTTCGTGCACGAGAGCTTGAAAGCTTGTCGCGCGGAAGGCCGGTGTACGGTACGGGGGACCCAGGGCCCCTATTTATAGGCGAGGCCAGGTGTCCGCGCTGCGCGGAAAGCGCGTTGCGCGACCGCGACAGCGAATTTCGCGCCGGACGCCCTTTTTGCGCGCCACAGTCCCGCGCCACCCAGGACTTCGGCATTCCGGCGTCTCCCTCGGAACCCGATTGTTGCGACCTCTCGCCGATCAGATTCTGAGGGGGGGATTTTGTTAACCTCCCGGGATGCGCGGAATGTGCTGGGCCGGCGTGCAATTTTGCGCGCCCGTGGCCCGCGTGACTCCCTTGCGCGCCGGGCCCGATTCCGCGCCCGCGAAGGAAATTGCGCACCCGCGAACCAGATTCCGCGCCCGGGGTTGCCTATAAATATAAGGCGACCCTCGACGTTGTGAAGGTTGCCCGAATTAGAAGGGTCGCTCGTTCGTGCAATCCAACCCCCTCCGCGCGCAATGCCGATCTTCAGGTAACCTCCTTTCTTTCGCGCAAGCAAGCCTCGGGGTTCGCCTTCGCGCGCAACCCTTTGGCTTCTTTCCTTTGACCAATCCCTCACCCGAAGGCTTTCGCGTGCAAAAGAATCCTCTTGCGCGCAATTTCCCCCCGGGTGCGCGCAATCCAGCCTGATTGCGCGCACCCCCCTTTTCTAAAGTGGCCATTCGATTGAGGAATGGGCTGTTGCCCCCGCGCGCTATCCGAAGCCCGGTGCGCGCAATCTCAATCATCCGCGCGCAAAGGGCTGGCCCAATTGCGCGCCAGCCCGTCCAATTGCGCGCCGACCCACGGTATTGCGCGCCAGCTCCTCTTTTGCGCGCAAACCGCCAGGGTCGCCCCCTTTGACCCCCTGATGGTACCCGCCTGTGTGGCGCCCGATGATCTTCGTCCTGGGTGCCTGCAGCGTGCGTTGTCTTCCCGGGCGGCCCTCCAGGCTCGCGCGAAGTGACACGGACCCATCGGCGGCAATATTCATCCGCGCTGCAGGACGTTAAACTGCCAGGCACCCCTCGTCCAACATGACGTTAAACTGCATTCGTCCAAGCTGCACGACGTTAAACTGCCTAGCATATGGGCCTCCTCAAGGTGTAAGCCCCAACCTCTATCATCCTCAACACACGACGTTAAACTGTACTTCGTCCGGCAAGACGTTAAACTGTCCGCTTCGTCCTCAACACACGACGTTAAACTGTACTTCGTCCGGCAAGACGTTAAACCGTCCGCTTCACCCGATCTCGTGCCTCGCACGCAGGGTCCCCCCCGGTTTGGATGTGTCCCCCACCCGCTCGTCTCTACAAGGATGTCGGGATTGGAGTGGCCTTCGCCCACGGGGGTAGGGTATTACAAACCCCTAGTTTCTTGTGGGGGACTGCACATGTGTATCTCCATTGTGCTTCCCCACTGTCGAAGCCAGTAGAGGGCGTGACTGGGATCGAGGTGTCTCTTACTTTCGGCCCAAGTCCCTCTCCAACTGAGTTTTGCCGCAATCAGGTTGCCTCAGTGCGTAAGTCCTGACAGAACGAACTACGTAGACTTTGATCCCTGTCTCCTAAACAGGGTACGTAGGAAGCCTCCCTGAGGTTCAAGCCCACCACCTGGTCGTCCCGGTCGTATTCACGTCAATTCGTCCATCAGTGGACCCCTCCCGGGTTCACATTTGCGTTGATCCACCCGGTCGTTCCATCCCCCTCTGTGTGAGGTGGTTCGGTTCAATCCTCCGCCCGGCATCCTCGACCTCTTCGTGAGTCGGCTTGCCATCATCCAGCATGGCGTTAAACTTTATATCCGAACTACGTTGACTTTGATCCGCGCTAACGCGCGGTACGTAGGAAGCCTCTACGGGGTCCAAGATCTTCACTCCATCATCCATCCAGATCCTTACCCGGGCCGCCACATCCCGGTGGGGTCATGCCATTTCATTCCACTCCACTTCACTTGGGAAGCCGCCCATGTGCTGGCCCCAGCGTCAGAGGTTCCCCGTAAGGGGTTCTGTCATCTGATCTACTCCTCGTGTTGATCAGTCCGATGCCGTCCCCGCTGGATGCTAAACTCGCGGCATACCCCGTGTTAAACATGGGAAGCTGAGGAAAACCTCAGGTAACGCAGTTCCCCACACCCAGCGCGGGATGCCTCAGGCCATCATGCCTTCGAGAATCCCTATTAGGGACGGAAGGCAGACATGCAGAGCCGTAGTGTTAAGACACGCCCCCAACACCCAGAGCTACCCGGTCTCCTCACCGCAGGTTGCTGCCCCGACCAGACTCCTTGGAGCGTCTGGGCGGAAGCAGCATAATTATCCGGTGTCCATGGAGACATGGCGCCGGGAATGAGATTCACGATCACGTCTTAAATCTATGAGGGAGACCCGGATTAGGCGACGAGTTCCGAGGAGACGTCCACGGAAGGAGGAGCCGACATCCCATCATCCCGGTTTCGATCAAGGAGTAGACGCCCCTGAATAAGGGACGGATTCCGCCCACCTTTGGAAAGCGGGAATGCGGGGACACAAGCCGCGCGCCCATCCCCTCGGGTCGACGGGCGCACGCGCGAACGCGTCCTGGCGGAACAGCATCGGAACAGAAACCCGACGCACATCCGCACCGAAACAGAGACAATATAAATAAAATATATATCACATATAAATACAGTTCCATCATAGTGGCCACCAAAAGAGGTGGTTGTATAAGATTGAACAATCATCATTTTGTGAGGTAGTAGTTCACCGTCCATAGAAAAATATGTTCTATAACCATTAGATGGAGGTGTGTGTATCTGTAGTTCGAATAATTCTCATAAAAACAAACTTGTACATTGAGTATATATGATTTTTTATAAAATAGAGGAGTAAAATGAGATTAGGTGGTTGGATAAGTAAAATAAAAAAAGAACATAAGAGAGGACGTTACCTTTAAATCTGGTAACTCCCTTTGGTTTGAACCAGAAAGATTTCTTGATGTGTCTTTTGCCTAAGTTAAGGCTTCTAGATGGAATATAGGGATCTTGAGAGATAATTTTGGAAAAGGTTGAATGATTCATGAGGCTTTAGAAGTGTGAGTAATGGGTTATAGGTGAGGTCTTTTTATAAGGGGGAGGGGCTCTTTAGGAATGTTGGGAAATATTATTTTATTATAAAACTAATTTCGGATTATAAAGATACAAAACAAATTAAAGTCAAAGATATGAAGAATTTTGTTCAAAATAAAATCATCCAATAATAATTTGATAGGTTTGGGATATATTTTTAGTTTTTGATAGTCATATTTATTTAAATCATTCATTAATGAGGTAAACACTGCATCATTATTGTGTCATAAATAATTTTATTTATTTGATATATAAAAATTCTACAAATAAATATAATGATGTTGGAAGAAATTTTGGCTTTCAAATGAATATTTATAGTCTAATATATAACTTATATAAACCCATATAAAATTTTATTTACTAAAAGATATATGTTTATGTCATTTTTGCCTTTACTTTAAATTAATTGATATAATGTGTCATTAATACTCGTAAGTGGCTCCATGGGGTCCTAAAAACTCCCCAAGGATGCCCATGGTTGGAAATGAATCATCTAATTTGATTAGAATAAATTTTAGTGTAATTTAGTATTATTATAATATTATGTTTACCTTGAATTACCCTATTTACCTTTAACCACTGTAAATAAAAGTCAAAATTTACTATTCACAAAATATTTTTTCATCTTATTAAACAATATTTTACTTACAATTAACAACCATGTATTTTTTATTTTCTAAATTCAACTCATTTAAGAAGTAAAATTTCATTTCAATGAAAAGGTCAGTTTTTTTAAATACTACCCAGTGTTTTCACTATTCATAAAAAATTAATGGTTTTCAGAAAAATACAAATAATTTGGCCTAAGATATGTTTAATATTCCAAATTCAAAAAATGATGTATATTATAAAAAAATTAAAAACATATATGTTTCATTAATAAATTTAAAATTAATTTCCATTTTCAAAACAGAAAACTCGTTTTTATGAAATAATAACTATCAAAAGATTGACACTTGTTTATATCCTATTTCAAAGTGAAATTACATCCGCTGAGAAAAATTGGATTAAATTGTAAAATCATAATCTAATTACACATTAAAACCATTTAGAAAAGATAATATATCCATATAAATAATTAATATTAAAAGGCAGTTTTGTATTAAAATATAATATTTTTCCCTAGTCATTTTAAAAAATGAACATTATTAGAAAAATAGAAATATTTCCTCCAAAGTAAATTTTGATGTCCAAATTATAAAGAATAATTTTATTTTGAGAAATATAACACATAAAAGTTATAAAAAATGATTTAAATTTGTTCTCTATTAAAAGGATGTAAATCGACCCCTTAAATAAAATTAGAGTATTTATGCTTAAAATTGGAATCTTTCTTATTTTAATCCATTAAAATTTATTGCATAAATCTAAATACATTTAACAAACTTTTATTATCATATTTTATTTATTTATATTCATTCCCTCCAATACAACGTCTATTCATTAACTACAATTTAAAATAATATTATATTATTCTTTTTCAATATGACCCAATGTTGCGTTCAACGAAAGATTTCAAAAAAAAAACCCGTTGTTGCGTATCAGGTACGCCTTCAAAAATAAAATCCCATTTAAAGTAAAATTAGAGTTTAATTAAAAAAGTCATTTATATGAAAATTTATAATTCATTATTTTCCTAGGATGTTACACTCTATGCTTTTTTAAGTTTTATTTAGAAAATACTTTTATATTTTTCCATGTTGTGTAAATATGATAAATTCATTTGGGGAAGTGTGGACTGCCTCCTAGTCAAAATGATATGGCTCGTTCCCACTATACATGGATAATATAATGTATGGTTTTATTAAACCTATGATACATATATCATATTCAAATAAATCTCATATTATAATATACATATTTATGATTAAATTATTATTCCCTAAATATGAAAATGAAATGACAGTAGCGTTCATGTGTATATACGACATACCTTCTTCATGAATGGTACAACTCATTTCATAAATTAAAATATTATAGATTATTATAAATACATATATACTGAATATATATGATATTTTAATCATGAATACTAATCCATTGATGATGGAATTTTGACTATATAGACAATTTTTAACATCCCTAGGTTTTAAAAGAAAATTTAATGAATTTCATGAAATAAAATGTATCTTGATAAAAACATGTTTTTTTAGGGTGTTAGTTATAAAATATCTATTAAACATAATTTTCCACTTTTTTTATTTAAATTTTAAGAAACATATATCTATTATTGTGATTGGTATGTTAGTTGGAGTCTTATAGAACAAAAATGTTTTTTGGTGAATAGTAACATACCCTTATGTATAGTAATATGACTAGTAATGTGACACTTATGAATAGTAAATCATATTACTATTATTTTTTCACTATGATATTATTTATATAGATATTGATTAATTTTTCAAAGTGATATAAAATCATTTGTGGTTTTAAATTTTTTATTTTTCAAATAATCTATGATTTTATTAAAAAATTAAATTAATCACATATAGAATGTTATTTTCAAAAAACAGTTAATTATTGAATTCTATATGTAGATAACGTGTTTGGGTAAATTTTTGATATTTTTCTGAAATACTTGAAATTTTGTTGAATATTGAATTATGGTAATTAACAAAATTTTCTAAATAAACGAATTTCAGCAACATGCTTGAGTCCTGGATAATGTAAATGGTCATTTGTTTTAACTCACATGCACATATTATTATTACGGGTCACATGAATCAATATTATTTATAGTATTTAGAAAAAAATTATTCTACTAATTAAAATAATCAAAGACTCTTCCTCTACTCTACTATAAATACAACCATCACCACTGCTTCCTCTCACACCACTCAAGACTTGATCCATGTCAAGTTTCTACAAATTACTCTTTTGAAGCCCCTCCCCAATGTATATGGCCTACTGATCTCTCCAAAATTCCAAAACCAAGGGCCTTAAGGAGGATCTCAAGGAGAAGAGGTCAAGAGGTAAAGATACCCTTTCATTTTTTCAGTTTTATTTTCAATTCATTAATTTTATACTGTCTTATACTCCCCTTATACATGATTTATTAAAGCTCCAGTATTATATATATGGTTAATTTTTCTCTTGATTATGTAAAAATTTATCATTATTCTTCCACTTCTCTTCCTTTTATTCTAAAAATAAAAACAATATCTGTGATTTGTCGATTTACCAACATCATGGACGATGTGACATTATTTTCCATTAATTCTTTCAAAAATCATTATAAAATGATTTTAATTGTTGAAAAAGATTTTAATGTTAAATATATATCATAATTTATGTTTTGTAATTTTCATACTTACATAATATTATGTTATATAATGAAAGTAGTTCGTGATTATCAAAGAACCACCAAAATAATCTATGCAGATATCACTAAAGATTTATCTAATGATTCATCCTCATATGATATAAACAAAATAATTTGATGAATAATTTAATATTCAGGAAAAATGTGAATATCATTTTATTTTAATTCTGTAATTTTATTTACATATGGCAATAATATAAAATATAATTCTTCCATTAAAATTATTTAAAGAACGCACAAGAAACAATGGATATGACAAAATACCAATAATTAATGGGGGAAATTTTTTTATGAAATGATCATATATGTTGTTAAAAACATTACTATTTTTCAATAATATATTAATAACACTATTTTAACTATTATAAAGGAGGTTTTAATATGTTTTAATTAAGGAAAACCCGAGGCATGGGAATTCCTATCCCAATTTACATTCCTTGGGCTAACTATCTACATTATTAATTATGTGGTATTAAATTATTTGGTGTGATAAATTATTTTGTATTTTGTGGAATTATGAATATTTATAGTGTATAAACATGGTCCACTCTTTCTATTAAATATCAATTCGATTATTTGATATTTGTAAGGGGATTTTCATTTAGAATTTCCTTTTAAATTTGTGTTTTACAACATTCAAAAAAATGTTTTAATGAAACAATTAATATTGTATTATTATGTTATGGTTTATGGGAATTGATTATGATAAAGGGTGAGACCAATATCTCTCTCTAACTCATTTATTACGAGTATGTCGTAGGTTATGCATATGGTTATTCCGAGTTTAACATATATGGTAACACAATAATGTAGCCATGCATGTATCATTATAAGGTAGCCTTGAGTGTAACATATAAAAAAGGTATATGAGAGATATATAATAATATTGATGTAATTCCCCAATATATCTTCATTTTTCTATTTATGTTTTTTATATTTTGTGGAAATATCACGTACATATCATGTTTCACAATGTAAGTATATATGGGTGACAAGTGTGTCTTTTTGAAAATGATTTCATCTGTTTACAACTATCCATGGATTTTTTTTCTTTTCTTCTTTTTAAATCCTATATTGATATTTTTTGCTAATAAAATGTTTTAAAATGATTTTCACATATTAGAAGTATTTTTAATATAAATAAGAAATCCATTTTAAATTTTATGGTGATTTGTCCAAGAAAACATGTTTTATTTGAAAAGTATTATAATTTAGAAGAAATGGATACCAATATTGTGGTATCTGGTCAATATAGAGCTGTAATGTTATATATATATTTTATAACCCAATTCTATAAAACACTAAACATTAAAAAATCGTCAATTTGAATGGTAGTTATTTTATAACTATAAATCAAAATTATGTAATAAAATAATGTTCGATGCTAATAGTTTCCATCAAAGGATAGTTTTCAAAAATTTAGGGGTTCATATGATTTTAAATGAATACCATTTATTATTATTAACCTTAATTTAATTTGAAATTTTATATCATTTACATATTATAATGTTTCACTAACTACGATATGTTTTTTGGAATTATTTTCTACAGAAGAAGCAGGGAAGCTGAAGTGGAAAGGCACTGACAGAATGATATCCTTCCGAATAATTAACCAGGAATAGTAGGGATTTGAACTGAGCATGTTTTGATTTTAATGGATTAGATGAAAAATAGAATATACAGTGATGGAATTAATGTAATATAATAGCCTAATCAACCACAATGTAACATAATGATAGTGGAACATTTTATGACGCAACACCCTCCTACTTCCATTGGATCTTCTGACCCAATAGTGGCTAATGAATGGATTAAATCCTATGAGGAGATATTTAATGTTACGGAATGTTCATATAATTAAATGGAAGGTATTTATATTTATCATTTTGATGTTGAAGCAGATCATTGGTGGTATATGATGAATAATTTCAGGGATATAGGGGATAATGAAGCCTTTGGGTAGGATGAATTTAAAATCCTTCTCCTCGAATTTTTTTCCTTAGGCAATTTGACTTCTGTTGGAGATGTAATTCATTTAATTTTATAAAAATGAAGATGATTTAGTGTATTAGTAAGATGAAAACATAACCACACATGTGAGGTATTCTCCATATATTATTTTGGATGATGATAGAAAAATACATGGTTTTTACTCAGGATTGAAGACAAGATATCAGAGGTATTGGATTCCTATGAGAAAAAAAGTTATGATAAAATTTTTTTATATGTTGAGAGCATAGAAATGGATTTTTATAATGATCACATTAACATACACAATAATTTTAATAATATGTTTTGTTGTAAAGTAATGGGTTAGAATCAATCAATGAAATCTAATTGTAAGAGATTCCAGTTCCTAGTTAGGGAAAAGTGAAGCAAAAATCACCACAAGGAATTCCTTACCAAAAAATGGGAATTTTTTTCAATGTGGTGTGTTTCAGCATATGGCATGATTTTGAAAGAAAAATGATCCTAAAACTAATCTTGAAAAAAAAATTGTAATGTGTTTCAAATACAACGATATGGGTCATTATGCAAATGTCTACCCAAAGAGTGATCTAAATCATGCAAAGAAGCCAGACTATAAGAAGAAAGTTGTAGATATATATTTTTTAATATATTAGTAGACATCGAGCCATCCAAGAAAGTTGTATCCAGTAATTTTTTTAATCATATTTTTGTAATGTTTTTTTATATGTGGTCTATACATTCCCTTATTTATGATAAATTTTCAAGTAAATTAGAAATATCACCTCAATAAATGGTACCTGAACAAATTGTAAAAATAGTAGGGTGGAAATATTATAGTAAGAGGAATAATACAAATATTTCTATTATGATCTGTGTAAATACATTACCTAAAATCCTTGATGTTTATCCGTTAGATGAGTTAGATGTCATTATGAGTATGGATTTTTCTTTCTGATTATCATTCTATGATTGATTATACAGTTAAATAAGTTATTTCTTTAGAAATAGTTTCATTTTTTATAAATGAATAAACCCATAAAATTGATAATATATCAGTAAGCTAATAAAATATTGAATGTTGTAAATGAAATTTATCTTTATCATATTGTTGAAAACAAGGGAGCTATTCTGTTTTATGATGTGCCATTGGTAAATGAATATCTTATTATTGTTTCTGATGAGTTACATGGTGTTATACCTGACCCAAAAGTTGAATTCACAATTATCAGTGTTCTTTATGCTAAAATAATTTAAAAAACCTCCTTTAAAATAGATCTATGGAAACATATTCAATTGAGAAATTTGTTTCATGTGTTTCTTGGTAATGGCTTTATTCAACCTCACACAGAAATATGGGGTTCTCTATTTTATTTCATTCAAAAAAAGATGTTCCATGTGATTTTCAGTTATTATAGAGACATGAAAAAAATCACTTTTAAAAAAAAGTATCTGTTGCCTCATATCAATCACTTGTTTGATTATCTCTAAGAAGAATAGTATTTTTCAGAGGTTGACATTAGGTCATGGTACCATTAGTTTAATGTATTTGAATCAGAAATATTGAAGACTTTGATCCATACTAGAAATGGGTATTAAGATCTATTTATTATGCTTTTTGGTTTTACTGATGCACTTAATATATTCATGGATCTTATGAATAAAATATTTCTTATGTTCATGGAAATGATTGTAGCTGTGTTTGTTGATGACATTCGGTTATTTTCTAAAATAAAATATGATAATGAAAACCATCTAAGAATTTCTATGGAAACAATAAAAGAAAATAATGTTTATGGAAAACATAGTATGTTGATTTTTCTGGAAACGTATTAATATTCATGGGAACGTTGTAAATAATGTTGGAATAATAGTTTATCATGCCAACATAGATGTAGTTGATAATGGAAAAGACCTAAATATGTTATAATAATTCGTAGTTTTCTTGAATTTGCTGGATATTAACAATAGTTTGTTAAAAATAGTGTGGAGTTATCTCGCTTGAAAACTATGTTACCATAAAAGGGGTTAAATTTTTTTGGACTAAAGAAGGTAACGTTAGTTTTCAAGAACTGATGAATAGATTTTTGAATGTATAGTTTTGGTTATTCCTTCTCAAAATTGTTATTTGGTCATCTACCATGATGCTTTATTGGAGGGACATGGTTGGGTTCTGATTTATAATGATCAGGTAATTGCTTATGATTCAAAACAACTACAACCTCATGAGGTAATTTATCTGAAAAAATATTTGGAATTAGCTGATGTGGATTTTTCATTGAAAATTTGTAGCCATCATTAATATTAAATAAAAATGTCAAATATATAATTAAAGATAATATCTAAAGTGTATTATATTCACATCGAAGTAAGTAAACATGAGGAAGAGAATATGGAATTAAAAAATAATGGATTATAATTGCACGATTAATTACCATCCTATAAAAATGTTTTTTATTCCGTCTGTTGAAAACCTCGTGCATAATTTACTATGTTATGTTTGGAACATGAACCCTTGCTTATTAATTTGATGAATTATTGAATAGATGTTTTTGGTGCATGAAATACCCCTATTTTGTTTCAGTTTTACGTATAGTAATTGTTATCTGACATAATTCAGAATGCACAGATGGAAGACTGTGAGCTATAGAAAATGGTATAACTAGATAAAATGAAAATATTCCTAGAATTTAACATTGATAAATATTGTAATTTAATATTTTTAAAAATAATGTGTTTGAATTATGGTTCTCAGTTTAGGAACAATTTATTATGTGAATATCATCATTCTCTATTTTCATTTCATCTTATCAGTACAAAGATATACTGAGATCTTCAATAGTGTTATTGGTGGGGTGGAATGAAAAGAGATTTTGTAAATTCTACATTGAAATTTTTTACATGTCAAAAGGAAAAAGTAAATCATTAGTTAACCAATGGAATTAGCCATCCATTTCTAGTTCATGAGTGTAAATCGGAAAATATATCCATAGGCTTCTTAGTGGGACTACCATAAACATTTAGATATATCAATTCAATTTGGGTGATTTTTGACTGAATGAATAAATCATTAAATTTCTTTCCAATTCAAGATACAATTCCCTTGGATCAACTATCATGTCTATATCTCAATGAGATTGACAGGTTACATGGTGTGCCTCCTTCTACTGAATATAACCGAGATCCTAGAATCACCTCTAATTTTTAGAAGGGACTTCATAATTCATTAGGTATATAATTAAACTTCAGTAAAATGTTTCTTCTAAATTTGATGGGTAGTCTGATGAATGATTCATAATTTGGAGAATATTCTTCAATATTATTCAATAAACTACCTGGGAAGTTAGGATCAACATTTTTCATTAGTATATTTTCTTATAAAAACAGTTTTCCTTCCACTATACACATGACAACTTTTGAGGCATTTTATAGAAAGCGTTGTCGAACTACATATTTTTGGGTTGAATTCAGGGAAAGGAAGTTTTTGGGAACATAATCATTAGAAGAAGTGGAAAATAAAGGAATCATGATCTAGAAAAACATGATGAACGCTTAGATCATGATGAAAAGTTATACATGAATCATGAGAAAATAATTTTCTTTCGAGGTAGGTGATCATGTTTCTAATACAGTCTCTCCATGGAAAAGTGTAATTTTTTTGATAAGAAATGAAAGCTAAGTCCATTGTTCCTTGAAACATATGAAATCATAGAGAAAGTAAGACTATTCGCCTACTGAGTAGCATTGCCACCATGTTTATCTCAGGGACACAAAGTTTTTCATGTTTCAATTTTGAGAATGTATCAGATCAATTCATCTCATGTCTTGATCATAGAAGCACTTCATCTAGAAGGAAACCATTCTTATGAAGAGAAAAATATTCCAAATCATGGTTGTAGGGGTAATGTATTGTGGTATAAGGTAGTTCAATGGAAAAGAGATTTGGGGAGAAACCACTTTGTAGATGAAACAATATAGGAATCATAAATTTTAACGAGGGACATGTACCCTCACTAGATTAATATACAAATAGATAAATTGTAAGGTCGGAATTTCCAGAAGGTGGGGAGAAAGTAACACCCTATGATTTTAGGAATAAATTTTATTAAATTCATAAAACACTGATTCTATTCATAAAGGCACTTTTCTAAGGATACAGTTATAAACTATCAGATATAAATAATTTTGCCTCTTTTATGATTTGAATTTCCAAAAACAGATATCTATAGTGTGATTAGTATGTTATTTTGAGTCTCGAAGAACCAACATGTTTTTTAATGAATAGAAACATATCCTTATGAAAATTAATATGACTCATATTAATAGTGAATCTTATTATTATTATTTTATCTTATTGTTAGAAGATATAAAAATCTTGATTAATTATTCATGGTGATATAAAATCAATTATAGTTTTAAAATTGTTATTTTTTTAATATAATATAACTTTATTTAAAAAATAAGTTAATCATATTTTTAAAATTATTTTTCACAAAATGGAGTTCATTTTTTATTTTTACACATCATAAAATGATTATGTTGAATTTTTGTGATTTTTTTTAAAATACCAGAATTTTTGATAAATAGTGAAATATGGTAATCGAAAAAAGTAGCAAAATAAAGAACTTTTTACATCAAGATTGAATTATGGATGATGTAAATGTTCACTGGTTCAAAATAACATGAAATTATTACTATTTTGAGTCTCAATAATAAAAAAATTTATAGTCTTTTTCAAAAATATAAAACTAATGATTGAAATAATGTAAAACCCATCCTCTCCTCCACTACAAATACCACCATCACCCCCTTCGGCCTCACACACCACTCAATCATTTATCCTTGTGTAAGTTTCAAAAATAAATTTTATCAATCCCCTCACTGATTTCGATGGCCTATTGTTCTTATCAAATGTCCAAAGCCAAGGGCTTTAAGGAGGATCTCTATGAGAAGATATCCAGAGGTAAATATTCTATTTCATTTACTTTTGTTTTTTTCAATTATTTTCATTTCTTATACTATGTTCTCCCACACCTTTTCCAAGAGTCATTAAATCTATAGTATTATATATATGATATGAATTCTTTCATTTTTATGGAAAAATTATTCATCATTCTTCCACTTTCTATCTTGTTATTCTAAAAATAAAAACATCATCTGTGATGTGTCGATTTACCGACATCAGGGACGATGTGTATTTAATTTAGTTTTATTCATTAAAAACTAGTTTTAAAACCATTTTAATTGTTGAAAAATATTTTAATGTGTATAATATTTTCTATATATGATTATATAGATAACATTTATACATAATATTATGTTATATAATGAAACTAATTTGTAATTATCAAAAAACCGCCAAAATGTTCAAAGCGCATATCACAAAATATTTTTCTAAGGATTCATCCTTATACAATATAATAAAAATAATTTATTGCGTAATTTAATATTATGGGAGCATATGAATACCATTTTATAAAAATTATATTATTTAATTTCCAAATGACAAGAAAATAAAATACAAATCGACCATGGAAATCATGTAATGAACACAACCGAAATAATGAAATGAACAAAATACTAATAATTAATGGTTACAATTATGTTATAAAATGATTATAAAGTGTATCATAAACATGGTTATATTTATGTAAGATATTAATAAATCTATGTTACCCATTAAATATTAGGTTTAAGCATTTTTTAAGTAAGACATACCTTAGGTAAAGGAATTCTTCACCCAATTTCCATTCATTGGGATATCCATGTAATTCATTAATTATGTGGTATTGAAATTGTTCATGTACTTAATATTATTTATATTATGTTGAATTATTTTTATTTATTGTTTATAATCATATTCCTTTTACTCAATTATGTCACCCTACAATTATATAATATTTGTAAGGGACTTTTTATATAATATCCTATTTGAATAATTCTATTATAGAAAAATCAAAAGCAAATTTTTTATGCAGTTATTCATATAGTATGATTATAATATTTTTCATGGTAATTTTTTTATGAAGGGTGGGACATATATCTACCTCCAATACATAGGGTATGTGTAAATTGAATGTCATATGCATGTTTTCTCCAAGTTTAACTACTATTGTTACACAATAAGGTTGTCATGAGGGTTACATTATAGGCTTGCAGTGAGGGTTACAACTCATAAGGTATAAAATAGGGTTACATGATTTTGAATGTTATGTCCCAAGATACCTCTCTGGTTATTTTTATATTCTTTATGTTTTGTGGAAATCTTGTTGAAATATCACATTTCAAAAAGTAAGTATATATGTGTGACAAGTATGTATTTTTTAAAATTATTTCACATGTTAACAAATATTCATGGACTAATGTTCTCATTCCATCTTTTATATATAACTTAATGAGAATTTTTAACACATAGCCTGTTTTTAAATGATTCTCAAAGGTTATAAGGATGTGTAAGACAAATAAGGAATCCATGTTAGTTGATATTATTATTTTTCAAAGAAACATTTTATTATTTGAAATGTTTTATAATTTAGATGAAAAAGATATTATTTTCATGGTATCTGATATATATAAATGTTGATTATTATGTATGTATTATATAAAAATTATCTGAAACTCTAAACATTAAATGATCCAGAATCTGAAATAAAGTGGTTCCTTGACTAACAGTCAAGATAATGTAATGTAATAAGGTATTGTCCCTATAAAATTTACATCTAAACAAATTCATTTTTGAATCATGTACCGAATATCGTCAAAATTTCCAATATGAACATAAATAGTTAAATAATTATTTTTACATGGTAAGAAGTGATATAAAAGGAATAATAGACATGAAAAATGATCTCAATGAAAGTATAAATTATCCTATGTTTATTAAGTTAGAAAATAATGAATATATGAGAAAAACAGACTCAAGATAAGGTAAATCGTAACCCAATCTCCATTCATTGTGATAAATATCCGTATCGTTGGTTTTGTTTTTTCAATAATATATGTGAATGAATTATGATAGTTTTATACTAAATATCTACTTATACTGGTTGTGTATATATTTGTACCACATAATTATGTCATTGATGTTTCCTTAATATAATTATATGACAATTGTTAGGGACTTCATCTCAGTCTCCTTTCATTGAGGCATAATTTGAATGTATATAAATCCTTCATTTATATATTTTATAATCAATAAATTGACTTATAATTCTAGTCATTGGTTTTCAAATGGAATCCCTTTTATACGAATCATTTTATTAAATGAAAAAAATGAATGATTTAAATGTATTCAAAGAAAAAAACCATTCTTCCACCATAATCATTATTTGATGTTTCAAATCCTATATAATATTTGATATTTTAAAAAAGAAAAGAGGTCATGTATTAAATTTATTGGTGATTTGGTATTGAAAATGTTTTGGAATGTGGATTTACTATTTTAATATCATGAAATGATTTCCTGTGATTTCAAATGAAATTTTAATTGGTAAATGTTGATAATTGAAATAATTATTTGTTATGATTATATAAAGGAACATGGAAATTTGATTGGTGATTACATGATAAACCAACTATGGGGGTTATGTGATAAACCAAAGATGTGTGGTTAAATGATAAACCCAAGATGGTGTTTATTTTATATCCTACAATGCATAGGGTATGAAACATGGTTGTATGTCTATTACTTTTAGTGATATGTGTTGATGTTTATCGTATGTTTATTCTATTTATGTACTATTAGGTCCCAAGTTACATTTATATGTTTAAAGTATTTTCTATGGGATTTTTGGTAATCTATTGATTATACAAATGGTATTAGATGAGCTTATATTAAGTGATAATTACATAAAAACTATTATAGTTTAAATGTATTAATTTATGATGAATTATTCATGAATTACATATTTTCACAAGAATAAAGGTTTTTTCTTTCTGTGTCCCTTACTAATATTTTTATTCCCATCCCATGTTTTTAAATATCTTTCACAGAATTCAAAGAATACTATATTCAAGGACAAGGTCAAGGAAAAGTTATTCTATTTAAACATGAAATGAAACCATGTTTATTTTTAATATTTTCTTCATTGTTTTATAATAAAAATGGATATTTAATAAAAGAGACTAAATGTAATATTTAAGTTGTTATGTATGAGTTATGAAACAATTCAATAATTCTCTAAAATTAAAAATATCAACGATCTAAATTAATTTAAAATTATTGAAATATATAAATATTTTTTATTTTTTCAGGATAACACATATAATGGATAAGTTATTATATTAATGTAATACCGAGTAGTTATTCATCTCTATATTCTATGAATACCGAAAGCATCATTAATGTGGTGTGTGGATTACTGCCTCTGCAAAGAGAAGTACTAAATTTATCATTCACTTCATTCCATGATGATAAAATGATGAAATGTATGAATAAATATTATATATATTATATAAATATTATTATAAAATTTAAAATAATAATAAATTGTATTTCATTCCTTTTATAAGAATAATAGTATCATTAATCATATGAATGTATGAACTATCACCTCCATGAGAAATGACATTCATTTTTCATTACCAGCCATCTTGTTCAAATTTAAAAATGTAATTAATAAATATTTTTATTAATAGAACACTATTTAAATTCTATATATTATTAAACTATTTTAAAATGATATCTACAATGGTCAATGTAAATATGTAGTTAATAATATTTGACTAAAAATATTGTGTAACCAATGTTTGAAACAAAACTATATTATTAACAAAAAAGTGATTTCAAAATATTAATGAAATATTTTCAATATATAATTGATTAGTTTTATTATTGAGGTCTGTAAAATTTAAATATTAGTTATTCTGTAATTTATGAATGTGTGTGTAATATATTAAGAACTATAAGAAAACAATCTATCATACCTCTTTCATGAGTTATCATTTACATGTTCTAATTAGTTTCCACCATTTTACAAAATATTATTCTCGTGTACCTATTAATTTATTTTATATATTTCACTTAATTATATTCCTAGTTAATTATACCATTCAATGTATTGATAATAATTTTTTTTGTTCCCTTAAAAATTCGAAATTTTATAAAATCTATTTAAATGAAACATTCATATATCAGGTCACATGTTAGGAGCCACCCCCATTAAATATTTCAAAAAATGAATATATTATAATACCATTATTATATCATATAGAACCCTCCATTGTCAATTATGTGTTTATGGAAACACTAAGTTAATTTGTTCATTAAGTAAACTTTCTAGTCATTTCATAAATTATCTGCCAATGTGGTATGTTTCTATTTTTTCTCTCAATGATCTTTATAATAAATTTTCTATGATGTAAATCAATATTAATTAACTATATTTCATTAAAAAATATAAAAATATAAAATTATGTAACTAATTTTTTTGATGGGATATTATCTTTTATTTATGCCTTGAATAAGAATTATGATACCCAATTCTCTCCCATGGGTTAGATCATGAATTATATTTATATATTGTCTTGTTTCCTCACATGTGTTAATGATATCATGTTATTTATAGTTATCACATATGTATTATTTTATGAAACATTTTATTATTCCATCTCTCCATGATTATTATCATAATCATTAGGATATTATCTTATTATTGTTAACTATGATTTTATGTTTTTATTTCATGTTTATTCCCTTACATGGATTTAAATCATACCATTTTACTTATTAATTTTTTCAGGATCTATAGTGTTTGTTTTGAAGATCTATGGATGTTAGGATCAGTATATTGAATTTTAATTTACTATGTTATTTTTATGTTTTTGTTGGTCAATTTTTATAATTATTATTTGAGAGATAATAGATCGATATATTATGGATGTGTATTATTAACAAATGACTCATAAGAATTATGAAATATTTACTATCTAAATATTCAATTTTAATAAAGTTAGTAAGGTTTTTATTTCATTAAATTATATATATTGATACAAGATAATAATTTTGATAACCCTATGTAATGTTAATAATAATTCATAATTGATATTTTTTTGGAAAAGTATTATTTATGGTAGGATTATGTAATGACCTAAGTTCTTGAAAATCATATTTTTTGGTAAAAAATATATTTACAACTAAAAATTTACTATCTATTTTTCTTATGTATTCAAAGGAATTGGAATTGTTTTTGAAATAATTTATTCAAAATAGGAATTAATGAATGGACATGTAATTTATTTAGAATAAAATATAAAATAAAAACCCCATGATCTGATGTGTTTCACCCCATGAATTTTTACTCACTGTTGATTATTAAATAATAAAAAAGTGTAATGAAGGAAAAAATAAAAAATATTAAAATTATGAACCCTAGGTGATCAAGTATGTTCCCTTCTCTCGTGATAATCACAATGATGTAAAGAATACATATACTGATGATGAATATATTGAAATGAAAGAATATATAACAAGAACGAAATTGATAGTTATAGAAATGATAAATGTGAAATATGAAGCATGAATGGAATGACAGAATTTAGTAAGGCCATATAGAGGAATGAAATATTTCTAATTTACATACCATTACTCTAGAAATGGATGTTGGGTACTCATGTGTCAAAACGGTATATTGAGGTTTACAAATAATTTAAGTGACAAATAATAAATAACATAATAGTTATATAATATTAAAATATTTTTATATAAATATATATTAGTTTCATGGACATGTTATTAATAAAATTATAATTATTAATATATGACCCTTTGTATTTTTAAATTCCATAGAATTACATTAATGGGAGTTGGTTTTTATATTTAAATTTTGTATATATTAATAAAACATATTAATTTAAATGTTTTATTTTTCATAGAAGTTATTTCTCATTATGTGTTTTACATTTTTTCCTATCAAATTAAATTGATCAATTTGATATATTATATTAATAATATATTAAGTATTAATTAATATGAAGTAATTTTAAAAACACAAAATGATCAATATGTCCATTTTTCATAAAATTCTTTTCGTAATAATATTTTTTATTTAAATTTTAAAACAATACTATTAAACATTAGAATTTTACTCAATTTAGATAAATATAATTTTTATAATTTTCAATTTAAAAAACATAGTTTTATAATTTTTTTTTAATTTTTTCCAAAAGAGTAGATTTTTTGGAGAATGGTTAACAAATAGGTTTCACCAAAACAATTAATTATATGAAATTATTATAATATAAAATAAACAAAAACTATATAAAAGTTTTTTATACTTATTTATTTCATTGTGTACTAAAACTATATATTTTAATATAAAATTATGAATTTATAGAACAGAAAATTAACATTTTATGAACGTAAGTAATATTATTCAATAAAAGATGCTATTTTTATTGTATAGTTTTAGTGAAATATATTTTCAAAAAAATCAGATATTTGATGATTTTAAAGATTCAAAATATTTATTTGTTATATAATAATCCATTTTATATCATAGAAATAAAATTCATTGGTAAATTATCTCTCCCCTTGAAATATAAACTATTAAAATACAAGTATTTGAATATTTTTTATTATACGAGAAGTGGTCATAAAATCGAATATTGATCCACATAGAATGTTTAAATGATATTTTATAATTTATATTTTTACTTAATATATATAAATATTATAATTTTTCCCAATATATACTAATTTATTTAATATAATGTGCTTTGGTGAAAAAATTCTACCACTGTAAAAAGTATTTTGATCAACGAAACCTAAATTTCTATGTATTTTTTATTTTAAATTTAATTTGATGTAGAATAAATTATGACCCTAAAATGTTTTTCCTAATTCAATAAGATTAATTTTTCACTATATTAATTAATAATTAATTTTTTAAAACTATAATATCACATAATAATTTAAAAAATATAAATATATATATATGTATATGTATATCTATTTCTATAAATTTTATGTTTTAAATAGAAAATTGGGGTTTTCCATGTTCATAGATTTTCTTAAGTTGTATAGATCCCATATTCCAATTCATCATTTAAAAATTTGAAATTAAGGGTCCTCTTATATTTAATGTGATTAAATAATTTCCATTATTAATACATATTCATCATTAATACATGTTGAATGGTAAAATCTAATGTAACATGATTTTTAATAAATAAACATTACATGTTCACTATCATGAAATGATATGATAGGAATGTAATTCTATCCCACGAATCTCATCAAAATAATCCCCCATATTTCTCATAACTCAACTAACCCATCTAATCACCACATTTTATGATTTTTACTCCTCATTATCATTGGATTCCATGAAGAGATCCAAATGTTTAGATTTAGAAGGATATGAATCTCAACGATTCTATATTCCCTCTCCACTAGAATGTAAATTATCCTAATATTGATATACACATATAAAAAAGAATCTCACAGAGATCATGATGTTTTATGGTGTTATCCCCTTAAATTGGTAATCTTTACAGTTTATTAAGGGTTATCCTTCTCCACCTTTTTATTTAATTATATCTTTTTTGATAATCCATTTAAATTTCCATTTGTTTATACTACCACATTTTCATATTAATCCTTTATTTTATAAATAATACTATATTGGTAATAGACTACCCTTTTATCACATTCATCACATTTTATATTCTATTGTGTCTTTTTTTCATGATACCAAATTCAATCCTTGATCATATAGTCCGCTATTCAATTAATGGTAAATAATTGTTGTAATAAATTTAAATTCAATGTCATTATGATTCTATGTGAACATACTCAACCAATATATTGTCTATATGATTCCCAATAGATGATAGACTTCCATCCTCTCCCATATAACCATTTTTAAAATAACTTTGTAGGTATGTTATATTCCTGATGTAATTACATTAATTTTCATAGAGGGGTTTCGTTTTTTAATACCCAAACAACTATTCTTTATGGGAATCCATATATATTTATTTTATTTTTTCAATTCTCTTTTTGAAACAATCATTTCCTACTTATTTATGATCTATATTTTATTTGTAGCTCATAATAATTGATATATGAATGGTTATCCCCAATAAAACTCTATTATTCTAAGAAATTATTTAAATATGGATAGTAAAAATTCAAGATATGTTGGAAGCATTCCTTTTTAATGTTCTATGATACCTTGGTGGATAATCTTAGAAATGTTTTCTAGGCACCGTAATAGTGCCCAATTCATTTGATAACTATTTAATCTCTATAGATAACACTATTGTGACACCTTGGTGTCATTAACACGTAATCTTTTATGCTATATTAGTTGATATCCTTTGTAAAAATCTGTTATGACACCACAATGATGAACAATAGTGATATATTTATGAATCAAAATTCATTATATTGTATCTAGATTTCCATATTATGCATCATCTACATATGGTCATGTTATGTAACATGTTATTATTATCATGTTATGAAATATATATTTATGTTCACGTTCTTATATTTTTCCTCATATTTAACCCATGATTATCATTTATGGGTCCTTATTAGTTATTGGGGTTTCTTCCAAACACTTCATTTTGAAAAATTTCCCTAGTAAATATTTTGCTCTAAGGTAATAGAGGATGGTATAGTAATAAACTATATCAAGATAGTTATTTTTTAAATTTCTTATCTAATCAATGTATTCAAAGTATTATGTTTATTTCTCCCATTATACAAATCCGCAAAAGGCTTAATAAAAATTATCAATGTAATAATTTTGTGATGGAATTATATTTACTAATACATATTAAATTGTGGGTTGTTATATATGAGTAAATAATAATTCTATGGAGATATATTTTTCTTGAATAAAATTTTATATTCATATACAATTTTGTGTAGGTATATTATATTTTCAAATGTGAATAAAAATATTTTTGAAACATTATGAAACATGTTATGGGTTTCAAGAAATGAATCTATTATAATTTTTTTTATCCCATTTAGAAATTTTTTTTCTCCATATTTTTTTTTCAGAAAATACATATATATAAAGGTTCTTATTTTTTGGGTTCTCACTATATTTTAAGACCAAAATTGTATAATTAGATACCCATATATGAAATGTAATTTTTTTAAAACACTTTTGTCCATGATAATCCAAAAAAAAAATATTTGGTTGATGGAATTAGATTATTGAGGTTTACAATATATATTGAATTTGTGGGAATCAATATTACAATAGAAAACTATATTGGAAACATAATTTTAAATTTTTATATATTCTTGTGATGTATGAATTTTATAATTTTTTTATTTCACTATGTTATATTGTATGATTGTGAAGTTATTATGTGTGAATTTTTTTATATATCATGGTTAAGAACATATTTATATTAAACTGGAAATAATATCTTTTAAGTTGGGGAATATTAATATTAAATGGAAATGATATAAGATATTTTATTGGATACCTCTATGTTTGTTTCTACCCCCACAATAACTATTGGTGGGAATTTTGAGATAACATAATATTATGTTGATTTGAACATGTATTCTAGTAAATACATCAATGATATTATAAAAAAATTATGAAATCTAAATTAATACCTTTAAAATATTAAAAATATATTTAAAAAATAAGGTTAAATATATTTTATAGAACTAATTACATTTAAGACATATTTTAGAAGGAAATAAAATTTAGGTCCAGTATTTTTTAAAATAAATCAATTTTGATAGATAATTCTTTATAGTTTTTAAAATTATAAATATCTATTCTTTCTATAATTTTTCATATAATAATATGTTTTTTAAATCATATATGAATATAAATAATTGATATATATTTATATATATATTGAAACCAATATAATATATATATATATATGACATAAAATATAATCATATGCCATAACATTAAATCAATTCTATACATATATTATTTAATTAAACTCAATTATAAGATATTGGATAAACAAATTTGAATTAATTTTATAATGAAATTAGATGTGAAATGTTTTGTAAAAATACAGAATAGATAATCTAAAACAGATTTCTTAAGTAAAAATTAATAATTAATACAATATTTTATTAATTATAAATACTTATGATAAAAATATTGATTTAATATTGTGTATGGATTAACTATAATAAATATCCTTAAAATGATTACATTCTATATAAAATAAAATTATAAATATGACATATATACATTCACTATTTTTTTCAATAAATCACACAAATCAATAATATATCACTATCCCAATTTACATTATTTTTAGTTTGATGATTTCAAGGGAGAATGTTTATAAATATTTTTAAATATACTTTATTACCATGGTGTGATTGGATTATGAAAAATGAAATTTTTTTCAATAATTAACATGTGATATTTTTAATATATTTATTTTAAAAAGTTTCTTTTCCTATATTATATTTTTAATTATCTAATTTAATAATTAAAAAACCAATTTTATTGTTCAAAATTGGTGTTTCAATGAATAAAATGAAAATGATCATTAAACGAACAATTCAACAAATTGAACGAAATCAAATGAATAATTTCAATGATAAACTATTTAAAAAATTTCTTTTGTTGATATTTTTAAAATATGGTATATGTATTATTATTAATAATGAATTTCTTAGAAAGGAAATCAAGCTAATGTAACATTAATTCAATTGGTTTTGAGCATAACAATATTATATTAGTATTACAAAAATGATATATTATTTTGGGAATATGTATATAAAATGAATCCAATGTATTTCTATTATATTTTGTTGAGTGTATAAAAATGGTTATAATGTAGTTAGTTTTATATCATGCTACCCATTCCAAATAATCAAATAATTTAAATAGATTGTATTATATTAAAAAAAATACTCCGAAAAAATCATGAAAAAAGTGTACTGAAACACAAATTTCAATCAATGAATGTTGGGAAAAAAATCACTGAAGGTGTCATTGAAGCATTTTTGGGTAGCCAATGTTTGTTGAAAAAGTGGGTTTCCATGATCATTTTCAAAATTTTAGAGATATTTTTTGAAAACTATGTTGACTTGGATCCATGAAAAACTATTGGACACTCGAGAGGTGGTAAAAACATATCGTATACAATTTAGCACGATTTTTTATTTTTTTCCAAATGGTTTGGTCCAAAAATTATAGAATGGAGAAAAGTGTTTTTTGAAAATGAAGTTGTGCAAAAGAGTTTGGGTGGGTTTTAATGAGGGTAACTTGTCATATTTTAAAATAACTCCATCAAAATAATGAAAAGGAAAGTAGTTTGTGCAACTTATGGATTTGCACGAAACATGAGTTTGTGTGAATTTTCACAAATGAGACTTGTATAAATGAGACTTACGACCTCAGAGAATATTACACAATCAAACAACATGGTTTTAAAAATTCTTAAAAATTAGTCGATACCCCCTGATTTGAGGAAGCTCAAAACTTATAGAAAATCTACACTCTGAATTGCGAAAATGTTAAGAAAGTTGAGTGGAACTAGAGAGTTGTGCACATGTAGGGAGTTTTGTGTAAGAGTGAAGATTAACACATGTATTGAGTTATGCCACAAGAATTTAGTTTTACCCATGTAGTGTGATTCACATAATAGTTGAACTCATGTAGAAAGTGGCACTCATGTTTTTTCTATGATAAAACAAATGTTGCACGCATGGCATTAATGCATCACGCAAGACACCTAAGAGTTTTGCAGATGTTTGATGTTTCTAATAACACATTTAGTAATGTATTATTTATCAATTTTATGAATGAAGATCATAAAAATCTCATCTATCTATAATTAAGGGTCAATTTTTTGATCAAAATGAAGTGACCTAAGAGTCCATAACCTGTTAGTGGATCCCTTCCAAGAGCATTGAGAAAAGGATGAGGAATATGATGATCTATTCCACCGGAAGTGAGAGAGATAATGAGGAATATGGAGTGACCATTTAGAATTAAGTGAGAATACCATAATCCTTTTAAGTCATGTGATCCTAGGTATCAATGAGATCCATCCCGAACCATAATTATATGTAGAAATCCTTAGTGAATTTGGTATAATCGACACATCTTCAATGCATTCTCCATGAGTATATCCTAATGAGGGTGAATTAAGTAAATACTGATCTGTCCTTATTCATTAATTCCTACATTACATTCAAAGAATAATAATTAGATAATAAAGGAAATAATACTATTATCATTAAAAGTTATGTGCATAAAAATTAACCCTTATAATAAAGAAGTCATTATTTATTGGGGAATGAATAATTTTTTAATAAATATCCAACCCCTGATTCACCTCCCCACTCTCAGGGTATCTATGTTCTTTTTGGACCTAAAAATAAAATTTCACTAAGGAATATTTTTTCCATATATATTTTTAGATAGATGTAAAATAAAAAGATTGATGGGAGTCGTTGAGTTGATTTTGAGAGAATTAAGATGATGAACTCATGTCAGTCTACTATTATCATTTAACCACAACATCGAAAAAAATATATTTTCATAAATAGACCATTCAAGGATCTAAATCATTATTTAATATCTATACTCAAGGACCCTATAAAAAATAATACAATTATTATAAATCCATAATTTATAGATATATATCATAATTAGTTATATTAATGATTCCCTTGTATTATATATATTCATATTCTTAATATTCACAGATTCACTTTCTCTACCTTCATACTTTATAATTATAATTTCCCACATCGGTACGTCATATTACAATTTTTTATACTATATAAGGGATAGAATAGAGTGGACAATGCCTATCTATGTTTTGGGGTGTTGGATTAACATGGTGTAGGTAAAATTGTGTTTGGAGGGTAAATTTTAAAAATGGTGCGCCCATTCCATTTGATGTTGGGTTATCGTGTGGAGCCATGGGATACACTTAAGTTTTGGATTTTGTGGTATTCCCTCCATTATATGTCATAATGAAGAACATACTGAGTATTTTTGAGTCTAATAAAAATTTAGGGGGATGTCCCATACTTGTTGGTGACATTTTAGTCCATTCCCATTATTTTTGTGATGTGGTGTCATGTAAATGGCTATGATATATTCATTTTTGTAGGTTCATATAATTAGAAAGGTTATTGTGGTATGGGGCTTAAGGTTTCATCATAGCACCTTTTCTAGATTTATAGGATCTATTTGATATCGAAATTCAAGGATCTTGGATTTAAATTGACCAATGGGGGTTTGTGGTAGGTTCTATTGGTTTGTTTCATATTACACCATGTGTTTGGATGTTTATTGACATGGATATAGGGGCTTATCCATGGCCTTATTAAATATTGTCTACCTATAACTACCCAAATTCCAATAAATACCCATTTTATCCCACCCCATTATCTTTCACCCTAATACTCCAGGATATCTTTTTGAAATATTTTATTCTCAATTTTGATAGGGATCATTCCTCGACTTCTTGAGTTCAATATGTGGTTACTTGAGGTAGGTTCTTCCTCTATAAAAAAAACTCTCTATTTGATCGAATTTCATATCATTCCTTCTTTCCATTCTATGTTTTTTGATCTCTATTATAATAATAGATATTACATTTTAAATACACAATGTGTTTGAAGAATTATTTCAATACTATATGAGAGTATTCATTTTAGATAAGTCATAAGAGATATATGTCGTTGTTTTTTTCCATTTCATGAAAACTAGAAGAATTTGGTATTGGAATAATTGGTTCTCATATCTATACATATAAATGAATACATTGAGAATATTTTTTAATTTTTAATTTTTGTTTAATTAACCTAATATATATTGGACTATATTAAAAAATATAATTATTATGTTTTTTGTTATAATATTATATTTCCTTCCACCAAAATATTGGTTTCCCTCTTGATTTTTATAATATTGTGTTATCTAAGATATGTTTTTTAGAATGTTTGTTTATTCATGTGTTATTATTTTTAATATGATGTAATATGATAATGAATGTACATTAATAATTAATCTAATTTTATTTTGAAGTAATGAAAAGTTATGTTTAATAAATCTGATGTATCTTATAATTTTTCATTATCAAATTAATGAAAAATTTATTTTCAATATAATGTGTAATTTCATGAGTTAATTGAATTGGATAAAGAGATTGAATTTGAAATTATATTTAATGGTAAAATTATTAAAGAAATTTTAATGATTTTTTATTTCTTTTTAAATATTATCAAAATTGTAAAATATTAGTGAGAATGTTAAATTATATATATGATCTCATTATAGCAAATGTCTTACATTACGATAAATGGAAGCTTTGATAATGAATCGGTTCATCAATGATTTAAAACATAATCATTTCTTGATAATTATAAATTCATGAGGATGAGAGTGTATATTGTTTATAAAAGTTGAATTTCTTATTATAGGGGCAATGATATAACGTTTGTATGAAATGATTGAATGCCTTATTTTTGCCTACTTTTCCCTATTGTTTTTTTATTAATTTTTAATATCTTTTGGCACTGTATGTTTCCCTGCTATGAATTGTAATATGATACTAGTATAGATGATGAGATATTGGTGGAGAGGCTTAATGTTATGGAAGAAGTTGGATCCTATGACATCTCTACACATGGTAATATACATGATGGTGTGAAGGATGGTACTAGGTTGATGGAACGAGTTGAATATGGGACTTCAAAATGTGATATTTAAATGTGGGATGTTTATTTTCTGCATGTTTAAATGTATTTATTGGTTAGTTTCTTTTTTATCAAAATTTATTTTTCCAATGCTTATGGTTGCTGGATCTAATTGGTATTCAATATGTTGAGGGTATCTTTAGATATTTCCTATTGTTCCTAGAATTATGGAATTGTTATAATGTTTCTTATGTCTTTAACCCATGTTGTTGGTTCTTGTGAGAATGAAAGTGATAAAGTTAATCATGTGAAATTATGGACTTCTTCAGATTATTCCTACAAGGAATTTAATTCACATAGATAGTTAATAGAATGTAATTAGAAAATTGGTAATTAATGTTTAAGGAATGAGCTAACATGATATAAATATTAAATGAACTGTATAAAATAAATATAATTTTTCCTATATTTATGTTTCCATATAGGATATCTACTCCCTAGTATTGGAAGCATTAATTATCTCTAAAATGGATTATATGTTAAGGATATCCTTAAAGTATTATTGAGGTTATATTATATCATGTTGGGCTTTTTATTTCATACACTACTCCACCTATATAGGTATTGGGACTGGATATTTTTGAAATAAAGGAGGGTGGTTTCCCCATCATTTCAGTGCTACGGATGTATGGTTTAAAACCCTGATAGCCATGATCACTCTTCAGGGTAGTATTATGTGATGGTATTCATGGTGGTTACATTCTTATAAATGTGTACGGTGGTATTCAATTTATTACAGTTATTTCATAGAGTTGTATTCCTTGATATAGTATCCCAAGTATTACAATAGTGATTGTGTGAATATTTTGTGATTTCAAATTGTACCACAATCTATATATGGGTTATGATGAATTAATGAATAATGTTTGATATATTCCATAAAGATAGTGGGGGATCTTGAAAACTACATGTATACTATATAATTATATGATATGGGGTGATGTGATAATGTGATGGATGATATGCATGTTTGGATTAAGATCCCTGCTCTATTCAGGTTGGATTATATTTTGAGAGAAATGGACCTATGTGTATGATGTTAGTGAATATTATAATTTAGTGGTGAATTTATAGAGAGGGAGCCTTAATTATTTATTATTAAAATATTTGGCCTCAGAGGTATGTTTCTCATTGTTAGATATATCCACGGTGACCATAGTATCTTATTATTCCTTTTTATGTGACAAAATAGTTTCACTTATAGTTCACTATAATGTTTTTTTCATCCGTTATCCTTGATGGAGATACTTAGGAAAGATTTTTTTTAGAATAATTTTATACTCATTCCACACACACACACACACACATATATATATATGTAATGTTTCTAGTTCATAAAGAGATGGATGGTGATCGGGTAGGATATTACTGTATCGTGGTTTTATAGGGGTTTTTTTGGATTCAAAGTATGTTCTAAGTTCAAAGTTTTGTTAATTATAGTCCTTATGTAGTTTTTTCTCTTGTATGACATTAATATTAATAACAAATGATTATTTTATCTATATAAGGAATATTTAATTGGTTTTATCACACTCTATAACATGATTCTCTTATAGGATGATGAATCCCATTTATATGAATGTTGTTCCATCAATTGTAGTCATTAAGATGGGGAATTATAGTGGATGAACTTGTTCACTAGTATCCTAATTTAATAATTGATAGTCATGGACCGGTACACTTTTAGTTGGAGTGTGATGTAGCAAGGTTGTACAATAGTTTCAGGATGAGGTTTATGATGAATTTCGCTATTACATACATGTAAGGACTGCATGGTATAGTTGTGTATTGTTGTTAGATATTAATAATATGAATTGTAAACCTGAGATACTAGCTAATACATGGTCATTTAGTGACCCCCATTATGTGTAGAACAAATGATCATGTTTACTCAGCCTACTATCTATAGTAATATTTTTTGAGATAGAGTGACCATGTATAAAATTATGCACCATTAAACTTTATTTCTATTTGTAAAATGGGTAGATCTGGGTAGTATATTAAAATATAAATTAATGAATCAAAATATTAGTTAATATTTGTTATTCCTTATTCATGTTTTATAAGTTTATATTTTTTTTCATATTTCTTGTTCCAATATAGATTGATATCCTTTTCAGGTTAATATCGATGATGTTAAACAGTATGTCCCAATATATTGAAATAGAATATAATTCAGTGAGGATGACACATGAATGATGAAACTATAAGAGTATTAGCACCACTATTGGATAATCACTACTAAAAAAAGGCCATCAGCGACCGCCATTGGCGGTCGCTCATACTGCCCGGACGGCAGGCTAAAGCGACCGCCAATGGCGGTCGCTAATGCTGCCTGGTAGGTAGGCTATAGCAACCGCCAGAGGCGGTCGCTAAACATGTAAGTTTTTTTTTAAAAAAAAATCATACCATAATATATATATATATATATATATATTTATTAAATCAAATATATATATATATAAAATAATGAAAATATTTATATATATAATATTAAATAAAATATTTTTCATTTTTTAAATAAAATGTACAAATTGTGTTTTTTTCTTCACGGTGGAAAAGCGGACATAAAACAAGGTAACAATCATAAAAAATGGAAAACAATTAAGCGCGCGCAACACTTAAAGAACGCATAATGAGCCCTACCGCGCAGACTGCACGTCCGATTGGCATGCTGTCTACGCGTACACGTCACGAATAATAATTAGATTGTTTACCTATGATTTCAGGTCAATCCGATGTGGTCCTCTATGATTTTGAGTGTGAGACGCCCGTTTTGGCCGTTTATGACACCGGAACGGCGTTCCCGGTCACCGCGGGCACACGGTGCGGCCGATTGACGTGCCGTATACTCGACCACGTCGCAATTTACTCACCCTTTGATGTCGTCTGATTTCAGGTCATTCGGACCTCGTTCGGCCGGTTTGGACCCCCCAACGCGCGTTTATCAAGCGCGCGCAACACTTAAAGAACGCATAATGAGCCCTACCACACAGACTGCACGTCTGATTGACGTGTCGTCTACGCGTACACGTCACGAATAATAATTAGACTGTTTTCCTGTGATTTCAGGTCATTCCGATGTTGTTCCCTATGAATTTGACCGTCAGACGCCCGTTTTGGCCGTTTATGACACCAGAAACGCGTTTCTGGCCACCACGGTCAAACGTCACATCCGATTGATGTGTCGTCTTCTCGAACACGTCACAATTCACTCACCCTTTGATGTCGTCTGATTTCAGGCCATTCGGACCTTGTTCGGCCCGTTTTGACCCCCCAACGGGCCATTTCAGCGCGAGCCGAGCTGCTGAAAACGACGCATTCGGTCGTGCCGCACGCACCACACGTCCGATGGACGTGTCGCCTCCTCCTGCATCTTCGAAATAATATTAATATCGTTCTCGTGCGGTTTCAGGTCTTTCGGAGCACGTTTTTTCTTGAATTCGACCGCCGCACGTCGTTTTGGTGTTTTATTACTCCAGAAACGCGTTTCCGGCCTCTGCGATCAAACGGCACCTCCGATTGACGTGCCGTCCGTCCGACCAATTCAAAATTCACGCAACGGATGTTGTCGTGCGGTTTCGTGGCATTCGGAGGTCGTTCAGGTGGTTTTGACCCCCCAACGCACCATTTCAGCGCGCGTCGAGCTGCTGAAAACGACGTATTCGGTCATGCCGCGTGCACCGCATGTCCGATGGACGTGACGCCTCCTCCTGCATCTCAGGAAAAATATTACTATCTTTATCGTGCGGTTTCAGGTCGTTCGGAGCACGTTTGCTCCGAATTCGACCGCCGCACGCCGTTTTGGTGTTTTATGGCTCTGGAAACGCGTTTTCAGCCGCCGCGGTCAAACGACACCTCTGATTGATGTTTCGTCTACCCGACCATTTCAAAATTCATGCAGCGGATGTTGTCGTGCGGTTTCGTGGCATTCGGAGGTCGTTCGGGTGGTTTTGACCCCCCAACGCGCCATTTCTGCGTGCGCCGAGCTGCTGAAAACGACGCATTCAGTCGTGCCGCGCGCACCGCACATCCGATGGACGTGCCGCCTCCTCCTGCATCTCAGGAATAATATTCATATCATTCTCGTGCAGTTTCAGGTGTTTCGGAGCACGTTTGCTCCGAATTGGACCGCCGCACGCCGTTTTGGTGTTCTATGGCGCCGAAAACGCGTTTCCGGCCGCCACGGTCAAACGGCACCTCCAAATGACGTTCCTTCTGGCCGACCATTTCACAATTCATGCACCAGATGTTTTCGTGCGGTCTCATGGCATTCGGACCTCGTTCGGCCCATTTTGATCCCCCAACGTGCCATTTCAGCGCGCGCCGAGCTACTGAAAACGACGCATTCGGTCGTGCCGCGCGCACCGCACGTCCGATGGACGTGCCAACTCCTCTTGCATCTCAGGAATAATATTCCTATCGTTATCATGCAGTTTCAGGTCTTTCAGAGCACGTTTGCTCCGAATTCGACCGCTGCACGCCGTTTTGGTGTTTTATGACTCCGGAAACGCGTTTCTGGCCTCCGCGGTCAAATGACACCTCCGATTGACGTGATGTCTATCTGACCATTTCACAATTCACGCAACGGATGTTTTCGTGCGGTTTCGTGACATTCGTAGGTCGTTCGGGTGGTTTTGACCCCCCAACGCGCCATTTCAGCGCACGCCGAGCTGCTAAAAACGACGTATTCTGTCGTGTCGTGCGCACCGCACATCCGATGGACGTGCCGCCTCCTCTTGCATCTTAGTAATAATATTCCTATCTTTCTCGTGTGGTTTCAGGTCGTTCGGAGCAAGTTGTTTTTTCCAAATTCGACCGCCGCACGCCGTTTTGGTGTTTTATGGCTCCGGAAACGCGTTTCCGGTTGCCGCGGTCAAACGGAACCTCCGATTGACATGCAGTCTACCCGACCATTTCATAATTTATGCACTAGATGTTGTCGTGCGGTTTCGTGGCATTCGGAGGATGTTCGGGAGGTTTTGACCCCCCAACGCTCCATTTCAGCGCGCGCCGAGCTGCTGAAAACGACGCATTCGGTCGTGCCACGCGCACCGCACGTCCGATGGACGTGCCTACTCCTCCTGCATCTCAGGAATAATATTACTATAGTTCTCGTGCGGTTTCACGTCGTTCGGAGCACGTTTGCTCCAAATTCGACCGCCGCACGCCGTTTTGGTGTTTTATGGCTCCAGAAACGCATTTCCGGCCGCCGCGGCCAAACGGCACCTATTATTGATGTTCCGTCTGCCCGACCATTTCACAATTCACGCACCGGATGTTGTAGTGTGGTTTCGTGGCATTTGGAGGTCGTTCGCATGGTTTTGACCCCCCAACGCGCCATTTCAGCGCGCGCCGAGCTGCTGAAAACGAAGCATTCGGTCTTGCCGCGCGCACCGCACGTACGATGGACGTGATGCCTCCTCCTGCATCTCAGGAATAATATTCCTATTGTTCTCGTGCGGTTTCAGGTTTTTCGGAGCACGTTTGCTCTGAATTGGACCGCCGCACGCCGTTTTGGTGTTCTATAGCGCCGGAAACACGTTTCCAGTTGCCGCGGTCAAATGGCACCTCCAAATGACGCGCCGTCTGGCCAACCATTTCACAATTCACGCACCGGATGTTTTCGTGCGGTCTCATGGCATTCGGACTTCGTTCGGCCCATTTTGACCCCCCAACGCGCCATTTCAGCACGCGCCGAGCTGCTGAAAACGACGCATTCGGTCGTACCACGCGCACCGCACGTCTGATAGACGTGCCACCTCCTCCTGCATCTCAGGAATAATATTTCTATCGTTCTCGTGTGGTTTCAGGTCTTTCGGAGCACGTTTGCTCCGAATTCGACCACCGCACGCCGTTTTGGTGTTTTATGACTCCGGAAACTCATTTCCGGCCTCCGTGGTCAAACGACACCTCCGATTGACATGTCGTCTGTCCGACCATTACACAATTCACGCAACTGATGTTATCGTGCGGTTTCGTGGCATTCGTAGGTTGTTCGGGTGGTTTTGACCCCCAACACGTCATTTCAGCGCGCGCCGAGCTGCTGAAAACGACATATTCGGTCGTACCGTGCGCACCGCACGTCCGATGGATGTGTCGCCTCCTCCTGCTTCTCAGGAATAATATTCCTATCGTTCTTGTGCGGTTTCAAGTCGTTCGGAGCACGTTTCCTCCGAATTCGACCGCCGCACGCCGTTTTGGTATTTTATTGTTCCGGAAACGCTTTTCCGGCCGCCGCGGTCAAACTGCACCTCCGATTGATGTGTCGTCTACCCGACCATTTCACAATTCACGCAACGGATGTTGTCGTGCAGTTTCGTGGCATTCGAAGGTTGTTCGGGTGGTTTTGACCCCCCAACGCGCCATTTCAGCGCGCGCCGAGCTGCTGAAAACGACGCATTCGGTCGTGCCGCGTGCACCGCATGTCCGATGGACGTGCCGCCTCCTCCTGCATATCGGGAATAGTATTCCTATCGTTCTCGTGTGGTTTCAGGTTTTTCGAAGCACGTTTGCTCCGAATTGGACCGCCGAACGCCGTTTTGGTGTTCTATGGCGCCGAAAACACGTTTCCGGTCGCCGCTGTCAAACGGCACCTCCAAATGACATGCCATCTGGCCGACCATTTCAAAATTCATGCACCGGATGTTGTCGTGCGGTCTCGTGACATTCGGACCTTGTTCGGCCCGTTTTGACCCCCCAACGTGCCATTTCAGCGCGCCCCGAGCTGCTGAAAACGACGCATTCAGTTGTGCCGTGCGCACCGCACGTCCGATGGACGTGCCGCCTCCTCTTGCATCTCAGGAATAATATTCCTATCGTTCTCGTGCGGTTTCAGGTCACGTTTGCTCCGAATTCGACTCCCGCACGCCGTTTTGGTGTTTTATGACTCCGGAAACGCATTTCCGGCCTCCGCGGTCAAACGACACCTCTGATTGACATGCCGTCTGTCCGAACATTTCACAATTCACGCAATGTATTTTTTCGTGTAGTTTCGTGGCATTCGGAGGTCATTCGGGTGGTTTTGACCCCCCAACGCGTCATTTCAGCGCGCGCCGAGCTGCTAAAAACGACGTATTCTGTCGTGCCGAGCGCACCACACATCCGATGGACGTGCCGCCTCCTCCTTCATCTCAGGAATAACATTACTATCGTTCTCGTGCGGTTTCAGGTCGTTTGGAGCACGTTTTCTCCGAATTCGACCGCCGCACGCCGTTTTGGTGTTCTATGGCGCCGGAAACGCGTTTCCGGCTGCCGCTGTCAAACAGCACCTCCGATTGACGTGCCGTCTACCCGACCATTTTACAATTCACGCAACGGATGTTGTCGTGCGGTTTCGTGGCATTCTGAGGTCGTTCAGGTGGTTTTGAACCCCCAACGCTCCATTTCAGCGCGCACCAAGCTGCTGAAAACGATGCATTCGGTCGTGCCGCGCGCACCGCACGTCCGATGGACGTGCCACCTCCTCTTGAATCTCAGGAATAATATTCATATTGTTCTCGTGCGGTTTCAGGTTTTTCGGAGCATGTTTGCTCCGAATTGGACCGCCGCACGCCATTTTGGTGTTCTTTAGCGCCGGAAACGCATTTCCAGCCGCCGCGGTCAAACGGCACCTCCGAATGATGTGCCGTCTGGCCGACCATTTCACAATTCATGCACCGGCTGTTTTCGTGCGGTTTTGTGTCATTCAGACCTCGTTCGTCTAGTTTTGACCCCCCCCCCCCAACGCGCCATTTCAGCGCGCGCCGCGCTGCTGAAAACGACACATTCGGTCGTGCCGAGCGCACCACACGTCCGATGGACCTACCGCCTCCTCCTGCATCTCAGGAATAATATTCCTATTGTTCTCGTGCGGTTTCAGGTCGTTCGGAGCACGTTTTCTCCGAATTGGACCGCTGCACGCTGTTTTGCTGTTCTATGGCGCCAGAAACGCGTTTCCGGCCACCGCGGTCAAACGGCACCTCCGAATGACGTGCCGTCTGGCCGACCATTTCAGAATTCACCCACCGGCTGTTGTCGTGCGGTTTCGTGGCATTCGGAGGTCATTCGGGTGGTTTTGACCCCCCGACGCGCAATTTCAGCGTGCGCCACGCTGCTGAAAACGACACATTCGGGGGGTGCGGGGGGCTGTACGGGCGTGCGGGGGGGCTATCTCGGGGTGCGGGGGTCTGTCCGGGGGTGCGGGGGGGCTGTACGGGGGTGCGGGGGGGGGGGGGGGGGCTGTACGGTGGTGCGGGGGGCTGTATGGGTGTGCGGGGGGGGGGGGGGGGGGGGCTGTCCGGGGGTGCGGGGGGCTGTACGGGGGTGCGGGGGGGGGGTGGGGGGGGGGCTGTACGGGTGTGCGGGGGGGCTGTCCGGGGGTGCGGGGGGCTGTGCGGGGGTGCGGGGGGGGGGGGGGGGGTGCTGGACGGGGGTGTGGGGGGCTCTACGGTTGTGCGGAGGGACTGTACGGGGGTGCGGGGGGGTTGTACGGGGGTGCGGGGGGGCTGTACGGGGGTGCAGGGGGGCTGTACGGGGGGTGCAGGGGGGCTGTACGAAGGTGCGGGGGGGGGGGGGGGCTGTACGGGGGTGCGGGGGGGGGGGGGGGGGGGGCTGTACCGGGGTGCGGGGGGCTGTACAGGTGTGCGGGGGGGCTGTCCGGGGGTCCGGGGGCTGTACGGGGGTGAGGGGGGGGGGGGGGGGGGGGCTGTCCGTGGGTGCGGGGGGCTGTACGGAGGTGCGGGGGGGGGGGGGGGGGGGCTCTACGGGGGTGCGGGGGGGCTGTACGGGGGTGCGGGGGGTGTACGGGGGTGCGGGGGGGCGGTCCGGGGGTGCGGGGGGGGGGGGGGCTGTCCGGGGGTGCGGGGGGCTGTACGGGGGTGTCGGGGGGGCTGTACGGGGGTGCGGGGAGGCTGTACGGGGGTGCAGGGGGGGGGGGGGGCTGTCCGGGGGTGCGGGGGGTTGTACTGTTGTGCGGGGGCTATTCGGGGGTGCGGGGGGGGGGGGGGGGGCTGTACGGGGGTGCAGGGGGTTAGAGTTTTTAAATGCACGCCTTAGATAATATTAGCTATCATATAATAAACAAGAAAAGAAAGAAATTATAAGTACACAACCTTCTAATTTAAATTAAATGAATACATACAGTACATCAATGTCAACCCCACCAGTAAAAACAAAAAACATATATCGTGAATATATGATGCGTCACGCGTTGTCATCAGTGCTACCTCCTTCTGGTGGGCCAGGGGCCTACAAAAAATAAACATTATAAATATTTTAATAACAAAAATAATTTAAATTAAATAAATAAATACAGTATATACCTGCGTCGTATGATCCCCTGCACCATCAGCTCGACGCACATATTCCCGCACTGCTCTAATCTCAGTTGTCAATTGCGCATTTTCCTCCTCAGAAGCGCCCAGCCGTGCTTCAAAATCTGACATCTGCTGTGTCATATGAGCAATAGCAGGACCGACAACTGCAGCACGTGACACTACAGTACGAGGAATCCCTGCTCCATAGGTCAAACTATAGCCATGCCCGTCCCAACCGATAATGCGATGAAAGATCTCATCCCGACGCATGGGAAGCTGTCGCTGGTCCTCTGGCAGATGTTCTAACTCAGCTTCAAATTGAGCCTGTGAAATATTTAAATATATATAAATATATATATGTTAATATATAGATTTATGTAATTATTGGTAAGTACAGACACTTACTATCATTGCTGCAACCTCTGGATCATTGCGATCACGAGTCCTCATCCACACCGACATTTTATCAGTTTCTGCACCTTGCTCTCACAACTGTATATTAAAATAATATAAACACAAAACCATATTAATTAATAAATTAAAAAATGAATAATATATACCTCATGTCGAATCTGAGACACATGATGAGTCCCGACCCTGTGAGGTGGTCCCTACAACGCTCGATTCTCAGAATGGCGTGTTGACACCTCCTACATTCAATTCATTCAAATTTCAAACAAATCACATATTCTTGAAAATATATATACACCAAAATAATTATTATACAAACTGCAACACCCTCAGTACACCAATATGCAAACAAGTCACGCCACTGAGCCGGTAGGACACCTCTCGGGACTTTTACCAAAATGTCTAGGGCACCCACATTTGGTACCCAGTGGTCCCTCTTCACATTGCCATTATAATCTTTCCACATCTTACGACATTTCCTCATACACACTGGCCGAAACCCTTCAGGGCATACTTTCAAAATTTGCTATAAAGAAAATAATCAAACATATTAGTATTCTTTATACATAGAAAATAAAGTAAAATGATTTTCTTACCTGAACCTCCCTCCATAGACGATCTAATGTGTCCTAAGGGATAGAAGCCCAGTCATGAGTGGTCAATGGAAATCGATGTGGGTCACGTATGATATGATCCAGATGACGAATAAATGCCGGGGAATTCGGTCCCACAGGATGAAAAACCTCATCAAATGAAACATCTATCATCTTGTCGGAATTCCATGATACTATGCCACGAACATGGCCTCTCCTAATAGAGGAAGAAGCAGCCGAGTCTGATCCTATTGAAAACAATTTTATATATAAATTGAAAAATTTATATATATATATATATATGTATGTATGTCAATTACATAAAAAATATAGACAAGGACATTCAAACATACCTTGACCCTGAGACGTAGATGCCTCAGATAGATGATGTGGATCTTCTGCCTCTTCCCCTGACATGTTTGCAGTCATATAAAACATCAGTAATGAGTCCAATGTGTTTAAAAGATAAATTGGATTGTTCTTAAAAAATCAAACTTGTACAACTGTTAATCAAACAAAAAATGGATTGAATAATTAGTTGTGAATGAATTTTAAAAAATCAGAAAGTTAACAAAAAAGATATACAAATTATGTACAAAACCAGTCAATGCATAGCCAAATTTAAGATAGAACTAATAAAAATTCAAGAAGCAGACGAATCAGTAGTGAGCTGCATCTGTATTTTGACAACGAACATATTATTCTCCATGATGAGTCTAACTCTTATAATTTTTCAGAAATCCATTAAAGAAATGGTGCTCCCTCACAGTATCTCATGTGAATTGATATCTGTTAGCACATTTTGTACATGGACAACTAATATAGTCACTTCCAAATCCTCTCGTGAAGTCAATAAACTGCATAATGCCATTGAAATACTCTCTAGACGTTCGATTTGGAAGATCAATCCAACTCTTATCCATAATAAGATCCCTATAACAAACATTTACATAAAACATATTACATTTTCATTTTTGATATCAAATATATTTAAAATAAATACTTACTAATTGTTTGTGAACCATTTATAAAATAATAATGTAAGTAAAAGCTCATGTCATACCTGATTGCGCTACAAACCTGGAAGGGAGGGGAGCCGACGGTGGTGCTTTGAGGGAGAGGAGTGGTGGGGAGCCGGAGCCGGAGCTGGTGCGGCGAGGGAGGGGATGGTGAAGGAGGGGACAGGTGGAGGTGGTGAGGCGAGGGAGGGGACGAAGACGAATGGGACGGGGGTTGGTGGGGTGTGGGGGGGGGGGGGTGTTCGGGGTGCTGGGGAGAGGGATGAGGGGGCGGAGGGCCGAGGGAGGAGGTCGGAGGCCGGAGGGGCTGGAGGACGAAGGCCAGAGGGCTGCCGGAGGGCTCCTGAGGGCTTCCGGGCTGCCGAATGCGGGTGGCGGGAGGCCGCAGGGCGGCCGTAGGGCGGAGGGCGGCCGGAGCCGGAGGGCGGCCGGGGAGGGAGGGGCTGGCAGAGGGCTGCCGGGCTGCCTGAGGCGGGTGGTGGGAGGATCGAGGGCAGAGGGAGGTCGCCGGGAGGCCGCAGGGCGGAGGGCGGCCGGAGCCGGAGGGCGGAGGGCGGAGGGTGGCCGGAGGGTGGCTGGCCGGAGGGCGGGCCAGCGAAGGGTGGCCGGTCGGAGGGCGTGCTGGCGGAGGGGGGGGGGGCTGCGGAGGGCGGGCCGACGGAGGGTGGGCCGGCGGAGGGCGGGCCGGTGGAGGGCGGGCTGGCGGAGGGCGGGGCGCCAGGGAGGGCGCGGGGCGGCGGGGAGGGCGCGCGGTGGGGGGGGGGGGGGGGGAGGGGCGACGGGGGGGGGGGGGGAGGGTTCGGGGGGGGGGCACGATCGAGTGGAGAGGGGGGGGGGAGCCCCTTATTTTTTTTAAGGAGGATTAGCAACCGCCATTGGTGGTCGCTATAGGTAACAGGGCTCAAATGCCCTGTTTTCTAGTAGTGAATGTATGATTGATTCATTTAAAATTAAATAATAGGGAACTATTATAAGGTGTATGAGATAGATTTCTTTTCAATCTATATTGGGATGGATAACTATGATTCATTGGCACTGATGATATTGCGTTTATAAGAAAGGTAGTCATTGATGGGGTTTTGTGGGGATCATGAGGAGTCATATTTATCATGGTAGAATATTGGATCTAGTTCATAATAAATTTTATTTCTGAAACCATGAATCATAATTTTATATTTATTTTTTCTTTTATTAGTGTGTTTGACAGTTTGAGAGTTTGATAGACATTTCAAGGCTCTTATTTGTTATTATTTGGACTAGTTTTGAAATGAGAAGGCAATGGAAATATAATTTTTGGAGTCTTTAAATCATGTTATCTGACATTAGGTATCTATTTTTATGTTTGAAATATATCATAACATCAAGATTTAGAAGATTTTATATATAGGATGCATACCAGAACTAGATCTCTATGATAGTGGATTTTCCATGATTCCTTAATAAGAAGATCTATCATCCAAGGTTCCCAATAACATATACATAATTTTTTTTCAAATACAAGTGTATTTCTTGACCCTCATAATCATGTTTAACTGGGGGAGTATTTTAGGACTATACCCAGTTATCAAATTTGGGATTTTTTATGGAGACTAAAGTCATCAATGATAAGAGATCTAAAAGATTATGAGTTAGTAATGTTCACCAGGAGTTTCACTTCAGGATATTTCGTTGATTCAATTTTAGCTCATGTTGGAGTCAACTAATGCTACTTCTTGAGATCATTAAATAGGTTATGGGGTAGGTAGAGGACAACCATAGGATACTCCTCATATTATATATTAGGGAACAACTGTAGAGGTGTTTATCTATAGTGTTAGAGAGGACGTGGACTTTGGAATCTTCATCTTTTTTTTGTCATACTCTACATCAGGAGGTCTAGACGTGGCTTGAGGTACCCTTTTTCCATAAATTGGTTGATAAATTAATTTATCTAAGAGATACACAGTCATTCATAACAGCTTCAGTAGTCTATTCTTTGGTAAATGAGGTGGGGCGACTTCGAATTTCTCTATAGATGACTACCCATGAAGTAGAAAATATTATCTATAAGAATAATGTAGAGACCATGAGATAGAGATGGGTAAGAACTTCTCATGGGAAGGAATCTAAAATTTATAGATACAACACAAATAAATAGTCCTCAGTACGGATTGTTAATATTTTTTTTCAATGTATGCTATATTTCATGACATTTGTGGTTTTCTTTTGTGATGTTATTGTATATCTAGTAGAACTCATTTTAGAGTGATACCATCATATGGGTAAGTATCATGTTCCAAACTGACCTCCCCATATGGATGATCTGATGATATGTTCATCAAAGGATCATCAAGTGGTGGTTTCATATGATGAGGAAATATACCCAAATGTTTTATTGAGGATGTAAAATTATTTCCCCGCAATTCTATATCACACAATGGATTGAGATACAACCTTGAAATTTTACAATATTGATGTCTCACTTATGGGTATAGAGGCTACACTAATACCCCTATACTAACAATTTTAAAAAAAAGTTGGTATATGAATTCCAATCCCAATGGTATAGCATAACTAGTGGGATACCCCATTATAGTGAAGGATATCTTAGTGGTTATTAAAACCATTTGGATATTGTTTCCCCTAAAAAACAACGCATTCATGCCCATCTCATTTTCAAATCCATCCACATTTTTCCTAAACAATTTCTCCATACTTCCATAGGCGATGATCTATCCTTTCATCCCTTCAGTCGATTTATTCCACATTATGTTGTTCAGTTCAAATGGGTTTTTTCACGAACCAGCCCAGGTACCCTTGTAAACTGATAACTAAGCCCACGCTTACATAGCCCAAAGTACATTCCCGATCCCCATGGGTCTGAGACAAGAACCCGTCATTGTATAACATACAAGTGGGAATGATTTTTCCATAATAATGTTGATGAAAAAGAAAACAAATCATTATGCAAAACCAAAAAAACTCCACTAGGAGTGATGTACCAGAACACAACATGGCATAAAAATCCCAAAGTACTACAACTCATGTACTAAAAAGGGGAAAACAACTCCAATGTCCTAAAGGACATAACTCACCAAGACCAAATCTCAACATCTGGATCCACATCCTAGAGATCCCTTGCATTTGCTCGAACATGGAATAATAAAGTCTACAAACACCTGGAGGAAAAATTAATGTGTGAGCCTAAGCCCATTAAGATACCACCATGGATTCCATAATAGATGCGAAATATAGATTATCCAATGAAAATATTTCAATTTTAATGTAATCATGATTCAAAATTCAAAATCATATTTAAAAAAACATGCTATACATTTTAAAAATATTAGACAAATATATTAAGAAAAGTCTTTATAATGATGTTATATTTCTAAAACAATGGGTTAAATTTTTTTATATAAAATAGTTTATATAAATTTAGCATGAATGTAAATAAGTTCAAAAGCATTGGTGTAAATTTATAACTCAAATACAAATAAAAAAGTGAGCAACATGGTCATCTACCAAAAGGTACAATAGTAGTTACCAGTAATAGGATTTTGAACTCTCTATATTAACTCAGAAATGTTTTTTACACATGTCTCTATGACACTAGCCAAAGGAGACTCATATGTAACTCATCGAGGATGTGACCCACTATAAGTATGTTTTAGAATGTTATCATAGTGTAGAGTGTATCCAAATAACACACTAACTACCAAAGGATTGCATGCACTCTAACATGATGGGTGAACTACTTTAAGACTTCTTAAAAATATGATCAATCCCATTCTTCAATTTGAAAAGTTCCAATTTCATTCCATTTAATACCAAATGGTTTTTATTCTAAAACATGCCTTTTTAACAACATAAAACTATTGGGTTTATATCAAATCATTTTAATCAATTTTCACGAGTTTTAAATCCATAAAAAAATTTCCATCATTACACAATTTATTTTCAAAATTAAATTCTTCAATTTAATTGAAATGATTTACATCAAATTAACAATTTAAATTAAAAAATTTAATTCAACCGATTTCCATAAACACAACCAATTCAAATGAATCGTGGATTTTCTAAATTTCCATGCCAAAACCATTTCAAATATATCAATTCATTGGAATCATGTTTTTATCAATTTAATTAAAAGATTAGTTGGGAAATTGAATTTAAATTAACAATTGAAATAAATCATGAAATACAAGGATAATAAATTTGGAAATTCAGGATAGAAACACCTACCTCAAGGTTGTGGATTTCAACAGCAAGGATAAACCACCACATGTGGTTCAATATTCCTCCTCAGGACCTTAATTTCATAATTTTCATCACACAAATGCTCAAAATTCATTAAGGGTTCCAAAATCCAAAACTGATTATTTTATTTCAAACAAAAATTAAATATCACCTGCGATGATTGTTTCCATCTCTTGAATAATTTACCAATTATGGACTAAAAATAATACATGTGATAATATTATTTTACCCTCATCGATAATTCTAAAATTATCATTTTGATTATCAGATGCGATAATAGTTTCTCTCTACTGAATAATTTTCCAATTATGGATTAAGATGTTACATGTGATAATATTATTTTATCTCTTGTGGATAATTCTCAAATTATCATTTTTGATCATCTCATGCGATGATAGTTTCAATCACCTTGATAAAATTCCAAGTTTATATTTTTATTTCAATGAATATGTTCACAATATATTCCTCAAAATAATTATAAACCACATTCGATATTATATTATCTTTAAAATAAAAGGATAACTCATGTGGTAGTCCTTTATAATTATTCATATATAATTTAAATAATTATCCATCGATAAATTATTTTAATAATTATCATTTAGAATTCTCATGATTATTCATTGTAATTATCTTTGGATAATTATTGATAATTATCCTTTGATAACATTGAAATTATTGTTTGATAATTATACTAATTATCCTTTGATAAGTTGATAAATTATCCTTCGATAGAATATTGAAATTATCATTTGATAATTTTTGAATACATATTTTATTTAAAGATTATGTTTGATAATATAAAAAAATTATCATTTGTAAATTTTATAAATAAACCATTTGTAATTTTACACAACTAAAAAAAGATAATTCAATGTTATAAAAAAACTTTGTATAATTCAATAAAATTACAATTTTGAAACTAAAATAATTGTATTTCATAACTACTGAAAAAATGATAACGATGATTATTATCAAATAATTTATAAAATAATATATTATAAATAGATTTCATTATTTTCTTATGATTTTCATGATTATCATTTTATAATTCATTTAAGAATTATCCTTTGACAAATTAAGTTTTTCTAATTTAAAATTCCCATTTTTCAGAATTTAAGAAATAATGAAAAAATGTAAATCAAATAAATAAATAAAAAATAACAAATCAAACCCAATTTGTTCTGTTCATAAGGATATGTGAATAATCAATGCCCCACTAGAAGAAAATCCATGCACCAAGCTTCTTAACCGAAACCAATGAGATCACCCCAACGAAGTAGTCTTCGAGTCACATGATTTTAATAGGATTGATAAAAAACGAAATGATCTGGTATGAAAACATCAATAGGTATACGTCTGGAGTAAACATTGAAACAGTCTATTTAAACCCAGATTCAACCCAAAAACTATGAATGAGTCATTAATTTTCATTTATTAGAGTGTTTCTATGTTAATTGTGGTTTAAATGGTGGTAAATAGGATGTTTGAAAACCTCTGACGGTTCAATAATGGGGTTTTAAGCGTTGAAATTAATGATGAACAATGTCTTCCGATTTTATTAATTAAATTAATAATTGAATAATAATAATAATTTTAATTATTTAATATAGTTATTAAATAACTTAATTATTACAAGCGACATAACAAAACATATGTTGCTCGTGAATTTTATACCTCTCATAGTGTAAACACCATGTTCCGGAGACAATGGTGGTCTCAGATTTGTAATAAAATGCACCATTTGAGAGATATTAATTATTTATTACTTAAAAAATAGAATAATTAATTAATTAAAATAAAAATGGTTATTTTGCGAGTGAGTATCCAAACACCCGATGCGAACAAACATTATACCTCATCAAGGGTAACCCTCTTATTCTAGACCCATCGGTGGTCTCATATTTCCTATATGATGCACCATTTGAGAGATATTTAATTTTTAATTAATAACATATTAAATATTATTTAAATACGTTATCTCATGAGCGAGACATTTAATATCTTGGTGCCTTCGAATGTTATATCAGTCCTTGGGTAAACACCATATTTTAGACATAAAAATGGTCTCAAATTACTCATATAATGGACCGTTTTGGAGTTATTCAATTATTTTGAATAATTTTTTCATACTTAAAATAATATATTTAATATTTTTATTTAGACCTCTCCAAGACTTTTCAGACCTTGAATACTCATACTTACTTAGTTTTCAACTCAAAAAAATATTTAATTGAATATTCGATAATATTAATTTATCATTTTAGCATTCGAAGACATGTTTTAAAAAACACAAATTTTCACTGATAAACCAATTTTTTCTTATTTAACGTAATAATAATTTAACAAAATATGGTTTAGAAATACCTAAAATAGTACCAGGTTGTTACAATGTCCCCATCATAGGATCTTTTTGTCCTCGTATAGCCTACAAAGAACCTCCTCAAAAAGATAAGGTAACTATTCTCTCATCAGTGCCTCCCTCTCTCACGTCTCATGAGAATTAGAACTATGCTTCCATAACATACGGACACGATGTATCATCCTCCCATGAAGTACCTTGGTCTCAAAATCAACAACCATGACTGGTCCTTTAGTCACAGATAAAACATGTTCAACTTCAAGAACATGCCAACTCAGAAAATGAGATCGCTCAAACAAATTTTTCAAAGCTGAGATACATGTAACTCATTATGTTTCAACGTTAGTTTCAGTTGTAGGGCTAAATTGTAGACAACATTCCACATCTAATCAATAACCTCAAAAGATCCCACAAAACAAGGAGGATGCTACCCTTGCCTCCCAAGCCGTCGATGACCAACTAGGGTGAAACCTTTAAGAATATATAGTCACGAAAACCACTACATCAAGTTGTAGAAAGTCTTAGTCCTTCATAGGTGAACATCCCATTAGAAATTATGGAAATCCACCATTTTATCCTTCATTGTCAATAATAGTGAAACATAACAGTGTCAATAACACATAACACCCTCTTTGGAGAATATCCATTGGGCATCAGCCTCACCACTATAAAAAAAGTCTCTAATTCTTATAGAATTCAACAAAAATCTTCTATTCCGGAATATTCATCTCGAGAGGAGAAGATGTCAGAGAACTATTAGCTTTCATGGAAGAGAGAACTTGCGCTACCCAAAATGACACACTTGGATGAATGAAGGAATTCTCAAGATGATCATTCAACTAGGATATAAATTCTTTCATTTAACTAGAGCCATTTGGTAAGAGGGAAAAGAAACTAGTTTATTACCAATCATTAAGTCAATAAAAAACTCAACCTCCATTACCGGTATAAAACCAGATAAGTTACAAGGAAACACATCGGGAAACACGACGCTAACTAGAGTTAGATCACCACTCATTGAATATTTATCTAGATCAAAAGTAAACACTGATATCACTTTCCCCAACTCTTGTTATGAAGGTATGGATCTGCCCGACCTTGGGTCACATTCTTCTTGAAGGACAAGTGGCACACCACTGTGTGTAATAATTTAAACTCGTCGAAGATGACAGTCAATATGGGCATTATTGGTAACGAGCCAATCCATCCTGAATATGATGGTAGGATATTTCTTGTTGAGTACGAAAAAAATCTGCAAGCATATTTTCCAATTGATAGAGATGAAACACAAGAGGTAATATAGAGACTCTTCTCTCTTTTTATACTATGGGGTATAGTAATATACATTACAAAAGATAAAATCTTCATTGAAATATTAAGTATATTAAAAGTACAGGTTGAAATAAAAGAGTGAGATTCACCCGTATCAAAAAGAGTAGTTGCTAACGACAAAGATATAGTAATGGTACCCCTCACAGTTATTGGACCAGTATTTGCTTCCCTTGGAGATTCTTCCATTTCATGAAAAAGCTTTGTTCTGGATTCCTGTGGTAGGAACCCTTTTGTACGTGAATCTTTTTATTGCCCTGTAGTTTTTAAAGGCATTGATGACATTGTGCCACTTCATGGAGTGGGAATATTGTGGTTTTATTTCTGAAAGTTCCCCAAACATCCACATGAGCCACAATTCATTCATTATACTCATGATTGAAAAAATCCACAGCTTTGAAAAAAACACCATTGACTCTGGATAGAGATATTAAGTGAAAAGAACATTGAAGTCCTTCGAAACTAAGACCTTATGTTTCTTTTTAATCACTATCATGTCCCGACATCTTTTTCTCAGTCCCTCTAACATGAAGTTGGAACACTTCACATTCATCTAGTATGGTGTCTACAAGTACTCAAACATAAGTTCTATCCTTCCCAACCATTCCTCGGCATGTTGAGGATCAGTGGAGCCTTTGAAAAATGGTGGTTTCTTGTGAATTAATTCTAGAGTAAAATTTCAAATATCACCCCCTATGATCCATAGTTGGAGCCTGAATGGGGATTATAGATGGTGCATATCCTAGAGCTTGTACACTGAGCACAATCACCTCATCTAGGATCAAGTCTACTGAAGGATTTTCTCACTGAGGATCAGCAGTAGCCTCTTCCTAGATCTGATTCACACATAATCTCGAAGGTATCATGTTACCCAACATCAGTAAATAAAAAAACATTAGATTAACACTCAAACTGAGTGACAAAGTAAACTATTCTTAAAATAAGTGATAAAAATTGGATTCTACTCTTTCCAAATAAAAATAGGGAAAATGATAGAACTAATAGACAATTAGTTTTTCCCTAACCACCCCTAGTGACTTATGTTTCTTTACGGTGAGAGATGGTGAGGCACTCAATCGCATCTACATCCTATATCTCGAAAATAATTCACAAATGCATACTGGCATCAAGGAATGATGTTTAACCTCCCTCTCATACCACTTTGCGACAAACCATCCCGGGTACCCTGGTAACCCGATAATCGAGCCGACCCTGACATAGCCTGAATGGTGTTCTCGATCCCCATGGGTCGACAACTAGCTCCTGGAATTGTATAACATTCAATTGGGAATGATTTTTCCATAATAATGATGAAGAAAAATAAAACATACCAGTATGCATAACAAAAGAAACTCCACTGGGAGTGATGTACTAGAACACAATATGGAATAAAAATCCCAATGTACTATAACCCAACAACTAAAAAGGGGAAAACAACTCCAAGGTACCTAAGGAAATAACTTGCTAAATCCAAAGCTCAATAGCTGGATCAACATCCAAGAGATCCCTTCCCTTTTCTTGAACCTGGAAGAAGAATGTCTACAAACACCTAAAGGCAAAATTATGGTGTAATCCTAAGCCTAGAAGGATACCACCAAAGATTCCATAACAGATTCCAAATATTGATTATCCAAAGAAAATCTTCCAATTTTAACATAATAGGTTTGGAAATTCAATAGCATATTTAAACATAACATGCTATACATTTTCAAAATATTGGACAAATACATTACGCAAATGATTTACATTGATGGAATATTTCTAAAAGAAAAGATTAAATAAAACATATATATAAAATAGATTATATAAATTATGTAGGCATGTAAAGAAGTTCAAAAGCATTATCGTTAATTTATATCTCAAATATATATAAAAAAGTGAAAAACATGGTCATCTGCCAAAAGATACGACAGTATTTAACACCTATAGTATTTCAAACTCTCTCTCTGAACTCAAAAAAATGTGTATACACAAGTCCATATGACACTGGCCAAAGGAGACGTTTCACCAACCCACCAGGGATGTGATATACCATAAGTAGTTTTTAGAACATTGTCGTAGCATAGAGTGTATCCAAATAACTCACTAACTACATTGGGATTTCACGCCCTCTTACATGATGGGTTGATTATTTTAAGACTGATTAAATTTATGACCAATACCATTCTTCCATTTCAAAAGTTCCAATTTCACTCCATTTAAAAACAAACAGGTTTTATTCAAAAACATGTTTTTTCACAAGATAAAACCACTGGGTTTCTATCAAATCATTTTAAGCCATTTTCACGAGTTTGAAACCCATTTAAAACCAATTCCATCATTACACAATTTATTTTCACAGTTAAATTCAACAATTTAATTGAAATCATTACCATAAAATTCATAATTTAAATTAAATAATGTAATTCAGCTAATTTCCATAAACACAACCGATTCAATGGAATCAAGGATTTTTTAAATTTCCATGCCAAAACCATTTCAAATATCTCGATTCACTGGAATCAAGTTTTTTTCAATTTAATTGAAAGCATATTTGAGAAATTGAATTTAAATCAAAAGTTAAAATAAATCCATCAATACAAGGATAATCAATTTGGTTTGTCGGGATGAAACCACCTACCTCAAGTTCATTGATGTCAATAGCAAGGATAAACCACCCCATGTAGTTCAATACACCTTCTCATGACCTTATTTTCATAATTTTCATCACAAAATGCGGAAAATTCATTAAGGGTTCCTAAATACAAAACCTACTATTTTATTTCAAAATAAAATAAAATATCACATGTTATGATTGTTTCTCGTTCTTGGTAAATTTTCCAATTATAAATAAATATTACATGAGATAATATTATTTTATCTCTCATGTATAATTATCATATTATCAATTTTATTATCACATGCGATGATAGTTTCTTTCTCCGGATTAATTCTTCAATTATGGATTAAAATGTTACATGTGATAATATTATTTTATCTCTAAGGGATAATTCTCAAATTATCATTTTTGATCATCACATGCAACGATAGTTTCAACCACCTTGATTAAATTTCATGTTTATCATTTTATGTCAACAAATATGTTTACAGTATTTTCATCATAATAATTCTAAACAACATTCGATATTATTATATCTTTAAAATAAAATGATAACACATGTGTTAGTCCTTTATAAATTTTTATATATAATTTAAATATTTATTCTTCGATAAATTCTATTAATAATTATCATTTGGAAATATCATGATTATTCATTTTAATTATCTTTTGATAATTATTGATAACTATCCTTTTATAATCATGAAATTATTTTTCATTAATTATATTAGCTATAATTTAAAAATTTTATAAATTATCCTTCGATAAAATATTAAAATTATAATTTGATAATTTTAAACAATATCGTTTCAGAAATTACATAACAATTATCATTGATAATCTAAAAATAAAATGAATTTTATAATTTTATAAATTAACCATTGATAATTTGCCACAACTAGAAAAAGGTAATTCAAAGTGATAAAAAAACATTGGATAACTCGATAAAACTATTATTTTGAAACTAAAAATAATTGTATTTCATAACAATCTGCAAAAGGATAATGACAATTATCTTCAAAAAATTTATAAAATATTATATAACGGTTATATTTCATTCTTTTCTGATAATTTTCATGATTAACATTTTATAATTCATTTAAGAATTATCCTTTGAAAAATTAGGTTTTTTTAAAAGAATTTAAAATCCTAATTTTTTGGAATTTAAGAAACAATGAAAAAGTTTAAAATAAATAAATAAATGGAAAAGGGATAAATAAAAAAATGATATGGATCATGTAAAAAAGTTTCACCTTTGTTTTCAGGAGCCTACCTGATTAGAACTCCATAGTTAAGCGTACTAGGCCTGATGTAGTGAATAGGATGGGTGACCTTCTGTGAAGTTTCCTAGGGCGTGTGTGAGTGAGGACATAGAATACTAGAAAGGACGTGTGTCAGCCTGTGGGGACAGTCCTTAGTCAGATGAACCGTTCAGGCACATGGGTGGGCCCCAAGGTGGAGATCACATATTTGCGAGGCAACTGGTGGGTATGTGGAGTTTCACGACTCGACAACCATGTTAAGGCGAGGTGGTTGTGTTGTCACCACGACCCAATTTTCACTTTTGGTATCAGAGGAGGAACAAAGCCTTAAGTGTGGTGCACTGCCTCGATTGAGATTTTGGGCCCACAATGAAGAAATTGTGCTCTATAGGGGGTTGACTGTAACTCCAAAAAATTGATAAAGGGTTAAATGGATAAATGACATGACTCATGTCAACAAGGTTCACTTTCATTTTCAGGAGCCTACTTGATTAGAACTCCACAGTTAAGAGTGCTTGTCTTTGAGTAGTGATCATGATGGGTGACCTTCGGGGAAGTTTCTCAGGTTATGTGTGAGTGAGGAAAAATAACACTGGAAAGGACATGTGTTGGACTGGGAGGACTATCATTAGTTAAATGACCCTTTCAGGAAAGTGGATGTGCCCCATGGTGGTGACCACGTGTCAGTAGGGCAACTGGTGGTGCCTAGTGGGCTAGGACCTGATGACCATGTTAAGGCGGGGTTCCTGTGCGGTCTCAGGTGGCACTGTTGTTTTGTAACACCCAAAAATGATAAAGGGTTAAATATATAAATTATATGACTCACTCAAACAAGGTGCACCTTCTTTTTCTGGTTTGGGAGCCTACTTGATTAGAACTCCACAGTAAAGCGTGCTTGGCTGGGAGTAGTGATCATGATGGGTGACCTTCTGGAAAGTTTCTCTTAGTGTTTGTGAGTGAGGACAAAGAACCCTGGAAAGGAAATGTGTATGCATGTGGGGATTGTCATTAGTAAGATAACCCATTAAGGCATGTAGGTAGGCCCTAGGGTTGGGACCACATGTCAGTGGGGCAAGTGGTGGTACATAGTGGGCTAGGACCCGTCGACGATGTTAAGGCAGGGTGTTGTGTAGTCACTAGAGAATAGTTGTTATATTTGGTATCAAAGGAAGGTTTAGATCCTCCAACCTATGGAATGTAACAATTGGGTCCCATTGACAGCAAAGACACCCCACCTTATCATGGTTGTCGGGTCCTAGACCACCAGGTAGAACCAGTTGCCCCGCAGACACGTGGTCCCCACCCTCGGGCCCACCCATGAGCCCAAACGGGTCATCTGACTAATGAATGTCCCCAAAGGACAACACATGTACTTTTCAGTATGCATTTTCCTCACTCACACACACCATGAGAAACTTCGTAGAAGTTCAACCATCCTGATCACTACTCCAAGACAAACACTCTTAACTCTGGAGTTCTAATCAAGTAGGATTCTGAAAAGGAAGGTGCACCTTGTTGACATGAGTCATATCATTTATCCACTTGACCCTTTATCATTTAAGGCTATTACAATCACCCCACTAGAGAACAACGTCCTCATTGTGAGCCCTACATCTCAACCCAGGTAATGCACTAAAATTAAGGCTGGGTACCGGCTTCGATACCAAATTTAACAACTGGGTCTTGGGGACAGTACAAACACCAATAATTATCATGGTGATCTGGTCCGGGCACGTTAGGTATCACCAATTGCGCCAAATACATGTGGTCCCTACCCTAGGGCCAACCAATGTGCCCGAACGGGTTATTTGACTAATGACTATCCCCATAGGCCAACAAATGTTCTTTTTCAGTATTCTTTTTCCTCACTCACACACACCCTAAGAAACTTCCCAAAAGGTCACCCATCGTGATCACTACTCCAAGAAAAGCACTATTAACTATGAAATTATAAATAGGTAGGCTTATAATAAAGAAAATTCACATTGATGACATGATTCATATCATTTAGACATTTAACCCTTTAAAATTTTAGGGTTTTACAAGTTTTATCCCATGAACAGAATTATTTTCATTTTTTTCAATGAAATTTACTTACATTATCTATCCACAATAATCTCTCGTTCCTCATGAATTTCATTTCATTCTTCTCGAACATAAAATTGGTATGATCCAATATACATCATATTTTATATCAACCAAAATTTTATATTATTTTCTTTCTGAGAACGTATAAACTATATTTTCTTTTTTCATATTCCAGATTTATCGAACCATTGATTTGTTTATTTATTTTTGGTTATTGAATTACATAATAAATATTATTGTGTGTCATTTATTTTTTAAAATTTCTTGTAATCTATACTTATATATAAATCTTTATGAACCTATTATTATTATGATCACAATATAATTAATTCCAGGGTATTTGTGGAGTTATATATGCTATATGATTATTTGAATATGTATTTAATGTGTTGGGGTCTATAATAAAACATTGATCTAGTATATGTTATTTTACATACATGTTATTACCTTTTAGGTTTTATTTTTAAATGATTATGAAAATATATAATGTTAATAATAGATTTTTTATTTCTAGGATCTAAGGATATCACCCAAGAATACAATGTTTTCTATTGATTACCTGACTATTAGTGATACAATACCACTCATCCTCATCTACACTAGATTTATAAATATTTTATTAAATATTTACACATTAAATATAACATTAGGAGGTGATGTAAATATATTTTATATTCGTATAAAGTTAATTAAAATTATCCTTTTTTGATATAAAATTAATTATATATCAATACAGTAAATCATGTTTACATAATGAATAATTCTTCTCTATTATAAAAATAAATTGGAAGATATTTTCTATTTTGTAATGTACAAGCATCAATTGATGATGAGTGTCTTATAAAGTAAATTATTCAATAGTTTTAGCTATTTAAGTGTATAACGATATCAAAATCCCATTGACATTATTGGATAATCCATAGTAGTCAATGAATTTCCTATCAAGGGTATTCATAACACATCATATAAGATATCCTTGAAAATCATAATACTCATATATAAAAGAAGTCGTACTCAAATAATATCATATATAAAACATTCATGTCCCTTGGAAATCAAAAACAATCGATAGAAAAAAATGAAAATTACTAATAAAAATGACTTTTTCGAAGATGGATACCTCAAAAAAGACACTAAAAAAAAATATAATCTTCAATGATATAAATTCCTTTTAACATATACACCTTATTGGGATAAGATAATTATCATCAAAATATATTACTATGAAATGATTGATCATCGATACTATATTTTTTATTCCATTTACTAATCAAATATCTTTACATGAGGGTAACCATTCATTAGAGATTTATTTATTTTTGGAACACACTGATCTATATAAATTTATACTTAATACAATTTTTTTAATAATTATCCTATAGACATGTTTCTTCATACTATGGTTTTCAATCAAATCCAATATTATTCAAATAGTGTCATAATTTATTCCTTTATATGATGTCCCAATAAATAAACTAAATTAAAATAATTTGATCGAACCCTAATAAATCTAAATTGTACGAAAACAACCAAACTAGGATTGAAAATAAATGAACCAAATCAATCAAACCTTTACCCATAGAAATTTTATCAAACTAATAAATCATATCAATATTTTAAGCAAACAAACATGACCGAACCAACAGAATTGAACTCACATGATTTGATCTAACCAAAGTATACATGAGTAGTTCTAACACCCCAAGCCACCACGATAAATTTTCCTTTGAATAATGCAATAGCTTGTATTTTATACATCTTCGAGATTCTAACATAGCACAACCAATCTAACTAGTCATTATGAATAGCAATACACACTTTTTGAAATTTTAAAAATATAGTTTTTAAAAATGGAAATAATTTTTAAATTATGAATATCAAAATTATCTTACGGTGAATTTTTGGTATTTTTCTGAAAACATTCAATTTTTGATGAATAGTGAAAAACAAAATGTTATTGGTTAAAACATACATTTTATTTATATAATTATTTATTTTATTTAAATTATTTCATGTCAAAATAGATATATAATACCTATATATGTTCAATTTAATTCATTTGTTTCATTTTATTATAAGTTTAGATATATAAAAATTTTATTGAACTTTTTACCGTCTTTTACCCACCTCATAGGAGCATTTGCAAATTTGCATTAAACATAATTTTACAGATTATGTGATTTTAATTTCAATAACCGAGAGACACGGTTAATATCAGTATGTAAAATGTGGTTCAATATAATTAGAATAATATTTGGGGAAGAGAAATTTTTACATTTATTTACCACGATTAAAAGTAAATAAGGTAATTAATGGTAAAAATGATTTCATAATTATCAGAAAACATGTCCTAATTCTATTGGATAAGTATAATTTGGCCGAAAACAACCTTAAGAATAAAATATGACCCCCTTTGGTCCACATGGATTAGATTAGGACATTTATTATTATTTTATTTAAAGAATTGTTAAAATAGTTAAATTCAAAGTTTAATAACTAAACCATTTTTCATATAGGGTTACACACAATATAAATTCGACTGTAAATATTCATTAGAAAGCTAAAAATATTTCCTACGTATGACACAATGATGATGCCATAATTAACTTATTAATGAAATATTAAAATAATCGATATTATAAATATCCAAATAATTGTAAATTGAGACTTCCAATGAATTCCACTAATTTTCTATGTTAATATTACATTTTAGGGTTGGATAAATAAATTTTATTTGAACTGATAAATTTTTAATAGATTCCAAAGAAATAAAATAGTAAATATTGTCAACATTGGCATAATAGAGTTTTCAAATCAAATACTATAATATTAATTGATATAATAATCAATAAAATCTATGGTTCAGCCAAATTTCTTAGATGAGGTTATAAATATTAATAATGAACCACTTTGGGTTCTCTTTTAGTTTATAGTATGTTTATTTACCATATAATATAAAAATACAAAGAGACATGGTAAATATCAAACAACTTAACTAAGAGATAAAACTAAAAGATAATGTTAATAAGGTGACTTAACCTGTCTAAAAAATATTGTTTGAGAGGTTTTTGACCCATCCCCACCTTAGCCTCTAAATAAATTATTTATGTGCCATTAAAAACCTAAAATTAGTTTATTATAATATAATATTTCATGTTTTTCCTAAAGTGATAATCACTTCTCTTATAAAATGAGACTTCCCCTTATCTTGAAAAAATACCTCCAAATCCATTTGGCTCGGCCAAAGTCTGCCTGAATATCCTCCCATCATTCCTCCCTTCATCATTGAGGCCTTAATTTGGAAATAAATTTAACCTATGGTTCCCTATTTATCAAATCAAAAGGAAGAACCTGAAGAATAGGTAAATATTTCATTACCTCTTTCAAGAACATTTCTTATTACACATTCTATTTCATTGTTGCTTTAACACCAAACAAATAAATCTAGTACCTTATACATACTATATTGTTATTATAAATATGGTACAACCACATTCCTTTTTCTATCAATCCTATAAATTACAATTTCACTATACATTCGTTAGTATGGCTTACCGTCTCCGCGTCATGGTGTAATTTGTTATTCAAAAACTTCATTATTTGGATGGGTATAATAATGATTATAACTAATTTAAATAATAAATATAACATGTTATTTGTTCTGTATATATGATATACCATCCAATTATATACGATTTTTCCGTCAATATAATGATATTGTCCCTCATGTGAATGTATGGATTACCGTCTCCACGAACACGATGAGATTCATTTCCCCATCGTAACCATTCAAGAATAATTTTCATTTGATGAATAAAAGTAGTTTTTATATACATAATATCATTCTTTATATGAATCAAATACATCCAATCTATAACAAACATGGGTTATATAACCAAGAAAATAAAGGAAAACTAATTAGTTAACACCAAAAATGATGATACTACTGAAAAGTTATTAAAAAAGAAATATTAGAGGATTAAATATGATATAATATTTATGTATATAGTTTTTTTACAATTTAATAACAATTATTTAACTATTATAATGGGGGTTAACATACCCTCATCCAATGAACAGTACAAGGTAATGGTTAATTACTCAATCTCATTATTATACGAGATTGTTAATGAGTATGTTTTTACTAGGACATATTTATTATCCATGCATATGATTCATAAAAGTGTTTTCAAATGGATTATTTTTAGGGAATATTTTATTAAAACATCATCTTAAATGTTTTAAATAATTATTCTTCTAAATCATTCTCATTAATGTCTATGTTTTCAAAATGGGGTTTTAAGGATTGATTTGTATGGACATGAATGATTATAAAATCCTAATTCCATTCAAAAGTTTCAAATTGGTATGGGAAAGTTTGATTCAAAAATGACTATAAATGTTTTCCTTTGTAAATTGTGTGACTTTTTTATGTTTTCATGAAAAATTAATATTTCTCTCAATGAGTTTTACAAATCATTTTCATCTATTTCAACATCCTTTGATAGATTTCAAACTTGTTTGAAGTTGATTTATTATGATAAAATTCTTCAGTATTGTATTGAAGGTATTGGGATATGTATGACTGTGGATGTGTTATTTCTATACCATTCCTAGTTTATGGTTAATGTATTGACATTTCGTACTATAGTTTTAATACGAATGTTTAGGTTATGTTTTAACCTTTTCATATAAGGAATGTATTGGACTAAGTATGTGATGGGTGGATCTCTTTATAGCTCCACGGTGCATCGATAGGTTACATGATACAACTAGACATGGAATTTGATGAGGCCTTTCCCAATTTGATATATCATTTTGGTCGAAGCCTAAATCATTTTTAGACGTATTATCCAAGGCCCTGAAAATATGTTTCAGAATGTCATACTATATGTATTCCCTAATTATGAAAATATTAATGATGTTTCATGTGGTTATTTGACTAGTAGAATACCAATGACTTTGTTTTATTATGGACCTATTTACTCAACTCATATTCCAGCCATAAATTGTTTATAATGATTATTTGTAAAGGCATGTGTTTTTAATTATTCATCATGCCTAATTTTTAGGTTATCTTCCATTGTATTGCTTAACCTAACTGAGCGTTTGAGCTCACCCCTTTCTTATGTTTCATTTTCCCTGGATATCAAGAAGTTAGTTATTAGTTACTTGAAGGCATAATCTAGGAGGCTTGGATGTTTCAAATGGTATAAATTAGTGTTGTATTTCTTTTCTAGTTGTTATTTAAAACTATTATATATATCTCATTTCCAATAATACTAAACAGATCGATATTTCGGGACATGATTACTTGTATCATTTAAATGTTATGTAATAAAGCATCGACTCTAGATAACTGGGGTCCAGGCATTACAGTTGTTATCAGAGAAAGTTTAGAACAAACATTGGAAACTAGATTTATAAAAACTCAGATTAGAGAACATTACCATAAGATAGACGTTGAGGTTTAGTATAGAAGAACTTCCTATAATGTTGGTACTGTAGAAATTATTTGATTTTTCAAAGCAATAAATCCATGTCTAGATACGAGCATGTAGAGGCGGCTCTGGAACAGATGTACCTAGAGCTAAAACCCCAAAACACTGCATTGAGCTAGACACGAACGGTAACTGGTGCACGACAATGGGCCTTGCTGCACTCCTGGTTTGAACACTCCTGGGGGATATGCACAAGATAATTCTCATTTTATTTACAAACCATAATGAAGGATTTATGAGTATATACCTCTTTAAAGAAATTTTTTATGATTATAGATTATATCTACAAAATGTTCTATTTATGTTAAATGTTTTACAAGTTCAGAATTATGTTTTACGATTCATAAAATAATTTATTGTATTCCATTGTTTAGAAAAGGCACCTAGTGGATGGAATGGAAACTGTATCAATGCTCGTAATCCATGTAGAGATTTTCCTCCTACTCAAAATAGTTATAGTGGAGCTGGTGATGTAACTGGTGCTAATCAGGATATCACCATATGGGGAAAACTCACTCTGGTTTTGAATAATAACCTTAACCATATGGAGCAACCTGATCCACAACTAGGAGGATAAATGTTATACCACATCATGGGGAAACAACCACCAACATTCAATGGGTGTACAAATCCATTAGTATCTGAGAAACAGATAAGTTCCTTAGTGAAAATATTTCATGCTTTGGGGAGTAACGAAAGAGAAAAGGTAGTCATGGCAGTTTATCGCATCATGGTAGATGCAGATCAATGGTGATCATTGATTCAAAACATAAAGTAAGATGAAGAAGTTTCAAACATGTAATGGAGGGAGTTTAATGATATTTTCTTATAAAATACATTCCTCATGACTATCGGGCAGATATAGAAAGAAAATTTTTGATTCTGAGGAAAAAGTAGAATGATAATGTCGCAATGTATGAGGCAAACTTTTCATGGTTTCTATGGCATGATACAGATTATATACGTAACCTAAGAGGTAATATTGATCGTTTATTTGACGGGTTAAAACATTTCATCCATCGAGAATTACCCTCGTAATCCTTCTCATCGTAAGAAGATATTGTCTCATGTGCTATCAAGACAGAAAAGGAATTATCTAAGTCTTACGTCATTGAAGGAAATCTATAGAAGAAGAGATCTTCTAAACACTCAAGGAAAGGAAATAAAGAAACATGGTAGAATGGAAGAGCTGAATTTACACCCTGTGATAATTGTTAAAGGAAGCACCCTGGTACATGTCTATTAGGAAAAAGAGTATGCTACAAATGGGCACAAGAAGGCCATATTTCTAGTGATTGTAAGGGGAAGAAAGAAGTTACCAATGTTCAATGCTAAAATTTCAGGGAGATGGGACATTATGCAAATGAATGTCCTAAGTGTTAGGGAAACATACCACAGAAAAGGCCAAGGGATTGAGGCCAAGCTTATGAGATCACTACTACTGTGGTTGATGCTCCGAAAGATGAGGTGGAAGGTAATTTAATGGTTTCCTCATGTATAGCCAATGATTTATTTGATTTTGTATCATTTAATTGTTTCATATATTCCCAGTTTGCTAATAAAATTAAATATTTCCAATTTGATTTTATAAGGGAGTTGTCAGTCAAAACTCTTATGAAAAGTATCATTGCAATAATGTTTTGCAAATTAGTCCCCATTAAGTCATATAAATGATATTTATCTGCTGATCTAATCTTCATACCCATGATTGAATTGGATGTAATCATCAGTATGGATTGGATTTCAGTGCATGATGTAAAAATTTATTGTAAGAAGGAGGTTACAATTCTCAATGATGATAAGGATTACTATATCTTTAGAGTAGAAACGACACCATCTTATTCTTATCTAGATCCACCCCCAGTAGCTCTACTAAATTAAATTATTAGGGAGTATGAGAATGAAATAATTATTGGCGAGGAAAATAATGATTGAATAGAGGACATTCCAATTGTGCTAGAATATGTTGATGTGTTTCCAGGGGATTTACCTGGACATCCTCTTGAATAAGAAATTGAGTTTTCCATTGATTTAATTCCTGGTTCAATTCACATATCAAAGACCCCTTATAGAATGTTCTCTGTAGAATTAATGGAACTAAAGAAACAAGTTTAGGATTTGAGTAATAAGGGATTTGTTCACCCTAATGTTTCTCCTTGGGGAGCCCCTGTCCTTTTTGTTTAGAAGAAAGACAGATCTATGAGGATTTGCATTGACTAAAGGGAGATAAATTCTATAAAAATAAAGAACATGTATCCCCTTCCTCACATTAATGATTTATTTGACCAAATTCATGGAGGTCAATATTTTTCAAAGATTGACCTTCGATTTGTATATCATCAGTTATGTATGAAGAAGGAAGGTATTCTGAAAACAGTATTTTGAACTATGTTTGGGCATTACGATTTTAGAGTAATGCCTTTTGGATTGACTAATGCACCCTCTATCTTCATGGATCTAATGAATAGAGTTTTTAAAGAATATATTAATTACTTTTAAGTGGTATTTATTGATGATATCTTGGTATAATCTTAAAGCTATGAAGATCATGAAAACTAGTTGTGCATTATTCTAAAGACTCTTAGAAGAAATGAATTATATGAGAAGTTTAGCAAGTGTGAATTCTAGATTCAAGAGATTTATTTTCTAGTCTATATTTTCCCTAAGGATAGAATCTATTTTGATCCTTCAATGACCAAGGTAGTCAAAAAATGGCCAGAACCGATGAGTATAACATAGGTACATAGTTTTATTGGTTTAGTAGTTTATTATTGATGTTTCATCTAGAATTTTTCCCGGTTGACTAACCCATTAACCAAGCTCACACATAAAGGGGTTAAATTTTTTTTGGATAAAAGAGTGTGAAGAATTATTGAAGAACTTAAGAGTATAATATTTAATTCTACTATCTCGACTCTACCATTGGAGAATGATGGGTTTGTTATTTATAGAGATTCTTCAAAGAATGGACTTGGTTGTGTCCTTATGCATAATGATAGAGTTATTACCTATGCATCAGGACATATAAAAATTAATGATAAAAACTATCATACTCATGATCTAGTGTAATCACCTGTAATCTATTATCTGAATATATGGAGACACAATCTCTATTGTGAAAAATGTGAGATTTATACTGATCACAAGAGTTTAAAGTATATTTTCTCACATTAAGAACTCAAATATAGGAAATATGATGGATTGAAATACTCAATTATTATGATTTGACTATACACTACCACCCAGGGAAGGAAAATAAGGCGGTATAATCTTTGAATAGAAAGGACCATGGAGTTTTGTACAAGATGAGAGTTGAGAGGGATCCTATTTTCGTGGATCTAGTAAAGATGGATATGGGAATAACCATGGAATGTGAAACATCAATACTTTTTAAAATGGTTTCCAAAAAATATTAACTAGAAAGAATAAAGGGTTCTCAGACTGACGAGGAGGAGTTTCAAAAGAAGACTAAAGCTGTAAATGATGATAGATTGTGTGAATTTGTATTTGAAGATGAAATTTTGAAATTTGGGATGAGGATTTGTGTTCCCGATATACCTGATCAAAAAATGGAATTCTTGTAGGATTCTCAGAGCTCCAATTTCTTTATACACCTGAGGAGAACCAAGATGTATAGATATTTGAAGGAACATTTTGGTGGGACAACATAAAGACAGAGATTGCTGATTTTGTGTCAAGATGTCTGGTATGTCAACAAGTGAAATCTGGAAGGCAACAACATAGAGGAGTCAGGAAACCTCTTCCCATACCCAAGTGGAAATGGGATGATATTATGATGGACTTTTTAATGGGGCTACCAAAAACTCCAAGAAGGAATAATGAAATATGGGTCATTGTTTATCGTCTTACCAAGTCTGCAAATTTTCTTGCTATAAGAGAAGATTTACCACTTGAAGATTTAGCAAGACTATATATTAATGAAATGTAAGACTTCATGGATTACCCCAATCGATTGTTTCTGATCTTGATCCCCATTTTAAATAAAGATTCTAGAAAAGTCGTTAGAAGTCTCTAAATACTGAAATTCAGTTGAGCACAACCTAATACCCTCAAACTGATGGACAATCAGAATGGAATATTAAAGCCTTAGAAGGAATGTTGAGATATTTCACACTTGAATTTAAAGGTATATTGGATTAATATTTAACTCTGATAGAATTTTACTATAATAGTATCTTGCATTCATATATTCATATGGCACTAGACGAAGCGTTATACAGAAAGAGATGTCACACACCAACTTGTTGGGATTATGTTGGTGAATGAAAACTCGTAGACCCAGAACTTTTTGTGGAAACAATGGAAAAAAGTGAAGATTATCCAAACCCACATCAAAGCATCCCAATGTAGGCAAAAGAGCTATGCCGATAAATAAAAGAAGGTTTTAGAATTTCAAGGATGATAACATTTTTTCTTAAAGGTATATACATGGAAGAGTGGTATACATTCTGGTAATAAGGGTATATTGAGTCCCAGGTACATCAACCCTTTCAAAATTATTAAACGAATTGGAGTTGTAGCTTATCGTTTAACAATTCCTCCAAGTCTCTTCAAAGATAATTATGTATTACATATATCATTATTGAGAAAATACTTGCCTAACCCAACACATGTACTCAACTATGTGGAAATTGAACTGGAACCTGATCTATCTTATTGTGAATAGCCTGTCAAAATTCTTTATACTAGGGAACAAATGTGGAGAAAACTGACAACTCATCTGGTAAATTTTTTATGGAGAAACCATAAGATGGAAGAGGTGACGTGGGATCTAGAGGAACTTATGATGAAGAACCGCTCGAATCTTTTTGTGTTGTAGTATTCTAGAAATTTCATGGATGAAATTATTTGAAGAAGGGAATAATGTAACACCCCAAGCTTCCAAGGTATGTTTCCCTTTGAATAATGCAATAACTTGCATTGTATGCAACTTTGAGATTCTAACGCACTGCGACCAATCAAACTAGCCATTATTAATAGTAATACCAACTTTTTTAAATCTTATAAATTTTATTTTTTGAATCGGACTACATTTTTTACTTCAGAATATAAAAATTAGCTTAGGGTGAATTTTGGGTATTTTTCTGAAAACAATAATTTTTTTATGAATAGTGAAAAACACTTCGTCATTAGTTAAAACTGACAATTTATTTAAATAATTATTTATTTGAATCAAATTTATTATAGGTAAAAATTGATACAAAATGCCTATATAAGTTCAATGTAATTCATTGGAGTCATTTTATAATAATTTTAGATATCTAAAAAATTTATTAAACTTTTTACCGTCTTTTACCCACCTCTTTGGAGCATTTGAAAATTTTCCTAAAACGTAATTTTACCACTTATGTGAGTTTAATTTCAGAAATATGAGATACACGATTAAAATCAGTAAGAAAAATGTGGTTCAATGAGATGAAATTAAATTTTGGTGAATAGTAACTTTTACTTTTATTTACCATGGTTAAAAGTAAATAGAATAATTAAGGGTAAAAATTATATCATAAATACCCTATCACGTGTTCTAATTCTATTGGATATGTATAATTAGACAAAAATAAATCAAAGAAATAAGATATGACCCCCTTTGGTCAACTTGGATTAGATTAGGACATTTATTATTATTTTATTTAAAGAAGAGTTAAAAGAGTTAAATTCAAAGTTTAATAAAAAAACCATTTATCATATAGGGTTCCACACAATATAAATTTCAAAATAAATTTTCATTAGAAATATAAAAATATTTCCCACATAATAGAATTTTATTTATAATTTTTAGAAATTAAATAATTTATTTTATTTTTGACACAATGATGATGCGGTAATTACCTTATTAATGAAATATAAAAATAAGTGATATTATAAATATCCAAATAAATGTTAATTAAGGCTTATGATTAATTCCAAAAATTTTATAGGTTAATATGACATGTTCAGGTTGGTTAAATAAATTTTATTCGAAGAGATAAAGTTTTAATGGATTTCAAAAAATCAAATACTAAATATTGTCAAAATTAATATAATTTAGTTTTTAAATGAAATACTATATAATTAATTGATATGATTTTCATAAAAATATATTGTTCAGAAAAAAGTTATATATAAGGATATATATATTAATAATTAACCACTTTGGGTTCTCGAGGTAGTTTATAGTATGTTTACTAAGTATAAAATATAAAAATACATAGAGACATGGTAAATGTCAGACTATTTAACATAGAGTTATATCTAAATGATAATGTTAATATGGTTACCTAAACCTGTATGAAACCTATTGGTGGTGAGGTGTTAGACCCATAACCATTGTATCCACTAAATAAATCATTTTGGAGGCATTATAAACCGAAAAGTATTTTATTATAAATTAATATTTCAAGCTTTTCCTCAAATGGCCCTCACCTCTCTTATAAAAGGGAACTTCCCCTTCTCTCAAAATACCACCTCTAGAGCCATTTTTCTTGGAAAAAGTCTACCCAAATATCCTCCCAACATTCCTCCATTGATCTTAGAGTCCTTAGTTTGGTCAGAAATCTAATCTATGGATCCCTTTTGGTGAAATCATAAGGAAGAACCCGAAGAAGAGGTAAACATTTCATCACCACTTTCAAGTTATTTTCTTCTTCCACATCCTCTTCCTTTGCTATTTCCATGACAACTATGATGTTATTATAAATATGTTACAACCATATTCTTTATTCCATCCATACTATAAATGACAAAGTCACCATACGTGCGTACGTACGACTTACCATCTCCATGTTGTGGTGTAGTTTGTTATTCAAGCACTTCATTATTTTGATGGGTATAATAAAGAGTATATCTAATGAAAATAATAAATATAACATGTTAATTATTCTGTATATATGATATACTATCCAATTAAATATGATTTCTTCATCAATATAATGATATTGTCACCCGTGTGTATGTACGTATTATTGTCTACATGAATGTGATGATATTTATTTCCCCACCATAACCACCCAAGAATAAAATTCATTTGATGAATAAAAATAATATTTATAAACATAATATCATTCTGTATATGAATCAAATACATCCAATTCAAAACAAATATGGATTACGTATCCAAGATTATAAAGGAAAACGAATCAGTTAACACCTGAAATGATGATACTACTGAAATATTATTAACAAAGAAAAATTGGAGGATGATATATGTTATCATATTTATGTATATAGTTATTGTATAATTTAATAACAATGACATAACTGTTATATAGAATATTAAAAAACCCTCGACCAAGTAAAAGTAAATGTAAAGGGTTAATTCGTCAATCACATTATTATTTGAGATTGTTTATGTGTATGTTTTTATTGGACATATTTATTATCCATGTCCATGTTTCATGAAAGAGTTTTCAAAGAGATTATTTTTGAGGGACTCTTTTATTAAAACATCATTTTAAATTTTTTAACTATTTATTCTTCTAAATCATTCTCATTAATGTCCATGTTTTCAAAATGGGTTTTAAGGATTTACTTATATGGATATGAATGTTTTTAAAATTTTAATTACATTCAAATGTCTCAAAGTGGTATGGGACACTTTGATTCAAAAAATTCTTTAAATGTCTCCCTCTCTAAATTGTGTGACTATTAAATGTTTTTATGAAAAAGTGATATTTCTCTCCAAGAGTTTTACAAATCATTTTCATCTATGTCAACATCTTTTGATGGATTTTAAACTTGTTTGAAGTTGATTTATTATGGTACAATTATTCCATATTGTATTGAATGTTTTGTGATATGTATGAATATGCATGTGTTATTTTTATACCATTTATGTTTTATGGTTAATCTATTTGTATTTCGTATGTTAGATTTAATATGATGGTTTATGTTATGTTTCTACCTTTTTATATTAGTAATGTATTGGACTTAGTGTGTGATGGGTGGTGCCCGCTATAACTCCTTGGTGAATCGGTATGTCTCATGAGACAATTGCATGTGGAATTGGTTTGGGACTTTTCCAATATGATATATGGTTTTGGACGAGGCCTAAATCATTTTAGACATCTTGCTCGAGGCCTTGATAAGATGTTTCAGAATGTATGGCATTATAAATTCCCTCATTATGAACATAATAATAATGGTTAATGTGGTTATTCGACTAGTAGAATACCCATGACTATGTTTTATTATGGAATTATTTACTTTTCTCATATTCCTACCATTAATTTTTCATATTTATTACTTGTAAAGTCATGTGTTCTTAATGATTCATTATGCCTCATGTTTATGTTATCTTCTACTATATTTCTTACCCTTACTGATCGTTTGAGATCACCCCTTTCTTATGTTTCATTTTCCCAGGTTATGAAAAAGTTATTTATGAGTGCCTTATAGACATAATATAGGAGGATTGGATGATTCTAATGGAATAAATTAGTATTGTATTTCTTTTCATGTTGTAATATTGAACTTGGGTATGTATATTGTTTCTAATAATACTAAGCTAATCTGTCATTCAGGACATGATTCCTTGTATCATGCCAATGTTATGTAATAAAGCACCAACTCTAGGTAACAGGGGTTGGGGCATTACATTAGTCCTTAACTACACTAAACTACATCAAACAGAACTCAAAATAAATAAATTGAACCTAACTAAAAGAAATTATATATTAATGATCAATAATTAACTATAATTTACAATATTTAATAGCAAATTAACAGGCATGCACCGACCCAATAAAAAATCCTAACCAAACTAAATTGACCATAATAGAACAAATTGATATCAAACATAACAGACCAAAACCGATCAGAATCAAATAGATAAAATTTACCTATAAGTAGTAATCTTTTATAGCTTAATTTATTGAATAAGTGTAACATTAGTTAAATAGTCAATAGAATAAGAGAATAAAAAACATCATTTATAAACACTATATTTTTTATTATTATTTATATTTATTACTCATTTATACACTTTATGTAAATATCTCGGTTTTATATTTTCAGTATATATATATATATATATAGTATTTTTTAATTTATATTATTATTATAATATATTATAGTGTATCAGTGATGGTTTATTATAATGTGAATAGTTATCATTTCCATAAATAGATTTTCTACTAAACTTCAATCCTATTTAGTTTATTTTACTAAATGACACATATTTTATTTAAATAATGGATATATATTGGATTTAGGAAACCGATAGAATCCCAACATATATTCAAAACATGTTAGATAGATTTTTAGATTTCTTTTTTAGAAATGCCTAAAATAGTGGTCCCATACACAACCCATATAATAATTAAATTCAGCGCCCGTGGTTGACCATTTAAAAATTTAGCTACGAAAAATTAAGTTTTTCAAACAATTTTTTTGTGAAATCACAATGGGGATAAAATCCAATCTCAAAACTCACATTATCTAAATGAGTGAATTGGATTGGATGATTTGTTTGTTGATCAGTTTCTGTTTATTCATCTTCATGAAAAGGAAAGGACGTCGAACCTTTAAGAATTTGATATAACAACACATAATTCATGTAATATAAAATGATGATGTTGGAAGTGTGGAAAAAAAATGAATGATGCGACTAGAACTCTACTATATCGACAATGTTGTAAAATCAAGTAGTTATAATTTTTAATCAATATATTTCAGGGAAAAACAATTTATGAGATATCTAATACTGAAATTTATTTCATTACTACATTTTTAAGGACATGATTCCAAATGATACAAATATTACCTCAAAAAAGTATACAGCATGGAAATTAGATGAGGAATATGGATTTTCAAAAAAACAAAATTAATGCTTTCCCTGTAAATTTAAAATTATTCTAGGATGAATATTTTAAATGGAATGATTTTATATAATGTAGAACATATCGATGTAAGCTAAAAGTGGAAAAAACACCATTTCATGTTTTGTAGAATGCAATGTTGTTCCTTCCATTGATCCAAAGACTCTATAATCTATATATGTATAATTAAATATCAATAAAAATAAAATTTCATGACACCAAGAGAATGCATAAAAATGATTAGTTGGATTACCTTGAAGTAAGATTTTCATGGAAGATATTTGATGCTCAATATCTGAATTTTTCCTCTAATGTGTGTAATGTGAGTTTGGTTCTATCATTTGTTTGTTTTAATATGTTTGTGTAAAGGTTTACTTCATAGAGAATGTGTCTAGTTTTTATAAAAATTTATAACATTATTTCATATATTTTTATGAAAAAAATTAAATTTCATTAGTATAATCAAGTTTATGATTTCAGATCTCACTATTTATAGAGATGTGTACATGAAATCCTTAAAAAATTGAAATATCATTCAAATGTGGATGTTCAAAAATACGATGCTTATTTGAAATAAATATTTCATATGTGTGTTACCCTTATGTTTATGATCACTTTTTTCATGATTTTGAAAGAATTATTGGATGGATCATGCAGGGAAAAGTATCATGTCCAATTTGTATGAGGAATTACAAATCCAAAAAACTAAATTATCCTTATAGATTCATTTTTATTGGTCATTTCTGATTTTTTTCAATGGGCCATATGTATAGGAATAATCATCCAATATTTGAAAATATCATTGAGATTAAAAATCCACACCAGTGTATGTTTGGAACTAATGTGATTAATGAATTGAAAGATTATATTTTTTTATTTGGGATGCATTAGATGAAATCTATTAATATGCATAATGGTTCCACTAAAACCTATCACAATTGGAAGAGTATAAGTATCTTTATTGAGTTTTCTTATTGGTCTAGCAGTTTTTTATTTCATTTCTCAGATGTAATCGACATTGAAAAATAATATATGTGAGATGTTTCTCATGACTATTTGAACTTTTAAGTGAATGAAAAAAGATGATATACGATCTCAGTATGAATTTTTCGATTTTGGAATCAGACCATAATTGGATCCTATGCGTATTAGTGAAAATAAATTGGATGTTTTTTGTGAATCTTATATAATGACACCTATAGGGAAAACCAATTTCTAGAAGTACTAGAGACTATTAATATAGCTGATGGCTATTCAAGAAACATATCAAAACTTAAAATAGAAGATATTTGATTTAACATCCTCGATGAATCATGATTATCACATCCTTCATCATGATGATATTCTAATAGAAATAATTCATCTCTAATGAAATAATGTTATGATGTAATTTATTCTTTTTGTCCACTTCTATTTCGATAATTGTGACGATATGTTATTGATGTCTTTCTTACAAAACTATATCAGTAGAGGCACCGTAAATTTTTTCTATGTTATAGAAAATATTTCCTCAATCATTTTTGACACGATTTTATCAAAAAAATTCCCAACATCCATCTAAAATAAATATCAGAGGACATGTTTCTTATCATTGGATGTATCCAACAATGATATAGATGTTCACATTTAATTCTTATTTCAAGAATAGATATCTACCTAAATGATCTATCTTAACAAGTTACTTCACTCAATAATTTATGGATTTATATTAAATGAATTTTTTTCATGTAACTATGAGATGGAACATACTAATTTAAAATGATGAAGAAAATGTTTGAAAATTGAACCCAATCTTCCCTGACTTCCCATAATATGGGGAATTCGTAAATCACATACATTGAACACATTAATCATTGAAATGTAAGAGATGGAACATCATGTTGTTTTATTAACAATTATTTGTTTAATAACTAAATAATGTAATTACATTGAAAACATATATCATATGTCATATCATGTAATTTTACATATCTCTTAAAATATTTTAATGTTTTTATTAGGGAACATAATCAAATTATAAATACAAATAAAAATTATTTTTCTATTATAAAGAGACATAATACCAATAGAAAAAGAATTTTCCTCTTGGTTGAAATTTAAACTAATGATATTTGTATAAATTATAAATAAAATAAATATTTAATGAAGTTAAATATTCATTTAAATTTTAGGTAATGACTTATCCTTCTAATTATATATTTGGGTAAATTAATGATTATTATTTTTCTCATTATTATGACTTTCATGATTGAAAATAAATTATGATCGATGGGTATAAAATATTTATCAATAGAAGAGAATATAACATGATAAAAACAAGATGGTGTTTTGGTAACTTCAACAAAAGAATGTAATTCAAGTGCGTAAAATATTATACCATGATTTTAACATGTTTCTTACCATGGTGTCACTGAGTAAATACTGATATTAGATTATTTCTCTCATTGTCGACTCACTATTGAGAAATGTCAGTGGATTTATTTGTTGATGAATTATGTCACATTTGGTGATGATTTTGGATTTCATGTTATTGAAATTACTCACAATCCTGATACCAATAAACCAAAAGTATTGGAATCAATGTAATAAATGTTTTTTTATGTAAAATATCATCTTCAATTGAATTTTGTTTCATTATTAAAGTCATACCAATGAATATTTTCCATGATGGTGGTGATGGAATGGACACCATTTCCTCTCCCATTGGCCCCGATCTATTTATTACTTATGTTGACTCCAACAAGAAAAAATATAGATTTGGTTGTGATCTTGAATATGTGGTAGGAAATATTTACAATCCTCTATTTATATCTCAGTTAATTCGATTTAGCTCGAATGGTGGTTTTGATGTCTGTTCTCTACAAATTGATTTACTAATGATTAAAAATATCATGAATCCATAATGACCTTCATATGAATTCAAAATATTTAATGCTTTCTTTTTTCCATTGATTTTTATTTCATAATATTTAATTGAACAATATTAAACCCAATAAAACCAAAAAAATGTAATAGTTTAATTATATAGAAAATCAAGATGAATTGAATTTGACAAATTAAACTTATTTAAATGAAAATCATAAAAAATTAAAATATATAACTCACAAAAAAGTATCAAATAGGACCTATCCTAAAATATGAACTAAATAACCAAATATAAATAAAAATGGGGAAAAGAACAAATTAATTATCAAAAATGAACCAAATAACCTATGATAAACATATTCGTAGAAATGACCTTACCAACTGTACATAATTAACCAAATGACATTAAAAATTACAATTAATTGAATTGAAAATAGAATAAATTTGGTTCACACAAGTTATGAACAAGATATTTTTAGCATATTTATTCTATTACATGTCTAAATTTTTGTATTCTTCCCACTAGATGTTAAATGCTTTTGTTATATCACTAATTATCCTTTATTTAGTGTGAAAAGTGGTATTCCTTAATTATGCCATGTCACATATTCATTCTTGTTTGGATTACTCCTTATTTATGGACCTATAATAAATTTTATATTTGTTTTTAATTTCATGAAATTATAAACATTTAGATAATAATAAAAGAAAGGATGAAAAAACAATCATTGAATTAGTGATATGGTTATGCATAATTAGGTTCCTATTATATGTATGTTATTTGAAATATATATATCAGTAATATATAATTCAATGAGACTAAATTTTTTTTATCTTTTAAGAAGGATCAACCTTTACATTTCTAGTTATTCGTCGACTAGCCAAGTGGTTATAGTGCTACTAATGTAAATACCAGGGGGTGGTACCAGACCCTAGAACTCCGAACAACATATCTAGTAACACCAAGTCCTTCCCCTTTATATACTATCTACAACACCATTTGATCATGAAGTGTCATTATAGATACCTATGATACATAGAACTACAATGTTTTCTCTACCATTTACATCTAAGCCTCCTCTCCTATAATTCATCTAACATATGATGATTACTAGTACTCATCCATATTATTCATTTTCACAACCAAATATTCCATCTTCTATTACTTCTACTACATTCTACATGAGATTCTACATTATTACTTCATCAACTCCTGATCAAACATGTTTTGAGCATGTAGTGCATACACGAGGACCCAATACACCTATAAAAGTTTATGTTCTTTTAGTGAATGGGGATCCAGTGACACCCACTGATCAGACTTCCTCATGTATATTTATATAACCCCTTTAAATGTTTTACCATAAAAATTTTCATTATAATTTTTATTAAAGTAACAATTGGTTTTTTCAATAACTAGTAGATCTTATAATAATTGTCTTGGGTGTAAATACATGTAGGTGGTGTGGAACTGCTACACATAGCTAATGGTAGAGTATAATGAAGGCAAAAAATGATTGAAAAAATAGGGAGGAAATGTATGATTAATTTGGTGATGCATTCCAAAAACTTTGACATCATTCTTGTAAATCCACCCTCCTTAATACACCTTCCAAATGAAGTGTAGGATAATGGTCAGGAAAAAACATGTGTAAATAAATTCATTGTATCTACTCGTATATTATTATATTATTTAAATGAATTAATTTTTGATTCCAATATCATTTTAATTTTTATGATGGTGAGAGTATGAGGCAGAACGACTCCTAAAATTAGGTGATAGGTGGAGAGGATATAAGATTTATATGTATTCTGGTAAAGATGATAGATTTTGAATTGATTTAGAGGCTATATATTTCTTTGATGACTATTTATTAGAGTATTATCAAGAAATCATTATTCATTAGAAGATTACTAGGTTCAAGTTATTAATCAAATTTTCATTTTTAAATGAAAATTTCAATAAATTTTAATAATATGTTCTTTTGAATTATTAAAATTAATTTTTTAGAATCATTATAATGAAATAAAAAACAATGATTCTATTAAATACCTAAATAATATGAAGTGGACTACGATGTTGGACCATGAGATGAAGAAGGTATGACAATTGATTGTAATTTTTCTTAAAGACTTGGATTTTATTTTGTTTCTTACATATTTCATTCTAGTTATATTTTGGATACATGAATGATTTTGTATGCATTATTTTATAATTTATCGTATTTACTGTATCATAAAATTTCATGATTGGTATATTTATGTTTTGATAATGCCATGAAACTATATAACCGCTGTTCTTTTGGTTATATATCTATTAATTTAATTCGAAATGTTACTAAAATTATGGGGCCAATTATATTTTAAATGTTCTGGGATAGAATCATTAATATGTTAGTGTATGAAAAAATCATAAAAATATACCAACATATTATATTAATATTAATTTAATGAAATTAAATTCTAGATTATAATGATAATTAGTAATGAAAAGTCAGAATACCATTGATAGTGATATAGTAAATCAATAAAATGAATTTTCAACACCTATTAGGATTATGATATGCATTATAAATAAAAAATAATACATTTAATCACATGAAGATTTAGAACTAATTTATTTATCCATCTTAATAGGTTCTAATAAAAAAAATTATCTAATTACATTAATACCATGATCTATGGTCTGTAAGAAAAATTATAAAACATAATTGGTTATATTCTAATGTAAACCAAAAAAATTCACACACCAATATATGATCATTTTTAACAAATTATACATAAGACACTATATATTTGGTATATATAAGTTTAACCTATAAAAATTCACACCACAATGTAATAATCATAGACACACAATACCCTTAGTTGAGAAACACACATCCTACAAACTAATAATCATTGAAAGATAATATAATGTAAATCAACATTCAATATATCCTACCCCTTGAAAACATTATACATATTTTATTGCACACAAAATTATGAAGTACATACATGGCTTGTTATAATTATTTGTTTAGGAGGAACCTGATAGTAAATATCCTTTAGTTTATTATAATTAATCAATTAGAAAAATTCATGACAAATAAATCATTTATAAATTATATGGAACATAGTAATAGAATGTTGTGTTCAAAACAACACTAGGACATATTTTAATGGAGAAATAAAATTCCACTGGTATCATTATATAAAAACAAGTCATGTAATACATTTAGAATATCAAATTTCTCAATTAGTGAATGAATTTTTTTTATTAAATCGTACAAAAGCATAATTCCTTTGTTTTAATATAATTATTCTATTGTTGATAACCCGTTCATGCATATTACTTTTTGTTTCAGTCAGACATCTTTGTCTAATCATTAATTATGATGATTGCACATCCACCTTATTATTGATTAATATAATATCTTTTTCACTTATATATTTGTTATATATATTGATTACCCATTCATTGATACAAAATAATACTACATTAACCAAATGTTATTATTTTTATCTTCATTTATTACTAATATGAATTTATTTTATTTATGAAAATAATTTTTAGAATCTTATTTTATAATTTGGTTTTTGTATTCAATGTCATCATATAGTGAGGTTTTAAATATTTATAGATGTGTGAGTCATTAAAAGTATTTTCCATGAGCAGAAAATAAAAATATTAAAGTTTCATAGATTAAGCAACATAATAGAATATTTAATTTCTTTGTTGCTGATTTCAAATTTTAATTTCAATATTTAAACGTAATATTAAAATTAATTTTTTTAATAGAATGATTTTGAGGTATTTTATTCCTAGGAATATGAAAACATTTGGATAAACAATCATATAAATAATGTTTTGGGTGATGAGCACCAGGGTAGAGTATGTTATTGACTAGGGATGAGTATTGTCCCAACGATGTATTGGAACACAACAGGTCCAATTCCTATTAGCAACGAGTTGATGAAAACAAATTCATGGGAAACACATGATGAGACTAAGGTAGATAAGATTTATGAAAGGCCATACAGTTGGATGAATTGAATCCAAGGGAAACCACAAAATTTATAAAACTGATGGAATTTTTATTTCCACCTATTCCACCAGCATCTTCCATGAATTTTGATATATATATATATATGTATGTCAACGATGCATGTATTTTATATTGAACCAAGTTGTATTCCTAGTGGTGGGTGAGATGATGACGTTCCTTAAGATGGTTAATATGATGGAGTGGAAGAGGGCATGGATGAAGGTGAGGAAGTGGTTTAGGAAGAGGCCAAGGAAGAGAATGAGGCCAAGGAAGAGGATGAGGCCAAGGAAGAAGGTGATGATATTAATTTTTAAGAGAGACATGTTTATCTTTTACTTGTATGACCTATATTGTAACGTTCTCGACCCAGATGCCACTAAACTGGTAGTCTGAGACGGGTAGTTACATAACCTTATGTGCGGCTCACCGTATGCCAAAGGATGCCGACTAGCAGCGGGGGACATTGTGGAAAAGCCGGGAGACTATGCCCAATTTCTATTAGAGTAAAACATAATAGAAATAAATCAATAGCGGAAACAATGATCAATAAACAAGGAACATGTATAAAAACCATTTCAAACAATAAATAATCCATGTCTTACTACAAGTGAAAAAGTGAACAAAAGCCCAAAATAAAGACAATGGACAAAATATCCAAAATGGTCCTGACTCTAAGTCAGGATCCTCAACAAAGTGATACCCATGTAAACTCAATCTATCTAACAAGGACCCTTGCCCTTCTTCTTTCTTGCAAACATGATGTCTTCTCGGGTACCCAATGGAAGCCCGAGCAGTGTGTGAGTACCACTCGGTAGGCCACCAACAACGGTATCTACAAAATATCCAGTATGAACATGTAGATCATGAAAAAGGAATATGAATGATAATTTCAAAGTAATTAATTAAGGTTCCAATAACCAGTTCTGAGCCAAAGCCATTGCCACTTCCATTACCATTCATTTCACACCAATTATCATCACTTACTATTTCATCAAATTTCCATGGGTTAATCAAATACATTATATTAAATGGGTCTAAGGATAACTATCACATGTACGAGGGTAAACACATCGTCATATTATCTCACTAGGACTAACCCCCACATACCAACCATATCCTCACCTCGAAGCCTCATTCCGGGTGGATGCAACTGTTAGGAGAATAGATCCTTAGTCACCATTCCTAACCCATGCATTTATGGTGGACTTCATAGCCTTAGTCTTCACTCGACCCTTGGGCATAGATCCTCAAGTCATACCCCACTCTACCTAGACATGTTCACATGCTTTTATATATTAGTAACCATAAACCCACCACACCATTGCCCTTTGAGAAACACCATTCACAACAAACCACATGGTAATTTACATCATGCCTTCACCCAATAACACATTACCATTTCACATAATTTAACCATTCACCCAATTCCCATGTGTTATGCCTATCTCACTAAGAATTCAACACTAAACCCATAACCTATCCTATTATGGTCTTTAATCATTTTACACATTAACCCATTTAACTCGTTCATCATTTCCATGAATCAACCATTCAACTAATTCCAAATAACTTTTAGGTTATTTCCAAGTCTAGGTATATCACCTAACGTCTATTCCAAGTTCAACTAATCATGACAACATATTCCTCAAGGGCTCTACCATTTATTACAACAAGGTCACTTGTTTAATAACAATCCCTAAGCTCGGGAAACACCAACACACCCCATGGATGGCCCCTATTAGGTCAAGTCACTCTCAACGCATGCCATGGGGATTGTGAGGGTTCCCATTTACCATTTTTAATCATCCTTCATACCAACCACATCTAGGTTGATCAAATATCATCAAAAGGAAACCATGAGCAAAGGCACACATGCATAAATCCACCATAAAACTATGGAATAACGTTTGTAGACCACCTACCTCGAAAATGCGGTTGAACACACACTTAATTGAGTCTTTAGACCTCATTCCGTCCAGCCTTTTGAGCTTCAACCTAGAACTCACCCAAAAGATAGGGTTTTAGAGTTTCGAAATAGGAGGGAGAGAAGATACGAAACCTGAACCAAAAAGAGAATAAAGGATGGGATTAGCAGTACTAGGAGCTTCGATCCGCATCCAACAACACCAAAAATTCCTTAGAAATGAGGGAGATTAACCTCTTGGAGAACATTGGTGATTTGGTTCGTTACTAGGGTGAAGAGCGGGGAATGGTGAGAAAATCCAGAGTGGGTTCTTAAAATCCAGGGGTGGAAATTTTGTAATTTTTATCCAACTTTAAGAGGCCGCATGGTTTGGCTGCACAGTTTGACAAACCGTTCGAAAACCATGCGCATGATACTGTCTAGAGGAGGAGTGGATGCATGATTTACCTGGGCATGCCACATGGTTTGCCCTGGCCATGCGTAGGTCGTGCACCCAGGCTTGGCTATCCCTACTTTCCTTTCTTTCTTTCCATGAGACCTCGAAACACCCCCAAGACCTCTAATACATTCAGAAGACATCTCTTGAAGCCCGAAACAAGGGATTCAACCAAAACATAACAAAAACATACCCTTACAATAATCGGTATCTTACAACCTCCCCACCTTATTACAGCTCTTCCTCGAGCTACGTTCCCAAGCCTCACTAGTCCACTGAGTAGAAGAGTTCGGGCCACTGAGCCTGCATATCCGGTTCCTACTCCAAAGTTTCTTCCTAAAAATTTCCATGCTGTCGTAGTACTCGCACTAATGGAACAACCTTTCCTCACAAGACCTTTTCACTACGATCTACCACACGAACTGGATGCTCCTCAAAGGACACATCATCCTCAAGCTCCACATCCTCCACATCAACCATGTGAGATCCGTCAGGGTGATATCGTTGAATCTGTGACACATGGAACATATCATGCATCACACCATACCGCAGTGGGAGATCCAATCAGTAAGCCACTGGTAGGATCCTCTCCTCAATCTCAAAAGGTCCCAAATACCTAGGTGCCAACTTACCCTACTTTTGAATCTGATGGTGACCCAAACTTGGATACACCCGAAGGAAAACTTTATCACCCATCACAAACTCAGGAGGTATACACCTTTGATCTGTATACGACTTCTGCCTACTCTGGGTCGTAGCCATCCGCTTATTGATCAACTTAACTCTCTCTGAAGTCTCCTACACGAGGCTTGGCATATAAGGTTCCGACCTTAAACATTACTTAATATTGAATTAAATGAATAATTAACATTTAGGATCTTTTCAAGTTTAGAGTTTTAGAGAATTAGATCATAACTATTACATCTCAAACGATTACACAGTACACACTTCTACAAAGTTTCTTTTTTTTACAAAATACGAACTATTAAAAAAAGGATCTTGTCTAGTTCCATGTTTAAGACATCATGACTTTTCCATGATCCCATCCTTGACCCTATTCCACATTATGTCCTGTGAAAATCATTTTGAAAAAACATGGGATGAGCATAAAAAGCTTAGTAAGGGATACACAATAAAGGAAAACTGTAAGTTTTTCAAAACAATAAGTAAACCATTACTTTATCAAAGTAATACATTACACCTTTATGAAGTAGTAAAAACAGTTCACAGAATAAAAGATCATTACATACCTTTTTTAACCAAAAGATTGCAATAAAAACCATATAAATAACACATATCATATAAAGTTAACTTGGGACATAAACATACTTAAATGGAATAACCATACGGTCGACTTCCACACATACCACTTAATGGAATAGCCTTACGGCTGACTTCCATAACCAATGCATTGGAGGTTATAACTCAACCACCCATCCTTGTATTCACGACACCACCCGTCATATGGTTTATCACGTAACCACCCGTCAAATGTCCATGTACCATTATAAAATCATAATACATAAAACAAATATAAGAGAAGGAAAACATTTCCCCATTCCGATCAAAATATATCACTTAAATATATTTACATAACAAATCCATTATAAAAACCATTTTCAATAAGAAAATACATAAAAGAGTATATGTTATTTATTTTATTTTAAAAAAATTACGGCTTGTTGAGGAAGACAAAGACCAAATAATACCCGCGTCGGCGGAAAAGGTCGTTGACACAGCGTACGTTAAAAGAATAATTCATTTTTGTCGTTTAGGAAAATTATTCTTAGAAAAACATTCGTTTGAATAAAATTAAAAGTCAAAGGGTTTTATACAGCGTATAAAAGAATGTTGTGTATAAAACAAAAATGCCTCAATGAAAGGAGATTGAGACGAAGTCCCTTACCTCGTGTCCGACGTGACTCGATTGCTATTTAATATCCGAAATAATAAACTAAAGTTAATTTATACTTTCTTAAGATCCTTTTTCAAGCTTATTATTCCTTTTATATTGCTTATTTCCATGTTATAAACATTATGTAATCATTTAAGTTAATAATGTTCATTTTGTCGATATTTGGTTCTTAAGTCGAAAGTGGACTTCTTACAATTACATGTTGTTCATGTGGTCAAAGGTTCATTATATCCAATATTATATTCATGATTTGGATATCATATATATCATATATATCCACCATATACATGTATTTATAATAGTATATAACATTTATAGGTAAGAAATGAAATTCACCGTTCATGGAGACTGTAAGCCGTATGTACGCATGAACGCTACTTTCATTTCTATTTCATATTTAATGGAGTGAAATCATAATGATATAAAGGTATATTATAATTCCAGTATAATATCATATATAATATTATTAACTCCATCCTTTATACATCTCGAATATGGCATTAATGAATCAAATCACTTTGAGGGGGCGGTAGTCCGCACATCCTAAAATGAAATTATCGTGTTTACCCATAATGGAAACCATAAATGTATGACACAAATGAAAAATAATGAAGCATAAGGAAAACATAAAAATAATATATATCATATATAAATATAGTGACATCTTAATGGCCACCATGAAAGGTGTTAAAAGAAGATTGAACAATCATTGTTTCGTGAGGCAGAAATTTTCCAACCACAGAAACAGTATGTTCTTTAACCATTAAACAGAGGTGTGTGTAAGTGTAGCTAAAATAATTCTCATAACAACATCATAGTATATTGAAGATACTGGTTTTGATACGAAATAATGTAATAAAAAGAGTTTAGGGTGTTGGAGAAGCAAAATAAAACATAAGAACACAAGAGAAGACATTACCTTTAAATCGGGTAACTCCTTTTGGTTTGAACCAAAAAGGTTTCTTGAAGAGCTTCCTGCCTAGAGTAAGGCCTCTTGGATGAGTAGAGGGATGTGGAGAGATATAAGGATTATATTTTGGCCGATCCAATGGCTTTAGAGGTGTGGGTAAGGTGGAAGAGGTGGGGGACTTTTATAAGAGGAGAGGAGAGGCACTCCTGGATAGTTAAGAAAAGATACCTTATTATAAAATTATTTTCAGATATTAAAGGTCCCAAAATTATATATTTTGAGGATATGGTGATAAGGGTTCTAAATCCATCCACAAAATAGGTTTTTGACAAGTTTAGGTCTTATATTTTACATTATATTTTCATTTTATTTAAATTGCTAAATAAGGAGGTAATCGATGCATCATCATGGTGTCATAAATAATATAATTTATTTAATGTATAAAAATTATAAAAAAATATATTTATGTAGAAAATATTTTTATATTTATAATGAATATTTTTAGTCAAGAATATGACTTGTATAACCCCATGTAAAAATTGTTTTAGAAAAACAATACATGTTTGTGACATTTTTATTTTAACTTTAAATACAAATTTATTAATGTCATTTTCTTACCCAAGTGGCTCCATGGAGTCCCCAAGTTGACTCATGGATTGTCTTGGTTGTACATGAATCATAAAATAAGGGTAGGACTTGTGTCAGGGTCATTTAATATTATTATAACATTATCTTTACCTTAAATTACACTAATTGCCTTTAATCACGATTAACAAAACATAAAAGTTACTATTCACCAAAAAATTATTTTAATCCCATTGAAACACATTTTTCTTCGTATTGAAAACCATGTATGTCAGATTTTTGAAATTCAACTCACAAAAGTGGTAAAGATTCATTAAAATGAAAAATCAGTTTTTTAACTACCACTTAGTGGTTTCACTATTCATTAGAAATTGATTTTTTTCAGAAAAATACCAATAATTCATCATAAGCTATATTTGATATCCTGAATTCAAAAATGATATCTATTTTAAAAAATTCAAAACATTTAAGATGAATTAATTAATTTAATAATTAATTCCCGTTGTCAAAACAAATTGCATGTTTTAATGAAACAATGTATATCAAAATATTGACACTAGATTATGTCCATTTCCAAAGTGAAATTAATTCCAATGACCACCATTGGATTAAATGGTAAAAATATATTAAAATTTAAATTTTAAAACAATTCAAAATATAATCTAATCATATAAATAAATTATATTAAAAAGAGGTTTTAAATTAAAATTCATCATTTTTCAATATTCATTAAAAAATAAACTTTATTGGAAAAATACCAAAAATTTACACTGAGTAAATTTTGATGTCCCGATTATAAAGAAAAATTTTATTTGGTCCAATAGAATATATAAGAGTGACCAAAACAATTTTTAAATGGGTTTCACCATCAAAAGGCGATAAATCAACATTTTAGTGAATATTAGAGTATCTATGCCTAAAATTTATTTATTTTTCTTATTTTAAGACTTAATATTTTATTGGATAAAAGGAAAAACATTTAAAAAACATATATAATCATATTTTAGTTATTTCAATTCATTCTCTCTAATACAACTACTACGTGTTAACTACCGATTAAAATAATATTATTATATTACTAGTGTGCAACGTAATATTTCAAAGAAACTGGTTGTTGCGTATTAGGTATTTTATTGAACATAGTAACCCAATTAAAGTAAAATTAATATTTAATTTTCAAATATTAATAAATATGAAAATGTATACTTCTTTATTTACCTCGGATGTTACATCCTTCCCCCCTTTTGGGTATTGCGTCCTCACAATTTTATTCACTTATCAAAATAACTTGGGTTTTTTATCCTTCATAGAATTTTCATATTCTCATGTTGCCTCTTCAACAATATGGTTTTTTCACAAAACCTTTACTTGAAGAATCAACTTATTCCGCAATACATGCTCCCTATGGTCAAGAATCTGGATCGGTTGTTCCTCAAAAGATAGATTCTCTTCCATCTGAACTACCTCTAGACTGAAAACATGAGATAGATCTGGCATGTACTTCCTTAACATTGAAACATGAAAAACATTGTGTACCTGAGATAAAATCGGAGGTAAAGCCACTCAGTAAGCAACTAATCCAAATCTCTCTAGAATTTCATATGATCCAATGAACCTTGGACTCAACTTTCCTTTCTTTCCAATTCGTATCACACCTTTCCATTTTGAAACTTTGAGAAAAACATGATCACCTACCTCGAAAGATAGATCCTTCCTCTGGTTATCCGCATAACTTTTCTACCTGCTCTGAGCTGTTCTCATGTGTTTCTGAATCAACTAAACTTTTTCTACCATCTCTTCTTCCAATTCTGGTTCCTTTAACTTATTTTCTCCCACTTCATCCCAAAATTTTAGAGTTCGACATCGTTTACCATATAATGATTCAAATGGAGCTATCTGTATACTGGAATGAAAACTGTTATTATATGAAAATTTAACCAAAGAACGATGTTGGTCCCAACTTCCCTGATAATCCATCAAACAAGCACATAGTATATCCTCTAAAGTCTGAATTGTTCATTTTGACTTACCATCTGATTGAGGATGAAAAGCTGTACTAAAATTTAATTCAGTACCCAATGACTTCTGAAGGCCTTTCCAAAAGTTAGAAGTAATCCTGGGATCATGATCAGATACAATGGAGAGGGGAACTCTAGGAAACCAGACTATCTCTTTAAGATACAATCGAGAAAGTTTATCTAGAGAGAATGTATCTCGAATAGGAAGGAAATGAGCAGATTTAGTCAATCGATCAACAATAACCCATATTGCATTATTAACACGAGATGTCTTTGGTAATCCCACAACAAAGTCCATGGATATATTTTCCCATTTCCACTCTGGCACCGGTAAAGGCTGAAGCATCCCTTTCAGTAACTACCGCTCTGCTTTAACCTGTGGACAAGTCAAACACTTCATAGTAAAATCAGCAATATCTCTTTTCATTCCATCCCACCAGTAATACTCCAGCAGATCTTTGTACATCTTATTAATTCCAGGATGAACTGATAATGGTGAACTACGAGCCTCACATAACAACTCATTCTTCAACTGTGTATCACAAGGCACACATAATCTCCTCCCAAACCTCAAAACACAATCATTATCACTGTTAAATTCAGGCAACTTACCCTTCTAAACCAGCTCTAACTTTTTCTGTAACCCACCGTATTTCTTCTGCGCTTGCTTAATCCTGTCTGATAGAGATGATCTCACTGACACCTGAAAAAACAGATGAACATCCCGCACGAACAACTTTTATGAAAAAGTTCATCAAATCAAAAACCAAACGATCTCGTTCCAAACATAGCATGGTTAATGAGGCATTACTTTTTCGACTCAAAGCATCAGCCACTTTATTTGTTTTTCCCGGATGGTAATGAACTGTACAATCATAATCCTTGATTAATTCTAGCCATATCCTCTTTCTCATGTTTAATTCTTTCTGATTCAATATGTACTTTAGAAATTTTTTATCATTATATATTTTACACTTTACTCCATACAAATGATTACTCCAATTTTTTAGAGAAAAAACAACAGCAGCTAATTCCATATCATGTGTAGGGTAATTTATCCCATGAGTTTTCAACTGACAGGAAGCATATGGAAATAACTGATCATTATCCATAAGGACATAAAAAGTCCCTTAAACAAAGCATCACTTTAGATAACAAACTCACCATTCCTAGAAGGAAGTGCCAAAACTGGAGCATTCACCAATATTATTTTCAACTCTTGAAAATAATCATCACATTCTTTGGTCCAGATAAACTTAACACCATTCCGAGTTAGCTTAGTCATTAGACTAGACAATCATGAAAAATTTTAATCAAACCTTCAGTAGTAACCTTCCAAACCACGAAAACTACAGATCTCGGTTACACTTGTAGGTCTTGGACATTCTTCAACAACCTTTGTTTTAGCAGGATCAACATTTATGCCATTTTTGGAAATAATGTGACCAAGGAACTAAATTTTTTGTAACCAAAACTCACACTTGCTGAATTTTCCATATAGTTTCTTTTCTTTTAAGGTTTGAAAGATAACCCTTAAATTACATTCATGCTCCTCCTTACTTTTATAAAACACCAAAATATCATCAATGAAAACAACCACAAACTTACCCCATAACTCATGGAAAATTCTATTCATAAAGTCCATGAATACAACAGGTGCATTGGTTAACCCAAAAGGCATAACTACAAATTCATAATGGCCATATATAGTACAATGCGCAGTCTTCGGAATGTCTTATTCCTTTACTTTCAACTCATGGTACCCCGACCTCAAGTCAATCTTCGAAAAACACTAATCTCCTAGATCTGATCAAAACAATCATCAATATGAGGAAAACGATACTTGTTCACAAAAGAGATGTTATTCAAGGATCTATAATCAATTCAAAGTCTCATTGAACCATCTTTCTTTTTAACAAACAAGACAGGAGCACCCCACGGTGATGTGATAGGTCGAATGAAACCTTTATCTAATAACTCTTGCAATTGCTTCTTTAACTCTAAAAGTTCAACATGAGCCATTTGATAAGGTTGTTTTGAAATTGGCTTAGAATCAAGAACTAAGTCAATAGTAAATTCAACTTCACGAACATGAATAATACCAGGCAACTCATCGGGAAAAACATCAAGATACTCTTTTACGACTGACACATCATTAATCTGAACAGTTCCTTTAATTTCAACAATATGTGCAAAGTAACATTCATTTCCATATTTTACTAGTTTCTCACCTTCCTGATATGTTATCAAAAGAAAGGGTTAATTCTTTTACACAAAATGAAAATCATTCTGAAAAGAAACCATTTTAGCTCTACATGCAATCTTAGCAAGATAAATAGAAATACAATTCATGCCCAAAATAACATCAAACTCTACTAGAGGCAAAACAATAAGGTTTTCAGCTAGATTCTTTCCACACACAAGCATATGAAGGTTCTTATAATATCTTTTTGTCTCAACGTTTCCTCCGGGTGTTTTTACCATATGTTCAGGAATCATACCTTGAGTTGGAATTCCCAATTTACTAGAAAAAATCTCAGAAATGAAAGAATGTGTAGCCCCTAAATCAAACAATACTTTGGCATAATCTGAACAAACAAACACCTGATACTACTTCATTTGATGAACAACATCTGCTGAAGTAGTTTCAAAGGATTTCACCACCCCATTCTGCTTGTAGTCTGGCTGCTTTCCCTCAGTTTAGTTCTTCTTTAGACACTAATTTGCATAATGACCCATTTCATTAAACTTAAAACATCTTACCGTTGTCTTTTCATTGCCTTCTTGATCATCTTCTTTACAGTTACGATCAATATGATCAGACTTACCACACCGAAAGCACTTTCCAGACTTGGATAAACATTTTCCAGGATGCATTTTTGCACACTTATCACAGGATGGATATTTGGTTTTCTTACCTCCTTGCTTCTTTGATGAATTATTCCCTTTTTCTTGCCAACTGTACCTCTTATTATGTTGTTTGTCAAAGAACACCTGATCATCGGACAACTCCATTTCCACCTTCTCCGCACATCGAACAAGTTTTTCATAACTTTAGAACTCACGAGAAGATGAATCCCTTTGATACATTGGTTTTAACCCTGAGTAAAAATGGTTGATTTTACTATCAAGATCTCGTATAAAATTTGGATCATACCTTTCCAGTCGAGTGAACTTTGCTTCATAAGTTGCCACCGAGTCATCCTCCTATCTCAACTCTAGGAATTGTTTTTCCATCCTAAGATGAACAACCATAGGAAATTATTTCCCAAGAAAGATACCTTTGAATTCGTCCCATTGAAGATCATAAATCTCATCACTATCCCTGATATTTTCCACCATCAACCACCACTGATCAGCTTCACCTTAAAAACGGTAAACAACAATACTAACCTTTTGATGTTCTGGATAGCCCATGACATCAAAAATCTTCTCCAGTGCTTTAATCCAACCTTCAGCTAGCATAGGGTCAGATGATCCTTTGAATGATGGGGGATGATGCCTCATTAAATGTTCCACCACTATCATGTTCCTCTGCGGTTGATCTGGATGATCTCAGGCATGGATACCACCAACATTTATTGCCTTAGTCAACTGTTCCATCACTACAATGAACTATTCAATTCCGATTCCGACAAACAAAGGTTGCTTATTTGGAAGGTTGTCTTCCTCCTGATGTCATCCCACCATAGCTACCATGTTTCCCCTGCGGAAAACCATTCTGAAAACAGAACTATCGTAGGATAAGCAAAATGGTAATATTTAAATTCTATATCATTTCAATCATACCATAAATTAATTTATAATTTTACAATTTTCTAACTCCTAATGTTTCTAAACCAACCTCTGAAGCCAACTATAAGGCCACGACCTTAAACATTACTTAATATTCAATTAAATGAATAATTCACAATGAGGATCTTTTCAGGTTTAGAGTTTTAGAGAATTATATCATAACTATTACATCCCAATGATTACACAGTAGACACTTCTACAAAGTTTATTTTTTTTACAAAACATGAACTATTAAAAAAAGAGTAATGTCTAGTTCCATGTTTAAGACAACATGAATCTTCCTTGATCCCATCCTTGACCCTATTCCACATTATTTCCTGTGAAAATTATTTGAAAAAAACTTGGGATGGGCATAAAAAGCTCAGTAAGGGATATACAATGAAGGAAAATTGTTAGTTTTTCTAAACAACAAGTAAACCAAGAATACTTTATCACAGTAATTTTTTTCACCATTATGAAGTATTAAAAACTCTTCACTGAATAAAAGATCATTACTTAACCTTTTGTAACCAAAACATTACAATAAAACCCATATAAAGAATAGACATCATATAAAGGTAACTTAGGACATAAACATACTTAAATGGAATAACCATATGGTCAACTTCCACACATATCACTTAATGGAATAGCTATACAGCTAACTTCCATACCCAATGAATTAGAGGTTATAACGTAAGCACCCATCCTGGTATTCACGTGACCACCCGTCATATGGTTTATCACGTAACCACCAGTCAAATGTCCAAGTACCATTATAAAATCAGAAGACATAAAATAAATATAATGGAAGGAATAAATTTCCATATTTCGATCACAATATATCACTTAAATATATTGATATAAAAATTCCATTATAAAAACCATTTTCAATACCAAAATACATAAAAGAGTATATGGTATTTATTTCATTTTAAAAACATTGTGGCTTGTTGAGGAAGCCAAAGACCAAATAATACCCACGGCAGGGGAAAAGGTCGTTGAGACCGCATACGTTAAAAGAATCATTCCTTTTTTTCATTTAGTAAAATTCTTTGTAGAAAAAGATTCCTTTAAATAAAAGTAAAATTCAATGGGGTTTATACACTGTATAAAAGAAAGTTGTGTATAAAACAAAAAATACCTCAATGAAAGGAGATTGAGACAAAGTCCCTTACCTCGTGTCCGATGTGACTCAATTTCTCTATAATCTCCTGAATAATAAACTAAAGCTAATTTCTACTTGCTTAAAAACCTTTTAAAAGCTTATTATTCCTTTTATATCACTTATTTCCATGTTATAAACATTATGTAATCATTTAAGTTAATAATGTTTATTTTGTCGATATTTGGTTCTTAATTCGAAATTGGACTTCTTACAATTACATGTTGTTCATGTGGTCAAAGGTTCATTATATCCATAATGATATTCATTATTTGGATATCATATATATCATATATATCCAGCATATACATGTATTTATAATAGTATATAACATTTAGAGGTAATAAATGAAATGAACCGTTCAAGGAGATCGTAAGCCGTACGTACGCATGAATGCTACTTTCATTTCTATATCATATTTAATGGAGTGAAATCATAATGATATAAAGTTATATTATAATTCCAGTATAATATCATATATAATATCATTAACTATCTCCTTTATACGTCTCACATATGGAATTAACGAATCAAATCACTTTGAGGGGGTGGTAGTCCACACTTCCAAAAATAAATTATCGTGTTTTCCCATAATGGAAACGATAAAGGTATGCCACAAATGAAAAATACAGAAGCATAAGAAAAACATAAACATAATATATATCATATATAAATAGAGTGACATCTTAATGTCCCCCATGAAAGGTGTTAAAAGAATATTGAACAATCATCGTTTCATGAGGTAGAAATTCACCAACCACAGAAACAATATGTTCTTTAACCATTAGACAGAGGTGTGTGTAAGTGTAGCTAGAATAATTCTCATATAAACATCCTAGTATATTGAATATAATGTAATTGTTAGAAAATAAAGTAATAAAAAGAGTTTAGGGGGTTGGAGAAGCAAAATAATATATAAGAACACAAGAGAAGACATTACCTTTAAATCGGGTAACTACCTTTGGTTTTAACCAAAAAGGTTTCTTGAAGGTATTCCTGCCTAAGGTAAGGCTTCTAGGATGAGGAGATGGATTTTCAGAGATAAAAGGAGCAGATATTGGCCGATCCAATGGCTTGAGGGGTGTGGGTAAGGTGGTAGAGGTGGGGGACTTTTATAAGAACAGAGGAGGGGTACTCTTGGAAAGTTAAGAAAAGATACTTTATTATAAAATGATTTTCGGATAAGAAAGGTCCCAAAATTATATATTTCGAGGATAAGGTGATTAGGGTTCTAAATACACCCATCCAATAGGTTTTTGAAAAGTTTTGGTCTTAGATTTTACATTATCTTTTCATTTTAATTAAATCGTTAAATAATGAGGTAATCGATGCATCATCATGGTGTCATAAATAATTTAATTTATTCACTGTCTAAAAATTATAAAAAAATATTTCATGATGTAGCAAATCTTTTTAAATTTCTAATAAATATTTATAGTAAAAAATATGACTTGTATAACCCCATGTAAATATTATTTGAGAAAAATAATACATGTTTGTGATATTTTTATTTTAACTTTAAATAAAAAGTTATTAATGTCATTTTCTTACCCAAGTGACTCCATGGGATCCCCAAGTTGACCCATGGATTTTCTTGGTCGGCCATGACTCACCCAATAAGGGTAGTACATGTGTCAGGGTCATTTCATATTATTATAACATTATCTTTACCTTAAATTACACTAATTTCCTTTTATCGCGATTAACAAAACATAAATGTTACTATTACCCAAAAAATTATTTCAATCCCATTCAACCAAATTTTACTTTCTAATGAAAACCATGTATGTCATATTTTTGAAATTAAATTCAAAAAAGTGGTAAAGATTCATTAAAATGATAAATCATTTTTTTAACTACCACTTAGTGGTTTCACTATTCATCAAAAATTGATGTTTTTTAGAAAAATACCAAAAATTCACCCTAAGCTATATTTGATATCCCAAATTAAGAAATAATGTCTATTATACAAAATTCAAAACATTTAGGTTGCATTAATTAATTTAAAAATTAATTCTTGTTGTCAAAACAAGTAGCGTGTTTTAATGAAACAATATATATCAAAAGATTGACACTAGTTTAAGTCCATTTTCAAAGTGAAATTAATTCCAATTACAACCATTGGATTAAATGGTAAAAATATATTCTAATTGAACATTAAAAACAATTCAAAAGGTAATATAATCATATAAATAAATTATATTAAAAAGAGGTTTTGAATTAAAATACAACATTTTTCACTATTCATAAAAAATGAACTTTATCAGAAAAATACCAAAAATTTAAACAAAGTAAATCCTGATGACCCAATTCTAAAAAAGAATTTTATTTAGTCCAATAGAATGTATAAGAGGGACTGAAACTATTTATAATGGGGTTTTCCATCAAAATGTGATTAATCAACCTTTCAATGGATACTAGAGTATCTATGCCTAAAATTGAATTGTTATCTTATTTTAAGACTTAATATTTTATTGGATAAAAGTAAAAACATTTATAAAACATATATAATCATATTTTATTTATTTATATACATTTACACCAATACAACGACTACGTGTTAACTACCATTTAAAATAATATTGTTATATTACTAGTGTGCAATGTAAGATTTCAAAGAAACTCATTGTTGCGTATCAGGTACGCTATCGATCATAGAAACCCCTTTAAAGTAAAATTAATATTTAATTTTCAAATATTAATAAATATGAAAATGTATAATTCTTTATTTTAGTGGGATGTTAAATGTCCCCAATAACTTAGATTCACCGGCCTCTAGCCAACACAATGGAGATCTACATGGCCTCCTGTAGAGTGCCTCAAATGGTGCCATCTGAATCGTAGCCTAACAACTGCTGTTGTAGACAAACTCAACTAACGATGGGTGCCTCTCCCAAGAACCACCATAGTCCAAGACACAAGCTCTTAACATGTCTTCCAACAAGTGGATCGAACAATCTGACTTCCCATCAGTCTGCGTGTGGAAAGCCATACTCAAAAACACCTGCGTACCAAGCGCCTTCTACAACCCTTGCCAGAAACGCAATGTAAAACATAGATCTCAGTCTGAAACTATGGTTCGTGGAACACCATGCAACCACACTATTTAGCGAACATACAGCTCACCCAACTGGTCAACTGTAAAGGTCTCCTGAATCGGTAAGAAATGATCCACCTTCGTTAAATGATCCACAACCACCCAGATTGCATCATTCTTCCGCAGGGTCCCTGGAAGACCCATGGCAAAGTCCATTGTTACATCATCCCAAATCCATTCCAGAATGGCCAATGAATGCAAAAAACGACCCGGGCATTGATTCTAGGCCTTCACCTTCTGATAGTGAAAGCACTGTGCCATAAAGCCTGTAGCTTCCTTCTTCATTCTAGGCCACCAAAACTACCATCGAAGATCACGGTACATCTTGGTCAAACTAGGATACACTGCCCACTTTGTTTCATGGAACTCATGCATCAAATCTTCCCTCACAGACATTGACACAACCACATGATGAAGAACATTAACAACACCTTTCACACCGACGACCCAACCAGAAGGTAGGTCCCCACCATTAAGCTCTTCATTCATGATCCAACACGCAGGATCATCAAACTGACCTTCCTTAACTCGACTCAAAAGCACCCACTAAATCGATAAGGAAGCAAGAGTGACCAGACCACTCTCCTCCTTCACCTTCAGGTGCATCTCTGCAAACAAAGCCATCACCTTCCACTCGGTCCTGGACTCCTAAACCACCTGATTCTGAACCTTTCTACTCAAAGCATCAGCAACACTATTCCCCTTTCCTGGTGTGTACAACAACTCAATGTCTAAAGACTATAGATATTAAACCCATCTTCACTGTTGAAGGTTCAGATCCCATTATGAGAATATGCACTTTAAACTCTTATGGTCGAAATACATAGTAAAACATTCTCCCAACAGATAGTGCCTCAAAAACTTCATGGCGTACACCATGGTAGCCAACTGAAGATCATGAGTGGGATATTTCTGTTCATGGGGTCTCAATTTCATTTAACTATAATCCAAATCCCGCTCATTTTGCATCAACGCATCCCCAATTCCGACTCCATAAACATCACAAAACATGATGTACTTCTTACTCGACTCAAGTTAGATTAAGATAGGTGTGGTCATAAACTGCTTCTTCTACTCTTGGAAGGCGTTCTCACTTGCCTCAGACCACTCGAATATAATTATTTTCATGGTAAAGCCTGAGAGTGGCACTGCCAAGTGAGAGAAATCCCGAATGAACCTTTGGTAATACCCGACCAAACACAGAAAACTCCGAACTTCTGAAACACTCTTGGGTTGCTTCTAAGATACAACTGCCGACACTTTCTCTAGATCAACTAACACACCTGCCTCTGAGATGATGTGACCCAGAAAATGCACCTCACCTATTCAGAATTGAATCATTGATAGGTTGGTGTATATCTGATGCTCTCTTAGCGTACCCAAGATGATTCCATGATGTTGGGCTTGATCATCATGAGATTTCAAGAACAATAAGATACCATCAAGAATTAAAATCACAAAATTATCTAGATAGGGATGAAATATTCAGTTCATCAAAGCCATAAACACCTCTGGTGCATTGGTCAAGCCAAATGGCATTACCACAAACTCAAACAACCCATACCGACTACAAAAGGATTTCTGCGGTACGTCTGTAGACCTCACCCTGATCATGTGATAACCTGAACTTAGATCAATCCTAGAAAACACGGATGTACCCCTTAATGGATCAAACAAGTCATCAATTCTAGGAAGAGGGTGCCGATTTTTTACCAGCATATGATTCAGCTTTTGATAGTCAACACATAGCCTCAACAACCCATCGACCTTCTTTGCAAAAAGCATCGGGGATCCCCAAGGAGACGTACTAGGATGGATAAACCCCTAACACTCCAACTCCTCAAGCTGAAACTTATGTTCCTTGAGTTCTTATGGTTTCATTCGGTATGGCGGAATAGAAACTGGCTCTGATCCCGGCAACAACTCGATCATGTGCTCGACATCCCTCTCAGGTGGTAACCCTAATAAATCCTCAGGAAACACATCCTGTAACAGATCCACCACAAGAAGAAAAGTAGATGGTTCCCCTCCCTCATCATCATAAATCATTAGGAGTGACACTTGAGTCGTGATTCCACTCATCTGTTAAAAAAATGGACCTGCACGCCCAGATCAAACATCTCATTCACCAAGGTGGACATAAGCATCACCCTCAAGAAACCTGAACGATACTCTCTAATGATAATAGTCTATGTGCACCCGATACAACACCAACAAATATATTCCCAAGATTAGGTCAAACCCTAATATATCGAGAATGAGCAAGACCCACTGAAAATGATTCCCACCAACATCCAAGGCACATCCCTTACACTACATGATATCCTTACCCCGCACCCCCAACGAGGTGTCAATTGACATAACTCCACCCACCCCCTCCACAAGTAAACCCATCACTTCCACAAGTTGAGAGGAAGCAAAAGAGTGTGTCGGACCTCTGTCAAACAACACACTAGAAAATCTAGAAGATACAAGGATCGTACCTCAAACATTTTACGGTCTGACCTCTGTATCACCAGGTGCAAACTGAACTGCCTGAAGCTGACCTGCCCCTCTACCTAGGGCTCCAGCCTGAGAACCCTACACCGCACTGCCCTGCTGGTGTGAGCAATCTTGCCCGGGAGTTCCACGTCCACCACCCCTAATAGTATATCCTGTGGACCTCCGACTGCCTGCCTGATACGGGGCAACTGATCCCTTTCCCACACCTGATACCTTCTTTTCATCATCATGAACACATGTCTGCTGAGGGTTCCTGCAGAACCTCTGCACATTCCCCATCCTCCTGCACGAACAGAACTCAACTGGAAGTCAAGGACACTGACCTCACATTTTCCCCAGCCTACTGCACTGATAACAGAACACTTGGTTCCCACTCTGAGTGGTTGACCCTCTCTTCTAACAACCTTGCTAGAAACATTCCAAATGGTGGTTTTGACCTTCAAAAGATACAACACTTGTCCGGCTAGCTGGAACAAAAATCCCTCCACCCAAAGCTCCCTTCAGGTTCCCTTCTAAGATGAGTTCCTGATCTATCACCTCTGTAAACCTCTTCAAGCAGAAGATATTTACTTGAGACCTGATGTCATGTCTCAACCAATCCAGGAAACGCTTTGCTACCGCTACCTCATCCCCTTCTAACACTGGGGAAAGGTGTCACAAATCAGTGAAGCGAATAGCATAGTCCATCACCGATTGTGATCCCTGAGTGAGGATCATAAACTCTATGACCCGCTCCTGCCTCAAAGTATCAGGGTAGAAAATCTCTAGAAACTTCTACTGGAAAACCATCCACGACATCTCCTAAGCTTGGTCGGTCTGAGCCTGAATTTCCCACCAACGCCTTCCTGGCCCCGCAACATATAAACGAAAAGCCTTACACTCTATTCAATAGGGGTCTCCAGATGATCTAGTATCGTCTGGACAGACTCTATCTAGAACTGTGCAGCCTCTGGCCCACCCTCTTCGGTGAAGGTCGGAGGGTGTTGCAGCTGGAACTCCCTGGTCAGCTCAAACATACTTGGTGAAACCCGCCCTGGGTCCCGATCCATCATCTGCATAAAGAGAGACAAATTCTCTCAGAACTAGTCTTATATACCTTCATTGATCACCAAATTTGCATTCCTTTCTACCGGAGGAGTGTTCTCAATAACATCCTCCCATTTCCCAACTAGTAACCGATGTCATGGTGGCGTCTCTCTACATTTCCAAGCACGAGATTTAGCACGCATACCATAAAAGTTTCATGAATTCATCAAAATCTCTTTACTAGCTATAACAATCCATTTTCATATACTAATTCGACGACACTAACACCACAAATTCACCATCCCGACCATCCCTACCACGGGCCATGGTCTACATGGGGTAAACCACCATGCACTACCACCGAACTCAAACAACATTTTACAAAAACATTTTCCACATCATTTAAAATCATTATATTTAAATAAAAATCATTTAACAACTTGTTTTATTTCATTCTTCTCATTATTTCTTGGTTTCATGAAATGCAGGATGCACCCTACTTTCTTGCCACATACACCCACCCCGTGCATGTGCATAACACAATGCATGTCACATATCTCCCTAGGTGCCTACAATGATGAATGAATGCAAATCTTCATGTTGTTAAGGCCACAATCCAAATGTCATAAACAATCCCATCAAACCACATGTGCATCACCCAATGGTGAAATATCATCAACTGTAACAACACACAACCATGAACAATATTTCCCACCCAGGGTGACTAGGGTTTTCCCTTGTACATGGATTAGATAATCCCAAGAACGATCTCATTTACCAAGGCCCGACACATCCTAACCATTGGAAACCTATCCTAAATAACAAGACCTCAGAGATGGAGAAGAATGACCTCCTATGATACCACTTTATAATCTTCCCGAACCGGAAGCCACTAAATCAGTGCTCCGAGCCAGGTAGTTGCATAACCTTAAGCGTGCCTCCCCTTACACCAAAGGCTGTCGACTAGTAGTGTGGGTCATTTTGGTTATGGGGGGAGACTATACCCCCTTTCTATCAGAGTGAGCCACAAAAAAAACCAACAGCAGAAACAAGGATCAATAAAATAAGGAACATGTATAACAACCATTTCCAACAATAAATATGCCATCTCCTACTACAAGTGTAAAGGTGAACAAAATCCCAAAATAAAGATAATGGCCAAAATCCCCAAAATGGTCCGGAATCCAAGTCTGGATCCTCCACCAAGTGCTACCCATGTTTAATCAACTATCTACCAAGGACCCTTTACCATCTCCTGTCTTGCAAACATGAAGTCTGCTCAGGAACCCAATGGCGGCCCGAGAAGGGTGTGAGTACAACTTAGTAGGCCACCACCAACGTTGTCTACAAAATATCCAGTATGAACTGGTAGTTCATGCAAAAGGAATGTGAATGATAATTTCCAAGTAATTATTTAAGGTGCCATTAACCAGTTCAGAGCCAAATCCATTTCCACTTCCATTACCATTCATTTCACACCAATTATCATCACTTACGATTTCATCACATTTCCACGGGTTAATCACATACATTATGTTACATGGGTATAAGGCCAACAATCACATGCAATAGGGTAAACACATCGTTAAATTATCTCACTACGACTAACCCCCACATATAAACCATATCCTCACCTCAAAGACTTAGTCCGAGTGGATGCAACCATTAAGATAATAGATCCTCAGTCACCATTACTAACTCGTGCATTTATGGTGGAGTTCAGAGCATCAGTCTTCACTCAACCCATGGGCATAGATCCGCAAGTTATACCCCACTCTACCAAGCCATGTGCACATGCTTATATATATATAAGTAACCATAAACCCACCATACCATTTCCCTTTGACAAACACCATTCTCAAAAAACCACACGGGAATTCACATTATGCCTTAACCCATTAACACATTACCATTTCACATCATTTAACCATTCAACCAATTCCCATGTGTTATTCCTATATCACTAAGCATTCCACACTAAACTGATAACCTATTCCATTATGGTCTTTAATCAGTTTACACATTAACCCATTCAACAAGTTCATCACTTCCATGAATCAACCATTCAATCCATTCCAATTAACCTTAGGTTATTTCCATTTCTATGTGCATCACCTAACTACTATTCCATGTTCAACCAATCATTCCATCATATTTGTCCAGGGCACTACCATTTATTACAAAAACATCACATGTTTAATAACAATCACTATGACCGAGAGAAGCCGACACACCCCAGGGATGGCCCCAATTAGGTCAAGTCACTCTCAACACATCCCATGGGGATCGTGAGGGTTACCATTTACTGTTTTTAAGAATCCTTTATACCAACCGCATCCAGGTTGATCAAAGATCATCAAAAGGAAACCATGAGCAAAGCCACACATGCATAAATCCATCATAAAATATATGGAATAACATTTGTAGACCACCTACCTCGAAACCACAGTTGAACGCACACTCAATTGAGTCCTTGGACTTCAATCCAACCAACATTTGGATTTCAACCTAGAAATCACCCAAAAGATAGGGTTTTAGAGCTTTAGAACAAGAGGGGGAGAAGATACAACCCTTAACCAAAAAGAGAAGCAAGGATTTTAATATCCTTACCCGGAGCTTCGATCCACATCCAACGTCACAAAAATGCCTTAGAAACAAGGGAGATCGACCTCTTGGAGCTCTTGGGTGATTTGGTTTGTTCCTAGTGTGAAGAGGGAGGAATGGAGAGGAAATCCCAAGTGGGTTCTTAAAATCCAATGGTGGAATTTTTTTAATTTTTTGCCAACTTTATGAGGCCTCATGGTTTGGATGCACGATTTGACAAACCATGCACAAACCGTGCACATGCTACTGTCTGAATGGGGGGGGGGGGTGCACGGTTTGCCTAGGCATGTCACACGGTTTTCCCTGGCCGTGCGCTGGCTGTGCGCCCCAGCTTGTCTTTCCCAGCTTTCCTTTCTTTCATGCCCCGAGCCCCCATAACACCCCCAAGACCTCTCATAATTTTATAAGACAACCGTTGAAGCTAGAAAAAAAGGATTCAACCAAAACATAATAAAAACATTCCCTTCCAAAAACCAGTATCTTACATATATTAATGGAATTCGATGTTTGATGATTTATTTTGAATTAATAAATGTGATGATTTGTATATCATTAATCACTTCATAAATTCCTCAGTTGGTTTTATGTGTTATCATTATTTGTGTATTGATTTTTTATTATATTAAAATTCCATGTTTTTAATTCTATGTTTTATTACATTGGAGGTTCTTTTTTCATTGTTTTTTGGTTCTGTTTGTTTCATTACATGTTTTGTTTTTTATCATTAAATTTCCTATTGAATGGATGTTACTTTATCATGTTATGTTTCTTGTAGATTCTATTTATTGTGGGCATGATAGGGCTACTCATTGAGGGGGATTGGTGGGGGTGTTTATACCAACTGTTTTATAACCATTATAATATCCATAAAACTATGGTTTCGAACCATTCAAATTTCTATATATTAATGGAACATAGTGAATCATTGGTTAAAATTAATTTCAAATCACCTTAAACAAGTAGTTCAATACGAATCAGTGGTATAGGCCATTATAAATAGAACTATAGCCAATGGTTTAGAGATCCATTGTTATAGCCTATACCAATGGTTATGAAGGATATACTAGTGGTTTTGAACCATTTTTTAAGCCCTCAACTAAATTAGTGTTTCCACGTATGATAATCCCTTTAGTGTTGACACATCTATGACTACAAAAAAATGATCTATTATGGTGAGATTTTTTCCATCCGAGTTTGTTACCTTGTGGTGAACCAGTTTTTTAGGAAAAATGAATACATTAGTTTGGGTCTTTATATCAATTATCATCTATTTAATCATGTTACATTGAAGAACCTCCATAGTTTTCCATGAATTATGTTTTATTCAATCAAATATAAGGATCTCGTTGGTTCAATAAAAAATATCTATTTTTTCGATATCATCATATGTGAGTAAATGAAGAGTATATACTGAATACCACTTTTTGATTTCCTCATGGTCATTATATTTTTTTAATGTCATTCATTTCTACTAACCCTCATGTCATATTCATTGGTTTCATGGTCTATCTTTTCATAGAGCTCATAGATGTGTTCAGGCTTATTATCATTGAGGGTATCGTTATGTTCGCTATATCTGAGTAGGATTATACAATGCATTTTATAACTATTTAGGTTGTTCATTGTCATTATCTTCTATTTTAAATTGTTAGTTTATGTTTTATGGGGTCATGATGTTTATTTCATGGTGATTTTCATGTGACAACAAAGTCGAATTGTGAATAATTCAACAATATAGAGAGCCCTTTCTTATATACCTCCTAATATATTTTAGGATATGTGGTTTTTCCTTTCAATTTCATTCTATTATTGGTGGTTCATATCCAATATCCATTGGGTAGTGAAACCAATTATGTCATTGATCTATAATGATTATCAACTCTTTTTCAATGACTAGGGCCTGGTCTATTTTGAGTACCAAGTAGTGAATTTGGTCAGTTCACTATTCCATTGACATTAACTATAGGGAATCCAGTTTTATTTTTTAGTTGGTAAATTATATCATCAATTGTTCTCTGTTTTTTAAAATAGATTATTGTTTTTTGTGTGTGAATATTGTTATGTCCATATAATAATAAATATTCCTCTCATGATCATGATTTTACAACATTTCTATTTTCCATTAAGATATCAAGAAATTACATAATTGGTATAATTTTATTTGAATTTACTAATTTTTGGGATCTTGAGTTATGTCATCATCAAACATAAAATAATCTTGTATAATGATGGTGGATGGAATTCTTATAAATTAAATCATTTAATGTCTATATATTATAGTAAAGGGAAATTATGTATTGAATGCGAGGATAGATAAGTCATGTAGTGTTTAATTTCATGGACATTGAGATTTATGTTGTGTGATGGAGGAACTCTCAGTGATTCATATTGATAAGAGTGTGGTTCTAGGTATTTCTATTATTTTCTAGATGATAATGCCTTCATCTTTAGTGCACCGAGCTGATGAATCCTAGTTTAGGGGTTCCAAGATGGACATCTGTAATGAAATTTTTTTTCATTAGTGATGATTCAGATAACTGTTATGGGGATGATCTACCTGAGTTATTGTTCTATGGAAGAGCTTTCATCCCTTTGGTGAAATGTGATATGGTTCTCCAAGTGTTACAATGCACAACTATAATGTAAATTATTGTGTTTTGTGGATGTGTTGATAAGTTGGTGGAAATTTAGGGTGTCCTAGGATAATAAATCCCATTATAGAGTCTTTATCATGATTTTTGGTCTAACATATGTTGAAGGTAGAGCATTTTGTTCATATTAAATTTTTTATTCTACTAGTTGTTTATCGGTTTATGTGGGAGGTTTTTTTGACATAAATTTCAATAAGAATACCTTGAGGATAGGGTGTCTATGATTATATTTGGGTGATTGTGGAATTTTTTTCAATATCATCCCACATTATAATAAATAGAGTGAAAAAATATGTGTTTATTACTATTATTTTAACATGTGGTTGCTGTGAAAATCAACAGATTCCTAAGGATGTTCATCTTTGATTGAGATCCACATTTTACATATAGTGTATAGAGTGATCATCAATAAGATTTTGGATGTAATGTTTTTTCCATAACACTACTTTTCATCTTTAGATTTTCATTTTGTCCTAGAAGTCCATCTAAAATCACTATGAGATATTTCATTCATGTTTCTTATTTAATTAGGTTTTTGATGAGGAACATTCTATTGGTTGATTTTTTTACAGAAATATTTCTCCCTTAATAATTGGGTTTTTACCAAATAAATATTTATATGGATAACCTTACCTTGAACTATTCTAATTGAATTTGGAATGAGAGTTATCAATTCTCAAAACATTTCTAGTAAATTAATGTAATTAAATGGTTCTTGTTAATTTTTGAATCGATAAAGGATGTAATTTACCACTATCTGTCTTATTAAATCTTGGAAGGAGACATTTGATATTCAATGATAGAGAACATGGGTTCATAATAGATACTTCACATCATGGGGAGAGATGGTTTGGTCATCAGGGTAATCTTTATCTATAATTTTTTGGGCCCATAAAGGTGTTTCGTATTACTGGTTCCATTGTGTATCATATAACACTTCCCTCACAAATATGATGGTTAAAAAATGACATCCATGTGTCGTAGTTCTTCCATTAAATTGGTGACAATTTTCATATCATCTACTAGGGTGTGAAATTTTTTAAAAATTATGTAAACTTTTAGTATAGGTATATATAAATTCATGGCATCTCATAGAATATGTTGTGTGGGTATGATATCCAATTCATTGTGCCTTATTGTTACAAAATTGCATGTATAAGTGTAACTATGAATAAGAGTTGAAGATAAATGATTAGTATCATGATATTTAATTTTTTACCAATTTTATTATTTTAATGCCAATAATGAATGTTGAAAATTTTATGGATAATTATATAGTATTATCTTTTCTCCATGTTGTATCCTTAATCTCTTTTGAAATTTATCTCCCCCATGTAATTTTTAAAGCATAATTCTAGTCTTCTATGGGTTTTAACAATTTTAGGATAATTGTTATTATTATGATACTTTTTAGAGAGATCCTTTTGAGGGGGTATCAAATGGTTTTATCTAAAATAATATTTTCCTTCATATTTGAATGGTTTATTTAAATTATAGAAGATGATATTATTTTGAAAGGTATCTGATGTAAGGATCCAAAAAATAGATTCTTGAAAAATTCTATGTTTGGGTGTGATGGAAGAACATGGAGGATTCCATGGTCTTTAGTGGTTTAATTAGGTAAATAGTGGTGGAATTAATATTTGAAGTTGGGACATCACATTGATCTTTTTTTTCACCATTAGAGATGATTCGATGTCTTGGTATCCATGCTATGGGGCATAGGATCCCATGATGAGTTATTTAGTGCTACATATAAAATAGAAGTGGTTGTTCCAGGATGGATGGTTGTGGCATAGGCCCTCCCTATTTTTTTTATCCCCATGGTATGGGGATGATGGATATACCAAATCAATTTTGGGTGGTTAATCCAAATAACTGTGAATATAAGATGTGGTACTCTAAGATTATCCATATCCCCTTATCACATTGTATAGTATCATGGACATAGTGGACCTAATTGAACTCATATTCCATTTAACCTAATGGGGTTATGGATTTGTCGCATGGGATACTCTTTAGTATAACCTCTTTAATGTGGTTTTGTGGTATGGTCTAAGGGGTTATGTTGTATACAGGTAAAATATAGTCTTACTACAAATAACCTATGGACTATCTGAATATATTTTCCCTCTCTATATTCCTTCAAAATACAACCACCTTGGATTTATTTTTGAAGAGATTAATGACACCTTAGTTAGGAATCTATACCCATTATCCCATGTTCAATCCACTGTGATCAGATTTAGGTTCTTCCTAATTTTCTTTGGTTTCTCCACTATTGAACTCATTTAATCACATTCCATATTTAAATGATATAACATTTTACATTTATCATTTGACTAGTGATTTATTTTTGTCTCCCAAGGATTTTGTGAATTTAATTCCCTTAATGATCATTTTTTTATTATAGAGGTGATTACATATCCGCATTATCATTAAATTTATATTTCAATAACATATAATCATTATGTAATGGGGTTTGATTAATTTCCTTTTTATTTGTATGAAATCATAATTTGAAAATGGTTTACTCAATGGATAGAGTTTGAAATAACCTAATAAATATTTAACCAAATTAAATAATGTAATTAGTTTTGTTTTATCTATGTCGTGTTGTTTCTCCCCACCATGATAATGATTTGAATCATGATTTTATTGATACTGTGATATTAGTGAGTTGATTTTTTGTCTTATGTGTATATTCTGTTATTATCCTATAAAAATTGGGGAAATTAGATACATGATAGAATGGAATAATTAATTTAATTAAAATATTAAAAAATGAATAAGTATGATTAATAATTCCTATGGTTCATATATTTCAATGGTATTAACATTGATGCAAAAATATTGGTTAATTAAATGTGTAATTTCGTGTGTTAATGGAATTAGATAAAGCAAATGAAGTAGATATTCATGTCAATTATAATGATATTAAAAAAGGAATGCTAATGATTTTTTTACTCTGGACATTTTTTAAAGATAGAAAATTGAAGATACAATGTTTAATTAGTTTCAATGGATTTTTATAGCTTAAACTTTAGGTTTCATTGGATGAAACTTTTGTTAATAAATAGTTTAATTCAATATGGACTGAAATATAGTTTGTTGTTCAATAAAAACTTATGCAGCAGAGTGTTTCACTTATTAATATTGCTTTAACTTTTGATGATGGGGGTAGTGAGAGATCACTTTCATATAAAGTTAAATGTATTGTTTTTAGGGATAATTTCTCCATTTTGTAATTTTTCTATTTTATATTTTCTAGTTTCTCTTGATATTATAATTTCAATGCGATATAACATGATCTTAGGATTTATGAAGACATATGTGTGGGTTTCCTAGAGTTTTTGGAAGTAGTTGATACTTGTGATACTATGATACATAGTGACATGCATGATAATTTCATTTATGGAATTGGGATGATGGAATGTGTTGAAGTTGGGGCTACTCATTGTGACACTAAAACTGAGATTCTATATTTTTGAATCAATTAAAATTGATGGAAGATCAGGTTTGTTGTTTATCTTTATTCCATTTCACACTAAATGTGGCAGTTGGATATGTTTATTTATTCATCACTTTTTGTATCTTTCAATGATTCTTAATGTACTAGTATATATTTGATAGTAATATTTTTTATTAAATTATCTCTATGATGTGGTTGGTTCATAATGTAATTGAAATTATAATGTTAATAATGAAAAAACAATTACTTAGTAAGATTATTCAAAGTGTACATGGACTTCAATTTTATAGATATTGAAATGTAAAGTAATAATTTTGATTAATGGTTAATAGATTAACTAATGTGAAGTGAAATGTTAAAAGAACCTAATGAAACTAATATATTTCCTCTTTAATTCATTTGATTTTATTGGATATCAATTCTAATATAATGGGTGTTGGGGTTCACTATGGTGATAGATGACATTCATCAATGGAATAGAATATTTGAATGTATAGTTGTTTTATTTATTATATCATGTTTTTTTGGGATGTCAAAAGCTACCCCCCCTATTTCGTTTGTGTGACTGAAACCTAGTATCCATTAGGATGGTGATTTCTATAATATTCTAGTGGTGATGATTTATGGTTTACTACCTCCTCTATCCCAGATCACTTTTCATATTTTAATAATGTATTTGAATTAATATTTGTTAGTTTCTAAAATACACGTGAGGAGGGATGTAATATATTGTTTTTATTTCAAACGCAAGTATATCCAAATAACAAATCCAAAGGATTATTATAGTTATGTCTTGTATAGGTCGTATTGGATAAATATACCTTATTTGGTTTATGGACTATGTTGTATTGTGGTATAATTCCTAATGTAGGACACACATCATATGGGATTTGGTGGCTCTTGGAATCTAAATGGTTGATATATACAAATGTGATACATGATGACGAGATAATTTTGTTATTGAGATTCATAATGCAAATATTATACAGGGTGTCATCATGATGGATTATATATATAGATATATGTTGTAGGATGTATGATGTTGGGTAGAGTAGTAAGCCTATGGGGAATCAACAGTTGGATAACCTTCATGGTTTATTATTATAATATGTGATATATAAATTTTAATTAACATGGTGAGAGATACCAATGGTGATGCTAGGAACATAGTATACCTTTTTGGTTGAGAAATGGTTTAACATGTCATTCATTGGGCTACTATGTCCTTTATATATATTATAAATTAATAGATCTTGGCAGTATCTTTATAACTATATTCTAATTATCAACACATGAATATATATACTTTTAGTTGGTTATCAAGGTAAGCTCATATATCTGGTCAGATATAATTATCATGTAGTTTTTCAGGATAAGATTGGTATTTATGGTCACTTATATGTTTACCTATTTTATAATAGAATTTTTATTTTTTATTTTTCATACATGAATTAAATTATTGGTATTACAATGAGATTCATTTATCTATATGAAAAAGTTTTTATTTTTATTAGTTATATATCTCATGTATTTTTGTTTCTCTTGTTGTGTAATTCCTTTCATTATTATGCATGGTATACCCATAGTGATAGATTATCCACTATTGACTACATGATGGAATACATGGGTGGTCACTATCCTCCGTCTCTCATTATCCTTCCATGATGGGTACTTATGTGTGACAATGTCCATGAAATCCCCTTGCTAATCAATCCTCTTTGGTAAAAATCACATAACAAATGTCACAGTTCTTCAAATCGAATCATTTAAATTCATAAATAATTTCCTATTTTAAGAAATATTTCTGATTTGAATTTCATTATTTTATAAACAATAAAAAAATATTTTGTATAACAAAAAAATTATCTTTATTATAAAAAATTAGACAACACACAGACAATTAAATCATTTTATAAAATGATTTGATGAATAATATGTAATTATATATTATTACTGATACACAACACCATTCCACATTGGAATGTAGTGATTCATGAATAAATATTCATATAAATAATGAGATTTAATATAATAATTATTTAAAATCACACAGATATATATGTGTGATGAATTGATGGTAAACATGATATTTAACAACATTACTACAAGTTTATTATAGTGGAGATGAATTCATCACTCCATGGGACACATTTAGAGATTTATATTTGGAATAATGTCTTGTTAATTAATAAATGGTAGATTATGACTCATATAAAACATCATATCTATACAAAACCCATTTACTGAAAAATAATTATTTGATATTTTATTGTTTATTTGTGCTCCCTCAAATGTAAATCCATTATTTATTTGGAATATAGAATATTATACTCTATAATATTAAGTGATTTAATATTTGTGAGAGGATAAAGATAACATTTCATCTACTACGATGAAAAAATTGGTAGATTTTGTTGATTCAAATTTTTACACATGTAACATGGTTAGACACTTCAATAACTCTTCACATGGGATAACGTATTAGGATATCGATCAAGAGGTGGATTCTATATATTGGAATGAACATGGATTATTATTGGTTCAGTTGAAAATAATAATAAAGGTGTTGAATATTCATTGGGTTTGAGAATTTATCTATAATGAAACAATCTAGTTGTGGTTTGAGTGGTGAAAATTGATTTTAATATTATGTGGTTTTTTTTCAAATAATATTCATTATATAGATTATATATTATGAGGAACAATGTGGTTATGAATTTTGAATTGATCAAGTATTTTGAGTTATTATTTTTAGTTTATGTTAATTGTACATAGATTAATTATGATTATTCATTAGTAAATATAATGTTTTCAGAGGATGGTCAGAAGAAAAATTAAAAATTGATTATTTTTATAATATGTGATGAGTGAATATATTGATACATGGTGTAATGCACACTAGTTATTTTGTTATATGATTATAATCACTCCTCTAATAATTCATGGGGGTTCACAATGATAAAAATTCTATATATAATGAAAATTTACAAGGAAGACCATTTTATTAGTGGTGAGATTTAATTTATATTTTATATATAAGTTAGAAATCCACCCATTACAATAGTTTTTTTGAGAGGTATGTAGTCAGTTACAAAAGAAACAAAACCGTTGGGTAGTGAGAATGAGTGGAAAATAAAATACATATTATTATGGTACATCATTTATCTAGAATCATTATATAGGGAACTTGTTAAAATCGTTAATTTTATGGTTAATGATATATTATTGGAACTAATATACAATAATCACTAAAATTGTTAACTATAGAATAGTTGTCCTACTATAATAATTTTTAGGTTTATGGTTATACCATAATATATATAATTATAGACCAGTGTTAAAAATATCACAAAGTGTATGAATGTTATTCAAATAATAAGTCACAATAGAATATTAGAAGAATAAACTAGATTTATACTACAGAGGAAAAATATTTATTATTGATTTTTCATTCCACAAGAATCTATTAATTTTAAATTAAATTAAGACAGATCTCTAAATCTCTACCAAGATATTTTTTAGATATAATTATTCCTTCACTACCTAATTTCAAATAATGATATCTTTTAGAAATATTAGAGCATATTTTATAATTAAATTATCATATTTATGTCATCGTATAGTTGAATGAATAAGTCTATTAATTATTTTAATAAATAATATGTTCGCTATTATTCAACGTTATAAATTTTTACAATAATTAGATGATGGGTTGTAATTGTTTATAGTCTCTTAACTATGATGAAATATTATAGAAATATTTATGTATTTATTTTCACAACCATTCAATGAATATTACAAAAAAATAACATTTTATCAAAAAATCCCCATTGAGAAATACACATATGAGATACAAATTAGAATAAAATTATTCACATAGATCATTATGATTGTAAAATATATGAACTAAATTATATATAACATGATCATAATTTTTTCTAAGTGTATCTATTCATATTATGGTCGGTATGATGATACATGACACCTTAGAATAGAACATAAGCATTCAAAATTTTAAGGATAAAATCAGTGAACTAGATGAGGAATTGGTTAATGATATTTCCTTACTAGTATTACATTTATATCACTTCATGTCCACATATAAAACATGGTCAATGGGAATAATATTATATATAGTAAAAATATTGGGTAATAGGATTTAAAAATTAATTATATAGAATATTAATTTCCTTTTCCAATTAATAGTTCACATAGAGTGGTATTGAATTATATAACTGGTAATATTTTCATTGCATAATGAGATGGGGGTAATTTTTTTATAATTTCTAATTTTTATTTGGAGTAATTAACTTTTTTTATAGATATATAAATCTATAGGTATGATGGTTATGCTACTATTTTATAATATTTTATTTGGTCGGGATATTGGATGGGTTTTGAGTGCTAATTAGTATTTAAGGATTATGTTTTGAACTATGAAATATCTTATTATTATTTATTTAATTCGATATATAAAAATTACATATATTTATTTGATGGGTAATATAAATTTTTTGTTATGATATAGAAATTTACATTATTTATCTAGTCATAGTTGGGAAATTATTTTAATACAATGTTGAGGAATATATAGAGTTCATATAATAATATAATGTTAAGAAATTTTATGGCCCAATATTTAGTCATTTTTATATGATCCTATAGGATAAAAATTTTATTTAATTTTAATAACATGTTAATATTATATAGATTTATGATTATATAACTGACACATCTATCCCATGGTAAAAGAAACACCTGATAATAAGATTCCATGAATCTATGTGTGTATGAGATAAATAATCTTATTATATTTTTTACAATATATATTATTGTTATATAATTTATCATATAAAAACTCCTAAATTCAATATTTATTATAGATAATTAATTATGAAATATATTTATGAAGATAAATATAAAAATCTAAGAAACATTTACTAGATTTAAAAAATTAAAATTAAAATTTACATTTATTATCTGTTTGTAATAAATATAAAAAATATATACTATTTAGATAATAAAATAAATCCTTGTAAAAAAACATGTAATATATTTTTCGTTAATATAAAAACAAATAAAACCCCATTTTTAACTATGTAATAATATTTCAAAAATTGTAAATAAATTTAAAAAGTATTATTCTTCACGATTTTGAGATGTTGTCTCACCAAAACTAAATATGTCTATATATTATGCCTACATATTAATGAATATCATTGATTAATCATATAGTAATTTTCATGACTTCTATAATGATGTAAATTTTCTACATGAATACATGATATTAATTGTGTTATTAATATACATTATTGTGGGAACTAGAAGACATAAAATACATAATAATGCACAATAATAGATTCAGGCATTTGTTATATGTATATTTCGATTATACATAAAAATCATCACTAAATTATACATAATGTTTTTATTGAACAGATGGAATCATTCTTATCTATTAGTTTTGGATGACATATTTTGTACTCTCTATTATCTGAATTTAATATCCTGATATTTCATAAAAAAAACTTCACAAAATGGTCATATTATATAAATAAATATTGAAAACCACATTCCATGAATAATAATGTGTTTCAACCCAATTATATAATTACTAAGTCACTAATTTCATTAAACAAAAATAAACAAATCTTCATATTAAAATAAATTAAACAAATAGACCATAACTCCTATTGTAAAATTTATTAAGTAGATATAAATTTATTAGTAAAAATCTTTTTTATATCCCTTATATGATAATATTTATTTTCTATTTCAATTAAAAATCATATATAATCAAATCTATAATAGTATATTATTTTATATAATTTGATATCCATAATTCAATCAAATTAGTAGTTAAATTTTAACTCATTGTCTTACTATCACATTGTACCCATTTCTAGTCACATAGCTCATCAAAAAACATTTTAAAAAATAAATTTTTTTCCTAATAGTAAAATAAAAAAATATTATGATATATCATTATAATGGTATCATGTTATAGAAATTTATATGGATGTATTTCAATAGAATATAATTCAACTGAAAGGTGGTAATTTACTATTATACTATTGAAAATCATTTATTTTCAAAAAAAATATTCAAGTATTACCCTCTCTTGAACTCCCTAGAGTAATTTAAAATTATAGACATTAAATTATAAATATTATAAAGGCATATAATATTGTGATTATTTATTTAAATGGTAATATTTCAAGATGATATAAAAATGGTTAAGGAGTGATTGATGGGAAATAAAGAAGTTGATTTTTTATTCATAATTGGAATGTGATAGTAGAGATTACATGATCAAATTTATTTCATTAGGAACTCAACAAAATACATTTTCATTTGACACTAGATTCATGATCATACCCTGGATTCTTGATGGATTTAATATATAATATTAGTTGATGAGGGGTAGAGGATCCAGTTTTTGGACTCCATCATAGTATTCTTTCCATGAATTAGTGGTGTTGAAAGCATGTTAAGTGAACGTTTGAAGGCTAGATGTGTGTTTGGGACACAGAAAGTGTCACCACTCCATGGTAGAGTGGATACTTATTTCAACTTCGAGGATCTCATGGAATTATTAGGGTTGGGAATATAGTGTCTACTAATCATCATGGAAGTGTGAGTTTTTTATAGTTGGTCATGCGGAACATGGCACACCATGAGTATTTAACAGCTAGTGGTGGAAATATTCATGGAAAGATTAATATTAGTGTATAGGTAAACATAATTGTTATTATGCCACATAATAGTATAATTAAAAAAATTTGATGATTTTATCATGTAATATATTTGGTTGGCCTCTATTTTCTAAACTACACCACTAGTTGGTTGTTTAGGATTTCCTTTATCATGGGGTGATAATCTATGTGAAATGGTCAACATAAAATGAACTATGTGGCACATTATATTGATGTTGGTTGTGTGTTGGTCTTAGTGGATAACAATATTAACAATGGGATGTGTGTAAAATTTCTTGATTTTTTAGAGGAAACATGGTAGAAAACTATAAGTGATTCTTCCCAACAATGTGGTACACTCTACTATAGAAGAAAAAAATTCTTTGGCAAGAATTTTAAAATTCGTAATAATTTTTTGATCAAATAATCAATGAAATAAATAAATTCAACTAAAGTGTATCACATGATTAGTATACTTTAATACTCTATGTTTAGGTGAATTCATCCCCCTCTATAAATAAGATTTACCATCTTCATTTTTTAGTATTTTAAATTATTCCTTAAAAATATATACATCACCTATGCCTGTCAGCATTCCCAATTACCTATTATGAGATTCCATGACTTTCATTAATCAATATTAATTTATTATCCCAATTTTGTTCTTCTATTCATTTTACTATTTATACTTCTTCTATAAGATTACCCTTCTAGAGATCTCTTATTTTTAGACAATTGTAATGAAAATCTAAATAGTGGATATTATAAATTAGTTCTATTGAGAATTTATTTTGGTTTTGATAATACTTCAATTGGTGGTGGTCATAAATTGACCGTCTATTCATTATAATAGAATGTTGAACATCTAATCTAGGTAGCATATCTATGTTCTTCCCTTACATGGGAGTCTACGTTAATATGTCTCTGTACTATTATTCACAGATAATATGAATTAACAAAATATGATTATATAATGTGTTAATTTAAATTGAATGGGGTATGTATTTATCTCTTGTTTTTAAAAAGTCATATATAATTTCTTTTCAAACATATGTCTATTTTTTTTAATTTTTTCAGTTATAGTATTAGGTATGATGGACGGTGTATTGGATTACTCTGATGATTTGGTAATGATAATTGTACATGAAAATATATCAATAGGCTGGATAGACTTTCAAATTCACTAAAATAATGAATATTCCATCATGAGGATGATAAGATCAATAATTGGTATTCATATAATTTTTTTATAATATGGGGATTAGATAATGTGGGAATGTATACAAATTCTAATAATATATCTAGATTTTAAATATGAATATATTATTAAGATTGTATTTTGGATATGCCAACTTCATCTTGAACTAATAACACTAGATAATTTGTATTATGTTTGATATCCTATAAAAAGTATTTGTAATTTATAAGATCTGAAACTATACAATTTTTTCCAAAGGATTCAACATTAATAGTGGAAAAATCTATATTGTTTTATAATTGTTTCCCAACAAGTCAAGGAAGAAACATGTTTACTATTATCATAAATCATTAAAATAATTTCTACATAAAATGTAGAGCCTCATGAAATAAATGTTCTTGATTATGGTGAAATGGTTTTCCCAATTTAAAATATTCATTATAGAATGGTTGAGTGGGTTTTGGAGTTAATGATTTCGAGAATGATATGTTTTCTTAATGTAAGGATAATTAATTAAAAGTGGTATCATTGAGAAGGATGATGAAATATTTTTAAATTATAATGTATCAGGAATGATTGATTTACATAAAATCATACTCATTATATAATAGAAGGAACTATTAAAATGGGGTTTTAGAGGGGAAACATTTTCTAAATGTTTAATGATGATGGATGTTTCCTCTTTCATGTTTGAAGAAAGAAAAATATGCAATGTTGCATTGTGAGTCAGGATTTTCTTATAAATATTATATTAGAGCGGAATAAAATATGCAATAATATAGTGGATTTTATTAAGATAATTATTGGGATATGACACTCTTTATTTTATATTCATTAAGATATACAATAAATACCAATGTGGAAATGTGTTTCATGAGATAATATCAATGAAAGACCATGTACATTGAATATACTATTTGTGAAAACCTTTATTTGGTATGATGGATTATCTTTTATAAAAAAATGATTATAAAAATTAATGAGAAATAATTTTTTAGATAATTGTTCCACTAATTCAAGGCCTTTAAAATATTAATAGATCCATGAATGTTACGGTTTTTTGAATGAAGTATTTATTCAAAATGATCATATTTTTCATCGGTTTTAAACAATTACTGAATTCGATGATCCTAAAATATGGTTTATGATTCATAAATAGGATCATTTAATTTGAGACACATAATTATTTTATTAATAAATTAAAGTGACCTAAGATATATAAAATATATAAGATGTATCTAGGAAAAGTTGTGTAAATATAAAGAAGAGGCCATGTGTGTTGGGTGAGGAGTGAACAAACATGAAACTATTAAAAATGAATAGTCTTTATAATATATCCCAAACATTATGTCTATTTAAATAGTAATTATATTTGTATTGTGTCAAATTAGAAAATTTTCTAATTTTATCCATTGATGTAAACCATTATGGTTAACTTTGAAGATAAATTGTGTTCCATGGGTTCATTACATTACTACATATATGTGATTTTTTAGATAATTGTGGTAAAAAGTTACATATTTCATACACATTTACATTCATCATGGGAGAATGTTACAAAATTAATGATAAATGGATTAATGAGAATGGAATATTATTTTATATTTTTAATTAATAAGAATTCATAGAAAAAATACTCCGAAAAAATTAAATTATTATTTAATATGTTTTCTTGGTATAATGATTGAGAATAATTTCAAAGTGGATTCACAATGTTTTACAATAAGGATTGAGGTGACTACATGATTTATCTCCTAACAATGGAGTAATAATATATAAAATATGTTTAATTATGTTATTCATATATAGAAAAATTATTTTTGACAATGGAATACTAGAGTTGATTCGAATAAAAAAACATGCCATAGTGGGTTTACCACCATAACTATAATGAAGAAAAACCTTATTGTATAGACCTATTAAAATGTGCATAGGTATAGTCTTACTATATGCATGTTCAATTCGAACTGGCTAGGAAAATGTATGAATCATTTAAATATTATAATTATTTATATATAATGATCAAAGTGTTAATATTTCAAGATCAACCACAATCCCATTCTAGTAGATGTGGGAGGTACCAAAATCCCAATGAATATAGTTATTTCTAATATCTATTGGTATTGGTAGAGACTAAGGTGGGGATATAATCCATGGTGTTTGTATGATTTTAATGGGGATATGGGCATCTGCTAAATGGTGATACATGAAAAATGAAGAACTATAACAGTATTAATCCACATATGGTCTCATTTATAAAATTAATATTAACACATCATATTTTTCTCAAAAACTATATATAAGGTACAAGTTTTTTATAATGATGGCCATATGTTGAGGATCCTTATATGAAACAGAATATATTTAAATTTAATATTTTAATTATTTTGTGTTTCAGTGTCATAATAAATTTTCAACCATTGGTATCAAGCTTGCATTTGAGTTATATTGGACCTTCATGAAAATAAAAAAAATCAAGGATTAAAAATTAATAATGTATTTAATATATATTTTTAAATTATATATCAATAGATGAATTTCAACATATCAACATGATGATTGAAAATCAATAGCATTCCAATCAATTTGTCTCCCAATTCTGAATGGAAATTCTAATTATTCTCACAAGATCAACAATCATTTTCAAGAAGTATTATCATTAAAAATTTGTATATATTCATAGAGAGTTGGGGAATACAAATATAGTCTTTAATCCTTATCCTTCAAGGTATTAATATAAAAAATTAACGACTAAACATATCTTGTATTAACTGAAGGTTATCTTTATCAGTTGTTTATAGTGGACTTGTCATGTTTTATGTGTCAAATATTTATAATTAAGTTCCTATCCACTGAGTCATTCATGTTAGTGTTATTGTGATTATAGATTGATTTTAAAAATAAATATTATTACATTACAAGAATAAATTTTTCTATGTGATTGAAAAGGATCACATTGATGTTTTTTTTTCAGAATCACTTATTTCTTCTAAAAGGTTGTCACTCTATATGCTTAGGAAATTTTTTTGACTAAATTTAATTTAGCAATTTGAATAATTAAATATCTATCAATATTTTGGAAATAAAAATAAATTAATTTCTATATGGACAATAGTTAGTAAGAATTTAAACGACTGAAATATAATATGAATAATAGAGATAAATCTGGAAGGTAGATGCGAATGGTTTATGATATTGGTTTATAAATTGTTGACATAACATTGATGGGAATAGATAATAACATATTCTAACACATGGGAAGAAATATTTTCATCCAAAAATGGGTAATTGGATTATCCATACATATTTCTCATATGTTGGTGGGGATCTATGTGATTCTTCTTTTTTTTGAGGACAATTACGAATATGACACATGTTTATTTTTGATTGATAGGGAGTTGAAATAAATAATAGATCTAAGGAGACCTTTATGGTAGAGAGTCTGAATGTGTAATATATATCTTCATGGACCTTTTCATTTTTATTTCATTAGTGGAGGAAAATTATGAATAACAAATCTATATACATGAAATGATTGGGTTATTAGAAAAAGGAAGTATTAATGATGTTATGGACCAAAATATAAAAAAGTGGATAATTTTATAAAAAACCCTATGTTTTTTGTTTCATTTTAAATAAATCATAGTATCAACATGTGCTTATAGATTTATTGAATACATTGATGAAATCATAATGAAAACTAAACATCACTGAAAAGAGTTGGTTACATAAGGTCATGGAATTAACTTTAAGATATAAAAGTCATTCATGAATAGGATAGTTTTAGTAACATATTGGTATATAGATTTTGTATATTTTGGTTATAAGAGAATCTTAGATTTTAGATAATGTTCTATTATTTTATCTAATATTTTAAAATGAATTCTACAAGAATAATATAATGTTGATCTATCCTTTTTAGTAATCATTATAGATTAAATATATTTTGTATTCCGTGTGATTTTCTATGATTTTTGTTGAAAATAAAAGAGATGAAAATCTAATACAATTCATGGGGAAGGATTCTATGCCGACGGTAGCACAATGATTCTATTGTTTTCCATTTTTTGATGAAATTAATGTTATAAAATAGTTGAAGCTAATCATAATTATCTCATAAGGATTTATTAAAAAATACCATTCATCATGAATGAAATGTCCATGAATGTGATGAAATAGTTTAATCAACGGTATAGTTTCAAAATATTAGGATTTAATGGGTTCCTCCATTGATTATTTCACAAAGGATATGTTTTTCAATACTCTAAGCGATTTTTATGAGATGGTTTCATGATGATGGTGGATAAAATATTCGATAATTAAAAATTATTAGGAATGATCAAGTTAAATGAACTGACATAAATTAGTAATTTGATGGCTATAGAAAAAAATGATTCTTAACAATGAGTTTTTTTTAAAATATATGAATAATATAGATTGTTTTTATAATTTAAGGTACATATATGATAAGGTTACATGTATTACAAATGGTTTCCATTTTCTATACAAATACCTAATCCTTTAAGGATAAAAATATTGGAATGTTTATTCTTATCAAAGGATGTGCCCAGATATAAACTATCTCTAAATTAATAAATGATCATGAATCATGAAGAAGAAACATGAAACACAGTTTTACTTAATTAAAATTACATGAATCTCTTTGGTCATTGAAAAAAACATTTCTATGAGCCATTAATTGTGAATTTATCTCATTCCTATAAGATAAATTTGGAAACATATTAAGGGTTTATAAAATATAAGAGAATATGTTTGTGGAATAATTTTTTTAAAAGTTTTATAATTTCAGGAATGTAGAGATTTATAAATGTAAAATTACATCCTAGAGAGCATATTGATTGAATATTTTAATTTAATAATATATCTAAATAACATCAAATATAAATTTTTAATAATTTAGTATATCTATGTAATTATGTAAGTATCTATATGTTTTCAATCTATTTAAGAGACATTTAATTCTATAAACTGTGAATGGATTTTCATATAATAGTGTATATAGTTGAAGAAGAGGGAATTTTTCATAGTTTCATATGGATCAATCAAGTAATTATTAAAATTATAGTGAAATTTTGAATCATTTGACCATGGAGAAATATTTATACCCATAGAAATAATATGTATTATTTTATTGTGTCACATAAACACATACCATCAATATTTTCACCATGGATGTTTAACTTCTTGGTGAATGAAGTAATATGTATGGATTTTGTGTATAAATTACTTTACATCATATATATTATAATTTCATAGGTTATTTTATAATGTGAAATGATTTGAACATAATTATTATCAATGTTGGGACAATGATCCTAAAACATAGTAACATGGATTAATGAAACTTTTTAATTTGAACATAACTCAGATTTACCCCTCCTTCTTCTCAAGGTGTCACTGGTCTCAAAATATCCATTTTCTTATCAAATGTTTGTTATTATTTTTATAATGATAAATATTCAATATTGAGAAAATTGTTTTCTTATTGAAATTTATTTTTATGATTTTATCTATCATTAATATTTGATAATATACATTTATATATATATATATAGATACATGTAAATTATGGGTTTTTAATATACAAATGATAGAAATTATGGAATCCATATAGGACCACTTGAGATAAAAAAATCCTTTACATTTAAAAGATGTTAGTATATTATTGTAGCCTTATTGTTTGTTTATTTTTTTAGGGTTCTAATGTGGTTGACATATTGTTTGTATAGGAAAAGTGTAGACTTGTTTTTCCATTCAATGTGATGGGTTTTAGGGTTTACAATAGATGACATAAGATGTGTTGCCGGATGGTTTGGGTGGTTTTTTCTCACATTATGATAATATGAGAGGAATGTTGTGATGGTCCGTCATGATATGTCACATAATTTTTATGGTGGATGTGTTGTTCTGTTGTGAGGTGTGTAAATATGTCCTTGGTGCAAATGGGATCAGGAATGAAATTTTAAAACTAGAATTTAGTGTTAGGTATAGTGGTTTGTATTTAAATATGGGTTTAACTGTGTATTGAGTTAATGTTGGGTAGTTATTTTTTATTCTCGAAATGGTTCAAAATATTTTAAGATATGTTTTATGTTTTTATGAGTTTTTTAGGGAATAAAATAATTATTAGTTGTATTTATTTGTATTGGATGTCATGGGGTGCCATGGTAGTGTGTGGGTTGTGTGAGATAATTTTATAAGAACTAATGTCTTTGTAATTATGTGATTGTGACTACACATGTGATTTTATTTTTTTATATTCAAACCTCCCATGTCGACTACTTTATACCAGAACTGAAATGTTATATGGGGGTTTTCACTAAAATACTAGTTAGTGATTGAAAAAGTGGATAACATATCCTTTTTTCCCACTATCTCTTTAATAGATGTGTTGGAAGATAATATAATTTTTTTGGATCCTACTCCATGCTGATGACATTGTTGGTGGGTTATTCCTACTGTTTTGAATATGTTATATATTTTACGGATTATTCATTATAAGGGAGAACATTTTTGATTTCCTTAATGTTTTTCATAAAATACTTCTTTATTTATATTATTAAAATTGTACGTTTGGTGAAATTTTTTTCTTTGGTAGTGGTCAGTTATATATGTATATTGACTAATGTAATTACATTATGTTTTTGTCTTAAAGAAATGACGAGTAGTAAGTGTTGTGACCAAAAAAACCTATTTTATATATTGATATGAGATGTATGGTATCTATATTAAATATATTGGTGGAAAAGATGTTTGGTGTTTGGGTATGAGGGAGAAATCTATATTCGGTATGTGGCTATAGTGAACCTTTTTTTAAGTTCTATTGGTGTTAAATTTCATCCATGGATGTGTAATATGGTGAGTAATCCTTGGTAATTATTAGATAGTTGGTTTATTTATTAATTTTTATGTCAGTTATGTGGTTTATTCATTTGTACTATAGTATACGGTTTTAATGTTTTCAAGAGCGTCCTTGTGTATGGTCATATTAATTATAAACATTATGCTCAAAAAAATTATATGTAACCTATTACATGATATTCCATGAGGTTTTCAGGTACCCACATGGAAACTAATTTCTTAGGGGTAAGATATGTTCCTTCTATTACCCATGGTTCATATTTATTATGTAGTATCGTAAATGAAATTCTCAACATTCATTATTTTTGGTAGGTTATTTTATATAATATTACGCGTATGTTTTCTGCTAGTTTATATTTTCTCTGATTCTATTCTATAAATTAAACTTAATCCATACTTTTTTATTGTTCACTACCCTTGATTAAAGTATTCAATATTAGATGACCTGGAAGTGAAAATAATAGAAGAATACATCTATTTATTTTCAATTCAATAGGGGTACTAGAGGATGGAGATTTTTAAAAATGAGATATAAAATCTTATGCATGTTAGACATGTTAGAAAATGTGGTATGTAACTTATTATGTTTACATGAGTTATCATGGAAATAGTGTAGGTTTCTCTAAAATTGTGAATATGAAAGGGGAAATAACAAGAAAATAGGTTTTTATGTCCACTTATGATACAATCTAAGCATCATAATATTGTTTAATGTTATATGTAAAGGGATGTTTGATGTGGTATTGAGACTAATGATTTATATATACATAATGTTGGTTTGTGATTGTGATTAAACAAGATGATATTAGGGAGATGAAAATAACTTAAATAAATTCTTTTTTATCCTTCTTCGGGTTCATCTTGTTTCATAACCTTATAAATGGGTCCTAGGTGACACTTGTGTGTTGATAACGATGGATCAATATAGCGAAATGATATAGCCAATCATCGTATGATTAGTCAAACTAAAGAGGATGAGTTATGATATATATTAATGTCTATTTATTTATATAATGATTTGAAATATATATAATAAAATGTTTATATCAATTTTAATAGATTATGTGAGATTATATGGCATAGAGAGTTTCATTATAGTCATTATATAAAAATCGAATATATTATATCAGGAAAGTTTATTTTTTTTAAAATTGACATAATATCACTATAAAATAATCATGGAAAAAAATATAATATTTAAATTATTTCAAATATGTTTTATTTTCAACTAGTAAATATATAATCATAGTTGGCTTTGGGTATTAGGATTAAGTGACACTATAGGGTGAAATAATTCAAAATTTTATATATATATATTTTGGTTTTTAATTAAAACTCTAATCCTAATTATATTCTATATATAGATGATTAGGATAGATTATATATGTAAGATACCTAAACTAAAAAAATTTATTGAAAGTAGAGGGGAATTGGTGGGTGTCCAGATATTGGAAAAATGTGCAGTATATAGTGTGGATCTCCAATGATAATTGAAATTAAGGATCTCACAAATGATGATAACCAAAAAAATTTCAACTTCAATGATCAATCACATAACAATGTAGATTTTTTTATCCTTCATCCATTTACACATATGATTATTCCATGATGATAAAAAATAATATCAATAAACCAATTGATTTGCAGGTTTATCATATTGTGACTATGGATTTATCTACATGGGATTATGGGGAATTGTTATTGTTTTTAATTTTATCTCATCACTAATTGTTATAAAAAATAAAATCCAAAATAAACAAAAACAAATTATTGTTCCTTATTTTTTCTATTTCTTCCTTTCATTATGATTTATATAACATTCCAGACTGGTGTTTCCATGATTTTAGTTTCATGGATTACCTCATATACCAACATTGCACAATCACATTTCAGTGAAATATAATGGTACAATAGGTTGGATTTTGGATCAAAAACATAATATAAGTGAATGGGTATTATTGTGGGGATGTGATCAAATTATAGGTTCATGATAAGAATTTTTACATGGGACGATGAGGTAGTATAGAGTAGGTCATTTCCTGTTCATATTTTGTAGATTAAATTTACCAATGATGATGGTGAGGCTCAATTTATGTATGGTTTGATATTTATTGTAATTATCAACAATTGGAGTGTTGGATGTTGTTAAGATATTGGATGATGTGTGAAGTATTTCATACATTATATACACATCTTCACTATTTGACATATTGTTTTAATAATATACATCAGGTAGTTTACTAACATTTGAGGCTATGGTTTTGGATGAGATTTAATATCACATGCCATGTCCCTCATTTTGGACACCCTATGAACAAACTCTATTAGATGTGTGTGTACATTAGATGATACAATTTTGTGTACATGACCATGAATATGGAAATATGTTGAATACATACGAAAATAAGTGTACTCAGACACATGCCAAGTACCAAGACATTGTATGGTATATGGGCATCATATGAGTACATTAGTATGGCTATATATAAATCAGAATGGTTTATAGTACATGGTTAGACCCAGTGATGACGTTAGATGTCATGTAATAAATTTTGATACCATGTACAATTTATATATCAGGGTGGGGTCCAAGATTTCATTAATATCAACCATAATTAGTTGATTGTAATATCATAATCCAACCCTTTGAGGGTATAGTTTTAAATTACATCTGGGGTATAGGATTTGGATGCCCAAAATAGTGTTTTTATTAGATTGAGTTTACGAAATACCTCTATGAGTCAAAGTGTGGGATTATCTATCGGATTTTATTTAATATACTGCGTTTTTGGTATTTTCTTGAAAATCCTTCATGTGAAACTGATCCCATATTGTGTAATTTGGTCTCGTAATTTTTGTGGTGTTCTATAGTGGTCCATGGATTGATCCATGGAATAGATTTTACCATTATCAGTGTATAAGTAATAAAAATTCTTTTTTAGAATAAAATATCATGACCTCTCATTTGTGAACCATCAGTATATTTTTTTATGTATTTCATTCCCAGTTATGAACATTATGTTTACACATTGAAAAAAATCTTATGTTTGGATGTGGTTGAGGTCTCTTGAGATATTGATTTTGATATGAGTATATTTGATTTATTTTAAATTTATGTCTCATATATTTATTAAGATACCATATTATTATTAATTATACCACTACTAGAGATTTGTGTTTATTGATTTCAAGGACTCTAAGTAGGTATTTTTATAGTCACCCATGCATGTCCCTTTCCCAAAAATTTCATGTCTAATGAAGATGACAGAGATTCTGAAGAATTCTTTGGAGGACATGTAGTAGGTAGGGTATTGTTTCTAATAGGATATAGTGAGGATCACAAAAGTGATTATTTTATAGTAATCCCCTCATTATGAGAAGGATATAGATATTTTTTATTTTTTATGGTATTGTATTAGCATTGTGTACATTCTAGTATTTTTTCACATATTTTTGAGTATAAATTTATGAAAAAAATTTGATTTGTTTAAATTTACATTCGATATTGTATAAAACTTGAAAGAGGTGTGTGTATATAGGTACACTGGGATAATGGATCAGATGTGTTTATTAATATTAAACAATGTTAGTCTCTATCCCCTGACCCATTGAAGGTGGCCTTATGGTTTTCCGTATCTCTTACCACCTGCAAGGTTGTCCCATGTCAGTCAGTTCATGACATAATGATGTCATATTAGTCGTGTCTACCCTAGTATTGGTGTTCGTGGTTTTTATATGTGTTATGTTTTAGTTGGAATAATTTTAAATAGTTTCAGGTGTTTCATGTTTGGATTGTATGCCATGGGATGCAGTGATGGTGTGATGGATGACATATCTACTCACCAAGACTCCAACATACTTCTTATAGAATCTATAAATTTTTGGGATGGTTTCATGGAATATATTGGTAAACACATCATATCAGAATGTGTTTTGGTTCCCATAAATTTTTTAGTCAATGTTGTAGATAATTTTAATTACCATTTGGGGTCTTGTTTATATTAAGATTCATCTAAGGAATTTGGAATCAGTGAGTACACATCATGATCATGAGTCTGATATTTGTGTGATGAGGCATTAATATAATGTAATATAAAGGAGGAGGTTCATCTATGTGGTTTTCCAATCATTCCATGACAGTATGAGTAATAGAAATTTCTAGATATATTGACAAAATATATGTGTGGTAGAAGTTAAATCCATGTAATAATGAAGAAATGACCTCCCAATATTCATTGCATTCCAGAATATTATTCAAGGGAAGACTAGAAAGATAATGTTTTCCAGGTGTTTCACCTTTTTAGGAAACTCATGGATGATGATGTGTTTTTTGGTTCTCATGGGAAGGGAAACATAGTGATATATCCTATAACTACAGGATCATATTTCAAGTTGTTTATTAAGGAATTGGAGTAGTTATCCCTATTGAATTTATCCATCAAGGATAAGGATTATTCATCGTGCCTCTAGTATATAGTTTTTACCCAGCCAAACATACAATTTTTAGGGTTCGGTATCATAAATATAGTAACTATGAGACAATATATGATCTTATTTCCACTACACAAACTCTTGATGTATTTTAAAATGGTGGGGCGTGTTTCATCCTTTTCAAAGGTTGGGAAATGTTAAGAGTAATGTTTCATATAATGGTTTTGAGGGAGTTCAATACTTCCCTCTTTTGTGTGATATCATGGTGTGGAACATCTAGTATAGGAACATTAACGTCATTTATGGGTTTGAGGTATGAAGAAGTGTGTATAATTGTTTATCTCTCCATGACTCACATATCGAAGAGTGAAGGATGATTGCAATGTCCCAGTTAGTCCAGATCAAACCCTTGAGGTGGAATAGTGGAACCATGATGCATTATTTATAGAAACCATACTAAAAATACCATGGATCTATAGAGGATAGTATTCCATCTATATGATCACATAAAAACTCACTACGTTATCCCAACACTAAAAAAATCTAATATCAGAGTTAAAAAGATTTAATTTTAATCCATTGTATGCAATAGAAAAAAACAACATCACAGAGTTTCCTAGATAATCATTTTACATTAGGATACTCACTTCAGGTCATTATTATGGCTATGATTAATGGATTCTATAGGGAATTTGGTACATTTTATAATATCATTTAAACAATATATTTATGTCTATACTCAGTGTATCATTCATTCTTGAGATGAAATTAAACAGGATTTCATGTTAAACATTAGATATAGTTGGGTGTCTCACATAACCATGGATGATTTTTTCTAAAATAACAGCTATCATTCATCATTCATGGTAGAACTATTCATCTTTTTTAAAGGGAGACCAATTTTGAAACCATAAAATTAGATTGGTCCAGGTGAGTTTCCACTCATTCGACAAGATACTATGTGATATTTGATCGTAATGGTGTAGATCATCTAGGTATTGATTTGTACAAAGAATATACAACAAATGTATTAAAAATAATAATTATGGATTATTTTTTAGTTTTATGAGAGATATAATGTGCTTCTTAGGGTCTTATCTAGAAGTTTATTATAAAGATTTGGTTATTTTGGAAATCTATATCCATGATTTATTTCCAATTTTAAATAATGAATATGGTCGGAGAGGTTTTAAACTATGTGGAACTATGACTATAGATAAATTGGTTAGTTGACTTCTTCCATGACTCATAAATTATATTTATGTTCCAGAAATATCACAAGTTTTCTACATGGGTGATATTAATATATAATATGGATCTATATTTACATATAACCTAATGGTCATCTAGGATCGGTATGAGAAGGTCATGTGTCTGTTACTGAATCCCTTGTTGTGTTTCACATGGAACCAAAAAAGTATTTACGAGGGAACATGGATATGGGGGAACTTTATGAAATATCTATAAAAATATCATTTGAATAGTATTTTTTGATATTCAAGACGGAGAAAGTGAGTTTATAGAATATAACATCAATGTTAGTTCCATGTAATGATTTGAAATATACATAATATTTTTTTGGTAGCCATGAGCTAACGCCGATTAAGATATGAGGCCTAGATAGGCTCGACATTGATATATTTTAAAAATTAAATATATTATATCAATCACACACCATTTCTCTAAAATAATGTAACAAATTGAGAATGGTGTAATAGAAAAGAAATCTGAGACTATTATTTGGTCACGAATGTCAGTTTGACTCTATGCATGACATTATTTTGGATTCCTGTTTACGGAATGAGTGAAATCAATGTATAATTAATAAATAAATAAATTATATTTATATATTTATTACATTAAAGGAAAAAATATAATAATTTTCATTAAAAAAATAATTTTTCTAATTAAAAATTTTATCGATACAACCTTGAGAACAAAGATTAGAGCATGGTTGAGTATTGGGGATGTCAGGATCATGGATCAACGATTCATATACAATGATGATCAAAAAAGAAAATGGAATTAAAGGATCATGCCAAAGAATATAATGAAAATTATTTCTTCATAAACAAGAAAACTTTACCAATGATTGGATGTTTGTTTCAATTGATTATGTCCACATATGACTATACAATAATAAAGAATAATAAAATCAACAATAATCTTGTTTTTGGGGTCTATCATGTTGTCGGTGTGCTTTAATCTACCAGAAATTATGGAAAATTTGTTTATTTATGTATTTTCTATATATTATTCATTAAAATGTAATTTAATCTAATCTATCCTGAATAATGGCCAATTTTCAAACCTCATTTTTCTGTTTTCTAATTCCTCCCATGTTCTTTGCTAAGTCCTTGCCGGTGATTCCATAATGTGTGATTTACCTAGTATATTTTAAGACATGTTGTACAAAAAATTTCAACAATTTTTATTTATACTACCAGTTCATATCTAGGAACAATGACATAGATGTGTTGGGAAATTATTATAGTAGAGATGTGATTAAAATATCAGTTCTTTCTATGTGGTTTTTCATTCGATGATGTTGTGATTCGACAAAAAGGTTTTCTCATTAAATATGTTGGATTTATTCTATCTATAGATGCTATCGAGGATGGGTTGATATATGATCACATCATTTATGAACTATTTATTGTAGGAGTGGGAGAAAATGTGGTGAAATTAGATAATGCATAAAGTGATTCTTGATTCCTATTAAATTATTTAATGTAGTACATGTAACCTATATATCACATTCCTTATATTGAATTGTATTTTCAACCATGGTTTCATTAAAGATTATATATCCTAGTCTTTTTGACACATGTCTTATTCCTTGTTACCCAATTTGGGGAACCATAGATGTACGAAAAAACAAACATGGGTCCCTACACAGACAAAACAATATTACATGCATAATACATGGTAAACAATATGTAATATAACATACTCAAATTACTAGGATACAACTAGGTACTGATACATGACCAATGTATAACAGAATGGTCCTCATTATGTGGATTTTCCTATGGTATATGAAACTTGTATTTAATTGGAAGTACATATCATGTACATTTACAAGGGTAATGTGAGGCCCTTAATCACTTTAGTATAGTCTAGGATAATGTTAGTGTGATTACGGGTTTGATTTTACTACAATATAGTGTGGAATGACATATTAATCATAAAATATTGTTCCACTCTATGGCTTTTGTCTCAGATATCTTTTGTGGTATCCTTAAGTGAGTCCTGATATGGGGACCTCAATCGTTTCATTAACATTATGTACGGTTCAAAGTATCGGTGTGACCACTGTGAATAAGCAATATTTCCTATATCTCATAGATTGATCTACTACGGTTCATTGAAACCCCGATAATTAATGAATCATATCCCCAATGTAACATCCCACAATATTAAGAAATATAATTTTTCAAATAAATTAATGTCATCAAAAAATTTCCTTGAAAAGAACATTGACTTTTGCTTCTGTAAAATGTAACATAGAGTCAATATAAACATGAAATTATATCAAAATATTATTATTTTATATGATAGTTATCGCCTTGCCCTTGGAATGGAAAGAAAAAATGATATTAACTACATTATGATAATATAAGGTTTATAAAATCTTATAAAATTGTTTTTTGGTGACCAATTATTTATACAAAATATAACCAACATTTTAAAATAAAAATAATATAATTAAAGAAAACTATTTTTACACACACAAATGTGTATTACCATAATTAGTTAATGAAATTTTTCATAGGGAATGATTTTTAGAAAAAAATTACTATAATTTTATTCAAATGTTTAATATTATTGTTTTTGGTGTATATGTACTATATACAAATTTATACAATTTAATAAATATATATAGTATTTTTATAAAGCGTACATTTCCTAATTTTCTTCATTTATTTTAAATTTAGTATTTTCACACATATAATATTTATTATAATAAATGAACATAATTTGTGAAATTCAAATTTTAAAACAATATATGTTTTTATTTTTTAAAACTCACTAAAAATATAAAATTTTCCCTTTCAAGAAAAAATACTAGTAATTATTAATAAATTTATTTTCCATCAAGGAATTTTGAAACACAAAAATAATTTTTAGATGAATTAAATTTAAAATTTCATCAATTATATAAATGATAATCTAGTTTAATTATTTTTTGTAAATTAAATATTTATTTATGATATAAGAACATTTTATATTATTAAACAATTTCTCTTTAAAAACTTTTTTCATGTCATGTCTACGAGTTTAATTTTAATTCGTTTAACCAATTAGGGGAATGAAATGTTGAAAAATGGATTCCATTTTTGGGATCAAAATAATTTATATTTTATCATTATTTAAATTTAATTTTATTCTATACAAATAGTGAAAATATAATGAATAATTACCATAATGGAGATTAAAATTGATTTTCATGGAGGATAATATAAAATAGTTAGAATTATAATTATCTAAGAAAATTTCTAAACACATTTGGTTGTCTAACACTGAAATTTTGGGCTTACATAAGGAGGTTTTTTGAAGAAGTGTTATCATGCTTAATAATACGTATTCATTTTATTTCGTCATCAACCTATTTAAAATATTTTATTATTATAATAGTACAATAACATCATTATATTTCATTTTAGGAGTTGTAATTATGAAAATTTCATTACATATATCCATATCCTCTTACATTAGATGGTAAATGAACCTATCGATCTTGTTTTAGGTATACTACTGCCTACAAACTGATGTTTTTTATTCCTTCTTCACCTACCAAAGGTGGATATAATTTCTAAGTATATAATATATTTTTAATGTTATTGATCCATTGGAATTATAATACCAGATCAACCTTCATACCTCCTAACTATAAGGAAAATAACATGTCGCCCGTGTATATAATGGACTCCCACCTCTTGAACAGATGTGATCTATTTTTCATTTATATTTTACATGGATGGAAATAAGAATATATTAAATATTTATATATGATATTTTTTATATAATTATAATTATAAATTACTAAATATCATATACATTCTTCAATTTTAATTTTGGGGGATATGATAACATCATTCATGTGTATGACAAACAACCGCTCGCAATGTGATGCGTATCAATTTTCACTAAAGATTTGAAAGGATGGTAATTATGGTAAATTTGAATAATATATGTGTTATATGTGATAAAAAAATTACTCTATAATGGTAATATATTATATACTTTTTTTATTTTTTCTTTCATGAAAATGTAAATGGTGTCGGTGGGTATATACGCCATGCCATCTCCACAAATGATTTTTTTTCATTTTATATCGCTAAATTTTATGGATTACTCTAAATAGAAATAATCCACACGCAATAAAACACGCACACACACACACACAGATATATATATATGATATTTATATCATGTATACCACTTACTATATGAATTAACCATGGTAAAATTATGATCACCAAAAATATGAAAACAAAACATACATGAAACACAAACCAAATTTTATTAGAAACATGATTTTAAATTTAAATTATTAATAAATTGGTAATAAAAGGTAAAAAACATATAATTTTGTATGATATAAAATTATATTATATTAATAAATTTAATTTTTAATTATTTTTATATAATTTTTTTTCAAATATTTATGATGGATATTGAGACTTCTGATAATCAATTTCCTTCTCAATATTATTTTCTATGAGACTAAATCCATATTCATACAATGTTATGTTATTTTGGTGTATATAATTCCAATTAATTTAGTTTTTGATGGATCTATTGAAACATATAGGGATTTACATATCTATTTTATGAACTATCTTTCATGAAATTTATGGTTAAAATGTTATCAATGTGGTTAGAGACTTTTGTATCGTTATTTATTTTTTTGAAAATATGTTTTGTTATGCACCTATATTATTTTGAGATGTGAATATCCATACAAATTTTCATGTAATATAAATAATTTATTTTTTTCATTATATATTATGATTCATTTAATGTTATTCTTATATGGGGAATAGTATTTAATATTACCAATTTTGTAAGTATTTTATAATAAAATCTCATCATTTATTAGGATTGTTATGTTTATGAATCTTATGGTGAAATATTACGAACTATCTATCATGAAGAACATAAAATATCATATATTCTATTTATTTATATTCAATTCATACTTTCCATTTATTTTTCTCACTTTATGTTCTCATAATTTGAAAATAATTTTCTTTATGAAAAATAACTTCATTTATTTTTTCATTCTAAAACACAATTTCATCCATTTCAATTATATCTATTTTTTTTGATTTTTTTCACATTCACAGAATGATTTATTAAATAAAAGTTTACCAATGTTTGAATTTTAATTTTTTTAAATGAAACTTTATGTTGTATTAAAAATTTAACGTATTTATCCTTTTCCAAAATATATGAATGATATTATTGTTTTAACATGTATGGAATTTTCCTATATCATGGCCACTAACTTTTTTAATTATTACATAATAAGTTTCAAATGATACCTTAAATGAAAACTATATTTAAAAAATTTTGTTCGTAAAATGTTTTTTCATAAATAAGAAATGATTTTGCACTCAATAGATGTTTTAAATGATTTATAATAAATCCTTTTTATTTTTTCATGTTTATTTTCAATAATAAATCTTTCAAAGATATTTTATGTGTTTGTTGTTGGGAGAAGGACATTTCAAAAAAAATCTACATTATAAAATGTTCCATGAGATTTTTTTTTTCTAATTAATTTCACTTATAACGTTAAATCTTTTGATGTCACAATCTTTCTATTATGGAATTGATCCAAGGATAACATTCATATTATTTCTCATAATGGTTTATGGTTCTATTTAAAATATTATTATGAATCCCATTTATATTCCATGGGATATTACTTAAGATAATTCTTATGAATCACACTTATTATACATTGGTTATTATATGATAAAATGATTAAATTATTCTGAAACATGTTCCCATTCCAATGATTATTCTATGATAAAATGTTTATGAAACACATTTATTTTCAATTTTTTTGATATAATGAATGATTTTGGATCATGTGGCTAACATATAAATTGTTTTCATTAAGTTGTTGTTATGTCCTATATATCCTTCAAATGAATTGGTTAATTATTTATATCACATGCGATAAATAGGATAGAATAATGCAGTGAACAAATTTAATTAAGAGAATTTTCCACTATTATAGTATTGGGAGTGAACTATTACTACCATGATGGATAGGGATGTGAAACCATTCAGCTATGATATTATTTTAAATATCCTTGACTACGATTTATATGATTATATATTCGTATGTTTGTTATAGAATTCAATGTCACATGAAAATGTATTCTCATACGGCTCATCTTCTTGGATTCCTTAATAATTCTTTTCTTATGAAAAGCCGATCATTATTCTATCAATCTTGATTAATATATTTTATATTAAGTGTTTGATTTTAAAATGTTATTCTATAGTTATCATTCCTTTATGATTCAATTTTGTTTATGAATATCCCTAGATAACCATAATGACATTATATGAGAAGCCTATTTTATTTTTCCATTCATCGTGTTATAAAGAAATTTGTTTGGTATTATTTTATTAACAAAGGTGAAAGTTATGGAAAGCATATTGGGAGATTCTGTAGCTGACTTATGGATAGTTGTTCATGGATCCAAAATTACAGTGAATATTATCCTAAATGATTATGTCAAGGGTCATTATATCAGTTAGTTAATATTAATCTTTTAAGAGGTGATATCAATTTATGAAATGATTGGGACATTACAGTTGGTATCAAAGAATGTTTTAATTTTCCTTTTGAAATTATGATGAAAAAAAATTAGTTGTTTTAAAAGGCATATGTCTATAGTTATGTTTATGGATAATTCTATTTAAGAAGAAAATGTCTTGGAATAGTAGTGGAGGATAGATTGTGTGGTTTCCACAAAATTATGTCCTCGTATGGATACAACATGTATATGTGGTATAGGAACTGATGAAGAAATGGGTAATATTTCATAAAAAGGAATATTGAGATGAAATCAAAAGTTACCTAGTACATTAAAATTTGATTTATTGTATAGTTAGTCTAATAATGTTCATGGATATTGCCTGGAAATTTTAAAATTATTTATCATCCATCATCGTGATTTTAATAATAAGTTAGGATAAACCTAATGTTTAATAGACTAAAACAATTTCTTCCTCATTTAGAAATCCTAAAAATGAATTTTCATGACTATTTTTTCCCAATATGATAATTGATTCTGAAACTATACATTTTGTTTACAATAAATGGTATGAATCTATATAATTGGATTAATGTCTAATGTGATGGATAATGTATTTGTGGGAAATCAAATTAGGCGATGAAATGATTGAAGGATATTATGATTGTGACTAAAAATTTATAAAAATAAATTATTTCTACCATAATTTATAAAAAACACAATTAATCACCAAAGATGATAAGGATACAGTTGGCTGAATCTGAATTGGGGTGAAAAATGAAGAAATAAGGCTCAATTTACTATTTCTTTAGAATGTGCAAAAAATCACTCAAGGTATTACCTCAGAGGAATTAAAATATGATTTTACTATAAAAAAATAATTACAAAAATAAATTAATCTCTAATGAAAAATGATAATATTTTTAAACAAAATGGAAGAAGATAATTTCTTCAATAGAGAATTATCAATAGATGAATGTCATAAATGTGGAATGTATTGGCATTATAAATATTTAAAGTCTATGGGGGTATTTTGATGATAATAAATAAGGGGGTATGTGTAATTGTCATACTAATATTGATGATGTGACCAAGAACAACATATTAAAGGTATGGTCTATTCTAAAAATATTTTTCCTGTCAAACTTGGGAAGAATAATTAAGTTATGGTTGATGAATATTAACACATGATTCATATTTTCTATTGTAGGATATAGGTATTAAAGAATAAAGTGATGAATCTAAAATAATGTTTTATGAAAAAAGTGTAATGATTTGATGATTTTGTGAATGAGAATTAATGAATTATGTTATATAAATAATTAAATATATATAAGGATTTTGACTTTGATTTTTTCATTGTAGATTATTAAGGAAAATTTGATTGGTACAAATGAATATGAAATTTTATTTAATAGAATGATCCAATTTTTTAATAAATAGATAATTAAGTGGAAATAACTCTTAATATGTTTCATAAGATAATAAAATGGTGTTTTATTTATATAATGATATGATTGATTTGTATAAATTAAAATGGATAACATTGATGACCTTGGAATGAATTACTAATTTTTTGTCCATGAGGTACATGATATCATTGAAGGAGTTTACAATAGTTTTTGATTTATGATATTTATGCCAAAATATGGGTTTTTCATTAATTAATAAGAAAGGATGAATGTTTTCATTTATGTATTATTTTAATTGTGGTTATTACCATGTTAATGAACAGTTTAGGATAAATATCTTCACAAATATGGTATGTGAAAATTAAGATATTGTTTATTATGTTTATGGTATTATTATAATTTTTTTTCAAAAACTATTGAACTTCTTTATAAATTATTTAATTTCTGAATGGTAATAAGGATAACCATTTATGGAATAATTTTCTATTAATTTTGGAAGTGTATTTAGTGAATAAAAATTAAATTAACTATAAATGTTTTTGGAATATTGTATAAGTTGTGCTTCCCATTTTTTATGATTAAAAGTAGAGTTAGAAGGAATAAAATTTTACTCCATTTTGTATATTGTGATGTGTTAGTGCTTCATGTATAAAAAATTTATCTTCATTTCATGGAATAACATATGAATATTAAATGTATTGAATCCCACCTAAAGGTTGACATTGTTATTATGATATAAATGAATGATAATCGCTTGGTATATCAATCCATTTGGGAATATTGATTTTATCGGGGATAAAAATTATCTATTGGATTGTCCACCAAATATCTTATATTTATATGATGTTTTATATGTGTATGTCCTAAATAATTACAAACCTTATCCATCACAAGTAATGAAATTAGTGGTTATAGAGATGAAGTGTTTACATTATTATGAAGGCTAACAAATGGAGATTATGTATCGTCAAAATAATATTAAAAAAAAAAATAAAACTCAACTGCTTAATGTTTACTATCGGTATACTAATCTTTATAAAGCTATAAGGGAACTTAATGATGTAATAAGGTATATGTATCCAAAAAAATTTATCAATGTGATAAAATTTGATAGATAAATTTATTTTATATATGGCAGAATATATCACCCTATGTTTTTGAAAATGTGTTTTTTTAAATTAATTAATTTGTGAAGGATCTCGTTATGCACAATGCTCTATTTATATTACATTACACAAAAACCCAGATTTTAAAATGGGAAATACAATTAAAATATATTTCTTTAATATTATATTTATCACTTTTACCTAGGAATAGTGGGTATAAAAAACAATAACTAAATTATTAAAAATTTTGGTTTTCAAATGAAAATAAAATTAATTCATTGGTTAAAGTATTAAGATAAATTAATTTTAAAAATATTTAAAAATAATGGATATCAATTTTTGAAGAACAATTTTTATGAACATAAAAATGTTTTATCATAAAATATTAATCAAATCAGTATTTTTTAATTAATATAATGAATTGATTAAATTAGATATTCAATAAAATTATTGACATTTATATTATGGGTTCTTTATGTATTAAAGGATAATAAATCCAATATATTATGGTATTATTTTGATAATGTAATATCTTATATCACTATCCACTTCCGTATAATTGAAATGTAATCCATCGATCATGTGTATAATAGACTATGGCCTCACGATCAAACATTATTTTTTTCATCACCACATCTCATGGGAGTATTTAATTAATTTTTATAAATTTTATTTATTATATTTATATAAAATATGATTTCCAATAACAAATATACCTTCTTACCTCCAAAACATTCGGAGAGAAATAATTCTAGTCGTGTATATAGAAGATTACATCCTTACAAACTAATATTATGTGTTCTTAATGTATGCATCACATGGATGATAATTTAGATTGATGAAATGAATATATATTATTTATATAACATAATTATTCATATTTAATTCATATATAACAAATAATATCTTAATTTCCATTCTATGGTGAATAATATTATGTTGTTTTGGTGTACATCACACCACCACCTCACAAATCAAGGGGATACTTTTTTTATTTAAGCTTCACATGGATGGTATTATAGTAAATTAAATTAATATATTTGATATATATAAGAAAAAAATTATTATATAATGGTATATATATTTTATACATTAATTTCATTTAATCTATTTATAGAATGTGTATAAAGTTTTTACATACTTTTGTGAGACCATCTTTATAAATGATGCATTTCATTTCCATTCTATAACATTTAAGTATTGCTATAATTAAATACTTAATTAATATATATTATATTTATATATTGTTTTATATTCTGGAGATGATGGAACCATGATAAATTTAAGATGACCAATAATAAAAAATCAAATCAAAATGGAATGAAAAAGATCATATTTCTTAAAACATGATTATATTATGGAATTATTAATAAATGGAAAATAAAGAGTCCATTGTAAATAATATGTGATATGATATATATAATTGAAGTTATTTAATAAATTTATATAAAAACTTAAATTATATAAAGATGAGTTATTAACCTACATGATGGACTACAAGACATAATTTATGGATTTCCATCACAGTTTTCTTTTTTGTGATATAAAAAAATATAAAAAATGTAATTCTTTTATTTTTTTTATATAATATACATTAATTTACTTTTCTATTGTTCACTAGATAATTATGGTGATTTAATTATCCAGTTTAAGAACTCTCTTTAATAGGGTTTATAGATCAAATGTTCCATACTAGGTGCAGAATATTTATGAAACATGTTCCTCTTTGGGATATATGTTATGTTTTTCACTTATCTCCTTTTATGTGGAATATAGACATCTGAAATTTCTGGTAATATAAGTAATTTATTTATTGAATTTATATAATGAATTAAATTTAATTTTATTCATTCTTGGGTCTTATGATTCAACAATAAAAAAGTTGTAAGAGTTTTATAATAGAATCACATTTTTTATCCATAGAATTTATGTTTATGCATCTAATGATAGATTCTTATTAACTTTATCTCATGAAACTTATAAATTGTTATCTACAATAGTAATTTATGGATAATAAGTTTTTTCTCTTCATTTCCCCTCATTATTTACGCATAATTCCAAAATAATTTTTTCAATGAAAAAAACATTATTTATATCTTTAGTCAAAAAGCATTTTTCATGTGTTTTGTAGATTTCTATTCAATTTTCCAATACTCTTAACAATCTAATATTTATTTACTAAGGAATTTTTTTAAAAAATTTAAATTGTAATTTTTTAAAAATAAAATAATCATGTAGTTTTCCAAATGAGGACTTTTTCATTTTACCAAAAATGTGAAAGGAATCATTGTTCTAATGGGTTTAGTGTTCCCATGAAAATGACTAATAATGGTTTTAAATATTACATTATATGATTCAATTTAAATTAAAAAAAATGGATATTAAAAATGAATTATGTTTTAAAAAATCAATGTGGAATGGATATTTTAAACATGAATTGTTTTAAGTGACTTATAGATATTCCTTCATCTGTTTTTAATATATTATCTATAAAAATGATTTTTGAAATATTTATGAATTATAGTTAAAAAACATGAATTTCAATGAAATTTAATTTTCATTATGAAATATATCATTCCATTTTTATTTCAAAACCACCATTTATCTAATATGGAATACTTTGATATATTTAATCTTTAATAATGAAATGAACCATGGATTCCATTCATAATCCTTCTTAAAATTATTAATTCCTATTATGAAAAGGTTTTAATGATATTCATTTCCCTCAAATAGGCTATACCATCACGAAATTCTTATTAATACCTCTTCCATTTACATTGTTTATTCCACGATAAAATTATCGAATGATTAAGAAACTATTTACATTCCCATAGGATATGATATGATAAAAATTTTATGGAAATCATTCATGGGTTTTGATATTAATATTGTTTTATTATCTTTTACAACATGATTGTATGATTTTAATTATATTATGTGTGATCGATATAACCCTACAATTAATTGGGTAAATATTGATAAATCAATAGTTAAATAGAACTATAATAAAGAGTGTTCCACGTTAATTCATGGTACGTTTCCCACAATGATACATTTGGGATAGAACCTTGACTATTATGATGTTTTGTGGAGTGAACCCATTACAATATGATATCCATGGAAATGAGAATTTGTTGTTATGGAAATTATATTCTATTTATATGTGTATTCTAGAATTCCATGTGTTATACAAATTTTATTATGTTTAGGATCATGCTCATTTATTATTTTATTATTATTATATTATGGACTACCAATATTTATTACGTGACTCATAATTGTGAACATTGATATGAATTGTATGATTTTCAAATGGTATGCTCTATTTCTCATTCTTTTATGTTTACATTGTGTTAACCTATATACATTTTACCCATTATGATCATCTGAGCTCACACATCCTTATGTTTTCATTCCCCAGGTTATGAATAAATGTATTATATATAAAATTATTAAGAAATTTCATAGATATGAATAACTTATTGGGAAATGTCTTAGCAAACTTATAGACCAGTTTTCTATGTGTCCATGTTTCCAAGGGAACTATATCTAATCATTATATACTGGATCATTTTGTTCCATATTGAATATTCATATATTAAGATGGTATATCAAAATATGGGAATTTTTTTTCTCTAAATAAAACTTATATATCGATAAAATCAGAGTCATAGTGAGTATATATTTGGAGAAACCCGGACAGAATGACCTCTCAAATGAGGTCTGTCATTAAAATCAACAATAATGGGATGGATTCTCTTGGATGACTATTTCCCTAAACTCCTGAGACAAATGATGTGACTTGGAGTGGATGAAACCACCTGATACATGGTTTTTATGAGAATATTAGGGTTTTTATCATTATATCACAAAACAAGACTGAAATACATGTACATTGATGATATGGATACTATTTATGTTTTTATGATGTTATATTTTGGTGTCCGACTTGGTATTTTTATACTCACCCATAAAAGTTCCATTCCAAATCATGTAATGAATTATACATATGAAGAATCATTTGCGGAATTCCTTTGAGGACTAAGATTAAGAAGAAAATTGTTTCCCAATATATAGACTAAGGTTCATACTAGTGTTGAATTTGACATTAGTACCCTCCTTCTGAGCATGTTCGAGGGTTTTCCACATTTTGGAGTGGTTTTATTCTTTTCCCTTATTATTTCTATTATATTAAATAAATTTTTTATTGGAAGTACATGAATACTTTCATTTGGTATTATTTTTATTTTATAATCATCATTGTCTGAGATTATAGTTTGGTACATGTGTATGGTAACCTTCGGCTAATGACTCATCTATGTGTGTTATGAATTCTTATCATCGTTCTTATTCCCATGACCTTTTGAATGTCTTCTTATTGTTGTCACTCTTGGATTACCACTATCCAAGTAAGCCCGAATGGTTGGGTTGTGATATAAATTGTGATTGATTATTTTCAATGTTATTTATAATCAATGTATGTGGTGGAATTTCTAAAATTGAGTTAGATAACAAGTCAAAAAAAGAATATGATTCCATTCAGTCTTACAAAATACCTAGTAGAGTATTGGGTATCATTGGTTTTCAGTCATATGTGAGGCGTGGTAATATAGTACATTAAAATGTAACATAAAGAGTGAATATATGTGGATGTTTTCTAGGATAACATTTATAAATAGTTCTCATCAGATTTATAATAAATTATAGTTAAATAAATCGTGTGGAAATTTATTTTATTAGTTTGACATGGGGGTGGAAGTGTGTTCGAGATCTCGAGATAATGTTCAAGGACACAATTTTTTCTCACAAGATAACATTTATGATGTGTAATCTATTTAATCATATTTTTATGTGGAGTCACAATTATGAATCAAATATTTGGACACACTATCTACAATTACTATATTCATGGATACATATATATGGAACCATAAGTGATCAAGAAGATGAAATCATTTGGAGTAGTTCTCAATGAGGGAAGTTAGTAGATATTATTTATAATCAGATCATCGGATTGTGGATCTCCAATGTTTGTTCATTCAAGGATCTAATTAATAAGAAGTTAGATTTAGTGGTTTTATAAACATTTTCATAGTGAAAGTAGTTTTCATTAATCATTTTGGAGGAATCATATAGAATAAATTTATTTTAGTACTCATGGTCATTATAAGCTATAATTCCCAACAAGTCAAGAAGGTTGTTTTTTTGTGGGTGTTCATGAATATTTTTAGTATATTAATTGATTCACAACATTAATTAAAATTGGAATGGGATGAATTTTTTTATTACTAGGATAATGTGCTTATAACACATCAGGGGGGATATAGATTACGATTTATTCAACTATGGTGGTCATCACCAGGAGGGAATCATAACATGATATTGTTGTAGAGATCATTAGAGGTGTGGAAATGAAGATCTATATTGAGAGGTGTTTTTTATTGATGTTCTTGTACCATTGAAGAAATATTTAGATTGATTAATGACAAGTTTACCTTCTACCATAGATCATGCAATGTTTGATTATAGATATTCTCAATGCTTTATTGTAACTGGATGTGTTACTGGGATGTAAATAGATAATAGGATAATATTTTAGAGTGAGTTTTTTTTATTGTATATATAGCTATCTGATGTTACCCTTTCATTGTATTGGCTATATTTTGAATGTTGGTGTGTTAAACTCCTTCATAATAAAAAAATATTTTCTGATTTGGCAGTCTAAACAATGGATTAAATCAAGGAATAGGGTTACTAGATAATCCGTAGGTATTTGACATTCTTCCAGTCACGGTAAGAAGAGTTTTTGAGTGGAAGATCTCATAGTGGAGGCTCCCATGCAAAGAAGGATTGCTTATATATTTACTAGTTTTGTTTTTGCACAACCCATTACTTTGACATATATTTTGAGATACAATTATAGGTAGGAACATATCTAATCTCAATGTATTTTTATCACATGTATCAAATTGATTTTTAGGGGTTGGGAATTTATATAAATGAAATGAAATAAGTGGGATTTATCAAACACAATTTTATACCCATGATGTTAAAAAACGATTTTACCAAAGAATGGGGATTATACTATAAGTTTTTACATTTAACTATTTCCCTATTCCAATGTAATTATATATTTTTGACGTATTGAAAGAATGTAGTGGGGTTTTTAGGGGTGTGATGGTTGATATGTAGTTTTCATATCATGAATTCTACAATATAGAGTAGGTTTATTTACTTGGAGTAAGTATTAAATTCATTAAATGGAAAAACACTCCATTTATTCCCATTCGGATTATCTAATCTATATACTATGAGTTGATGAATGAGTTCATAATCATGTTCATCAATAAAATACTTATATACTAAAGGTTAGAGGAGGGTCAGATATTGGACAGTTGAGTAGTCTAGTGTGTTCATTGAAAAAATTATATCTATTTATATTTTTCAATTGAATATTAAGGACACAATATTTTCATATTAACAAGATCTTTATATCTCATAATGGAATATATATGGACCTGTTGAAGATTGGAGGAAATGTTACTTCATTAGCACCCTATAACATTGTTTACACTTATAGTTCCCTTTATATTAATAAATATTTTTGGTATAATGTGTTCTAATTCACAATAATTTTAACCTCAATAGTGGATATAAAATTATAAAACAAAATATAATCTGAGAAAATTAATGTCGCGTGTTTTTTGACTACATGGTGGAAGGGCTTGTAAGTTCTCCTATGATTCAAGAATCAGAATAATTTATGAGGTTAGAGATCATTTATGATTATTCATGGATATTTATATGAGAATTCATAATTTATTAGTTTGTATTTATATATTATAGGCCATTCCTGTTATTTCTTGAGAGGTGTAATTATTCCACTCGTGATTGGGGGTTGGAGGGAGTGGTGTTTTACAAGATGATATGGAATAATTACTATAACATAAATAACATTATGGAAATTTCATACCACAAATGGTAGATAAATTGTTTTCACTATGTGGGATCTAATTTTAATAAAAAATATAATAATTTATTATCTTGATAATGATGAATTCTTGGTCTCTTATTGCATAGGTAATGGGAATTTTATGGATATCACAATATTCAATATATCATAGGGGGATGATATTTGGGAGTCTGATTATTATTTTAGGAAGTTGAATGAGATAATAGATCTAAAAAATAGTGTATAATAGACTAACAGATGATGTTTCTTGTTCCATATGGTAGAATAATATCTCGTATAGTTATTGTTATACAAGTCACAATTGAGAAACTCGGAGGTGGAGGAGAAGCAAGACCGGTTCATATTTTGTGACACACTAAATTGGTGTTAGAGAATGGATAGAATCAAATGTAATTCACAAGGATGTTTTATTTTGTAATTATAATAAATGAGTGATTTCTCCAGGTGATACATTTCTCATTTAATATATGATTAATTGTGATTCTTTTCATCATTTAGTTATATCATTGGCAGGTGAGTATAAAGTGGTTGATAGCCAAGTTTGATGTGTGATATTTGGCTTTTCATTTATAAATAGTAAAAAATTTATATATTGAGGGCTTGAGAATAAATTTATGTACCAGAATTAATATGGGGGACATATTTTCAATTTCAATATACAGTTGCCTAGGGGCCATGGGAGATGTGATTTTTTGTGACTATTGAACAACTAATGATTTCTTCCCATTTTCAAAGAATTTGGGAATTGATTAACATTGATGTCAAAGTGAGTTAAGAATTAGAAAAATTTATATAGATATATTGTTTATGAAGGAATATTATTGATCATTGGGAATAGTAGTTATAATTTTGATTATATTGTTGGTTTTAGAATTCTTTCCATACATAGTTATGACATACCATTGTATTTCATCCCAAGATATATGAGAAATAAAACTGACCATCAAGATGATGGAGGACATGATTTGGGATTGCATCATGGTTTTTAGGGGGTTTAGGACTGAATGACATACAATTTTTTGAGTTTTTCAATAATAATAGACTTTAATCATCCATCTAAATGGATCTGTTTGAGTCATTTTATGACCAATTAGGTCATTCCTAGATCACATGGACTGTGATTGGGGAGTCTGTATTCTTTTTTTGATTATGTTGATAGAATGAAATAAATGATTTAGATTCTTTGAGGGTATATAATTTTGGTGAAATAAAAACTACAAAAATATTACTTATTATAGGTAAATGATCCTGTTTTTTTGAGGTTAGAGACAAATTTCTCTACATCTAATCTCCTCTCTGAGTGTTGCAGATGGTTATTTTGGGGAGTAAAATTTCACCATGATTTGATAGAATTTTTTTGTTTATTTCTATTTTTAGTGAGTTCACTTTTTAATTGTAATATACATAAATTTTTAAAAAGATCAACATCTTCTATATGACATACCATTGATGATACCCTCATGTTGACTGAAATGACATTGATTAAACAGAGTAAGATATTGAGGATGACATTAATTAATTTAATTATTTAGTTTTCATAAAGAAAACACTAGAGAATGGGTTGTGTTGTTAAGTTATTATACATATTCTAAAATTGTCGAGGCATCATGGCCTGGTGGACTATACCATTGATTGTGAGTTAATGCACTACTAGAAAACAGGGCATTCAAGCCCTGTTACCTATAGCGACCGCCATTGGCGGTCACTAAGCCTCCTTAAAAAAAATAAGGGGCTTCTGCCCCCCCCCCCTCTCCACTCGATTGTGCCCCCCCTCAGCCAGACCCGCCATCCCCGGCCGCCCTCCGCCCTCCGGCTTCAGCTGCCCTCCGCCCTATGGCCGCCCTGCGGCCTCCCGCCACCCGCCTCCGGCAGCCCGGAAGCCCTCGGGCGCCCTCCGGCCGCCCTCCGGCCTTCGGCCCCCAGCCCCTTCGGCCTCCGACCTTCGCCCTCGGCCCTCCGCCCCCTCTTCTCTCCCCCCATCACCCCGAACACCCCCCCAACACCCCGCCAACCCCCGTCCCATTCGTCTTCGTCCCCTCCCTCGCCGTACCACCGCCACCCGTCCCCTCCTTCACCGTCCCCTCCCTCACCGCACCAGCTCCGGCTCCGGCTCCCCACCGCTCCTCTCCCTCAAAGCACCGCCGTCGGCTCCCCTCCCTTCCAGGTTTGTAGCGCAATTAGGTATGACATGGGCTTTCACTTACATTATTATTTTATAAATGGTTCACAAACAATTAGTTAGTATTTATTTTAAATATATGTGATATCAAAAATGAAAATGTAATAAGTTTTATGTAAATGTTTGTTATAGAGATCTTATTATGGATAAGAGTTGGATTAATCTTCCAAATCGAACGTCTAGAGAGTATTTCAATGGCATTATGCAGTTTATTGACTTCACGAGAGGATTTGGAAGTGACTATATTTGTTGTCCATGTAGAAAATGTGCTAACAGATTTCAATTCACACGAGATACTGTGAGGGAGAACCTTTTCATTAATGGATTTCTGAAAAATTATAAGAGTTGGACTTGTCATGGAGAAGAATATGTTCGTTGTCAAAATACAGATGCAGCTCAGATGGATGTTGATGCAAGGATGACTGATCCAATTCATGAAATGCTTACCGAAATGGTACGTGGGTTTGATCCTGAAGGCATTGACATCTAGAATCATGAGACCGGTGAGATAAATCTTCGCTCTGGTGCAGATTGTGATTCAAGGAGGTTTTATGAAGAAATTGATGATGCGAAAACAGAATTATATCCTGGATGTACTTCTTACAATAAACTGTCTTTTATCGTGGAGTTGTTGCATTTGATGACTTTGAATAATTGGTCAGACACATCATTCGACATGCTTTTGGTTTTATTGAAAAAAGTTCTTCCTGTCAACGCTAAGATTCCTGATTCATATTACTATGCTCGTAAGTTGACAGAGAACTTAGGTTTTACATATGAGACCATAGATGCATGTGCAAACAACTGTATGTTGTTTAGAAAAGAAACTGCCCATTTGGATATTTGTACGGTTTGTGGTGCTTCCAGGTGGAAAGAGAAAAGGGGAAATAATACTCATCAATGTCAGATTGCGATACAGGGGAAACCGATTGCTGTAAAGCAAATGCGTTACTTTCCCCTTAAACCCAGGTTGAAAAGATTTTTTATGTCATCTAAAGTTTCTAATTTAATGAGATGGCATGCAGAAAGAGTTCATGAAAGTGATATGTTAACACAACCGGAAGACTCTCATGCATGGAAGGAATTTGATAAGAGACATCCTGACTTTTCTAAAGATGTTCGTAATGTCCGATTGGGAATGGAAGCATATGGTTTCAATCCATTCAAGTCTAACATTGGTGCAACTCATAGAACATGGCCCGTCGTGTTGGTTCCATATAATCTTCCTCCGTGGCTTTGTATGAAGCAACAATTTATATTACTTTCCACTCTTATTGATGGACCTAAAAGTCCGGGGGATAAGATTGTTGTTTACATTCAGCCATTGATTGATGAGTTGAATGAATTTTGGGGCGATGGTGTGATGACTTATGACTGTGAAATGAATGAAATTTTCAAACAGCATGCTGCTTTATTGTGGACAATCAATGACTTCCCAGCTTATGCAAATTTATCAGGCTGGAGTACGAAAGGGGAATTTTCTTGCCCTTGTTGCAATAATAGTAAAAAATATGTATGGCTTAAACATTCCAAAAAATGGGCATACATGGGTTACAGGCGTTTTCTCCCTCCTCAGCACAGATTCAGAAAGGACAGAGTGACATTTAATGGTTCTAGAGAGTTCAACCCATCACCAAAGATCATGACAGGAGTCGAAATGTTATCGCAGATTGAGGAATAAAACATCCTCAAGGTATATGAAATTCAGGATTTGGTGGCTCCTCAAGTATGTAATATTCGTGCTGAGGGTAGGCAGCGCAGTCACAATTGGAAAAAGAAAAGTATTTTTTATAATCTTCAGTATTGGAAAACTAACATGTTGAGGCATAATTTGGATGTCATGGACATTGAAAAAAATGTTTGTGATAACATATTGTGGACCATTTTAGGTGTCAGTGGAAAATCAAAGGACCATGTTAATGCACGCCGTGATTTGGAAGAAATGGGTTTAAGGAAACTGTTGCATTTACAGTTAGCTAAGGGAAACAAGGCATATATGCCTGCTGCACAATATACGATGACTACAGAGGAGAAAGAAACAATTCTTTCCATTTTGAAGATGGTCAAGGTGCCTGACGGTTATTCTTCTAATATTTCAAAGTGTGTGAATCTGACGAGAAAGACATTGCAAGGGTTGAAAAGTCATGACAATCACATATTACTTCAGCAGTTGATTCCAATCGCAATTTGTGATTGTTTATCCCCTAATGTTGTTCAGCCCTTGATTGAGATGAGTAATTTTTTTAGACAGCTTTGTTTAAGAAATCAATGAATGAGTGATTTAAAAAGTTTGCAGGACCGAATTGTACTTACGCTTTGTCACTTTGAGAAACTTTTACCCCCCCTTTTTCGATGATATGGTCCACTTGACAGTGCACCTAACTGATGAAGTAATGGCTGCTGGTCCAGTGCAATTCAGGTGGATGTATCCTATTGAACGGTATTTGAGTACATTGAAAAGATTTGTACGCAACAGAGCTCATCCAGAGGCATCAATAGCCAATGGTTATTTGATGGATGAGTGTACTACATTTTGTACAGAATATCTTACGGATGTTGAAACAAAATTAGATAATCCCTCTCGGATTCATGATGGACCAGTTGGAGAAGGAACCAGATTTGTTATGGACAACATCGAGTGGATACATGCACATCGATATATCTTGTTCAATAATCCATCAGTTGCACCATTAATGCAGTAAGTATCTTATCAATGTGCTTGTATAACTTTTACATGTTTTGTTTGCATAAGATGATCTTTTAAACATCGCGTTATCATTTGCAGGAAACACATTAATGAGATAAAAGAAGCGATGCATCGTGCGACTGAGTTGAAAATTCAACAATCTCATTATGCGTCATTTCATGATTGGTTCAAGGATTATGTATGTATAAATTGATTTTCATTATGAGTGACATATTATACTAATTCTTTATGCAGATATCAGTATTGATTTTTATAAATTATGTAGGTTCGTAAGATGAGGGAGTTAGGGGACCCCACGCTACCTGAAGTATTTATCCAACTGGCTGAGGGTCCATCTATAACGGCTCATCGTTATAAAGCTATTGATGCTAATGGTTTTCTATTTTGCATTAAAGATGTTGACGACAAACGAGCAACACAAAACAGTGGAATCAGTTGTCCCTTTGTCGATTCTGGTTATTACTATGGTCAATTGATAGACATCATTGAATTTGTATATACACACGGTTTGAAGTACATATTGTTAAAGTGTAATTGGATTGATCCAGTGCGTGGATGTAAAGTCGATCAATATCAGTTTTCATTGGTGAATTTTAACTATATGTTATACAGAAATAATGAACGAGTTGAGAATGAACCTTTCATTTTGACATCACAAGCGGAACAATTATTCTTCGTTACTTTGCCTTTGGATCCAAGTTGGCAAGTTGTTGCCAAAATGTCTTAGCGAGGAGTGTTTTTATTTGAAGAAGATGAACCCGAGACTGTTCCGTTTGTTTACCAACAACTTGATCAACATACCGTAGTTCAATGTGAAGAAGATATTTATTGGGACAGAGCGGCTGTTAAAAGAGAAACGGTCTATTTGCATGCTTAATGAAAAGTATAATTTTTTTCCCAATATTCAGTAGAATGTCCTAGGATATCATAAATTATCTAATCATTTTATAAATCTTTATAAGTTTTAATCCTCACTTTTGTAAGTTTTAATTCAATCATAAATATTTAGGTTGTTTTTACTCTTGATTTATTGATGTTATGGTTGGTGTATCATCCCTTTGAGGTATTCTTCATCTGATTCATGTGCTGTTTGAATTTTTATTAGTTCTATCTGAAATTTGGCTATGCATTGACTGGTTTTGTACATAATTTGTATATCTGTTTTGTTAACTTTCTGATTTTTTAAAATTCATTCACAAGTAATTATTCAATCCATTTTTTGTTTGATTAACAGTTGTACAAGTTTTATTTTTTAAGAACAATCCAATTTATCTTTTAAACACTTTGGACTCATTACTGATGTTTTCTATGACTACAGACATATCAGGGGAAGAGGCAGAAGATCCACATCATCTATCTGAGGCATATACGTCTCAGGGTCGAGGTATGTTTGAATGTCATTGTCTAGATTTTTTATGTAATTGACATACATATATATATATATATATATAACATTTGTCAATTTATATATAAAATTGTTTTCAACAGTATCAGACTCGGCTGCTTCTTCCTCTCGCAAGAGAGGCCCTGGTCGTGGCATATTATCATGGAATTCTGACACGATGATAGATGTTTCATTTGATGAGGTTTTTCATCCTGTGGGACTGAATGCCCCGACATTTATTCGTCAGCTGGGTCATATCATACGTGACCCACATCGATTTCCATTGACCACGCGTGACTGGGATTCTATCCCTCAGGACACATTAGATCGTCTATGGAGGGAGGTTCAGGTAATAAAATCATTTAACATTATTTTCTATGTATAGAGAATACTAATATGTTGGATTATTTTCTTTATAGAAAAATTTGAAAGTATGCCCTGAAGAGTTTCAGCCCGTGAGTATGAGCAAATGCCATAAGATGTGGAATGATTATAAAGGCAAAGTGAAGAGGGACCACTGGGCACCAAATGTGGGTGCCCTAGACATTTTGGAAAAAGTCCCGAGAGGTGTCCTCCTGGCCCAGTGGCGTGACTTGGTTGCATATTGGTCTACTGAGGGTGTTGTGGTTTGTATAATAATTATTTTGGTGTATATATATTTTCAAGAATATGTGATTTGTTTGAAATTTGAATTAATTTAATGTATGAGGTGTCAACACGCCATTCTGAGAATCGAGCGTTGTAGGGACCACCTCACAGGATCGGGACTCGTCATGTGTCTCAGATCCGACATGAGGTATATATTATTCATTTTTTAATTTATTTATTAATATGGTTTTGTGTTTATATTCTTTTGATATATAGTTGCGAGAGCAAGGTGCAACAACTGATAAAATGTCGGTGTGGATGAGGACTCGTGATTGAAATGATCCAAAGGTTGCAGAATTGATAGAAAGTGTCTGTACTTACCAATAATTAAATAAATTATATTAACATATATATATTTATATATATTTAAATATTTCACAGGATCAATTTGAAGCTGAGTTAGAACATCTGCCAGAGGACCAGCGACAACTTCCCATGCGACGGGATGAGATCTTTCATTGCATTATCGGTCGGGACGGGCATGGCTATAGTTTGACCTATGGAGTAGGGATTCCTCGTTATGTAGTGTCACACGCTGTGGTTGTCGGTCCTGCTGTTGCTCATATGACACAGCAGATGTCAGATTTTGAGGCACGGTCGCGCGCTTCCGAGGAGGCAAATGCGCAATTGACAGCTAAGGTTAGAGCACTGCGGGAATATGTGCGTCGAGCTGATAGTGCAGGGGATCATACGACGCAGGTATATACTGTATTTATTTATTTAATTTAAATTATTTTTGTTATTAAAATATTTATAATGTTTATCTGTTGTAGGCCCCTGGCCCACCAGAAGGAGGTAGCATTTATGACAACGCGTGACACATCATATATTCACGAGATGTGTTTTTTGTTTTTACTGGTGGGGTTGACATTAATGTACTGTATGTATTCATTTAATTTAAATTAGAAGGTTGTGTACATATAATTTCTTTATTTTCTTTTTTATTATATGATAGCTAATATTATCTAAGGCGTGCATTTAAAAACTCTAACGCCCCGCACCCCCGTACAACCCCCCTGCACCCCCGTACAGCCACCCGACACCCCCGTACAGCCCCCCGTACCCCCGGACAGCCCCCCCCCCCCCCCCCCGCACCCCCGTATAGCCTGCCTGCCAGGCAGCATTAGAGAATACTAATATGTTGGATTATTTTCTTTATAGAAAAATTTGAAAGTATTCCCTGAAGAGTTTCGGCCCGTGCGTATGAGAAAATGCCATAAGCTATGGAAAGATTATAAAGGCAAAGTGAAGAGGGACCACTGGGTACCAAATGTGGGTGCCCTAGACATTTTGGAAAAAGTCCCGAGAGGTGTCCTACTGGCCCAGTGGCGTGACTTTGTTGCATATTGGTCTAATGAGGATGTTGCGGTTTGTATAATAATTATTTTGGTGTATATATATTTTCAAGAATATGTGATTTGTTTGAAATTTGAATTAATTGAATGTAGGAGGTGTCAACACGCCATTCTGAGAATCGAGCGTTGTAGGGACCACCTCATAGGATCGGGACTCGTCACGTGTCTCAGATCCGACATGAGGTATATATTATTCATTTTTTAATTTATTTATTAATATGGTTTTGTGTTTATATTTTTTTGATATATAGTTGCGAGAGCAAGGTGCAGCAACTGATAAAATGTCGGTGTGGATGAGGACTCGTGATTGCAATGATCCAAAGGTTGCAGAATTGATAGAAAGTGTCTGTACTTACCAATAATTACATAAATTATATTAACATATATATATTTAAATATATTTAAATATTTCACAGGATCAATTTGAAGCTGAGTTAGAACATCTGCCAGAGGACCAGCGACAACTTCCCATGTGACGGGATGAGAACTTTCATCGCATTATCGGTCGGGACGGGCATGGATATAGTTTGACCTATGGAGTAGGGATTCCTCGTTCTGTAGTGTCACACGCTATGGTTGTCGGTCCTGCTGTTGCTCATATGACACAACAGATGTCATATTTTGAGGCACGGGCGCGCGCTTCCAAGGAGGCAAATGCGCAATTGACAGCTGAGGTTAGAGAACTGCGGGAATATGTGCGTCGAGCTGATAGTGTAGGGGATCATACGACGCAGGTATATACTGTTTTTATTTATTTAATTTAAATTATTTTTGTTATTAAAATATTTATAATGTTTATTTGTTGTAGGCCCCTGGCCCACCAGAAGGAGGTAGCATTTATGACAACGTGTGACACATCATATATTCACGAGATGTGTTTTTTGTTTTTACTGGTGGGGTTGACATTGATGTACTGTATGTATTCATTTAATTTAAATTAGAAGGTTGTGTACTTATAATTTCTTTATTTTCTTGTTTATTATATGTTAGCTAATATTATCTAAGGCGTGCATTTAAAAACTCTAACGCCCCGCACCCCCGTACAGCCCCCCTGCACCCCCGTACAGCCACCCGGCACCCCCGTACAGCCCCCCGTACCCCCGGACAGCCCCCCCGCACCCCCATACAGCCCCCTGCACCCACGTACAGCCCCCCTGCACCCCCGTACAGCCCCCCGCACCCCCGTATAGCCTGCCTTCCAGGAAGCATTAGCGACCGCCATTGGCGGTCGTTTTAGCCTGCCGTCCGGGCAGTATTAGTGACCGCCAATGGCGGTCGCTAATGGTGCCGCGAGTCAGCCTATAGCGACCGCCAGGCTGTCCCTTAAGGCGGCATTTCGGCCACCTATTGTGACCGCCAATGGCGGTCGCTAAAGCCCTACAGCGACGGAGCAGAAGCGACCGCCAATGGCGGTCCCTGGGCGGTCGCTAATGGCCTTTTTTTAGTAGTGATGATGCATTCTCAAAAACAAAACACGTTTTCATTCATTATCTAATATTTTTGTGTTGATTTACAAAATTTATTCTAGTATATGAGATTGATTATGATTTTGTATGTCTTGTGATCATCCTTGGGATGTGCTAGAAATATTATGTTTCATAAATATCCTAGATAGGTATCTTTAAAGGTTTTCATTTGGAACCTTTTCATTCATTCTAGGTTATTTTTAAAATCTCAATGTTTATAATTTACTGGATGTTATAAATGTTAGGCAAATAATATCTAGATTCATTCCTATATGTTTTCATGGGGAAAATATGTGTCAAAAAATAGTTTCGTGGAGTTTTTGAGTCCATATATATGTTCTATGCCTATCAAAGGATTTCCATAATAGCTGGGAGGGTGTGTTACCACTATTTTTAAAGTCAATTTGGATAATTGAGAGTTGGATATATTCTTTTCAATTTATTTTTTTGAATGTTAGATTTTTATAGTTTTAGGTTTCAAACCTAGTGCACTACTATTAGTGAGAAACATATAGTGGAAATTTTTTATTCCTTCTTCAGTTGTCCATAATGTTAATCAAATGATTCATTATTCTACAGAAAGTTATTAAGAATATTTCTTTTTGGAATATCTCATGTAATGGTAGGGTTGGTCGTTTGGTGTTAGAGTAAACCATGGTGAAATATATGTGTTGGATGAATCATTTAGATTAAATTTTGAATGTTGAGTTTTGTCATATAAGAGAAATTATGTTAAGAGGAATACAAAGAACATTTTGATGGATTTTTTGAGAAATGGATCAGGGTGGGTCTTTCTATTGAAATCCATTATTCTAGACATTTCACCACACTAGGATATAATATGGTGGGTTAACAGGGTAAATTATTCTTCTGTATGAAATTGTGGAGGCCACGGTGGAGAAAAAATTGTTTTATCAGGTTTTTGAAATAAATGATAAATAGTGTTTAAAAGAAAGTGAATTACAAATATCACTTTAACTAAAATTCACCATCGGAATTTTGTCCATCACTAAAATGAGGTGGGTGATTTTCACACCCCATTAAAAATAGGTTATCATATCTTACATAGTTTCAATATTATCTTATTTATTCCATCATTATCTTACACATAAACATCTCAGAACTCCACGACCATTTATCATATTATCCTAACAATTTACAATGTCGAAATTAATTTTATGAATCAATGTATTATCACTCTTTGCCTCTATTATTCCCTTCACATGAATTTGTTTAGTTGGATTTTTATCCTTCAGAGATCCAGTTTTTGTTGATTAAATTTGATATTTGATAATTTTATAGTTGATGTAGATAGTTTTTAATGATCTATCGGTCTAATATTTTTTTTCTTCATTAGTAGTGGTTGAACCTCGATCATTTATTCCTTCTCATATAATATAAAATTTTATGGGGTAAGGTTTCTTTATAATTAATTTAAAAGTGAATCTATTGGATTAATATATTTCTTTATAATTTATTGTTTATATTATCAATTAACCTAACATTTTATCAAAAAAGATTATTTTTTAATTAATGTCTAAGAGAATAATCATATTTTCTTTAATTGATTTATATTATTATATCAATATTGTCACATTCTTTGTATGAATAATATTTAAAAACTAAACTATTTATTTGATATGTATTGTGATAATTTAAAAGGTACAAAATTTAATATCCAATAACAAAAGGATAACCACTTATATACAACTAAAAATGTTTGTATAAAGTTGTAAGTTGTGTGAATATCCACATTATAGAATTTATTATTTATAATGTAACTCCATATTATAGATAAAATTTATTGTCATATTTTTATTAATGAAAGATACATTGTCTTTAATATGATTTAATGTATGTGGCTCAATTTATTTTGTGAAACATTTGGGTTTTTAGGGTTCTTGTTGTGACCAATATTATTGTAGAATCTTATGGGTAGAGAGGAGGAAATTTAATGCCATGGTATTTTTCTAGTGATGGTTGTGAATCTTTTTTTGGATATTATGATATAATGATTGGTGTGTTGTGATATATTGATATGGTAATCAATGTAGTTATGGTTATTCAGATGTGAATTTTTTTCTTTGTGATGGGTTTCTAGTTACCAAATACATATGGGATGAGGATTAAAATGGTAAAATAGGAATAACATGTTTTCTATAATGGGTTGTCATTAAATATGGATTGAGAAATATTATAAATTAAAGTTTCATTTAACTTGGTACATCTATAAAATGGATAACTCATATTTATAATTACTGAAATGAAATATATATATATATATATATATATATATATGGAAATATTGTGATGCATGTTCAATTTAGTGATCATAGTAGTTGATGGATATTGTCATATGATTCCGTGGTAGTTTTTTGGAAGGGATTGTATTGGTTACATAAAATCTTCATCTGGGAATTATCTGAGACTATCTAATGTTGTAATTTAATATAATATATATACAAATCCAACACATGAACTATACAATGTAATGACACTGTTTTTCATAGTATATTATACCCAAAATCCATATTAGTTATGGATCATAAAAATAATTTCCCCATATCACAAACTCTTTTTTAAATAGTAGTATTGAGAAATTGTGAATTTATTGGAAGAGAGTATCCCATAATGATGTAATAGTTATTAGAGATTCAAAATGATGGGAGGATGTAATATCATGTATTTTCCATGAATTTATTGAAGAGTGAATTACTCTACTTTATATCACTATATAATTTCCATACTACATGAGTTATGAGGTGGATATTGAAAACATGATGAAATAGATGGTAATGTTTTAGAAACATGAAATATAAGGATATTGACATATGTTAGTGATTGATGTTGGGAATAATGGGAGGATTTGGTTGGTAGTACTGTGACACAACCCACCTAAAAAAATCATGACATGGGATTATAGGAATATTTATGTAACCAATGGGAGATCATATTGGTTAAAGTGGAGGATGATTTTGAAAACAAACTAGTGAAGTAGATATTGGTCACCATTATCGATAATCTCTATATATTATTATAATAAATTGGATTTTTTTATTTGGTGATTGATACTTAGTAACTATGTGATGGATTGTAACCTATATATATTCATTTTAGTTCTATAGTTTATTTATTATTTATTGGTAAATTTTTCCAAATATCAATGACAGAAAAATGTTTTTCTAGAACTATGTATATACATTATGATCATTGTACATATATAAAAATAATAGTATTGAGTTTCTAGAATTATTTTAAAGACCAAACAAGGAACATCTAGCTTTGAAAGTGCTATTACAACCTTGGTTTTCCATAGTACTATTTAATTTTAATGAAATTTATTTGTAATACATGAAATTAATTACTAGTTGTATATTCCTATATATTATTTGTTGGGTTGTTTTACTATATATATCAATAATATATATATTGATTAGGTAATGAATCACATTTTACTATTTTATCTCCTTGGTTCTAGTATCAAACATGTGGCCTACTTGTTATGGGATTCAAGATTCACTCTTTCACTTCATTAACATCCCATGGGGGGAACTAGTCGATCGGTTCTTTAGAAATGATCATAAAATACATTCCACTTCATACTTAAATTATCTAATACTATGTTTACAAATAGGCACTTATTGTCAAAAATTTATAGATATGTACACCCCTAAAAACCACTATTACTAATTTTTTAAATACATTATAACTACCACATATCAAAATTGATATTAATTTCTAAATATAAATATCAATATGCGTTCAAATATTAATATATATATTTAATATAAATAATTTTCTATTTCTTTTAAAAAAATATCATAGGTTATTGATATTTGAATATTGGGTAAATATTTTTATAAATAGAAGAAATAAGTGGAAATCGATCCTCTATAATAGGTAATATGATATAAGTATGAAAAAATATAATAGATTAAGAAATTTATTGAATTAAATAATTTTTAATAAAAACTTCATGACTAAGGCTTAAGATCAAGATTTAAACTATGAATAAATTTTTATTAGGTGTTAATATTTTTAATAAAACTAATTATGCATCTCCTATTATATAATTTATTATTTTAAATCACTATAGATAATTTATGATATAATTTAAAGAAAAATTTCTTAATTATTACCCTATAATGACCAATAAGATAGTATAAGTGATTAATTTTGATAATTTATATATTGTAAAATTTTATTTTTCCATAAATACATTTTTATATAAGAAAAAATTTAGTGATCAATTATCCCATGATTATGAACATAATGATATCAATGAAATCATATAAGTAAATAAGATTAAATAAAAAATAGTTTAATTATTTATTTAAATAAATTTTATAAATTAAAACAAAATTATTTGATTCCCCATTTTCATAACATAATGTTTCTAAATGGACAAGAATACTGAAAATAATTAGTTCATTAAATAAATTTTTAATCATATCTAGAGGATATATCTTCAGAAATTTTCTTTTCCTATGATAAATGATTTAATATTATTTATAGTAAAATAATAAATTAAAGGTGATTATGTTAATAAGTAGTACCCAACCCCTTCATTTACATGAAATTATTATTTAATTACTATTTTTCACAAACAAGCCCCAAAACATATACTGAAGAATTGTGAAATCTGTGTGACTTTTTGGGAGTTGGAAGAAATTGGAAGAAGAAATTATGTAAGTGGGCTACTCATAACATATGTAATGGTGAGAAGGAGAGTAAAAATATTACTCGTTTGAAGGATTTTATATATCAATATATATTCATTTATGTGCACGTGTGTGTATAAATTTAATCAATGCATACAAAAAATTTCCATACATGTTATATGATATGAAACCTAAATATATTTTGAAAAGGGATGGTCATATCCTAAAGATTATGTCATGGATATAATGGTCCTATGTGGGAGATGAGGGAAGACAATGGAATTGGGATTTATAAATTATCCTAATGTTTCATGGATATAAATGTAAGGGGAATATACATTATAATTAATTAGTTTCTTATAGAAATTGTTAGATTAAGTAAGGATCAATAAACTATAATATATTATTAGTGAGATGTCAATGTAATATGAAGTTTGAGTGATATGATTAAAGAATATTGTAATGGATTAAAATAATGTAGTATGGTTTCATGATATAGATTGTGGTTAACATCGGTAGAGTAGGATAAAATGAACAAGAATAAGGAATTAGTGGGTGGGAAATATGTATATAAATTAAATATGTGAGCCTGGAAAATTTACAAAAAAACATTTATCTAAAAAATATAACATTATATGGAAAATTTTCAATAGATGGAATGTTAATTTTCAAGATCATTCCCAGAAATGTTATTATTTCCCTTAAGTAAACCAGAATAAATAATTTATTATATTAATCTATAATAAATTAAAAAAAATGGATTTGAGTATTTTAAAGACGATATAATGTGTGAGAAATAATGAAATATATCATTAAAATTCATATCCGGTGTTATATTATTATTAAAAGTTAAAATTAAATAATAAATTAAATTTAATGATGAAAACATATTGTGGATTATGAAAAAATATATAATTTTCTTAAAATTTTAACCATATCGGTGTGGTCGAGGCTAGAAGGTTCTCAGGTCATGTTCTATTAAGGAATTAACGACATAGAGGTTCTTTGGTAGTGTACCCTCACAAGACATGCGCCCTTAATTTAGATGTTAATTGTTTTCAAACGAAACAGGTACAATACACATGGATCCACTTTATACTCTCCTCCTATGCCCTTGTCATTCTTTGATGAGACACCTTATCATTAGAAAATCTATACGAAGAGGGTATTTGTTCACTGGTAGAATTCCAATTTTTCCTTCATTCACATCCTTCCTAGTTAATCATTAAGATCATGAATGAAATTAAATGATATGAATAATTTTAGAAAAAAATAAAAATAATAAAATAATAAAATAAAAGGAATGTACCTAGTAGGATCCAAGATCGTTGTGGAGGCGATTGACAAGGCTACATTAGTGGAGGTGAGTAGGGATCATGTTGACAGGATAATCTAACTAATAATTAATTTTATAGTCATTAGGTTTTTAGAAAATCTCTGATTATGGAGATGATAAATGTTATGGAAACTGTCCCTTTCTCAATGTACTTTTTCAGTGTCGAATTTCATTTTCTTAAAGCCACATGGATTCTTTTAGGTATATCTTACAAAACATGCCCCACTAAAATTAAATGGTAAGAGAAACTATAAATAATCATTTAATCACTATGTCTATAAAAAATCAAAATAAATCACTAATTATATTTCTATTTTTAATGAAATTGTAAGGTACAAATGGCACATAGAGACTAACTTCTTTCGATGGGTGTGGTATGTCATTGAACCAATGATCGTTTAAGAAGTCAAAACCAACTTTGATGGTGGGGTAGAATGAAGTAAGAAGATAAACACTAATTTTTTAGGTATTTTATTATCAATTTAGATATCCCACTTCAATCATTTGATTGAGAAAAAAAAATAAAGCCAAAAACCATTATTCACACTTTTTTTGAATCACAATAAATTATGAGTGCGGTGGTGTTTCAAATAGATTAGCTATTATTTTCATCTCTAATGATATCCAATTACTTAAGTGTACCATTAAAGTAATATATATCATCAATCATTGTTATAAGACATCCATACCTATCTACTAATACAATACTATGGCTCTAACAACATGGCATAACCCAACAAGAGGTTATATATCAGCATGAATCTAATAAAATCTTATCTATACAAATTGAGTTCCACCCACCACCAGTATTTAGAAATATACATGAATAATATCAGCTTATAAGGAGGATTGTGAGAAAATTGAAAATTTAATAAAGGAGTACTGCCAACATTGTAAATAATTTAGAGCTATTTTTGGTGAAAAGATTGCACAGGTTTAAATTCTATCTATGTAAGCCTCAACAATGTAGGGTTTCTTATATATTAATTCTCCAAATCTATTTCAATACACATATGCATTTCATAAATCAGTTCATTTAATTATATTACTAGGTAAAAGGATTATAAGATTTATAGGATGAAATGTTTTGTGATTTCATTCCTAAAGTTATGATGTCTACAATATAAAAAAATAACTCCACATATACATGCATCCAAAACAATGAGAATATAATGAAATAATGGGCTTATAAGATGTAGTGATTAATTTTAAATTACCACGATATTGAATGTTTCCATCAATCACCTTGTCCCTCAGAATCTATCGATACTAATGATGCTGCAGAATCCATGGAAATCAAAACAATCATCTTGTCTTCTAATGAACTGGATAGAGAATCTATGTTTCATAGGAGACCATATCCTACTATGTCACCAACAACATCAACTAGAGGGATAAATACATGGAGATGAGTGTGTTATTTAATCATATTATGGACTTTCAGGATTAAAACCCCCAAATTATTGATGCTAAGGTAAGACCAATATTAATGGAACATAAATCCTACTCATGAATGTGTTATATGTATCTTCAGAAAAAACTGTGGGGAGAAATATAGTATTTATGAGTTATTTATCTTCAAAAAAGTGCATGATAATAGAATGGTGTTCATGTACACCTTTTTGAAATGTTGGAAAACCTAAAATAATAGAAAAGGCAAATGGAGAGAATAATTGACAGGTGTTGCTGAAAACAATTTCATCCAACAACCTAATTTTCATTTGTGTTTATTTTGTTTTTTTATTTTGTTAGTTTTACCACATACATATATATTTTGAAAATTGAGAAGGAATTTTACTGTCTAATTACTCTTGAAATTAACAACATCTGATAATCTACAACTTCAAGTCATAAAATGGAATCCATGGTTATCAATTTGCTTCAATATATAGAGTATAGAAATATTTAGAAAAATTTGATGTAGAACATACTCAAGATCATTTCAATCAAAATGGTAAAGATTGATGCCCCTATTTTTGGGAAATTTCATCTTAGATATACTTTTACATGTACCAGTAACAGCCCTACATGAAATTCCACTCATTGATAAACATTACGAATGAATCCACTATGAGTTATTGTCCCATACCACAATAGTAATTTGAAGAAATAGAACCAAGCAAATAGAGTTAAATCCAAATAAATATATATAAATAGAAAAATTAATACAAGAAGATGAAATAAAATAAATAATATATAGAGAACTTGAAACTGTAACATGGTCACTGTGAGAGGTGTCATGAAAGTTGTTGTTCTAATGGATGAACAAATATAATTTTCAATTGTTGATATAGGTTTAACAAGTAGCAATGGAGTTAGAAAAACATTTATAAAATAACAATATAGTGATTAATATAATTGAAATACAATTCAAATAATTAACCTTAAACAAACCTCTATACATTATTATTAATTAAATATTAGGGGTAGCTATTAAAATTGAATTGAAAATGGAGATAATGAATTCCCAAATCCAAAAATATTAATGCAAAGTGAAATAGGTTTCAAATTCAAGGAATTTGTAAAAAAATTATATCATGAATACATTTAAAATCAAGGACCTGATGATTTCAATATAGAGGAACCATATCAAAAATGGATTTGGGGAATTCTAAAAATCATTTCAGACCATGAATAATGATCTTAAGGTAAAATAATTAATGTCTAAAAAAACTCCATATTAGATATTTATTTGTCATCTACGGTCTTCCTACAGAAAAAATAGTGACCTTTATATAATAAGACTTGTTAGATGAGTTCATGGTGTTGGAGTGGCTAATAATGGAATAATCATTGATCAAAATCAAACATTATTACAAATGGGCAGTTATAGTCAAGTGCAAGGTAATGGGAAATAGTGGTGAAAATATGATCATATATTTGATGATGGAAGTCTAGGGACACCCAGTACAGTTTAGGGTATGATTTTTCTCCCCCTTCATAAACCCTCATACTTCATTACATGGGTGGGAGATATTAAATCTTATAACACTTTTTTTGGGTCAGAAATCCATGGAATCCTCTACCCAGAACATTATCAGCTGTTGAATTTATATTTATTAATATCATATTTTTATTTATCTCTAAAAGGACATAATTACTTTATCTATAAAGGGGTATATCATGTTATTCCGTCACAATAGAGATTCAGACTATCGTTATCAACATTTATATTTATTGGTTAACCATTAATAAGAATACAATTACATATATAGTTGAGTAGATGAGTTGAGGACCACCTTCAGTGGTGATAATGATCATTGGGATTATATTTCTATATTGAAGCATAACTCATCCTATATGAAAAATTAATTTATGTAATGCTTGTTTTTTATGACAATGAACTTTTGGACGTGAATCACATGAATCCTTGGTCTAATATTGTATCTCAAATTACATGTATAGTAAAATTTTAAATTTATTTATTATATAAGTTTATATCAATTTTCTAAAACAACGAATTCATTTTAATCCATGAGGTTTCCAATTTTATGAATTTCAACAATGATTATATCATGAATAAATTTTAATTTAAAGATGTAGTGATCACAATATAGAGGAAATGTATCAAGGAATTATCTAAGGAATTTCAAAATCCCCTTGAGACCTTGAATAAGTCTCGGATGGTAATAGAATTCATCTCTAGAAAAATAAATGTTCTTGTGACACATATATCATTTACTTAAAATTATAAAAGTCTCAGTCCTTCATTTATACCCCTTGAAAATGTAGGATTTCATCACTCTAAAAATTTAATTTATGTATTCGGTCAAAAATGACTTTGAGTAATGATGCGATTTGAACCTAGGTCATGTACTTAAAATCAATAATAAGAAAATAACATACAAATCATGTAGCAGTGGATGATTGTTTATTGAAAGTGGATTTGTAGGACTATATGGTCACATTCTAGTAGTTGGTAAAAGTGGCGTGCATGACATATTTTATATTTTGAAGATTATAGTATGAGAATGATTATCTTGAGTTGAGGATGAATGGAAGAAAATGGGTGATGAGGGATAGTATATTACTGGAAGAGGGGGACAGTATTATTCAAAGCTCTAACATAATTTATGAGTGATTTATTTTTATAGTACGAATTAAATAATATATATTACAGGATTGATAGAGTTGTGATTTTCATATCCCTATAATTGAATAGGGAGAGGAATTGTTGAGAGAGTCAAACAATAGAAGGATATGAGATTTCTGGGAGCCGAATAAAAATGTAAATTTTCTAGATAATCAATTATTGAGGCAAAATGGTGGATACCTATTCACGGTAAGTGTATATTTTTTTGCAGAGAGTTGGAAATGTAAGTATAGGAGGCTGAGAAAGAAGGAGGGAGAGATACATGGAATATAATTGGACAATAAATATTATTGACAATGAATTTTGGTGAAAGTGTAATTGAATCTTCAGAAATTATTTTGGGTTATCAATAAATTTTTATTAACAATTGTGCATCAAAAATATATTAATTGATTTCTATATGATCATGATAATGAATATTGATAATATATAGATATTATCAAAATAAATTTTTTATTTATAGTTTAAAATTTAATGTTAATATTAATATTGAAACGAATAATTTTAATATAATGAAAGTATTATGGTTTAATGTTTAATGGTTCATATAAATTTATAAGTTATACTATTTTATAAATTTTAGAGTAAAAATAATTTTTTATAAAAATGTGAAAAAATAAATTAAATCATTTCAAAAAACATATATAAATTAAATTTTTATTAGATTCACACACATTACATTCTATAATGGTTGCTAAGATCACCATATGAAGCTCTTCCTATATTAGTGGTCATAGTAGTTCTATTTATAATTCCACTTCAATTAAGTTATTTTAATCCTATAAAATATTGTCTTTCGGTTCAATCATGATCGTTCTGAATAAAATTCAATTATATATGATAATATATCTAATAAAATATATCTAAAAATGAATTTTTATAATTACTGAGACAAAATAAAAGGTTTTATAAATTATATAATTGAATATGGATAAAAAATAAATATTGGTAGTCTTAATTTTGTTACTTATTCATTAAATACATTCATTGGGGAATTCAATTTCTTTTCATAGGATAATATAACCGAGTAAAAATAATAAAATCTGAGGAAATATGGAATAATTAATTCTTACTCTAACTGAAAATTTAAATGTTTATTATAGCATCAATATTTTTTATATGGATTTTAGAAACAATGGAATGCCAATGTATCTCTATTTTTTCATGTTGTTTTAGAAATAAATAAAATACATTTAATGATTAATGGGTATACTAAATGTATTTTTAAATGTAGTTGTTGAATTTTGGATAAATGGTAAAAATATTAATCAAAATACAAATTGAAATCATGTTATATTTATGTAATATTGACATACTATATCATTTTACCTCAATCTCTTTTCTATCCTATATAGTATACCAAGAAACAATAGAAAAATTTAAGAATATATTATATGATGAAATTATGTCTATAATTGTATATGATTAATTTAATAATTGTATATAATTATATTTCTAGAAAATAATGGAATCTATATTATCCTCTAGTTAAAAAATTCAATATGTTTTTATATTTCCAAATTTATTTTCTATATCGAATTTTGGATTGATTTATTTTCTATCACTAAAATATTATGTTTTCAAAAGAAAGAGATATGAATAATATCATTTTTGAAGTTCATTATCTTTTCAAATAATATTTTTTAACATTATCATTAAACACATCATGTATATCAATAATCACAACATTTTTTCAATGTTTACTATGCTACTTAATATAGTAACGGTATATTGAAATGTGTTTCTATGGTTGATGATATGAATTTTGATTACATAATTTTCTATATTCATATGATATAATAATAAATAATGATATGGTATGTGTGAAATAAAATATTTATTTAAATGGATTGGTGTTTTGTTGTGGTGGAATTTATATATTCCATTACATGGTTTCGTATTCATTACAGATTTTGGGATTCATTATATATTAAATTTTTTTGAGATAAATGAAATTTTTTAGGTCCAAATAAATTTTCTAATATGGTTTCATTTATAGAATTTAAATGAAAAAAATTATTTTCATAAGAGTTAATTTAATGGAATTCTGGTTTTGAGATCTATTTTGACCGAACAAAATTATTGTTTATTTTAGGTTCCACATAATGTCTATATACCATAATATATATATATATATATATATATAGATTATATATTCATACTCGTTATTTTCACACATTCTAAATGAATTCCAATAGAGTGTGGATGTTAAAAATCAAGACATTAGATCTATTATATTTATATTTATATTCAATTGATTTTGTTAAAAGAATCACCTTGTAAAAAAACTATTTTATGCCTTTAAATCATATTAATCAAATATTTATCATTGACTAGGAGTACCTGAATGATAATATATATATATATATATTATGGTTATTCTATAGAATTTTAAAAAAACATTATTCATTTCAACAGTCATTCATTCCATTAAAAGTAAAATTTATTAATGAAACCCAAATATATTAATGTTAAATGATGTTTTTATGAAAATAATAAAATGACCAATTAATAATAACATCATTAATTTTTTTGTAAAATTTATGAATATGAACATGCATTATTTGAAAATATTTATTTTCCAAATAAATAGACAATCATTTTCATTTATATTTTTACATAAATGTTAACATTTATAATTATAAGAAAATAAATTTATAAAAATATACTCAATATTTTATATTTTTGTTTGATAGTACACTATAAATATTATTTTAATTTTTACTATTATGATTAAATTATAATTAAATATTTAATGATATATTCTTATAAATATGAATAATTTTAGAACTTTATAAATATATTATATTGATTTATATGTTTTTGGAACCTTTTTTGAAGACTAAATATTTATATTTTATATGTTACATTTTAGTAAAAAATGGATATTTTTATTTTAAAACCCATATTTGAAATTTAATAAATCATGTTATACTTTTCAAGAAAATTATTTTTATTGTGTTTTAAAAAATTATATCAGAAATGAATTTTTATGCGTCATATAAGTTGAATAAAAAAATGAAATAATTTTTTGTATTCATTATGTTTAAAATTAATTTGTATTAAATTATGGTATTTTTCAAAATAATGTATTGTTTGGTGGATAAGTAACAAATATTGATTTTACTATTACTATCACATCATGGTCATATTAGACAAGAAAGCCATAAAAGTTTTTAAAAACAATTTTAAATAAAAAATTATTAATTTAAATTATATTTTTTAAAATATATTGGTGATCTATATTACCATTGTGTAATATAATAGATTATTTAGCTAAAGTACTAATGAAACTATTTTCTCAATTTTTCTAATTAATAAAATTTTAATATGGTTGAAGTATTTTTTCAACATATATTAATGTTAATTAAATATTTATTGAATAGTAGTAACCATTTTATTTTCAAAATATTCATTATAATTGAATATAATATCATGATAATAAATCTTTTTATAAAAATAAAAATTATCAAAAAAATAGGTTTTTAAGTGTCAAATATGGTAATACTAAAATTTATTTCTATAATTAATTTAACTGTTATTTTTTAAAATTTAATTAATATTAAAATAAAAAATTTAAAATAATTAAATACCCAAAAAAATAATTTTCTAAATTGAGAATCGATTCCAAGTGTTAATTTGAAGTTATCACAGTCATGGTATGATATTGTAAAATGGGTATAATCATTGTTCATGTAGCTAAAACAAGTGAAAAAAACAAATTATATGTAATTAATGAAGGGTTTAATATTTTTTCTATATTTAAAAAAATATTATCCATTTTTTATCCAATTTCCTTGAATAATTAAGTTATATAATTTTATAATTTCGAGTTTTTACAAATGAACCATATAATAAAATTATAAATGGAGACCACATCATCTACATTTATACACCAATTACAAAGCCTCAGGTAAAAAAAATCATAACTAATATCTCTTAAACACCGTAAAAATTCATTAAAAAAATATCAAAAAAACACGAGTCTAAGGAGTTGTAAAGAGTTACCCATGGAAGAATATCTAAATCAAGGGTTATAATTCCAACCATACCTTTCTATATTGTTTTTCTATTCTGTACTAATCTTGTTCCATATATCTATGAATTAATGTTAAAAATAAATTTTATTATTGTAAAAATATATTTTGATAAAGGTATTACAATTTTATTTTCCACGATTAAATCATTAAGAAAAAGTATAATATCTTCATATGTGTATGTGTATTACCACATCTATGAAAGACTTTTTCAATTTTCCATCACCACTATAATTTTTCAGATAATAAATTTTTAAGTAAATTTTATGATATATTAACAACATTAATATTTATTATTGATTATATATAGAAATATGTATGCAAATAAATATAATAAACTATTATATAATTTTTAACAACCATAAATGTTCTTAGTAAGGAACCCTTAATAATTTTTATAAATATTTGGAAAAATCATTGATACAATATAAGTCTAGTTATAATGGATAAATAAAGAAAATAAACATTAAAAATATGTTAATAATGAATATTTTACAATATTATTTAACACATTCAACAAACCGAAAATATTATGCCAAAATTATCTAAACAAACCCGATTAAGACGCATATGGATGTTTTATATTAAATATATGTACCAATATTTAATATAAAACACTAAAAATATAAAAATAATGACGAAAATTTTCATATGTATATTTATAATGAATTTAATACAATTTTTGTTAAATTTAAGTGAAATTGCTAAATTATTTGAGACATGACATGTATGTTTTTCTATATTACACTTCCTTGATACATGTTTACTATTATGAACTAATTTTATATTTTTATGGTGTATAAAAATCCCAAAAAATTATTTTTCATATAAAATTATATAATTCATGGTACGAACATAACGAAATATTTTTAAAGCCTCCAACTCAATTTGATTAAAAAATTATATTATACATATGGGTTTATATAAAAAAATTAATTATTTAAGAAACATTAAATTTTACACACATAATTTAATTTAAGTTGTATTTATGAATTTTTTATTTAATATCATTTATTATCATTATACATTATATTTTAAAATCAACTCATAGATATCGCCATCTCTCTGTTTCTATCTCTCTCCCTTTTACAGGGATTTATTAAAATGTTTATTAATCCTTAAGGTATTCTATAAACCTTTTTATTAACAATGGGATTCATGTTCTATTTATTTTTCCCCTCAATAACATATATTATAAAATAGTTTAACTTACATATTATATATATGTTTTTTAAATTATATACCTCATTTTTCATACCATAATTTTTGTGGATAAAACCACTTTTCTCTTCCTTCAAAAATTTCTCCCCTATGTAAATATAATAATTATTAGAACATAGCATTTTATACAATAATTTAAAGCCCCATATAGATCTAATGAATAAATATTTATTTTTTTAATGAAACCCATTATTTCATAGAAAATATTTCTAGTTCAATTATAGTTTTATGGAAATTAATATCACATTTCCTTAAAAAATACACTGTGAAACGAAAATTCTTTTTATGGAATTTGACACACATAAAATTTATATAGTGAATATTATGAATTTTATATAACACTCATTATTCAATATATTCCAATTTATATAATCCACATATTAGAGATTTGGTTCCATTATTAAATCCAGTTAACTTTAATATGTTGGTATCTCATGAGATACCATATATAGTGTTCGATTAGTTATCATAAGAACACTATGTGTTGTGCATGTGGGGTGAGAATATTTACACTATGTTTTATTGGTTGTCCAATTTATAATATTATTATCCTGATTGGGGATAGACTATATAATTTTTTCACAATATTAATAATTAAAATATTCTAATGATATAATGATTTATGATATTTCAATATTATTATGATTGAATGATTGTATTCTTTGATTATTTGTCCCATTTTTATCCAAATAACAATTATCTTTGTGATATAATGATATACATCTTGAATAATATTTTGGGATTTATTAACATGTTTATTCCAAAAATATTATTTCAAGATAACCATTTTCCATATATATTTTATGATGGTAACCTATATGTTTTTTATAGATATGTGGGGGTTTTCTGAACTATCTTTTATTTTTAATAAATATTTTGTTTTTATATTTATGGATATTATTTAAGTATCTAATCAAAAAATGAAACTATACCTATAGAGCAGTTGATATTATTTTTGTAAAAGTACAATATAAATCCTGGAATAATGGGTGGTTAATAATTTGGTCATTATAATCATATCAGATCACAGTCTAGTTATTTTATGTATTAGTTTTGGATAAAATAAGTGAACACCCTAGGGGGATGTCAAAGGGATAATAAATGAATCTATAAATTTATACATTTAATTTGTATTAAATGAATCTATATTTATTATTTTTAAATTATGATGTTATAAAATAAAATATTTACCAATTTTTGATACCATTATTAGTGTTTTATTTAAATTATTTATAATAGGAACAAGTATCATACAAAATTTATTTTACAAAAAATTAGATTCTCATAGTATTTTATTATTATAATTAAAATGAAAATTTTTATTTCTTGATAACTTATTTTAGAATAATTTACCTTATTTTTGGATCTGTAATGTTAATATTAATACAAGTTGATTTTTAGGGTGTTTTAATAAAATATTTATTTTAAATTGAATAGTAAAAATTTAATTCAATTATATATAAATGAATATTAATAAAAAATTAATATATAATTATGAACTTTAAATTCATGAAACATTTTAATTATATAAAAATTTATATTTTATTAGTGACATTGATTAAAAAAACATTTTAGTAACCCCGACAAGAGTAACCAAGAGACGGTGGATGACTTATCACACTGGTGTATTATACACAGAATCACATCCCCAATATATAGAATAGTGTTGTAATATTTGTAATAACTATACATTCACGAGTATTTCATTACATTATAATATAAAATTTTTAATACTTTTTTGAGATTATCATTATTCACTATCACGTATTCTTTTATATCATCTTAGTAAAATTTTGGGATTCATAATATATGAATGAAAATAAGGTGATCTCAAATTCATTTTATGTTTTTTCTATAGTGGATGTTATCTTGAATCAGTGAGAATAATAAAAAAGTTATGGTAAATAACTAAAAACAAATTTATTTTAAATAATTTTATTAGGTTAATCAATATATCATGGTAAATAACTGAACACACATGACAAATAATCAAAAACATGACTATAAAAACTGCATATTCTGTAATAAATATAGAAATGTTGAAAAAATAAAAACACATTCCATTTAATTAATAAACATAGAAATAAAAAACCCAGAGATAATATCATACAAAAAACATTTATAATAATAAGTGAATTTTTAATAAATTCATTTCATAATGATTATATGTAATGTTTCTCAATAACATGATACATCTACCATCAATATCTACCCTCTATACAATTTAAAATAGATTGGTATAAACCCATGTAACTCTGTCAAGAAAACTCTTTATTCTCATGAGACTACTGATACATCAATGGGATATTTATAACTTGGCCACACCCATATCTTTCATTTATAAACATTCCTTATAAAAATAATTATCAATTTAATTCATAGACAATGTATATTATAAATGATGTTTTTCACATGATAATAGAGAACACAACAAATCCCAATCACCTCCCCAAAACAACTGCATCCACCAAAGGATGTCATGACACAAATGAACAAAACAAAAACTATGAAATATCCCACTATAATCAAGGGAGATCATATGTGATATAATGAAATGATGAAATGGGAATAAAAGTATTGAACAACCACAATAACTGAGTAATAACCTACCTCTGATCGAAGAAAAATCTCTATGGATGAAAGGATGGATCTCTGAATCAACCCATTATAATAGAATCACTAAAATGTTGAAGACAGAGTTATTTGGTCTTTTGGAGTTGAGAGTAATAAGCTTCAGCCATAGGGTTTGACAAACCTGAGAATCTTTAAATGTTTTAAATCATAAAACATTGGTGGATTAGAAGATTTTTAATTCCTTTAAATTTAATGTAATCATTAGTTTTCAGTTTTCACCAAAAATGTGTCACCTCTTTACTTTTATAATTTTTCAATCCCAAAAATTTTACACGTCGTAAAACTATTTTTCACATTTTTTATCCTTATTTCAGGATATGAAATCTTCGTGCCTCTAGATTTTTGTTGTTGAGTCCCTCTGGAATTCTTTCACGACCCCTCCGGGAACCTTGGTATTCTGAAACATGAAAATACTCAATCAATGTAGCTCAGGTCCTTTAAATTCAATATTTATCAAATTGGTAAATTTTATATAACCATTATCATGATAGAATGATAAAATATAAAAAATATCAAGATTTTAATTGAATATTGACCATGATAAAATCCATTATTAAAAATATGATTTAAATTTAAATCATGGTTTATTATGATATATTTTTATTATGTATAATGAATTAAAGTGAAATATATGTGAACTATGTAATATATTAAATCATGATAGGACATTAATAAATAATCTAAAATGGTATAAATATTATGATGAAATTCGTATAACCATGTTGTAATTATTATTTTACTGGATATAAATTTCCACATGAACATTCCACGATATAGTTCTCCTAATAAATATTAATATATTGAGTTGAGTTATTGATCATAGTTTTTACTAAAAAATATTAGCATTCCATTCTATAATTTTCCTCTTAATGAATTAAAAATATATTATTTTAGTTTGTAATCAATAAATATAAAATATTGTACCGTGAAAATAATTATTATGATTATTTTGTTGATATCCTTATTAGAATATGATACGTTATTTTATAGAGGATGTAGGTGGTAGTGTAAAATTATAGTTGAAAATGAATTTTGATAGTGATGATATTAGGATTATGGCCTTGAATTGGATATAGTGCTTTACTTATAAATCATTTGTTTTTAACTTCGGTGTTTTCTATAAATATTGATATTTATTTATTTATTTTATTCCATTTGTTTTTTTAATATGTTATATGACGATTTTAACCTTTTTTTATTTATTTTAAACTAAATATATATCAATTTTTATTTGTTGTTTGGTATATAAAATTGTATGATAAAACACAAAAATGTGCATATTTATTCAGTTTTTATTACCTCTAATAATTGATGAAATATAGTTTGTAAATATTAAAAAAATTTAATAATAGATTAAATTTAGTAATAATATATCAAAAAGTGGATGTTGTCAAAATTAATAATTGGGACCAACTAATTTTTTTTCATTATTCTCATATGTTTCTAACAAATGTAGTGTTATTTTTTATTAATGTTTGTTTATACTAATGATATTATATAGAGGAAATGAATTATATTTAATGATTTCTACTTATCTTTAATGTTGATATTTTTTATAAGATTTGTTATTAACATATTTTTCGAGTTAAAAGGTTCTTAATTATTTAGGATTATATAACATTTATGATGTTTGATATTTGCGTAATTTTAATTCATTTCAATAGTAAATTATCAATTTGAATATTTGGATACCACTTGAGTGTTTCAATATTTGTTATATGATTATGAATTTGAATTTGGGATGAATCATATTTTATTAACATTTCTCCAACCATTTTAAAATTTTGAATTGTTTTTTAAATTAACATTAAATTAATATAATAAATATGGTGTCTATTGATTTCTATTGACAAAAATGAAAATTTTATACAAAAAAATAATGATACAGTGTAATAAGGATTATATTTTATAATTAGTTTTCCATTAAGGTTTATATATAAATTTGGGATATTTCAAATGGATATTTATTTCATATCATTGTTTAGAAGAAAGGAATTGTTAATGAGTGGTTGATTAGGAGACAAGGCGGGTGGTATAATCCTTTCTCGTTGTCTTTTAGTTTTCAGCAGTAGTTAAGTTCTCTTATAATTGGTGTTTCACATTATTTTGACATTTATACAAAATGTTTCTCTAACGTGAGTAATGGTCATACCCTGACCTTTACATAATTGAATTTGGTAGAGTTTCTATGTCGCTTGAGAGGTACGAACCCTTAGTTATAGGCTTTGATATTTCCCTATTTATCACGTAGATAGGATTCATAGGGATGGAATACTGTAGATAGATATATATACATATTAAATTCCTATAAAATGTTCTTAAAAATCTTTTATTAAATAGTTTTTTCATTCCCTTTTTTATTAAACAGACTCCCAAGGAAAATAATTTTTGGAGAAATATAAACTAAATTACCTAATAAATTCATTAATTTTAGTTTAATTAATATAATGAATTGTAATATAATTTTTTTTTGGATAATTATTTTTCAAAATATATTGTAATTTGATTATGGTAATTTTTAATGAAAAAAATTTATTTATTATAAAAAAATCTATTTTTTAATTTTTTTGGGACATCATAAAATTCATGGAATAAAAAAATTATTTCATATATCTTTAAAATATTTTAATGAAAATAAGATAAAAATAATTAAATTAGTTTTATTGGAAAAATTTTTATTTGTATAAAAAATATCTATTGAGATTTTTTATAATTATTTAATTATATTTTGTGATTATATTTTAAAAAAATTTCAAGTTAATTTATTTTCTTTCCAATTCATGGAAATGAAAGGATTTTTTATATAATTCATTTGTCAATCAGATCAAAAAATATATACTAATCGATTTTCTATTTGAATTTTATGATTGTATTATTTTTCATTAGATTATCTTAAAAATATATTTATTTATATTTTTTTATAAGGGTAAATTATTAATCGTATATTTTAAAATTTTCCCATAAAATTTTCAACATTATTATGTTGATAAATTTTATAGGAAATTTAATTATTTTTAAAATATATTTGAAAAAAAATATTAGTATATAAAATTTGGTTATAAATTAAATAAGAGAATGACATCTTTTAGTAAGAAATTTATTTTAAAAAAAGTACACATAAATAATTTTTAGTGTGTTTTTTAACTTAAATGAAAACAAATATGTAAAAAAATTATTGTTTATAATATTAATGGTAATTAGAAATCAAGAAGGGGGTGAATTTTAGTTCTAAATTAATAATAAATATTTTTTCACCTACAAAAATTTAAAAGATTGGATTTAAATTTTTCCAATGAAATCAATGTTCATGGTAAATAAATTATAAACTTCATAAAAAATATTTAGCATATCAAAAATAAAATGTGAGATATTTTATTATTTACTCATGTAAGTGTTACGAAAATGATAATATAATCAATATGTGTTAAAAAAATAAGAAACAATTAACTAAATTTTAATTCCTTATATATTATAATAAATTTATGAAAAACACTATATAATGTTCAAAATAAATATACATATTTAGAAGTTTATTTTTTAAAACATTACTTTTAAACATAATTGAATGTTAAATTTTTTAACAAGATATATAGTTTCTAGGAATTTTTACACATTGTAGAGACTCTCTGATTTTATATGTATTAAATTTTCTATCTCCCTATCCCTGAAATAACTTGATTAAACTATCTGGTATCTTCTCAGGTTAAACCTCAATATTTTATGCTATGCGACACATTAAATTTAGTATCTTTAATAGAATATATTACACAAAACACCAATCTGAAACTGACTATTAGAGTGTTATTATTTATTTATGATAGTTATTAAATATCAATTATACTGGAATAAATGAATGAGATTAACTGAATTATAATAATATAGTTTACACAAGATTATAAAATTATTTCATTGACTACCGATTAATTACAAATGAAAATAGAATCCTGTATAACATAAAAGAAGTGTCTCTATAAAAGACTGCTTGTATACCCATAATAGAATTTTATTTTAATAAATTAAAATAATCACTATTAGTGAAGGATATTAATTAAATTTATATGTTATGTATAAATTCAAGTGTATTTAAATTCATCCAATACATTTTATAGTCTTATGATAATAATTAATACAATTTTAGGAATAAAATATCAATATTTTTCTAAAAGGTACTTCTCCCACTTTTAATGGCCCCCTGATATTAAATTTAAAATGAGTAAATTTTATATATTTTCCTTTAAAAAATATATTTATTTTAAAATTTGGATATAAAAATTATCATACAATAAATTTTTGTAAATTTTCTAATAAGTTAGAATTTTTTAATAAAATTTAACACTGCTGAATTTTAATTGACAAGTAGTTTTTCATCTAGTTTATCTATATAGTTAAATTACATTTTAATATTCATTTAATGTTTAATTATTTTAATTATATACCATTAAATCCAATTTATGTCCTTTTATTCAAATTTAAATTCAAATTTTATTTAAAAACATATCAATTTTGTTGAATTTTTTACTTTAGAAGTATGCTTCTTCGTTGTTTCTGCAAATGTAATCATAAATATACCTTTTCAATTTATAGGAATTGAATTTGGTTAAAATAATTTATTATTTTGAATCATTAGTTCTCATTTTTTTTCAATGTGTGTTTCATTTTTATTCATAACGATTTGACCATGGTAAAAATATTATTTACCCTTGTGTAGGAATGATAATAGAAAATATTAATATTACAAGGTAAATGTTAAAACTACAAAAATAATAATAATATTAATGGTTGTTTGAGTTATATATCAAACCTAATTAGAGTCAAAAAAAATTAATTAACATTCTAATTCATTATAATTAGTTTTTCCTTAATGTGAATAGTTTTAATTATAAAATATTTATTATTTAATCACATAAACCCACCTCTCCTCAAGTATAAATACAACCCCTCACCATCCCATTTCGACTAAAAATCCTTTTATATTTTAAAATATTCTCCCAATACTATCCAATTTACTCTTCCCTAACCTAGTTACTATGGTATAACCAAATTTCTACAAATAAGGCCTTCAAGTGTCTCTTAGGGTGGTGATATCAAAGAGGTAATTTTCACAAAACAACTCTCTTATTAATTTTATTCTTATAAATTCTACACAATTAATTTATCCATCAAGGAATAATAAGCCCAAAATCATTTAAGTAATTTATATTTATTTCTAACATAGAATCTATTATATCCATAAATTTAATTACATCCTCTTATTCAATAAAATTAATGTATTGTCAAAATATATCAGTTAATCACCTCCATTAATATCATTTTTATTATTTTTCATTTACCTCCTTATTGTATAATATTAAAACTATAAATATTATTATATTATTTTTTTAATTTTTTATTGAAACATATTTCAATTTTTTGAAATAATATATTCCAATAATAGTAAATTAAATAAAACTAAATCATGGTTTTTAGATAAATGTCTAAAATAAACTAAAAAATTATCATTTACACTTTTTCTAATGAATAAACCTAATGTAAGAAATAAATATGATATATGGGGAAATTTATAATAATTTAATTTATTTAATACATTTCAATCAACATATGGATTAGTATTACCATTTTAAAAGATAATCCATTATTATTCACAAATGAACTGATCATGAACACATGAAAAAACATATCAAAAAGATTTAAAATAATGAAATATAATTAATGAATGTGTTGTAATAAGTTTTTAAAGGATCATATATGGTATTATAAAAATAAATATAGTTATGGAATTAGTTTATTTAAAATTTTAAACTATTTCACAAGATGATAATGATCACTACACTAAAGAAAAGTCTGAGGTAAGGTGTTTCATAACTCAATTTCCATTCATTAGGTTAAATGTTTTCATAATTGATTATATTCATACAATATTATTGGTGGAATACTCTATTTGTTTTTATATTTTATTATAAATAATATTATTTTGGATGTAATTTAGTTACACATAATCACCCCATTGATAAATTCTCACAACCATGATTCGAACATTGTTAGGGGATTTGAAGTCTCACTTTTATTCCTTTGAGACCTAGGCCATATTCACTACTTATTTTTGATTTGTATTATATATAATACTGAGGAATTTATTTTTGGTTTAAAATTATTAATGATTTAGGTATTTAAAAATACATTTGAGCATCTATGTTTAAGGTTGTTTACGATTTCAAAGTTACCAAAGTTCTAATAGATAGGTGTCACAATTTTCCTCATTTGACACATTTGTATTGTTATGCACCTAGAATATTTTATGAGGTGTATATAATACCTGTTTGAAATTTTATATCATTAATATAATTATTATATTGATATTATATGTTTTATTTACTATTAATACATCATGAGGATTAGAAATCATATATTTCAAAGTGGTGAGAGATAATTTATAATGTTTAAATATTATTAATCTAAAGAATTTCAAAATCTTGCTCATTTAAAGTATTTTCATCTATGTCCAAATTTTTGTTTTTGAATATATCACTTCATTTGGATTTATATCTTATGATAACATCTATAATATATAAATAAATAGTAATTGATTATCTTTACTTTGTATGCACAATTTAGATAAAACTCACCATTATACTCTAGATGGTTTGTGATTAAATTTACTTACTTTCTATTTGGTAATTTCTAAAAAAATATATATGTTTATTATGTTTCACCACATTAATATGTGTAATTTATTTTACTTAGTATGTAATGCATGAGCCCTTATATATCCCAATGATCCATCAATTAGTCTCATGAGATAAGAAATATTTGATTTTGGCCGAGACCTTACCCATTTATTTTTAAATGTCTTGGTCAAGGCAATAATAATACGTTTCAAACATACCAAATTTTTCCTTCCCTCACACTGAGAATATTATTTTAATTACATGTGATTATTATATTATTATAATATATGTGGATATTTTTTCTATTTCATGAGATTATTTTATATGTGATTATGTAATCGTATTTTATCCCTTTTATATTATGCTTATGTTATTGAATAATTTCAATGTATATCAGTCATTCACCTTTCAAGGATTATGATCCATTATATATATATATGATAAATTTTTATGTACTTAAAAATACTAGTCATTTAATCTCACCCAATTAATATATTTTTTTCCAACTTTCGAACAATTTTATTGTCATTTATATGAAGGGTTAATCTCATGGGGATAATGGTGTTCTCAAAGAATGTAATATTTAAAATTTTATATCCTATATATAATCTTAATTTTTAATATATATATAGTATATTAATACAACAAAACTATTTGGTCCTTTGTGATCAAATTTCATGTTTTTTATGAAAATGTAATAATTAAGGCTCAAGCCTTGGACTACTGGGTTTACGGTTGTTATATTTGGCATGAGGAAAAGGTTACTATAAAACATGAAAACTAGTTTTTAGAAAACACTAATTATATAATATATCAATATTAGTGTCATCTATAATAAGCCTAAGTATCAGATAAAATTATATATATTTTTTAATAACCATGGGTAACAATGGATAAACATATATACATATATATTTAGAGAAATTTGTCACGATTTATAAATCCATTGACAAAAATTTCTAGATTATTTGATAGATCACTCTAATTTATGTAGTTTTATGTTTACAATATTAATTTTGGTTTTATTTAAAGGTGGAAAATAAATGAAGTAGTTTAATTTTAAATATGATAGAAATTTTTTTAATGAAATATTTCACAAATGGTGTTACTGTTAGAAGAATATTGAAATATCTATGGAATTTTGTTGATTTTGGATCAATATAATTTTCAATAAGCTAATGGATATAGAAACCATTACGGGATTATGGAGTAATGTTTTATCATATGATTATATTATTAGATACACTTTTGATATTTTAATTAATGGGGGGTAATCAATACTAAATAAATTTTGGGAGAAATTTTTGGCAATACAACCCCTCAGTTTAGTATGTGTGAAACTATTAATTAGTAAATAAGGACCTCTAGGTTCTAGATATAATTTGAATTTTAAGTAAAACCATTATTTATTGTATAATCTTGGACTTTATTGTAATTATGGGTTATTATATTTTATGAATGGAAAATGAAACGTATTAGATACTCTTTCAGGTTGAAACAATTCAGTATTGTTGAATATATTATTGTTATCTTTAAAAATATTTCCCAAATTTTTTGGGAATTTTGAATATACCATGTTTTAGAAGAAGAAAAAAAACATCACATTGGGTGGCCAATAATATGTCACTCCTAACAATACCATAAGCATTGAACCAACAACTAAAGGGAAACAAGGGTGTACAACCTACCACTAAACCATGTGAATTCCACGTATGTATGATTTTTTCTTTTCAGTTAAAATATTTTATGGATAAATGATAAGTTAATTATGTGAAACCTAAATGATTAATGTATTTATAATATTATTTAATTTTATTTTGGAATAAAATTTGAATTTTCTTTTTTATAAATATATGATTTTAGTTTTCATTTAAGGCGATTCAGGTTATTTATGGAAATAGTTAGCGTATATTAGAGATTATATGTTTTCATAATAAATAATTTTGTAGAAAAATATTATATTTATAATGGAGGGCTATGTGATGAAATTATTTTTATTATTTCATTTCAAACAGAGGATGGAATACAAATGTGTACATATAAAGATATTAATTTATTGAACTAACTATAATGGATTTTTTGTATTACTTTTGAATTTTTGGAGATTAATTTATCATTCTTCATAATATGTTATTTTTTATTTGATAATTATCTTATCATGTTCTATGAAAATTTTTTGGTTATTACATAATCATAGTGGAATTGATTTTTTTTTCTATTATGGATTTTCTAATCTGTAGAAGTTGATACAAAAGAGAAAGATATAAAAAAATCATCACAATCATTATTTAGAGAAAAAGATGAGTTTGTTAGAGAGATTGATTAATGGATGAAACTCCACTTTACACGTAGTTTTATTTTCATTATTTTATCCATCTATTTAGTAAATGAATTACTCTACTATAGTAGAAGATATTTTCTGAAGAAAATTTTAATTCATTTAATTTTCATACAATGATATCATTTTCCTCTTTAACCTATCCTAGATTTATAGTTTTGTGATGTTTCTTGTGATGGCCATATTATATATCAATCTCCATCACAATAGAATAGTTATAATTCTCATCTCTATATCGAATATCACATTGTACTAATTTTATCCAATTTTAAATCCTAATTTTGTTCTCACCTTTAAATTTTGGTTTACTTATTATTATGGGGCTATTTTATTAACTCTATTTACGATGTGGGTTTCCCACCAAGAAATTTTCATGTATCAAAATTTTATTTTTTAGATAATGTATAAAAATAAAATGATTAAATTTATTAAATCAGGAGAAAATGTAACACCCTTGTATTTTATGATAAGTCACTTTTTAAATTCAATATTCTTGGTATATTTTGTTACATTTAACACTAATTTAAAACTAACTATTAAAATATAATAATTTAATTACGATAATTATCACCTAGATGTTGGAATACCAAGAATGAATGAAATTAACAATGTTATGAAAATTTATTTTACATATTTTTTAAAAATGAATTCATTCATTTCTAATTAATTATAAATGAAAAAAATCCAATTAAACTGAAAGGTTGTGGTTTTATAAAAAAATTATACCTATAATGGAATTTCAATTTAATAAATTAAATTAATAATAATTAATTAACGATAATAATGGATTCGATTTTTCATATGTTAATTCTATTTTTTCGATCAATTTAATATCTTTTAGGGTCTTAAGATAATAATAAAAAATATTTTAAACAAAAAAATCATTTTTTCTATAAAAGGTAACTTTTTATCCTTTGGATGGTGCACATATAATTAAATTAAATTCCTAAATTTTTTTATTATTATTGAAAAAATATATTTTATTTTTAAAACCACTATATAAAAAGTATCTTAGGGTGCATTTTTCTTATTTTTATAATAAGTTATTCATTTTTATGAAATGTTAATGATTTCCGGTTTTTATTCAAAACATCATTTTCATCTACTTTATTTATACAATTAGTTTTTATTTTATATTAGTATTATGTTATAATTAATTCAATTAAACAACATTAAATATAATTTAGATCATTTTAATCAATTTCACATTGAAATTAGATATAACACATTTCAATATATTGATCTTTTGGCTTTAAAACCCTACTTTATCATTATGTCTGTGGGATTAATATTAAATCTTATTTTATTATTATGTGATGTGAATTTGTTATAGTGTATTCGATATTTTTAATAGCAAGGTAAAAATTTAGTTGTAAGGTTATTTTAATTTTACACATAAAAATGTTACCATGGTCAAAACAGTATCACGATATATGTAAAATAATGGATAAATTAAATGTAAAATGGTAAAATCTGAAATTTCCAAAAAATAAAACATTTAATTTTTTATTGAGGTGTTTATAGACCCTAAAAATCATTTTTTGTTCCAAAATGAGAGTATAAGATGAAGATATGGAAAGACTCAAGGGGCTACCTTGTGAAGACCATTCGTGGAGCCCCAATCGCACCGCGCCCGCCACAGAGCAAGGAGGCTGGCCGCTCCGCGAGCTCCTTTGATGTCCATGAGCCCACCGGGGAGTAAAAAGGTGGGTTGCTCCACGAGAAACTTTGACATTCATGAGCCCACCGCAGATCAAGGAAGTGGTAACGCTCTTTGAGCGCCTTTGTCGTCTATGAGCCCGCCATAGAGGAAGGAGGTGGTACGCTTCACAAATGCATTTGACGTTCGCAAACCCACCGTGGAATAACCAAAATCTTTCTTCGCGCCGATTGAGCGCTGCTTTGCGGCACCTCTCCCCTATAAATATTTTCCTCCCCCAAGTCCAAAGGGAGGATTATCCTACCTTTCAACTTCCAAGCTCTCGAATCACAAAACACCTTCTGCTCTGCTAACCTTGAGCTGTGTGAGGTACTTCTGCTCTGCGAAGTGCCACCCCTTTTCCTTGTTTTGACTTCTTATTTTGTGAGGGATGTCATTCATGATGCCAAAGGGCATCCACGAAGGAATGGGATCCCCAAGGTGACCCAGGTCATCGTGGAGCGTTTATGCTTCACGAAACACCCTTCATGTACACATGATCAACATTCTTATGCGGGGTCACTGTATTTTGCTAATAACATTTCTTCACAATATATTTCTTCGTGAAGAAACTTTTCTCCACCAGGTAGTGATCCCCTAATTCCTTCCCACTTTATTGAGAACCTCCTATATGAACCTCTGCCTTATGCAAAGGCTGGGACACTCTACTTTGTGAAGCACACCCATGCACAACTTCCCTCCACCAAGAAGAGCACCGGAGCTTCACAAGCCCCCTGCCTATGAACCCATCTACTTTGCAATTCCTTTTCCAGTGTGACCCTCCAGGTTTGCAAGATGTGATTTCAAAGTCTCTTGGATGATATTTCCGGTTGCGTTGCTTTGCCTCATGGTTCTCCATATAGGCACTCTAATGGCTATTACATCATCACATAGATAATCTAAAGTGGACCCTACCCCAATGGTTCGATCCATAACACCCCTAGCCATGAAGTTTCCTATCCATTCTATTTATCAAGGTGTAGAGGGTACCAGTTATGTAAGTCCGAGGGGTGAGAAGTGAACCCACCTCGTCCGAGCTATAGGACGTTAAACTGCCAAACACCATCATCCTCAGCACATGACATTAAATTGTGACCTCGACCCGTGCCTCCCACGCGGGGTGACCCCACCATGGACATTCTCCACGCCCACTGGTCTCTACAAGGATGAGATAATCCCTCATAGGTGATGGTATCCTCCTTATCGAAGTGGTGTTTTTTCACGGGGATGAGGCAACAACCCTGGTGTAAGCCCCTAGCTTTCATGAAGGATGCAGCATCCATGCACCTCCTTTCTTCTTCTGTCCAAAGGACCAAGGGGGGTATGGATGTTGTACCCCTACTTTCTTTGGTACCAAATCCCTCTCATTCTAGGCTTTTTCGCCACCAGGGATCCATTCTGGAGTAAGTCCCAACCTCTTCGGGATGCTAACCATGCATAAGCCCAGGTATCCTCTTTGGGCCACTATACATGTAATCCCCACTCCACTTACCACATACGCACCTTTCATGATGTGATCCTCGGGCCTTTGCTGCCTCTTGTTTCTCACACAAAGCATGATTCACATGGTCTTAGAGTAAGCATCGACCATGACATCCTAACTGGGCCACCTAGAGTGTAATCCCCAAACTCAACCTGAACTATGTGGACTTTGATCCTTTCCATGGCAAGGTACGTAGGAAACCTCTATGAGGATCAATCCCAACAACCATTGGACCCCAGGTCCTCCTCCAAATCGATTCACAGACCCCCATACCAGAAATACGTGATCTTTGATCCTTACCAAGGCAAGGTACATATGAAACCTCCCTAAGGATCAAGCCCAATAACCATTGGACCCAGGACCTCCTCCATGTCAATTAACCAACCCCCATACCCGAACTACATATAATTTGATCATTTACAAGGAAATGTATGTAGGACACCTCCTTGAGGATCAATTCCAATAACCATTGGACCCGAGGTCCTCCTCCAATTCGGTTCACCGACCCCCATACCCGAACTATGTGGACATAGATCCTTGCCAAGGCAGGGTACATAGAAAGCCTCAACAAGGTTCATTCCAAATAAACAGTATACCCTAGGTCCTCCTCTACATCGTTTCATCCTCTCCCATACTCGAACTATGTGGAATTTGATCCTTGCGAAGGCAAAGTACGTAGGACACCTCCCTGAGGTTCATGCCTAATAACCAATGGACCCCAGGTCCTCATCCACGTCAATTCACTGACCCCATAACCAAACTACATGGAATTTGATCCTTTCCAAGGCAAGGTATGTAGGACACCTCTTTGAGGTTCAATCCCAACAACCCATGGACCCCAGGTCCTCCTCCACCTTGGTTCACTGACCCCCATAGACGAACTATAAGGACTTTGACCCTTGCAAAGGCAGGGTACGTAGGAATCCTCCACGAGGTTCAAGCCCACCACCCTTGGGTTGTTCTGACTCCTGTTACGTTGGTTCACCAACACACTTAGGCATCCTAGAGTGTATGCCCCAACCCAACCTGAATTATTAGGTCATTGATCCTTTCCAAGGAAAGTTATATAGGAATCCTCCCTGAGGTTCAATCCCACCATCAATTGGTCCCGACCATCTTCGGGTCGGTCAAAAAATCCCCCATTCATGAACTATGAGGACTTTGATCCTTGCTAAGGTAGGGTACGTAGGAAGCCTCCCTGAGGCTCAAGCCCACCACCTCAGTCGTTCCGACCATCTTCACATCGGTTCACCAACACTTTGGGCCGCCTAGATTGTATTCCACAAACACCACCCGAACTACGAGGACATTGATCCTTGCCAAGGAATGGTACGTAGGAATCCACCCTGAGGCTCAATCCCAACAAAAATCATTCCCATCCCCCTTAAAATCAGTTCCAACACCCTAAACTATGTGTTCTTTGATCCTTTCCAAGTTAGGGTACGTAGGAAGCCTCCCTAAGGCTCAGGCCCACAATCCACCAGTTGTCCCGACCATCTTCATGTCGGTTCGCCCCCATCCGGAGGTAATCCATTTGAAAACTTAATCAGAATTAATTAGTCATCATATAAACTATGTGGACTTTGATTCCCTACCACATGGATATGTAGGAAGCCTTATCAGGGCTCAATCCAAAAGCCATTGTCATCCTCATGAAGGTTCCATCCTGGTCACCATCCACTCCATTCAACCGCATCATCATCTATCTTGATTCTTACCCATGACTCCCCATACCGGTAGGATCATTCCACCTAATACCCCATTCTATTTAACATCATTCGGGTAGCCAACCACATGTTAGCCCTGATATCAATGTTCCTTCATGAGGATTAACCCATACGATCCACTATAGTTAGTGTTCTGATTAGTCAGATCTATCTCTACTAGATGTTAAAGTTGTGGCATACCCTATGTTAAACATGGGAAGATGGGGAAAACCTATATACAATCCTATGGCATATAATTCCCTATATTCGACATGGGATGCCTCGGGATTCCGTGCCATCGAGAATCCCTATAATAAGAGGAAGAATCCAAGACGTGCTAGTGTCCTAGAATCTAGACATGCCATTGATGCCCAACATGACTACTCCCCAAACCGAAGGTTTCTTTTATGACCGGACCCTTTGTATTGTCTAGACAGAAGCTATGTAATTAACTAGAATCCATGAAGATATGGTGTTAGGAAGAGTTTCACAAACAATTTCTTATGAATATAAGGTAGACTGAGATTAGGTGATGAGTTCTGGGGAGGAATCCATGAAAGGAAGAACCGAAGTCCCATCATCCCATTTCAATCATGGAGCAGACATCCCTAAATAAGTGATGGATTTCGCTCTCCTTTAGAAATCGGGAATGCAGGGCAATATAATTGTGCCTTTCACCCCCAAATGAGACAGATGCGTGTGCCCCACCAAAAGAATCAGAAATAGAAATAGTGAATCTGATGTAAATATCATCTCCTCCATATGGATTTTTGTAGTGTTTGAGGCATCTATGGACTAGCGTGTCACCAAATATAGTTATTCATCACTTGGTCCCACCAGGAAAATAGTGGGTCTGGCATGAAACTCACCAGGAGTTGGGGTAGTAGAACGTTGGAAATCCTATTATGCGATGTTGTCAGCGTAAAAACCACTTACTGGTCATTGAATATGCAGTGGAACTAGGGAATTGGTCGTCAATTTCTTTTTCATTTAGCAATAATTTTTTAATATCACTTCTCTCAAGAATCAAGTTGTTGAACTTGGAACACGATCTTGTCCTGCACACCGACGTAAGGGTAGAGGAAGCACCAACGTATTAGTCCCGCATGAATCCTCCTCTTTCGCAACGGTCTCTGCACCCATGTCCCAGGGGTGTTCCTGCCCCATCTCTCTATATGAGGCCATCCAAAAAAGGGTGACCAATGACCTTGTGCGCCATTACAAGGAGGAGGTCATAATCCCAACTTGGGATATTCCCACCTTGATTTGGAGGAAAATCACCTCGTCGTCAACGCCACCCCCTCGAGATGCGCAGGGATCCATTTCTCAACATCGCGATATATAACCATTTCTGGATCCTCTCCCCAGAATGCTTTGATGACTCCCAGCCTTACGATGACAAGGTAGGTGACATCCATCCCACCCTGATCAGAGTCCTATTTTTGGGGCTCCCAGCAAGGGCTCCCAATCGGCCGCATCTGCACTGCTGCCCAGTCAAGATTGATGAGGAGAAGGTAAGCTGTGTACCTTCACCACCATCCCCGATTCGTTCGACCCGACACCAACATCAGGCGCAAGTTGAAGAGGATTCTCACCAAGGGATGTCAATGTCGATGGAAACTATGTATTAAGCCACCACCAACACATATCATTAGTTCCCTTCATACATTGAGAAGAGTAACATATACGCCAAACCAGGATTAAAGACCCAACCGCCCCATGGGCAGGCTGGGTTGACTCTCTTGGTCACCGGCACGAGCAGTGGTCGCCGCGAGCTAAACTGCAGCAATTTCAACCAATGTAGAGGTCCTCCCCATAACAATACAATAGAGAATTCATGTATTCCCTACATCGAGGCTCTACATGGAGGTCCACCCTATGCCACCCTCAATACCGACGCGGTCATTCCTCACAACGGTGAAACGTAGTACATAAGCCTCTCTCGTGCCCATTTCACTGGGTATAGATTCATTCATCCTGCCCCAACCACCGGTGTAGGGACATTGCTCATCCGGTCTCGCTGCAATGTGGGGATCCTCCCCATGTCCAATCAGCAGCTTGTGAAGGTCATCCTCACCTCGAAAACCAGGGGGTGAGGGATAGCCTTGCTCCACCCTCACCCAGCACGGAGGTCCTACCCTTGTTCAACTAGACCGATACATGTACCCTCCTCGTACTGCTGTCACCTGGGAAAACAAGCACGGAGGACCTCCCTATGCTTTTTCCAATTCCAGCAGAGCTCTTTCCTGCTCCAGTGCTACCCTTGGAGGTCCTTCCCAAGTCTCCTTTGACAGTTGTCATGGTTCACCTCGCACCCTGGCTTTCTCGGGCAGAAAAACATTCCGCCCCAGCACCAGTGCAGTCGAAGGACCTTCTGTCAAAAATTAGCCTTGTCAAGAAGTGACATCCTGGGGCAGGAAGGTAGGACATTTCCACCATTGGAAGATTTATGGGAAGGTCCAGATAGATATCAGACTGGTCCGCTTCTCAGACACTGAAGAAGTGTACGAATCAGGACGGGAACTATCCCCTCAATCCTTCGAGTCAAGGGTTGGGGCAGTCAGAAGGCGCATCATCCTAGTATTCCTATAATATGAGGTCCATAAGATTCCCACCTCCCTATATAGGTATACCCAGGAGGATGAAAATATGGCAACACCACAGGTTAAGGTCGTACAATAACCACCATCGTCACCAGAAGTGCTCTCTACCTCGATAAGAGATCAGAGAGACCTATTCTAGGGACCAATGGCGGGCGAGTAGCATCATGGAAAATCTCTATTATCCCTAGCCCATGAGCTCGGAAATACAGCTGTCAATCCTTCTTATCATGGCATAGTGTCTAGGTTACTACACTATTCGGAAGACAACCCGAGATTTGGCGGCCAGTCAGACCGCTCACCGTATTCTCCACCGGTCAGCCCGCCGTCCCGGCGGTCTTCCTCAGTACAACTAAAAGTTCCTCATCCATCCATAGTTGAAGAATGGGTAAATCAAGGGCCATACCCTGAATCCGAGCTGAGAAGATTTTGGAACATACTCGTAGAGGACCAATTCCCCAAGATGTTCTGGCCCATTGAAACGCTGAATTTTCACGCGCTAGAATCCCTCACCCTAGAGGAGTTTGAATGTTTATTCTATACCATCCGGAAAACTGACATCAATATTCACCACTAGAGAGTGTCTTATCCAATTATCTGATTGCACATTGATGAAATTGGTGAGAAATGTCATCTAGTCGATGGGGCTGCGCTCCCTCTATCCCATCGCCTTGAGTCATTAGGCCGCTGGAAGTCCCTCCAAGATAAATGCGTTTACAGTTTGAAGATATTCTGCAGGATCATCAAGGAGTCTTCCCCCCACGTGCAAGTCCATGGTTGGGGGAAATATGTTTTCCTCCCCTACAGTCCTATCCAACGTCATCCCAACTTTCTAGGTGATATCGAAAACATGCCCCCAATAGGGGTCAAGGTGAAATGGCTGACATTGTGGACGAGGAAGATGAGTTGGAGATTCTTGATTGGGACTTACCCCCCAATGGTGTGCCACCGCTATTGGATCCATCCGGTAGGATTAATCGTCAGCATAGGAACCTACTATGTCTCCCTACGACCACTGATGCATTAGTACTCAGCCAGAATTTCGGTTAGGGTAGAGAGCTTGTCGGAGCTGACAAGCACCCCGACCCATCCACCTTGGTGAAAAAGACGGAGGAAGACCCTGAGAAGGTCAAATTGCGCCAATAACATGTCAAGTAGATGAATTTGATCAATGAACTCATAGCTGAATGTGCTTCAAGAGCAACGACCAGACTATGGTGATCCTAGGCCAGTACTGCAGGGGTAAGAACAACTACCCCTCGACGAGCTGCCAACAAGAGAACCTGACCAACCTGCCCCAATAAATAGGTTTGAGGCCATAACTTATGGAAAGAGGGCATGTATGTATCTTCAAACCCTCCCGAAAGGCTTGAAAATCCATGAGACCCATCTCGGGCTCCCCAAACCACCCCAATGGTCATGCTGCAAGCCGCTCCATGGGCTGCTGGACCTTTTTACCTTGTGTAAAACCTGCCAACACGCTAGTGATTTGGGATCCCCGTCAAAAAAGGGACCCCCACCCAGATGATCCTATGGAGGTACTAATTTCTCCCGTTAAGGCATTGGAAACATGATAGATGGAAATACCACCTGATGGAAAGCCATACCCGGCATGGGTGGATGATATGTCGGCCCCTCTGGGTTTCGGAAATCCCACATTCTCCCCATTTTATGGGACGGGGTACCCACTGAAGCACTTGGCCCACCTCATCTTAAGCTGTGGGACCATGTTAGGGACGCTAATGTAGCAGGAGGCTTCCATGTTCCATTGTTTAGTTCTGACTTTGGAGGGTTCGACATTCATCTGGTACAACCAGCTCCCTGTCAGATCCGTAACCACCTGGGAGGACCTTCACAAGCAATTCCTCTACCAGTTCAGCTCCATCACATGGAAAACAAGTATCGTAGACCTTTTCATGTATAAAAAAACTCCGGATGAGCATGTCATAGACTTTATTGCGCGGTGGATGAGGCTCGCATACTACCTTGACATGCCACTGACTCAGGAGAAATTATTAAGGATGTGCATAGGGAACATCAAGAAGGAACTAGTTCCTTCTCTAATCACCAGAACTAACCTGGAGGATTCTGAGACTTCTCCAATAAGGCCCATCACCTGGAGGAAGCCCTGCAACAGGCCATCCAGGCACGTCTATCACCTCCTGTAATTCCAACAAGGAGGGCTACCAGAGCTGAGCCCGCCACGGTGGCCCAAACAGAAGCCCCCATGAAACTAGAATTGCTACCAGTTCCACCGGCTCTGCACCCTTGCAAAGGCCCTCCACCTTCAGCATAGCCTTTGGCTTAGAAGCGTCCTACCCAGAATTGGAAGGTGCCCCCATGGAATGCGCCGCCACCACCTAGGCGGGACAACCAGGCTCCACCTCCTCAGTAGGCTCCTCCATTTCCTCATCAGGTTCAGGCTCCAAGGTCCCCCTTACTGGATAGAAGAAACTATACCTACTCGTCCAATGATAATCAGGTCCCTAGTAACTTCTGTAACACCTTATAGCAGGGGATTATATGCTTTCCTAAGTACAGAAGGCCGGAACAGGGAAATCTCACTGATCACCCCAACTACCGCCCCTATCAACGGATTCTGGGGCACACAATCAAGCAGTGCTAGGTGTTCAAAGACTGGATTCAAGTCCAGATCTATAAAAACATAGTCAGGCTGGGCCCGACACTGCCATAAGTGGCATGCATTCTCATAATTCCAGACTTCAGTAGTGACGAGGAGGGTGAGTAGCAGCAGGTTTCTAACTATGAGTCGTAGAATAATGGTGACTGGATGGCTCGAAAAATGTTTTCCCATTACCATGGTATATTAATTGCATTCCTAAATCAACCAGAGTCTTCATAAGCTACAAACACAACTTCGGCATCGTCATCTCATCCAGCCTCTTCCCAGAAGAGCAAGCATCGGTGGTGCAAGGGAGCACAATGAACCCCACCGATTCCATAGTTGTCCCGCAATCTTAGTGACTTCAAGCCCGTTGAGATGGGGATTCCTCCCAGAATCCTCCCAGTGAGGGATGAATATTCAATTGATAGTCAAGGGTACGCTTCGGTTAGTACCATAAAGTTGGTAAACCCCTGTATGACTCACTATGACGGGCAGCGCTAGACAAACCTCCCCAACTTCCTCAGTTGACGCCTACGTTGGCGGAGCCGTGGCAATATGGGTCATTGTGGAAGATCAGTTGGAACCTATAACGAGTTCGTACATTCCACTGAGACCAGACAGAAAGCCTAGTGTAGAGTATAGCACACGCATACTCCTCATCTAGTGTCATCAGGCCTACCTCCACCACCGTTTGTATTGCTGGATCAGGTAGAGCCACATAGACCATGTCGCAACCAGCCTCTCCATACTAGGGTATGACCTCAATTATCCTGCCATCATCTAGTAGCTACTCTACATGAATCAACTTGTGAGCAGTAGGATGAACCTAGCACCAGTCAGCTGCCGACCCAACCACAAGGCCCGACATGCCTCCTATCATAGAACAGCCTCCTACAAGCGGAAGCTCATACCTGGCAGGGAAGTATGATGTTCTCAAGCACCTTTCCATCATCCCAGTGAGGCTTTCAATCCACAAGGCCCTTTTCACGTCATCATATATGCGTGAGGCCCTCGTTGAGGCTTTAAAATTCACCCCACCCCAGTTCGAGTCAAAGGTAGCAGCTGCAAAGGCCTTTCATGCAGAGTCTCTCAAGAATGCTGAATGCTAAGCCGTCATTTCATTCTATGGACATGATGAAGGATCTCCCATACATGGGGAAATCCACCCACTGTACATCACCATCCAATTTAATGGTGTGTAGGTTCACCACATTCTTATTGTCACTGGCTCCAGGATTAACCTTATCCTGACACGGACAATGCATAAGATGGGGTTATCTGATGATGACTTGACCACCACTAATTTAAGAATCCAGGGATATGAAAGGAAAGAGAAGACACTGGTCGAAAATATACGTTTGAAGACCCGGTTCGACGGCCCAGTTGCCACCACCGAGTTTATGGTTGTCTCCCAAGACACCACATATAATACATTTATAGGAAAACCATTGCTCCACCAGAATGAGGTGGTCCCCTCATCATATCACCAGTGCCTTAAGAACTCACTTAATGGTCGAGTAGGTGTAATCCAAGGTGACACATCTCCTTTCGCCTCTTTTCAAGCTCGATAACTGGATTCTGATTATTAAAAGAGCAAGGATAAGTAGAACTAGGCTAGTGAGGTCGAACCTGTCGTAGTTGAAACTGACCCCTGGGTAGGTTTGGATGATGCCTATGTCTTCCCGATCCATTGATTGGAGGCCACAACCCCCGACATGGGGCAATGTTTGGTTGTATCTGGTAAAAGAGGGAAGCATATTCCCAAGTCCAGGAGATGGAAGAAAATCACCTTGTAGTCTTATATAAATCAGGATCACGTGATCTAGGAACCTCCTACCCCCGCACGGTATCTGGATGTCCTCCCCATGGAAACTTCAGTATGCCATACATGTCTATTTTTCTAGGCTGGAATTAACTGGCTCAACCCGATGTGCCACTATTGGAAAGATATCATCAAGCATGGCCCCTTGGACCAAAGAGCAGATGGGATAAGGTCGACAGCCTTCTTAAATTTGGTTTCGGATGTACCAGAATCTTCTGATGTAGTAAAAAATGCTGCTCAGGCTAGCACCATCATCTCGTCAGAATCTTCCAACCCAGAGGAAGCTTCCCCCACTAGGAATCCCTCCTCCACAAGAGAATAAGAGGATTTTGAGGATGCTCCCCCATCATTTAATAGGGTGTCTCCATCATGATTTATGAATTGGTATAGGTGAAACTCGATAGCGAGGCAGACCTGAGACCAACATTAATCAGTGCCTCCATGTCCCTCGAGGAGCATCAACGGTACATAAAATTCCTAAAACAACATCATGATGTATTCTCCTAGATCAATGATGATATTCTAGGGATAGACCCTCAGGTAGCCGTCTACTGCCTCGGTCTTCTGGAAAATCATCGTGGGTTCAAGCATCCACCAAGAAGGATGAACCCCTCTCATGGTGCGGTGGTCAGGGCCGATGTAGGCAAGCTCCACAGAACCAAATTTTTTATGTAGTTATAGTACCCCAACTAGATAGCAAAAATAGTTACAGTCAGGAATAAGAATGGATAGATTAGAGTCTACATCGACTCCCATGACCTCAACTGTCACAGTACGAAGGATGATTTCTCCCTTCCCGTGACATAATGGTTGATCGATGCTACGGCTGGGTTCCAAGCCCTTTCATTCATGGACGGGTACTATAGATATAATCAGATCTGGATGGCCCCTAAGGTCTAAGATTCCTCATCTATTAAGGTTCCCCAATGTACTTTATGTTACCAGGATATTCCCTTCGGCCTGAATAATGTAGGTTCCACCTATCAGCGGGCCATACATCGCATATTCAAGACAATATTTGGGAAATTGGTGGAATGTAATGTTGATGATCTGGTGGTCAAGTCTCACGATCTCCATGACCATCTCAAGAACCTTGAAAAAGTGTTTTTCTTCCTCTGTTCCCACCAACTAATGATCAACCCGTTGAAATGTTCCTTCAAGGTCACCTTTGGGATGTTACTAGTCATTTTTTCTAGGTACCGGGGCCACGAGATTGACCCAGATAAGATCAAGGCCGTCAGTAAGATGCCTCCCCTGAGAAATATTTAGGGCCTTGGCGTTTTCAAAGGCCATTTAGCCTATATATGTCGATTCATTTTGAATCTGTCCAGAAAGTGTAATCCCTTTTCTCGGCTCATGACGAATGTCTCTGCCTACAAGTGGGACGAAGAGTGCAGACTGCTTTTGAGGAAATCAAGTAGTATCTGCTCTAGCCTCTAGTCCTAATGCCACCCATCTCTGGAAAACCACTGATCATGTATGTGATTGCCCTGGAATGATCATTCAGTGCCCTTCTCACCCTGGAGAACAATGAGGGAACTAAAAATAGCCTCTACTACCTCATTCGTATGATCATCGATACAGATACCAGATACTCCCCCATTGAAAATGCCACCTTGCACTCATATTTTCCTTATAGAAATTGCAACACTTCTTGCAGCAAAATGAGGTATTGTTGGGGTCTCTGTTAGGCCCGCTGAAGTACATTTTGAACCGCCCCATGTGGACTGGTTGTCTATCATGGTGGGAAGTAATCCTCAAGAAGTTCGACATCATGTTTTTTCCTTAAAATTCTATCAAGGTACAAGCATCGGAAGATTGTATTGCTTCCCATCCAACCCCCTAGGACCAGTCCATGGACCTGGATTTTCTTGACGTGGAAATCCTTTCAGTAGATCATTCAATCCCGTGTTGGAAAATTCACTTTGATGTTGCTTCCTGATGCCCCGCCAGTAGGAGGATCAATGATCCCATACTCAACAAAGTAGGAATGGGTATTGTCTTTATTATCCCGGTTCAAGCCATCCTATCGTACTCATTCCTTTTGTCAAAAGTCATCTCCAATAACAACGTAGTGTATCAGGCTCTTATCACTGGCCTCGAGCTGGCCCTCATGATCGATGTGCCACATTTGCACGTGAAAGGTGATTTAGAACTAGTCATCAAGAATATCAACAGTGACTATGTCTTCAGGAAACTAGAACTCATACAATTTTTGGAGTGCACCCTCCAGCTAATGGCCCAGTTTCCATCTTGACTGGATGTTACTCATGTCCCTCAATCTCAGAAGAGTCGAGCGGATGCCCTGGCCGGCCTGACTGCTTCACTTGCAGAACCTGAGTAGGGCGATCTGGTTATACACATGGCACATCGTATATTCATTGCTCTTGTCACCCCAGGTGATGACTATGGTCTGTGAGTAAGCCATTTTATAGATGGAGCCTCCACGTCTGGACCCCCTGGTTCCTCATATACAATGGTTGAAGTGACCCCTGACTAGAGGCCCACTTTGTCAAGTACCTCTAAAATGGTTACATCCTGACTGATTGGGCGGAGTGTGAGTGAATCTGATGATGCGCACTACAGTTTACCCTCCATAGTGGTCATAGTCTTGAGTAGATCCACTATTACCATGATTTTGATGGTGTTCTCATTCGTTGTATCCAAGGAGTCGAGATTTCTCAGGTCATGCAAGAGGTTCATGACGGTTCCTACGGCACCCACTACACCGGGCCGAAGCTATCTCACCAGATCCAGATATTGGGGTATTTTTGGCCCTCCATCATCCACGATTGCATTGAGTTCCCTAAGAGATGTCACGCATTCCAAATTCATGATGACGTCACACATCAATTTCCAAAACCTATCCACTCCACCATGTACTATTGGACATTTGCGGTATTGGGACTTGATGTCATGGGACCATATCAATCGGCAATAGCTAACCAGTGCAAGTTTATCCTGACCGCCACAGATTTATTTTCTATGTGGGTAGAAGTGGTTCCACTCAAGGAGGTCAAGGCCCATTCTATCACCGACTTCATGAGCTCCAATATCATCTACCAATTTGGAGTACCTCGTGTTGTCCTCGTCGATAATGGCACCAACTTCCATGCAGTTGAGTTGATGATTTTGTAAGCCAAGTATAACATTTATTCTAACCATACGTATCACTACCACACACAAGAAAATGGGATGATCGAGGCATACAACATGACCCTCTCTAACATCTTGCAGAAAATGGTTGGTCAGAACAGGAAGAGTTGGCCAGACAAGATCTCCAATGCCCTCTGCGCCTATCGGACGACGACTCGTAATTCTACCCAGGTGACCCCTTATTCCCTGGTGTATGAAGCTGAGTCCATCCTACCCGTCTAGATCCATCTTCATTAGTTACGCACAGTGGTTTATGACAATCAAGTAGTAGATCAGGTAGCCAAAATTCATCTAGTTTAATTGGAAGCACTTGATGATAAAAGGCTTGGTTCCCTTCAAAATCTGGAAAGGCATCAGGATAAGATAGTTATAGCCTTCAACAAGATGGTTCGCCTCCGCACATTCTTGCAAGGCGACTAGGTATTGGCCCTCCGAACACCAATGATCCCAAGCATGAAACCACCCAAGTGAGATCCCAAATGGGATGGACCTTACATAATTCCAAGGGTTTACCCCAATGGTGTATACTCCATGGTGACAATTGATGGGGAGCATATAAATCCTCCCACTAATCCCTAGTTACTCAAGTAATACTTTACCTGAGCCTATTGGTCCTGTATGACCTTAGTCTGGATGGTCCCACATGACCATAAACTGCATGATGGTCCTGCATGACCCTAAACTGCAAGGTCCCACATGACCCTAAACTGCATGATGGTCCCACATGACCCTAAACTGCATGATGAACCCAAATTCCCCTAAACTTCTTTGTACCACATGATAATAAACAATATGTCATCCTTCCAGACATTAAATCGAATCCATAGAACTATATTTGGAAACAATCGCATCCTTGTGGGATACATAAGAACGCTCAATAATTTCGTCTTGATCCCAACCCAAAACTCTTCTCCTTGACTATCCCCCATGGGTATAGTTCTCTCAGAGGATCCTTGCATGATATGGTGTAGGTTTCATTCTCCCCACTCATGCCAGGATTATAACAGTCACACCATGTACCTGCTTCCCATTAATATATCCTCCCACGTCCTCACCGCATAAAGTTAAACTGCATGGCCTTCAAGAACTACGTACGGCTTGATTCCCATCCACATGGGATACGTAAGAACACCCATAAATTTCATCTATTGGCCAAGCCCAAATTCCAGAATCTCCCCTCAGGACAAGAAATATGGTGTGGTTTAGGTTTTTACCTCAGTACACATCAAGATCATCTCGATTTCTCCATACGTCCCACTCCCCGGAGGGGTATGCCTCTTTCACTTCCCTTCTTGACATTAAAATGTATGGGTAAAACTATGCTTCACCCACTCCATTGATTGGGACTCCATAATCCTTCACATCTAGAAGGTCCCCTGAATGCTAGGAATGCTAGGTCCACTAGATCTCTAACCACTTAGAGCCAATGTCCTCTTAGATGTTGAGAAAAAAATTGATAAATGTCCCACATTGCCAATATGGTCAGCAGTCTATGCTCATTTATTGCTCCCATTCCAGGTCACTATAAGGATTTTATGTTTTGAACATAGTCAAAATCTATCATTTGTGGTCAGGGCCTCCACAAAATGTCCCAAACATTGAGTGTTGTGGTTCATTCTTCCCCATTGTAAATCCAAGCGATAAACTCTCCTCAGGAGATGCCGGACACTAGACCCCTATATGGCTAGAGAGCCGAATCCTGCTCCATATATACCACACTGAGCACTGCTCACATGGGATAAGGAGCTGCAATGTGGCGGTAATTGCACAAGATGTGGTATGGCTACCATTGGTCGTGATGCCCGACCTCTGGCCCCTTGGTGGTTTCCGACCACTTATCCCTTTCTGTCCATGCGACCATGTTCTCATTTTGGGTTGTGTGGTGTGGAGCGGACGTATGTCCTCATTCACGTCGGGATATTTCACCATACGGCACATATCCCCTGGAGACATCCTTCCCATAATTTTCTGTCCATACCACGAGCACAGGCCCTATCGTGCTTCACGAGCATATTTTGGGGCCACTGGCCCATGTTCTCTCTTATGGGTTTTTATGGTGTGGTATGGGATTATGTCCTCATTCATGTTGGGTTACTCGATGTGCCATACACATCCCCTGATGAGATACCTTATCCATACTTGTCCTCACTACAAGATGTTAAACTACAAACTTGTTGGGATTCTCTAACAGAGGCCCAGCCTCAGGCCCCCATCCTTTTCTTGCCCCTTGGCCTTCTCAGGCCCCGAACCATGTTATTACCCGAGATTGTACAGAGTGGTATGGGATAATGTGCTCATTCACATCATCTTACTCGCCATGACATACACCCCCCCCCCTCTTTGGGGTATCTTACCCCTATGTGTGTCATTTGCAGAACTACGTGTGGCTTGATTCCCATCCTCATGGGATGCGTAGGACCACCCAAGAATCTTGTCTTCATGTCCAGCCTCATCTTGGCCCCTTGGCCTACATTTCCCCAGGGATAATACCATATGGTGTTGTATAGAATTATGTTCTCACTCACGTCATGTGTTGTAACAATCATTCCATTTACCTCTTCTTGAGAGTTTCCCATCCCCGTGTGCTTTCCTCGTTCTTTCAAATCATCCACTCTCTAGATGAGGCCCTTTTCCTCTCCAGTGACTCAATAAGGGCCCCATGGGTGCTTTGGGTTATCACCTGGAATGTAGGAATCTACTTGAACATGCTTTCACCCATTTCTTAGGCTTAGTGTCCCCCCTCATTAGGGCTTTCATCACCATTCACTTCCTGAAGGGACCCCCAAAGGGAATGAATTCTCGGCCTAAGGGCGCTCCTACCATTACAAGACAACCTCCTTGAGTGTTTCAGAAAAAAATTTGATACAAGTCCCACGCTACAAATATGGTCAGTGTTCAATACTCATTTGTTTGTCCCCATTTCAAGCTAATGCGATATGGATGCTGTGTTTCGAACATGGCCAATAGTTATCCTCCATCATCAAGTAAACCCCATTAAGCCCAAAACTTCGGTTAAATTATTCACAACCTTTTCCACTCCATCATGTCCATGTAAAATTTAGAAACTCTTGGTACTATTCCTCAGTGTGAATTTTCTTATTAGGAAGAGAATGCCACGATAAGGCAATCATTCGGGGCTCCATGCCAATTTCCCCTTTCCATGTATTCCACATATTACAAATACGTTACCTGCCCTTATTTCCTACCCTGAGTTTGACTCACGTAGGCTTAGGGATCGAGGTAAGGAATGCACTTACCTGGAATAGTCCCTCTTCTCCATGGTCCATGTTCTAAGACCTTAAACTAAGATCATTTGATATTTCGACTCTGCATGAGAACTAAATATAGATTGATTCCCATCTTTATGGGATATATAGGAACGCCTGGGAATCTCATATTTGGGTCTAGCTTAACTGAGAGACAACCTCTTCAATATCCTACCCTCTTACCTCTTTTTGGCCCCTTGGCTTGAGGTTCCTTTTTCCGAATTGCACATTGTGTAGTATGGGATTATGTTCTCATTAAAATTGGGTATTCTTTATTGCACCATGCACATTACCCCTTTAGCCTCGTTTATTCTATGCTTGTGTTGCACGACTATAAAATGAATGGTTAGTCCCATCACATGACCTTAAACGGTAACAGTATCGTCCTGGCTACACGAAGAAAAGAAACACCGCATTGTGATGTCATAACACAATGGGACACCATGTTTGGTATCATTCACACACCATACCATTTTTCAATGCCTGCATTTTGATTGATTATTTTGGCGATGTCGAGACTTTCTATCCTAGTCATGTTGCTTGACAAAAAAAAATTGACCTTAAAGTAAAAACAAGATATATCAAATACTGCTTCTTTTGGTGTTAGGGCCACACCAACACACCCCTTTTATCCCTAGCATTGGTACCTTACCTTGCCACGCCTTAGAACTATGTACGGATTGATTCTCATTCTCATGAGATACATTGGAACGCCTGAGAACATCCCCATGGGTCTAGCCTAACTTTTGTGTTAGGTCCCTTGACCTAAACAGTTCCCCAAGGAACACATGGTAATCTGGACTCTGGGTCCTCATTTAGGTAGGGTTTTATAATCACATTACCATGTGTTCCCTACATTCCTTACCGATCTTTGGTCTGAGATCTAAGACCATAAACTAATACCTCTCTTAGAACTACGTATGGCTTGATTCCCATCCTTATGGGATATGTAGAGACACCCAGGAATTTCACCTCAGGTCTAGCCCTAGGAATCATCTATCTAGTCCCCCTCTTTTTCGGCCCTTAGGGCCATGTTCTTTTGGGGAACCCAGAACCTTTAACCTGAACAAGACCAGGATGCCCCAAGATAACGTTGGGAAGCAACAGTTTCCTCTCTAGAGAGGTCTTGTTTAGAATTATGCTCGATCCCTGATTAGATCAATGTGCCCACCTAATGTGTTTCCACCATGGTGGCATAATTTCAAGAGTGGTGTATCCCATTGGAATAACCCATCACTACACTATGAACGTGTTTTGTGCCCCTTATTTGGTCCCTTGTCTCTTTTCACGTCGGTTTGAACCACCTAAGAGTATGGATGCTCTGCCTATGGCTTGCCTACTATCCTATGCTAACATTCTGTAAGACTAATGGATGACATTTCGAGTTAGGCCTCGTGTATCAAACATGGTCAGCGGTCGGCCCACATTTGTTATACCCATTCCAGGGTAACGTAATAAGGATGAAGTATTTCGAATGGGGTCAATAGTTAACATTCATTATCACGTCATCCCCCAAAGTGTTCTGAATCATGGGTATCATGATTCACACCTTCCATTTCCATCTGTTTGGATTGATTCCAGTGCACCTGGTGTTACCCTGTTCTTGCACGATGGCACACTAGGAAAAAAAGAATTCGGCTATTATGTGAGCTTCATTTCCAGTAAGGTCTCTCCCAATTCATCTCGGGAATCTGGAAAGGATTTTAAAACCCCATATTCCCAAATCATGGTTTGCACTGCTACATTTGGATGGAGTGATAAGGTGGTCATCCCTGGTTTCTCACATTGGGCCTGACCCACGTGAGCATAGGGAGTGATCGCCGGACACTCTATGAATATCACGAGAATGAAACAAACCAATGTAAACAATGGAACTCATGCAAGTTATTTAATAAAATAATCAACCCATGAATGTACCTTTGAGGGTTTATAATCATTACATTACCTGAGGGTCGATTCCACCCATGGAAGGGTTATCCTCGTCAAAAGAGCATAATAGCTCTGCCACCGTCTGGTTGGTGGTGTTTAGGAGTTGTTTCCACCTGTTCAAATCCCACCCCTACTCAGTAGCAATGGGGCACAATTCATCGTCCAAAATCTGGGCCTACTCTACGTCTTTCTAAATGACGATCATCTCCTCAGAGGCTAGCTTCATGCTTTCTTCAGCCTTTTCCAGCTGGGATTTCAGCCGTGATACGAGCACTGATTGTGCATCAAGGGAAGAAGAATGCTCATCCTCCTGGGCTTACAGCCATTAAACCACATATTTGGCCTCTAAGAGCCTCTAGATGTTCACAGCTTTACTCCGCTTCCAGCTCACACAAAGGCCACAATCATACTCCCGAATCTTCTCCGCCATAATATTTCAAACGAGTATGGGAGGACACTGGGCATCCACTCCCCCAACACAAAGTTTGCTTATTCACGTGCGAAGTATGTCCATATCATCCATCCATAGTACTTGGGGGGTGTCATCAATGAAGCGCTTGATCGTCTTCCATGATAGGCGACATACTATTTTGATTTCTTCTTCATTACAGGTTTTCTCGTCGTAGTCAGCACAGTTTGCAGGCTCATATGTGTGGTATGTCCTAAAGAACTCACCAGTTGGGACCACATCAAGAATTTGATTGGGCATAATGGGACCTGGACTATCTGATTGACCCTCATCATGAGATCCCACCTCAATGATCTCAGGCGCATCCTTGCTGATGGTCCCACTAGTGATCGATAGGACCATAGTTAGGTCGGTTTGGAGCTCCTCTTCCATGACCACCGACATTCCCCTAGTAAGGATGCCACCAGAAGCCCCAAACAACCTTGCCAAGGCGGCCCATGTCATTTGAAGAACTGTACACACCCAAAAAAGGGGTGGAATGAGTGTTAGTTGGGATGGTTAGGTGATGTCAGTCATGAAATTGATAGAAGGTACATACATAGATAGAATTATTGATCTCGATCATGGGTTGATGTCGTCGGGACCCCGAAACATGGCCACCCGTATATTGTCAAGAGGTATGAATTCTCTGATGGATCTGCCTCAGGTGTCTTAGACCCACCAGATGAGAAAATTGATGCAACCGTATGTGTAGATCCTGAGGGCCCCACATCAGCATTCGTCGAGGGATGAGAACATGTTCTGTGTATGAGATCCTCCAGCGCAGTTTAGATGTTAGTAAGAAGTCCAGAAATCCGGGAATCAAACCCTGATAAAGGGGATCAGGATTTTACCTCATGGGCCACTGTGAACTCTTCAAGATTCTAGTCTTTATCCACAACTTCTTCCTTCTCCAACGTGCTCCCTCTACCGGACTCATCCCCCCCGGAGGACTCATCCGATTTTTCCGGCAGAGGGAAGTGCTCTCTAAGGATAGCATCCCACAATTGAGGAGGGACCTTCGGGTCTAGTAGCACCTTGGCATAGTTATTCATTGGATGAGGGGAACACGGAGAATGCACGAAGTCCTCCATTACTGCTAGGTACTACATCGCCTCCACCTGGGGCACCGCAAAGACTACCCGGATTGGTCTAATCTCTGGTAAATCTATCCCGACATAGTTCAAGTGCTGCCACAACTCATCTAGGCCGAAGAATTTCATGTTTACTTCCTAGATGACTTAGTCCTTAGGGTAGACAACATTATATGATATGTCGATATGGTACAACCGCTTCCCCAGAGACTGGGTGGGAATCCTAAGGAATCCTCTCAGTAGCCTCCCCTTTGGAAGGCTCTGTTCTTTTGGAACCTCCAAGTCCACTTCCACTGCTGGATCTATGGTTGCGGTCCCACCTTCAACTGGTGTGGGCTTCACCGCCATGACAGCCCTAACCCCAAGGTCGGGTAGGTTCTCCATAACCGACCCGAATGGTTGTTTGCTTCAATATCTCCCCTGGATAATCCGCCTCCCAGATTATTGCATACTCCTTCACCAGCCCCAAGATGGCTGTAGGTGGAGGGAGTTCATTCCGCATCTTCCCATCGTCCCATGTGAACCTGAGTCACATTGGCCTCATCACACATGGGTGTTCCTCATGGCGCAACACCAAATAGAAATGCGGGGTCAGTCGTTCAATGCACCGGAATTTCCATGCAAACCGGTGTGGGTTGTATGTCTCACGGAGGGGCTCACGGTCTACCCTCTCCACCATGACTCCACCAAAAAAGGCCATGAGATATGCCCAATGCTCTTAAGTTCTCTGTACATCATTAGTGAATACCTCCATCGGCAAAGGAAATTGGTAAAAATTCAACTATTCCACCTTCCACACTTGGTTCAATATAAATGGTGTGGTAAACATGTCCAGAAATCACCAAGCAGAATTTAGGATCAATGGGTGTAAGATTGATCTCGGAGGCGAGATGGGGTTCGGGTACACATAAACCTCCCGGATGGGATCTGCTATCCACCCATACAGAAGGTGGAATGGTCTATGTATCCTCTATGGCCTCTTCCCCACACTAATATGCCTCAACATTTTATAAAATTTGGAGAGCATCAGATCCCTATGTAGTCCCACTCTCATGTCGACAGCCTGGACGCCATGATAAAGGTGCTTGGTCACACTACCATGTGGGTATCCCTCACTGGTTGGAACCAACCATAGATAAGAGTTGTGATGAATGTCGCTAGCCTGACTATTGGTTGCTACTCTATGTTGATGCTAATCCCCCATGACTTCCATTGGTTTTCCTCCAAGAGCCGCTAGTACGAGTACTCCTTGCCCTGTTGAGCCCCCTTCAGGAAAGTCCGAGGCCTCACCGTAAACTGTTATTCTACCAAAAAATTCAGGAAATTCTGGAACCACCGCTTAAAGTGGACATCTCTCACTGCTTCTTTGTCCTCCCCCGGCACCAGCTTCATCAATGCCATTTCTAGCAGCAACATCTTCTCCGGATCCTCCCACACACTCATGACAGTGAGGAATTAATCGTAAATAGTCCTCAGTATCAGGACCCCCAAAATCTCGGGGACATCCCACAAGCTAATACCAACCTCCCCGTGGTGTTATTGACAGATATTGGTCCTTGATGACCACCTTTCCAAAATCTCTGGCATTAACAGTTTTGGTTGATAGATGTGGAATTGGGAGGCCCTAGCCGCCTCATACAAACCCACTATCCTTAGCTCGGCCTCGAACTCCTCACATGAGGTGCCTATCCAGTAGGCCCAGGCCCAATCATCTATGAAGTTTCCACCCTGGCTCAAGTCCCACTCCTTAGACCACCCCTTCCTCGGGTTCCTCAAAGCTTCCTTCAGTATCATGAGGTATAGAGGAGGATATGTCTCCAGCTGCAACACCTTCCTGTTGATGTTATTTAGGTGGTTTTATAAGAAGTCATCAACGATGGGTGTGAAGTCTTCCCAGGAATGGCCATGAGCTGCCCTGAAATATTGGCATTGGCACAACGTACTCCTGAAATATTAATCTGGTTTGTCCTTACTTGCTTCAGGGATGAAGACATCATACCTTAGCCTGAAGCTATAAAAGGAAACCTCTTATACAGTGGGTAGTTTTTTTTGCTCTCTGACAGTAGTGCCACCAATAAATCATGGTCAGAGTGGCTCCAAACTAACTCTCCTAGACCCATACTATTCTCCATATCATCACTCCAGTAGGAATCCACATGAACCCCCTGGGCAGCTTCTTGATGATCCATTCAATATTATAACTTGGATAATTTTCGTGTTGGTTCGCGAAGCTCATTCCCATATAGCATTCACAGAAAGAATTTGGGAAGCCTATTTGCGGAGTCCTACCAATGCCTTCAAGGGAAAGATCACAAAGCATTGTTGCATAGTAAAAAACATGATGTGCGCCGCGAAGTAAAGACCCGATTCGTGAAGAGAAATCACAGAGTATGCGGAGCTTCAGGAATAAAAAGTGCTAAAAGACAACTTCATGGAGAGTGGAATTGAAAAAATAGAGGTTATCTCCCCTTTTATTGGTGAAAACCTTTGGAGCTTCACAAAGTGTCCATTTCACGTTGATATTCATGGCATGCTCATCCTGCACGTCGTAAATCCACATCGCAAGCACTCTTTGTGATATAGCTTCATGAACGACCAAGGATTTTGGCGATTGGCCCTTAGACTTGGACCCTCGATTTCTCCATGGATCCAAGTCTGAGGGGGGGGGGGGGAATTTTTGGAACCAAAATGGAAGAAGAAGACGAAGAACCAGAAATCCTCATGGGAATGCCTCACAAAGACCCCTCACAGAGCCCTAATCACATCGCACCTGCCGCGAAGTACGATGTCGGGATGCTCGGTGAGTGTATTTTATGTTCATGAGCCCACCGTGGTGCAAGGAGGTGGGCCGCTCCACGATATCCTTTGATGTTCGTGAGCCTTCCGCAGAGAATGGAGGTTGTAATACTCTGCGAGCGCCTTTGAACATTGCGAGCCAGCCACAATGAAAGGTGGTTGGATGCTCCGCGAACGAATTTGATGTTCACCAGCCCGCTGCAGAACAACCAAATCCCTCTTCATGCTGATCGTTCACTGCTTCGTGGTGCCTCTACCATATAATTTCCGGCCTCCCCCCAAGTACAAAGGGTGGATCATCTGACCATTCAACTTCCTAGCTCCTAAATCGCGAAGCGCCTTATGCTCTGCGAACCATGAGCAGTGCGAGGTACTTCTGCTCTGCGAAGTGGCTCCCCTTTGCCTTGTTTTAACCCCATCATTCTAGGGGGATACCTTTTGCGATGTCTAAAGGCCTCCGTGAAGGAAGTGGATCCCCAAGGGGATCTGGGTCGTCGCGGAGCATTTATGCTTCATGAAACACCTGTCATGCGCACATGATCCACATGTTGAGGCGTGGTCACTGTACTTCACAAAGCACATTGCTTCATGATACCTTGATTTGCGAGGCACCTTTTCTCCACAAGTTAGTGTTCTATGAATGCCTTTCCACTTCGCTAAGCACCTCCTATATGAACCTCTTTCTTATGCATAGGCTAGTTTGCTCTACTTCACGAAGCACAACCCTTTGCAAGTACCCTCTACCAAGTAGAGCACCTGAGATTCACAAGGCCCCTTCCTATGAACCCCTCTACTTTTCAATCCATTTTCCCATTCAACCCTCCAGTTATGGACGATGTGATTTCAATGTCCCTTGGATGATACTTCCCATTGCGTTGATTCTCCTCATCCTTCATCGCATAGGCCCGAAAATGGCTATGGATTCTTCTCATAGCCACACTAATATGGACCACCCAATGGTTCCCTCCATAACACCCCCTAGACATGGTGTTGCATGTCCATTCTCTTCACCAATGTGCATAGGGTACCAGTTTTGTATGTCCTAGTGGTGCAGTGTGAACCCAACTCATCTGAGCTGCAGGACGTTAAACTGCCTAGCACCATCATCCTTAGTACATGACGTTAAATTGTGACCATGCCCCATGCCTCGCACTTGGGGTCCCCCCTTGGACATTACTAAAGCCCATTGGTCTCCATGAGGATGATATCATCCCTCATAGGGGATGATATCCTCCTTATCGGAGTGGCGTTTGTCTGTGATGAAAGGGAAACCACCCCCGTGTAAGCCCATACCTTTCTTGTAGAAGGAATCATCCCTACTCCTCCTTTCTTCCTCGGTCCCAAGGACTAAATGGGGAAAGGGGGGATGGATGCAGGACCCCACCTTTCTTCGGTACCAAATCCTTCTCATGCTGGGATTTTCCACCACCAGGATAGCATTCTCGTGTATGTCCCAAACTCTTCAGGCTGGTAACCATGCATAACCCTTGTTTCCTCTTTGGGTCATTCCACATGTAAGCCCAACTACAGTTCCAGCAGACGCACCTTTCATGAAGTGATCTTCAGGCCTTTGCTGCCTCTTGTTCCTCACATCGATCATGACTCATGTAGGCTTAGAGTAAGAATCTACCATGAAATCCTATCTGGTGCATGTATACTGTAAGCCCCAAACAAAACCTGAACTACGTGGACTTTGATCTTTGCCAGGGCAAGGTACACATGACACCTCATTGAGGTTCAAGAGCAACAACCATTGGACCCCATGTAGTCTTCCACGTCAGTTCACCGACCCCCATACCTGAACTACGTGGAAATTGATCCTTGCCAAGGCAAGGTACATAGGACACCTCCCTGAGGGTCAACCCCAACAACCATTGAACCCCAGGTCCTCCTCCACGTCAGTTCACCAACCCCCATACCCAAACAACGTGGACTTTGATTCTGGGCATGGCAAGTATTGTAGGACACCTTTCTAAGGTTCAAGCCCAACAACCATTAGACCCCAGTCCTCATCCAATTCGGCTCACCAACCCCCATACCTGAACATTATGGGCTTTGATCCTTGCCAAGTAATGGTACGTAGGACACCTCCCTGAGGTTCGATCCCAACAACCATTGGACCCCTGGTCCTCCTCCATGTCGGTTCACTGCCCCTCATACCCTAACTACATGGACTTTGATCCTTTCTAGGGAAAGGTAGATATGACACCTCCCTAAGGTTCAATCACAACACCCATTGGACCCTAGGCATTCCTCCATGTTGGTTCACCAACCCCCATACCCGAACTACGAGGTCTTTAATCCTAGCCAAGGTGGGGTACATAGGAAGCTTCCTCAAGGTTAAAGCCCACCACCCTTTGGTCGTTATGACCCCCTTATCATCAGTTCACCAACACCTTCAGGAAGCCTAGAGTGTAAGCCCCAACCCAACCTGAACTATAAGGCCTTTAATCCTTACCATGGCATGGTACGTAGGATGCCTATCTAAGGTTCAATCCCACAATAAATTAGTCCCGACCACCTTCCCGTCAGTGTAACAAGCCACCATTCTTGAACTACATGGGATTTGATCTTTGCCAAAGAAGGGTTCGTAGGAAGCCTCCATGAGGCTCATGCCCACCACCCCGGTTGTTCCGACCATCTTCACATTGGTTCACCAACACTTTGGTCTACCTCGAGTGTATGCCCCAAACACCTCTCGAACTATGATGAAATTGATCCTTTCCAAGGAAAGGTATGTAGGATGCCCCACTGAGGCTCAAACCCAAGAACTATCGGTCCCGACCACCCTTCACGTCAATTACCACACCCTGAACAACATGTTCCTTGATCCTTTCCAAGGCAGGGTATGTAGGAAGCCTCCCTGAGGCTCAATCCCACCATCCACCGGTCGTCCTGACCAAATTCATGTTGGTTCGCCCCCATCCAGTGGTAATTCGTTGGAAATCTCAATCAGCGGTAAGTCATCGTTAGATGAGCTATGTGGAATTTTGTCCGCTTCCAAAAAGATACATAGGAAGCCTCTTTGTGGCTCAAGTCCAAATCCATCGTCATCCTCATGACTGTTCCATCCCGTTCACCATCCACTTCATTCAACCGCTTCATCGTCCATCCTCATTCTTAACCGGGCTGCCACATATTGGTGGGATCATGTCGCCTCATACCCCATTCCATTTAACATCATTCGAGCTTCCAACCACATGTTAGCACCAACATCAGTGTTCCCTCAAGAGGTTCCACCCATCATATCCACTCTAGTTAGTGTTCTGATCAGTCCGATCTGTCTCCATTGGACGTTAAGCGTGCAGCATACCCTGGGTTAAACATTTGAGGCTGAATAAAACTTCAGATACATACCTATAGAATATAATTCCCCACATTCGATGTGGGCTGCTGCTTGATTCTTCACACTCGAGAAGCCCTATAATAAGGGGAAGAAACCTAGACCCACCAGTGTCCCAGCATCCAGACATGCCAGTGATGCAGAACATGACTACTCCCCTGACCAAATTTTTCTTCCATTAACGGACCCTTTGGAATGTCATGAATAAAAGAAGAGTAATTAACTGGGGTCCATGAATATATGGCGCTAGGAAGAGTTTCACGAACAACATCTTAAGACTATAAGGGAGACCCGGACTAGGTGACGAGTTCTGAGGAGGAATCCATTGGAGGAAGAACCGACATCCCATCATCAGGTTTCGATCAAGGAGTAGACATCCCTAAATAAGAGACAGATGCCGCCCGATTTTGGAAAGCAGGAATGCAGGGCAAAAAACCATGCCTTTCATCCCCAAAAGATAGGGACACGCGCACCCCGATGAAAGAGTCAGAAATAAAAAAATATTAATTAGAAATATAATTCGTTCAAATTAAATCCACCTCAATGTGGATGGAAATAATTAAAATATATTCATTATTTAATCACTTAATCCCCCCTCTCTTAAAGAAAATATACCTCCCCTCATCACCCCATTTATACTAAAAATAATACATCTTATAAAATATAATACCAAACCTATGCTAAAAATTTATGGTCCTCAAGGGTCTCTTAGGGTTGTGATATTCAAGAGATATGTTTCCCGAAACACCCTTCTTTTTTAATTTTATTCTTATAATTTCTCATAATTTTTTTCATCCATCAATGAAAAATAATTTTTTAATTATTTATACACTGGAATATTATTTTTATATTGGAATATTATATATCCATTTCTTTTATTACTTCCTCTTATTCCGTAAAACAATACCATTGTCCAAATTATGCCAGTTAATCTCCTCTGTGAATAAGTTTTTTATTCTTTTTCAGTTACAGAATTCTTATATGGTTGTAAAACAATTATTCAAGTTAAATAATAATTTTATAGGTATATTATATCCAATTTCATGATCTGAATCTATTATATACTCATAAAAGTAAATAAAATACTATTTCATGGTGTTCAAAAAATCCTCCAAAATAAACTAATCATTTATCAGTGATGTTTTTTATAATGAATCATCATTGTATAAGAAATATTAATTATATATGGGAACATTTATAAAAATGTATATTCATTAGTACCATTTAATTACAATTATAGTTTTCTATTTCCATTTGATATACTAATAAATAATTATATACAACTAAACCAATCATGAATCCTTGAAACAAACGAACTTGAAATAATGAAATATTATTAATGAATGGTTAGAAAAAGGTTATAAAAGGGTCATATATGGAATTATAAATATTAATATATTTCATTAATGAGGAAATAACTTCTTTTAATCCATTATATAGGACGTAATTGTACTCTAGTATAAAGGGAAGCGTGAGGCAAGGGGTTTCTTAACCCAATTTACATTCATTAGGTTATAAATATACCTCAATGATTATATTATTCCACGAGTGAGTTTCGAATACAATGTGAATTTATTTAAATTATATTAAAACTAATATTATATTAGATATACTTTTGGTACACATAATATCCCCATTGGGAAATTATCACCTTAATGATACATACATAGTTTGGGGATTTCAAATATTACCATTGTTTTTGTGAGACCTATTCCATATTCACCATGTTTTTTATGAGGCATTTATAATAACCATTTATTTATTTAAATTTTATCATACTAAAATTTATTAGTATTTAAATATCTAATTAATTATTTAAATTTCATGTGGTTTATGATTTCATAGTTAACAATTTGGTAATGGATATTATCTAAAATTTCCCCCCTTTGAGAAATTTGTTATGTTATACAAATATCATATTTTATGAGGTGTATATAATAATCCTTTGACATTTTATTCATGAATCTAGTTTTTATCATGATATTATAGTTTTAATTTAAACTTATTCCTTCATGATTATAATTTTCAAAGTGTTTCAAACTGGTATGTGGAACATTGAAATTTTTTGTGGTTATCTTCGTCATTAATGTTTCAATGGTACCATTTAAGATATTTTCTCCCTTTTCAACATCCTTTTTATATCATTTTATTCATTAAGGATAATTTATTATGATAAAATATTCCATATTTTACTAAATTGACACTGATTAGCTTGACCGGGAATGAACCATTTTGATAACATTCACCACATTACTTTGGATGGTCTATAAAGAATGTTATTTACATTATGAATCGTAGTTTGAAAATAAATTTACTTGATGACTATGATAACAAAAATTAATAATAGAAAGGTTTTAAATATAGTAAGATATGGTAGGGGACTAGTATTTCCCCTTGATTCATTGATATATCTCATGAGATAAATTATATTTTTTTGTCGAGGCCGTGCACATTTATTTTAAGTTTTCTTGGCTAAGTTCTTGATGGTATGTTTTAGACATCCTATATTATGAATTCCACCACTTTTTGAATATTATATTATTTAACCATGATTATTATACTATCAATAAATCCATTTTATGTTTTCTATCTATTGTGATTAATTTATGTTGAATTATATGATCATTATATATTTCGTCCATATTAATCTCAATTTAATCATTAATGTCTATATGTATCGTTAAATTTCCATTCCATTATGGTTATCATATTTTTTATGATATATTCCAAATTATAATAACACATAATGAGTATTTGATATTGTACATTTCTAATGTTTTATTTATCCCCTTGATTCCTTAATGTCTAATATGATTGATATGAAGGATTACTCTAAGGGGAATAATGGTGTTCTGAATGAAAATAAATTTTTAACTTTTATAACCAACATGTAATTTTAAGAAAAAATATACATATAGATTACCATTAGTAAAAAAATATTTTTTCCATTAGGATGTTATTTCAGGTATCTTATTCCAATGTAATAATGCAACACACTGATTCCAAGTTACTTGGGTCAGGGTCCTTACAATCCCTTTGATAAATCATATGAACTTGAGATATGTCTTCCTAACTAAAATTTCTCTCATTATGATGATGAGAAATTAATATATCATCCAATACTTAGAATTCTACAATAAAATTGAATTTATATCAAAATAATTATTATTGATTAAGAAATATATTTACATGGAAATCATGAAAATACGACAAATCATATCAGATGTGTTTTCAATGAAATAATTTATAATGACCAAATGTACTCTGAAAACCCTCTAATTACAAAAGAAACTCCCAAAATGATATACCAAAATGGTCATACATATAATAAATTTTTATATAAATATTAAGGAGTCACATTATCAATAAGAAATGTTGTTAAAAACTCCAAGCATTGAATTCTGAAAAACATGAATTCATTTGTATCTTATTCGAAAACAAATACCTTGTATTCCAATGAACTCAACATATTTAATTTTCTAATGATGAATTATATAAAAAATAAAATAGTAATTATAAATTTATTTTAATTAATATAATGTGAATATTGACATTACTATATTTTCATAATAATATTTTAAAACTCTACGATTATAGTTATTTTAATTTAATTTTTCATAAGAAAAATTTATTAAAAAACATAAATACACATCATTATAAAATATATTATTTTGTGATTTCTATAATATAGAAATAAATAGGTAACTAAATTAATAGTATCTATATTTTTTAAAACCCAAAGTCACATAATAAATATTAAATATAATTCTATTGATGAAAATTAAATCTTTTGGTAGAACACATGAAATAGCTTACATCACCATTGTTTTGAAAAAATAAAAATTATTTTTGAAAATATTATCCCAGAATTTAATAAAATAATCAGAGAACATATAATATAAAAAATATCAAAATATCAAAAATATATACCCACTTGTGATTAAAAAATGTTATTTAAAAAAAATGAAAAAAATTGCTTCTTATTAATATTTTAATACACTTTTGAAATTTTCGTCCATACACATTTTTGTTTCTTCTAAAATGTTTTAATCTTTTTAGATATGCAAGAAAAAATACTTTAATCGATGATGGAATAGAGAATATTTCTTAGAGTAGTTCTAATTCGACCCTTGATTACTCTATTGATATATCTTCTTCTTATGGGGTACCTCAAATTTTATATATGTTTTAAGGATATTATAAGGTGTCTACATATAATAAAAGACATGACTCTATTTTATAATTTTTTATACATCCTCTCGTTCAACAATAATAATATAAAGTAATTTAGTTATATCTGATGCTCATAATATTAAAGAAATTAAACATTTAATCATCAATGATTATATAATGATAATAAAGAGTTAAATTCTTTTAAAGGGACATATTACTAAAAAATTATGATGGAGAAGACAATATCTATGAAAGATACATGAGAAACTTATTTATTATTTCAGTCCTTATATAGGATTTTATATCTCTATAACCTTAAATATCATTCAATTATATATATATATCTCTCAAATTATTACATAGAAAATAAATTTTAAAAAAAAAATTGTATAAAAATTAATCAATGAAATAAATTTAATATTTATTTAATTATAATAAATCAATATTATTTTTGTAAATGAGTAACAACTCCACTATAAAAAGTTGTAGAAAAAAAATTTATTTTTAAAAATTTCACCATATATAAAATAATTAATGTAATTTAATGGTAGATGATAGATATTAGAAAATAAAACCTTGTTGATGTTGTATTCCAGAAATAATGGATGATCATGGGTTTTCATGGATGGTTCATAAAATTTATTTTTAATATGAAATTACATTAAAAATTATAATCCTTATGTTTTGAAAAAAAAATTGAAGCATGTTAAATCTTTAATACAGTTATGTTTGAATATCGAATTATTTTTATTAGTAGTTTTATATCACGTTGTGTAGTGTTTTATTTTAGAAGATAAACGAAAAATGATGTGGGACGATAATAACATTCTATTAATCATTCCAAAAATAAATTTAATGAATTATAATCTATTATATGTTGGAGGTTCTATGAAAATATCATCTTCTTTATTTTGTATTAAGATAATTCCAAGAATAATAACTCTTTTTGCAGTATGATTCCAAAGAATTTTTTTTGCTTAGAACAAATTTATATTCTATTGAATGATATTATGGGAATTAATACAAGGATATAGAACATGTATTATGATAATGAATTATATATTGAGTAAAAATCCAAAAAAAAACGACTCTTTGTCATATTAAAAACCCCGGATCAAACAAACTAAAAACTACTATATATTATACTTCTGTAATATAAAATCAAAAAAAGCATTTTTTCATGATGGACTAAGAGGCTAAAAATTATCTAATGAATTTATATGTTAAATAAAAAATTATTAATCTAACCTACATCCTCCAGTTCTAACATTAGTGGAACATAATAAAATAGTATAATTTGTAAGAGATTAATATTTTCAGTATATATATGCATATTTAATATATTTTAAAATATAATTTAAATATACTAAATTATATTAATTGGGATTAATATTATTTAACAAAACAAGTAATATAATATTTATGTATTGTAAAATTTTAGAAATATGTATTAAAATTTTAATCATAATTTAATATTGATTATGATATAATGATTTAGGATATTATCTAATATCATATTTCATTGATGTTTTAGCATCTATTCTAATATTACATGAATTATTAAAACAATTTAGTATATCATCATTATATTTTTTATGACTAAAAATATTTCCTTCAGTGATATGAAAAAACATCAAACCAAGGGAAACATTAGAGTTCTCCAAAAATAATCATTTCATGATCATTTATAATAACATCAAAATACTATGAGGATTTGACTTTTGAGTATAGAAAAAATAGATTGTCAAGATAAATTTGAAGAATAATCATTGTTTAAAAAAATTATCTTAATGAAATTGTTTTAATCACAACTACAATAAAAAATAATTTTCATGTAAATATATGGAATGTCTCCCATTCCATCTTCTTTGGGATTGTACAAGGTTATATAGTTCATTATAATAATTAAAAAAATTTATTAGAAATTTTAAATAATCAAAATCAGAAGATTATTAAACCAAACATTCTTGTTAAAAATAATAATCAATGAAATAACATTTCACATCCATTTGAAATGAAGTGTATTTTGTTTGGGGTGGAAACACTAAAATATTTTTATTGATTCAAATATATCTACTGGAAAAAATTTCCAATAAAAATCTATTAAATCTACTTTAATGTTTTATTTGTTAATAATCATTTCTTTTTTAAAATTATTATTCCATTTTATTCCCATTTATTTCGAAATACCCATTTTTCTCAAATTATAGGTAAATATGTAAAAACTTCAATAGGGGAACAATTTTTTGTGTTCAATCAACTTAATCTCTTTTACATAGCCCTTATATATATTCATAACCTAAAGAATAATATACAAATTTATGTTTAAATTATGAGTCAAGTTCATGATACTGAATATGATTTAATTGCGAACATCTAGTTTTTTCTGAATTACAGTCATCTCTAATAATTTATTCGATAAGATTATTTCATAATATTGACTTATTTTTTCATAATATAATAATATTATATTCAATGTTAGAATGTAAATAATATATTAAAGTATATTCTAGATTTTGAAAATTATATAGACATTACTCGAGATGATTTAAAATGAATTATTTTATATTATACTCATAGAATAAAATAGAAGTATTGTTAAAATAATTAATTATGTTTTTAATTTTTTAAGGTTTTACAATAATATTTTCATATTCAACACATATTATATGAACAATATCCTAAGAAAAATTAGATCATTTATTAAAATCACAATAATAATTACTAATTGTAGAATAAAACATAAATATTTCATCATCTATTATTGGATAAAATATAGAGAACAAATATTTTTTATTTGTGTTGAAAAATTTACTCCCATGAACTCTAACCAAATCATGATTCTCATTTATTATAATACCCAACTCATAATGAGTTCAATGAAGAAAGTGAAAAATAAAACTGAATTTGTGGGTTAAAAATATTTACTGCTAGCCTCATAACATAAATCACAACCAATAGAATACTCAAATACAAAATATTGTTACCTTTCCTCAAGAATACAATTTTTTTCAAATACTTCATTTTTATGTGTTGCTTTTGGTGAATAAAAATGATAATAAATTCCCCCATACAAAAAATTATTTCAAAAATATAGTTAATAAACTAACCAACATGATCACATAAGATATTAAAAAATGTATATTGTTATCATTTAAAAAATCCTAATATTTTATAAAATGAATGAAATATTTTTTATCTAAGAAAATAAACCCATGTAATTCTAGTGTAATCATTATACATGACATAAGGATAATATTTTCACCCAATACATCCTGGCTCAATATAAAAAAACATCTATGTTCCAAAATTGTAGTGTTTGATAGTTTAGACCTCATAATTTGATTTTATACATGACTTTTATTTCTTATCATATTTAAAAGGAAGATACTCTATGGTCTCGATAAATTTTATATATGGTAAATCCCTAAAATTTTCTTTCCTAGAATGTTTAGTAAGTGCTTCGATGTAATAGTGTCTAACTGTAATATTTCCCAACCACATTAAGTCTAAAAAATCACTAATAAAAGTAATGCAGAAATGCTATATTTCAATTTTTTATGTTGTGTATATATTTTCACACATATCATTAGAAAAAATGTCATTAAAATTGGATCATTAAAAATATATTTCTCATTGTATAATGTCACATGACATCCCACCTCACATGGTAGATAATTTATAATAAGATTTTTTATGAAATATAACTTATAAAAAAATGGATATTTTTTTTCCATGACATGAAATATCACTGGTTCAATTTGTTTTCCCAATTTTCATTATCTCAAAAACTAATTCTCCGTCCATTCAATTTATTAAAATTTAGGAATCTTGGGTTTTATCTATTAATTATTTATGAATAAACATAGTCCAAGAATTTTTTTTCTACTTGTGTTACTCAACATCATTCCCTAAAAAATAAAAAATAATGGTATTGGTAATCACATATGTTTGGGTCCAGATATATTAGAATTTAAAATTTTCCAAACCCACATCATCATATCCCTTTTATATTATACAAGTACTAGTTTATCTAAAATAAACTATATTTCCAAACCAACAGAATAAACATTATTTCGATAAAAGAAATTACACCAGTGAAATTATATGTACATATTATATAAGATTGTACAATTTTATGTACATAATAGTTCCATTGGAAATAACAACTATCAGTACAAAATCCAATTCCTATAAATTTCTAGATAATATTATTTGTTAAAAAATTGATTAATATTTTCTTTACACAATGTGATTTTGGAAAAAATGTTCTATAAAAAAGTTTTTTGAATTTAATTAAGATAATCAAATTATAATTTTCTTCATCATATCTCTTATTAAATTGTTTATTTTCATGATTCTTAATTAGTTAAAAGTTATGATTTTATTATTTTAATTTAAAAATATATTTTCTAGATTTAATACGATTTTCATTTGTAAAATCATGGAAATTTTTCTATTTCATATTTTCATGATTCATAAGGGTCATATTTATTTCCATTTAAAATATAGTTGGAATAGTCCATTAATCATTTGATCAATTGAATTTTTCATAAATATTATGATGATTTATTCATTACTTTTCAATCATTCTTGTCTTATAGGTGAATATTTCCAAAAATTGAATTACCAAATGGTTAATTAATTCATTATTATATTTGGTAATGTTTAATATTATTGTCTATTTAATCAGTTAGATTGGTATGGTTTCATTTTCCCCTTGATAAAAGATATTTTTATGTTTATCCTATATATTAAAGGTATGTCTCAAGGTTTACGTGACGTTAATGTTAATGCTATAATATTTTAAAATTTCTATTTTTTAGTATCTTATATCAGTCAAAATTAAGAGATTATTATTGTTCTAATTATGTCCTTTAGGATTGACATTTTAAAATTTCTAGTGTTATCGATTGATTCCATTTTGGATTCCCATTATTTTTTCAATTTATCATTATTCATATTAATTAGTTATTCTTCTAATAAATAATTTTTCCCTATAGACTATAAAATGATTTCTATTTTCAAAAAGGGTTGATTATTTTTTTACACATTATCCATGATAAAATTCAATGTATTGATATTAATCCCCTTGAATAGGTAAATTAGTTTCTAAACCATTCAATGATCCTAAATCTCTTATCTCTATCTTGTTCCAAAATATATTTTCTTTTTAAAAAAATATTTATCATGTTATAGATGTTCTTTGATAATGAACACAATATTTTATAATGAAAATATCGGTTTACCTGATATTCAAATTTTTCTTCTCATAATAATTGAATTATATCATTCTCATGATCATTATAGTTTAATATCATCATGAGAATGATGTTGAATCTGGTATTAATCATAAATAACCTCATAGAATCAAATCAATAGTAATAACCATCTCCATAAAAAATAGTTGGCATTGTAGAATTTAAATTTTTATGTTGAAGAACATGTAATCCATGGACTAAAATGATATCATTACTATATAAATTGGGATTATGTAATTAAACTATGTTTAAAAGATGAATAAATAATGGAAACAAATAATAATGTAAAGGATTATAAATTAATCAGATATTCAATATAATTTAAACCATTGATACCAATTATTTTTAGAGTTGTGATTGTAAATAATATATAATATTCATGTAGATTTCAGTTTTAATAGAATTGTTACATTTTTTCTTCTATAGAAATTGATTTGAACAGTTCATTAAATTTTACCAATCATAGAAAATATTTGAATTACATAATTTAAATGTCTATGAAATATAATTATCATAACAAAAATAAAATATGTTTTATTTTCTTATTTACCAATGAGAGAGATATGATATACAAAATTTAAATTAGTTATTAATAATATATTATCAAAAATATTAATAAAATAGTAATTAATGAATGGATTTAATTATTATTTATGAGTAAATCAAAAAATATTTATAAAAATAAAAATAACTATTATATTTTTTTTAAAGTTAAAAGTATATTTTAAAAAATAATATATGTCATGAAAACCCTTAAATTTTTTTATGGTATCCCCATTTTATATTTACTGTATTTTATGTTATCATATTTATAGAAGCATTCAATTAAACATATCAACAATATCTCACTTGTATACACAATAAATATAGAAAATACGTTGTCCAAGAAATGGATTTCTATAATTAGACGATTGGAAACTATTATATAAACAAATATAAAAACCCCTTGATCACATTGGATTTTAAGAATGAAATTACAACAGAAGTGCTATTTTTTTTCATAAAAATATGACCCAATTGTAGTAATTTACTAAATCATTTTGAATGAAACAATTTCAATAATTTAATGTGATCACATTAATATGAAATTGTAATTTTTAAAAATTATATTTATCATTTATAATGTGTGATCCAAATAATCATGAATATATATCGCCTTCTTATTATACTCTTGCTGGAGATTTATTTATAGGAAACGACGTAACAAACAGCAATAGTGTGATTCTTCAAAAAAAGTATGCCATTATTAGCTAAGATGAAATAAACATGAACAAATACTAATTAACTATTCAAGTCACTAAATATAGATATGAGTTAGATATGAAAAACTATAAGGATTATATAGCTAATTAATGTATCATACTAAGAATCTTCAATTTTTTGGATTCTGGAATATTATTTTTAGATCTCCACTTTGTTTTACTAGATTTTAAAATTACATAAGAAAACAAACATAAAAAATACATAATGCTTTATCATTATAATATAATATATATTTTAATTTTTGAATTAAAAATCAATGTGTTTCACTGACTCTAAAAAATAATTATAAAACTGAATCCCGTGGAAAATAACATAAAATTTAAAAACATAAAATTATTTAAAGTAGATCATGATGGCTTATAATATTTATAAAAAATTTGTACAATAAAAATTAAAAATAAAAGGAAACACATTAATATTATTAATTGCTTCTATAAATTAATAATTTATATCTATTTTAAATCATAAATAAATAGTGGAATTAGTAGTATATTTTAAATGATATAGAAATATGTGATCCAAATATATTGATACATAAGATATATTAATATTTTCCCTATTTGAAGTATGTAAATAAATATATATAAAATTATGCATCAATTAAATGAAATAATTTTATTTAGGATCATATTTTCAGTTTTCTTTCAGTGGAGATACAAAATTATATGAATCTATTATTATTAATAAATATATGTTGGAATGTTTAATTTATTATATAAATACATCATTTTGATTATTTTTTATTTCTCTTGAATAATATATATCCATGTATAATTATTTTTCATCCAATCATTGTATAATGTTGACAGTGTTGGATAAAGAATAAATATAAATAACATATTTGTGTAAAATAATGGGTAAACCTTTAAAATGAAGGAGATTATATTATAATTTTATATTTTAATGAATTACTCTATCAAATTGTATATATTATTCATGATATATTATAAAACACCCTCCACTAACTTCTTTATTTTAAGAATTCTAATTTATAATCCCTTTAAATAAAATGATTGTAAAGAAAATAAATTATTATCCAAAGAAAATGAATTAATTTAATTTCCACAATTATCCTTTATTAAACATCCCCATTAAATTATATGATCTATGTATTTTTTTACATCATATACTATTAATAAATAGAGGCTTTGATAGGGATTGTATCAACACTGATGAGTTCAGAATATGGGTTTTACCCTAGGTGCAATATGAACTTTTTTGGTGTGGGGAATTTGTGGATAAGTCATCACAGTCATATAAATGAATAAAATAATTCAATAAATCATTTTATTTTTATTTTATTTTAGCAAAAACTGATGTTTATTTAATTAGATCACTTTTTTGGAATAACAATGTCTGACGCATATCCCTAGTGTCGTTGAAGAACCCTTGGGGAGAGTGTTTTAGGTTCTATCATAAAAAAACATCTACCATATCATTTTTCTGTGATTGATGTGAAATTGGATCAAAGGATTTCACCAATTTCAATGGCACCACATCATTTTTCAATAATGATTGATCCATATCGATGAAAGATGTTTTTTATGGATTATTTCCCAGTTCTTAATATCTTTGTTGAAAATGGATCAATCAATCAAAAGATTTATTTGGGGATCATTTCTTTTATATGATGGGATTTAATCAAGGAATATTATTGGGAAATTATTTATGGATATTATACTATTATTTATTCATTCCTCATTCTAACCAGATTGAATCGTGGTTAACACAAACATCGAATAAGGTCCCGTTTTCATAATTATTCTTGAACATTTCTCCCCCAATACATCATTCATCGTGGGTGTTATTTTATTTCACATTGGTTCAAATTACAATGGAAAAATGATTTTTGTACACCCTTTTCATGGAGAAACAATTAGAAATTTTAGATCTATTATCAATATGAAATGACGGTGGTGCAACGATGGGAGAAGCAATGAAACAGATAGTTTTGGATACCTAATTATGTGTTATTTATCATAGACTAATGAATGAGGATGAGGCCAATTTCAAAACACATCAAATGGATATATTTCAATGTATGGTGATGGAGAAGATCATCGAAAAAGGATACATTATTTTTTTCATGACTGAAGCTATATTTCAAGATGGCATTGGTGCATGGATGGAGGAACAATTGTTTTAGGAAAATCCTTATCCACATGGAATGTAATCCGGGGCAACACGACATGTGGATCCCTCTTGGTGGTTGTTAGAGTTTTAGGAGAAACATAAGGATCACACTATGTGTGAATCTATCATATTTCCTTTGACTTATCCCTAAAATCTCAGTTTGTAACTTAGAGTTTACCAATAAATGTGCAAGAGTACACGTGGACATGAATGTCATGAACTCCTACACGTACATGTCTTGGACCAATGTACAAATTAATTCCCACGCATTGGTAAATGGTAAGAATAACCTATAGCCACATACCATATTAGTTTACATAGACATAGACATGGATTATTTAATCAGGTAGAACCTTGATCAAATTGACATGATGTGTAATAGTACTACCTGTTGTGTACTCTTTAAAAGTAGTCTTGGTTCCCTTTTTTATTGTATATTGGAAAAAATTGTTATTTCTAGTTTCCCATATTGATTTCCCCATGGTTCTATATGGAATCACCACTTACACACTAGAATGTGATCCTTTCAATAATAGTTCATTCATATTGTTATTTGAATCCTTCTGTGAGGATCGGACTGAGATACATTGTTCATCTTCATTCCCTAGGGGGAGTTCCAGGTATCAACATGACGAAAACTATGAGGGAGTTGATAACCTTCTTATAATGATAATCAAGATTACATTTTTGATATACCTCATGAAATTGGGAGTGATCCTCATCTGTGTAACATATATATTTGTAAGTTCAGTGTACCGTTCCTATAGATATACAAAACGAGCAGTACTTATCAGATGGATTTCATCAGTGTTATTAGGCTCAAGGAGTGAATTCTCAACAATCCATTATTTGTGGAACAATTGAGATGGAGTCATGGATATAATTACTAGTGTGAATAACCTTTATACTGTGTAATATTGACATTATTTTTGGGTATTCATGTTTTATGTGTCTTTGACGTAACTATATGGAGGTGATTTTATTCTTTTTTTGTCTAAGTTGTGTTTTAAGGGTGGTGTATTGGATATTTTAATGCTCACACCATAACATGATTTTCTTTCATGTGTTGTGTATTTTTCATATGACTATCCTTTTAATGGAGGGCTAGACAATGTAGGACCAGACGATTCGTAGTAAGAGCAGTTATACTAGTGTGTGTTTCTGATGTATCTTGATAGTAGCCCCCAAAATTACCATCTAGATAGAGATTTTTTAGGATTCTTTTTCATGGGACTGAATGCAGACATTTTTTATTTTCATTACATCGCATCTTAGTCTGGTTGTGGGATTCAAATGAACACTTTCATGGTTGATCAGTTGTTTTTAAATTTCATCATTTGGTGGTATCATAGATTTCAATATGTGTTTTTAATGTAAAATATGATAAGGCCAACCATGTTAGTTATATACAAAATCAGTGTTAGTCACAGGCCCATTTTTTATTGGAGGCTATCATTAGGAGTACAATATTGTGAAACTTTAATATGGGTCTTGATATAGTTATATCTAGGAAGTGGGTTCTACCTTATGAATATAGTATATGAGATTAATTTGGGGAAACAATGTTTAGTGTTTCAATTTCCACTTTCAGTCATGGGACTCCAATGTTGGTGTGGTGGATGATGTATCTACAAACATAGACTTTGATTACACACCTATCACCTCTATACATTATAGAATAGGTACTAAAATTTATAAGGGTACATGAATCATATATAAATGAGTAGTGGTTTTCATGTCGTTCTTGATTAAGTTCCCCAAATATAATCATTAACGATGTCATATCAAATTTACCTTTTGGATACCTCCTTGATATGTTACATCTAGGTTAAAAAATCAAGATAATGAGGATGAACCAATCTGTAATGTATTATTGATATGGGTACCAATTCTATAGGTTCCACCACAAGGTAGTTCACCATCTATACCACCACCTTTATTGCGGAAGATACTACCAACATTACATGTGGATGTGGTTTTCTAGCTGATTTCACATCACAAGTTTATAAAATGTAAACCCTTACAGTATGAAGGAACTCCTGACCCACATAAGGCTGAGGATTAGATTTAGGCGGTGACATATTTTTTTTTGTTTTTTAATGAATCCAAAAAATCATATGGTGGTCCTGAGGGAGAGCCTTATTCATGGATCATCAGTGTGGTGATGGTGTTTGGTGATCAAGTTTAACTATTAGGTAAATATAAAATTTTTAAATATTGATGGAATTTTTAGATATGATTTCTCTCTTTCTGTGTTGTGGGATATACGTATCCATTAGCTTCTAAATCCTTATCAGGGTATCATGGTAATAGGAAAGTATTTATTAAATATGGATAAAATCTATAGGCACTCGTCGGAAATGGTTCAAGATCATTTCATTGGGGATTAATCCATCAATAAAGGAATGCATAGAGATATCCAAGCTAGTTTTATCCATCATTGCATTCCTACCTATATTGTGATGCAAGAGTGATATTTTTTGGATGATAGATTCTTGGTTGAGAAGACACCACCAGCAGTTATTATTATATGGAAAGGAATAATAGAGAGCTCAACAAAAAGTATATGATGTCTATCTCATTAACCTAGTCATGAAATAAATTTAAGGAGGAGGTATTAGGATATATGATCTACGGCTTAGGGATCATAGGATGGGTCTAGTAACCCTATTTAGTGGCGATGATACTCATGTAATGGTATGAGTAATATTTCATGAGATTGTTATACCCATTATATGGATGAAAAATAAATCAGAAATGGGGTGCCAAGATAGGGAAAAAATAATGAATAGCTATGTTTTTAGGGTGGAGGTCATTGAAGAGGATATGGGAGAGAACAAATACATTATATATGATTTATCTTGTTACCACGACCACCCCACTTGTGGTCCATCCCATGTTCATAAGGCTACAGGAAAAGGGAATGGACAAAAATAGGCAGTAGAGACTTATGACCCTGAGGCTCTTGAAAAGATTCAAGGATGAATGATAACATTTTATAAATTTTAATATGCACTTTTAGATATAGTTTTTGTTTATTCATATCTTGGTGAATATCTTTGTTGAGAAAAATATATTTTGGTTGATCACATGGCTCGACCCATGCACATTGACAATGTTACTGTAGATGACATAGTGATCACATAATGGTGCCCAAAGGGTGACCTGATTCATGAAGGAGATAGTTTCTATTGGTATCTTGTAGTAGATGTGATGAGGCCTTAAGATTTTTCCTTTAGTATAGACTGTTTATCTAAAGATCATTCATATATCGACTATTTTAGGAGGACAATATGTTGTTTCCACAACACAAAAAATCAGTTTTTACATTATAGATGAAAAGGAAACCATTTAAGTAAAGGATATACTAATCAAAAGGAGGTTTCATCTAATTACTCATAATTTTTCTATAATGATCCTTGGTGTAGTGGATTTTAAGAGTTTTTAGTTTCATATAGGTTTAGAGACGTATGAGGATGTATTACTTGAGGAATTTCCAAACATTCCACTTTAATAAGAGATATAATTCTATATTAATATAAACTATGGGACAGTACTAAATGTTTTTCTAGAATATCATATGGATTCAAAAGGACATTGTGAGTTGAGGGTGCAGTTAGAGGAACTTTCGTGAAAGGTATTTGTTAGAACCATTGTTTCACCATTGAAAAGCCCATGTTTTTTTCATGAAAGGGGAAGGGAGTTTCTGGTAAGGTGTGGAATAATGGTGCTTAAAGCAGGTGATCATGAAGGACAAGTATCCAATAACAAGGATCAGTGATCTAATTGATCATTCGATTGGGGCATAATGGTTTTGAAGGTTTTCCTTATATCATACCTTCAGCAGTTGTGAGTATGAGATGTTGATATATAGAAGTTGGTGTTTAGCTACCATTATAGTCACTCTGAGTACCTGATAACGTCCATTGGCATTATGAATTCCTCAGAATATATCATGGGACTCTTTAACCTAATCGTTTATCCATTCAAAGACAAGTTTGTTGAAGTCTTCATCAGTGAAATCCTTATCTACACGTCAAATTGGGGGGGGGGGGGTGCACGACACATGAGGATTACTATGGGCGTACATTATGGGAACCAACTTTATGGATTATTCTCAACATGTCAGTTCAAGATTCAGGTTTACCACTTTTTATTAAATGTTTTCTCAACAGATGGAGTGACTGTGAACCCATCAAAGATCAAGGAAGTGATATCTTAGGAGTCACCCAAGAGAATGATGAAGGAGAAGTTCTTCCTTTAGTTAGCAGCCTGTAATCATATATTTATTCAATATTTCTATAGTATATCACCTCAAAAGAAATTTTTCCTAAAAGTATAATTCGTTCATTTGTATGGAGATGTGGAAACATAAATTTTAATTGTTGAGGAATATAATTATGAGTTCTCTAATAATGAATTTTCCAGAAGAGGATGTTGAGTATGTAGTATTCAATGATGCATCATAAAATAGGCATGGTTGGGTTCTGATGCTGAATTATGTGGCGATTCCCTATTTCTCACATTAGTTGAGACAACTAGAGAATAATTATATAACCCATGATCATGAGTTAGCAGTGGTTTTCTTCGCACTAAATACGTGGAGCCACTAACTTAGAGATAATCCCTTTATTGTCTATTCTTATTGTAATAGTCACAATTATATCTTCTCTTGTATGGATCATAACACGAGGCATAGGGGATGTATAGACATCCTCTAGGATTATGTTTTTATAATTTATTATACTCCATAAAAGGGTAAAATAGTAGAATATTATCTCAGGAAGAGATGTTTTCGGCAGTTAATAGGCGAAAAATTAGAAAACTTGGAATCATTTTAGCTATAATTTATTGAAGGAAATGGATTAGATTACCTAAAATTGACCGTTGTTTTGACTATACTCTTACAAAAAGTCAAGGAGGATGATGTTAGGGATATCAATTGTGAAAACCCATGTACTCAGATATCTACTGGATATTCTCTTGATAGTGTTTGTAATAGAGGGTAGCATGTGGTTCTTTTCAATGAATTCTATATATCACTAGTGACTTTGTAAGAGTAGGTTATGATAGAGTTTCAAACATCTCAATTTTGGGAACATCATTGTATAGAAAATATGTAAGAGGACCTCAAATGTTAGTTTTGGTGGCCACTTATGAAGCATCTAGTTAAAGAGTTTGTCATATAATTCCATACATGTCTCCATGTGAAGGTCGAGAATCATGTTACCTCTTGTATAACTTGACCCATTGTTTTTTAAATGATGCATTGTGATGGGATATCCATGGATTTAGTGATGGGACTACCACCTACGTCTTGGGGACACAATTTTATCTAGGTGATCATTGAATGATACCACATGTTGGAACACATCATATACATTTGGGATAAGTTTTTAGTAGAGATCATGAGATTAGTTTACATATATGTGATAGTCTTAATTCATGGAGTTACATCAATGATCATTTCTAGGAATGGTACCTACATAACATCTCATTTATGAAAGAGATTAACTAAGGATTTCAAGACTAAATTATCCTTGATCATGGCATTTCACCACAAAATTGATGGCTCTATTAAGTGGAACATTCTTATTCTGGAGGACCTATTGTGGGATTGTTTGCTCGACAATGGCCATAGTTGGGATGATCATATACCATTGGTGGAGTTTTCATTCAGTAATATCTACCATTCCACATTTAGTATAACACCATTTGAGACATTATATAGGAGACCATACAAGTCACCACTTTATTGGACTACCATGAGAGTTGAGAATAAAGGGTCAAGATTTTGTGAAAACAACTACTATGATGGTGATGATTATCCCAGAGCGAATGAAGACATGATTGAGCCATCAGAATTCATACTTGGATAGATGATAGAGGCCTTTGGAGTTTGAAAAGGGAGACCATGTTTTATTATATATTTTACCTTATTATGGATTATGAATATTAGACCAGAGTGGAAGGTTGTATCAAAGGATCATTTTTCATTTCCTATTACTTTATATTGACTTTGAGGTAGCGTACCACATATCTCTTCACTATAGTTTGACAAGGTGCATGACATCTTCCTCATTTCATGGTTTAAGAGGAATGTATGTGACCCATCACAAGTTATCGCCAAGGAAATGTTAGACATATTGGATGGTTCTTCCTTTGGTAAGTACCTGGTAGATATTGAAAATTTGTAAGATAAGATCCTTCCTGGGTGAGAAACTATATTGTTATGTTTCTGGTGGCATCACGAGTATCTTTAGGATAGAACATCTATGAAATAGGGTTAGATTCATTCTTAGTAACCATATATCTTTTGGTAGCCCTTTTTTGAATTTTCAAGATGTAAATTCTAGTGGTTGGGAGAATTTAATATCTAAGATTATCCATGTATGATTTATGGATATTGTTTAGATTTTTTTTGAGACCAGGAATAGATACAGAATGAGATTTCATGGACTGATGTGTATATTAGAAACAGTTCAAATATATTATGTATATTAAATAGATCATGTGTAGCATTTTGAAGAAAAAATGTGTATTACCATAAAAAAGGTGTCTAGTTTAGAATTCTAAGGGAACTATTTAGTTCAGAACATTGGTCTTACCCAAAGAGAGATATTCCCATTGTTAGTATGGGGAATTTTTGGAGTATTAATTGCAATCACTATAATGAATGATACAATTAAATAGATTATTTGATATATATTTCTTTAATGCAGTGACTTACATTTATTTAATTTGAAATTTAAGATGTAATTACATTGTTGGAGGCATAATATTAGATTTGTTAGAGAAACCGTGGAGAGAGATTTAGAGGATGTCCCTTAGAGGAACTTCCACCAAATCCAGGATTAGTGATCAACGTGCAACGGAATCGAAGGATGTATGCAACCAAAATGATGAATATTAATTTTTGATATCTATCAATCCAAATTAATGCAGTATATTTGTTGGGTATGAATTATTTCCCAATTCTTAATTTTTATTACCAAAACCATTCAACCCACTAATTGGTTGACCGATGGATCTATCGTCAACGTGATTGGATTTATTTTGAGGATTTTTTGGGAGATTTTTATTTTTGATTAAGTTTTTATATATTCATTCTTAGTTATAATGGTAATGTATTGAGGGAAAAATGATCATCTAATGAGGTCTTTCCCTTAATATTATTCGAGTTATTTTATCCCACAATTCTACATTTATCACGGGAATTCTTCATTTGACCCATGTATTGAAATACCTTGGAAAATATATCATTTTACACCCATTTATTTGCACAAAAATTGGATATTGTATATCTGGGATTGGTATGTCATGAACAAGGTTTAACGATTGATGCTATGGTGGAATAAAAAGTATTTGATACATGATTTTATGTTCTTCATCACAAAAAAATTAAAGATGAATATGATTTAAATATGAAAAAACGTGCCAAAATATAGAATTTGGTGATAAAAAGAGTCATCCAAAAAAGATCAATGATTTCTGGCACGAATAAGGCTAGAATTCTAGGTATTAGCAGCACTTGAATGCCTGGAAGGATGAACGAGGGTTTCTATAAAAACCTGATCCACTCAAGATGTAATTTTGAATTGCATGGAATGTGGGTCCCTCATAGTGGTTGTCAAAAGTCTTATGGCCCTATCACACTTCCTGTAACCTTTTCACAGGGCTTGTGACCTCTCCTCGATAGCTCGATGTGTACCCCAGAGGGTATTGGGAAATTGGATGGACTAAAAGGGCACAAAAACACCTTGTTCACCCATACAAATACACATTTGCTCGGTTTACATTGTCATACCCTTGTCCTAGTAAATGTGAGGATTATATGGGAATCCTCAAACAATTCACTTTTACACTGAGCTGGTCATTGGTAATTTACAAGTGAAAATACTCAGGTTGAAGGGACATGGCATGAAACCCTACTACACACCGTGTACTCCTTAAAAGATGTATTGGATCCATTTTTCTCTATATCTTGGTCAAGTTTATTTATTGAGAATTTCCAACATCAATTTCATGAGGTTTAGTTTGGAATCATTAATTATACACCAAATGATGATCCCCTTAGCATGAATTCTTAGTTAGCATAATTGAATTCCTATTGGGAGTCCTAGAGTGAGATACTCTATTCAAATTTGGTCCCCAGGTGGGGTTTTTGTTATCTTCATGACCATTAATAAATATGAGATAGTAAAATACTTAGCAGGTTAATCTATTCTAATTTTATAGTATAGGTTCTTAGACTAGGTTTTGATACTTATCGGTGTATCATAACTCTTCCTAATTTCTACATGTACTTCACATGGCGTGACCAGATGGGCACTACCACTCTGACAGATTTAATTAGTGTTATCTGAATTTTTGAATGTGTTATAGTATATGAGGGTTATGTGGAACGATCAAGTTTTCATTCTAGGTTGGAAATATGGTTTTGCCATAACTTTAGACTGATATTTTATTTGCGGATTTTATCAAGATATTCTTGTAATATGAGATGTAGACATATATATGTATAGATCTAATTATATTATTTTGTTGTATATGATGTCGTTATGAGGTTTCCTTCAAGGTATTCTAGTACTCACCACTAAATAGTGTTTAGCCACACAAACAATGTATTGTGTAGGGGATTGGGGATTTAACAGAGTCTTAGATAGTTCTAGAGCAGACAGTGCATAGTGAGACTGGACATACTGTGGTGTGTTCCTATAGTATTAAGAAATCAATCCCCATTATTACTTTTAGGCTGTACTTGTTTTCTGATTCATTTTTGAGGTTTATTATTTTTCTGTTTTTACATTCCTTTCATTTATTTCAGAATCTAGTTATGGGAATTATATGTATGCATACATAATTTTTTGGTTTTATAATTTATAAAATTAATGTTTATATAGATGTGTTTTTTCATAGAGGAACTTCGGAAAAGTCCTCTCATGTTAGTTATATGCTAACATGGCACTAGTTTCTATAGTCTGGTCTATTGGAGGTTTTATGGGGAGTAACGACATTGGCCCCATTATGAAAGGTCATGACATGTTTTTTCAGGAAAAATTATTCAAAATTTATCATTAGGGTTGTATTAGTAATTATTTTTTTTCATTCAACCCTTGATAAATTGTTTAGAAGATGGAAGCATAACTGCACAGGTACACCACTTCAATATTCAGGGTATATCTTTAGTCTAAAAAATCTCATGTCCTCCAAAATTGTATTTGTATGTCAATTATAACATCAAATATCTAAATACTTTTAGAATAAAATAAAATCCTGAATTAAAATATATATTACATAATTCAAAAATAAAAAAAATGACAAAAGTGAATTATCATAAAGAGAGAGAAGAGAGATAAATTTTCATTCCACCAAAACTATCGATGACGACATGAAAATTTATAACACCATTAGATTTTTTTAAAAAATTTGAAAAAAAACATATTAAATATTTTTATGAAATTGAATAATAAATTTTCAATGAATGATACCATGAAAAGGAAAGTTTGAATTTTAAATATGAAATTCATAATCATTTCACGCTAAAATATTAATTATTCTGGGAATATATAGAATTCATAAAACTATATTAATGTTTTTTTAAAAACATTGAATGAATTTAATAATAAAAAATTTTAATTTACAAATAATAATATATAACTATTAATATAAAAATATTAAAAATTATATTTTAGTTTCATGGTTTATTTTTCTTAAATCATCATAATACATAAATTGATGTTCATAAAAATGTGATTAACAAATGAAAAATATTTCAAACAGGCTCTATATAATTAACAAGAACATATTAATTTCATAAATAAACATAAATATATAAAATAGAATTATATTGAATATAGATACCTAAAACAAAATAGAAAACATGTCATTTTTATTGATTATCAAAAAACCTAAAGAAACTGACTAAAGTATGAATCCAAATTCATGTAGGGTTTTTCTCATGACAATTTTTTTCTATATTACTGAATTTACTATGTATGGAAATCTATTAAAATGATTTATCATTAGGGTATTTGTATAATGGATTCCCATTACATATGTAATCACATAGGTGATTCACATATATATTCCAAAAAAAACAATAATAATATTGACTTTTAAAATTTGATAACTAAAACAATCTATGATAGAATATACATTAAAAACATTGATTTATTTTTATAAAATTTTATTCTACTTACATAAAATAATTAATTAAATTAATTGTATTTATATAAGTCATGTTACAGTTTGAACTATAAAATTGAAATAGTCCTGAAATATATCATAAAATATAATAACAATGTACTATAAAATAGATTATAATTTTAGACTAGATTGAGATCAATCCAGATATTTTTTTCTTCTAATGAAATGAATAAAAATTCATTTCATTTCAAAAATAAAAATAACTAAATTAGGTGTTATGTAGATCATAATATTTTTGAAATTGAGAGGTTAACTGATTCTTGATAATTGGCAACATGGATTACAAATCCGTTATATGGATTATGATTTTACCAATTAGTGTAGTGTATATTTATTGTATGGAAATATAAAAAACACGTCTAAATTATAATTTTGCGGCCCAAATGTCTTACATAGGATAAGAAATCAAAATAAAACATAAAAACATGTTATTACCTTAAAGTACAAAAATATGAATAAATTTTATGCTGTGAAATATTATGTTATTTTCAATTTTAAAGATAAATTAATCAATACAAAATTAAAAATATTAATAAATTTAATGGAAAGGAAAAAATATTTCATTTTAACTAGAAATAAAATTTCTCAGAGCTTCAAATCATTTTACTAATTTTCTATAATTACCAAACCATGTATAATTTCGAATAACATCTCACCGTTTTTGAATTTTCAGTCAAAAAAATCATTAATTAAAATAAAAATTCTTTAAAAAATTCTTTTATTATTTTATGGATTATTCTTAAAAAACAGTATGTAAAATATATAACAAGGATATATGATAAATTATTTTCCAAAAAAATTGATCAAGAAGAAATATAAAATTATCCACTATTAAAAAGTATAATTAATTGGACTGAGAAAAAAAATTATTTTTGGTTAAGAAAAATTATTGTATATTTTTTAGAAAATAAAATTTATAATAATTGGATGTTTAGTTAGTATGTTACCTTTTTCATTTTAATAATATAAGCACTAAATGGGTTCATAATTAAAAATATTATCTATAATTAGACATATGTAATCTGGAAAGCAATTTCATTATTTTACAAATTTCATGTAAATATATATTTCCATCATTTAAATAAAATAAACTCCCCATAAATAATTAAAAACCTAAAGATATTAATATTTCGACATTACAACATCAAATTATGTATTTTATAATTTCCAAAAATATAAAGGCTTTGTAAATATATTTTCATGTAAATTTTATATATGAAAAAACTATAAAACAAAACATTTTTATTCATATCATTGATAATAAAATGAAATAGAATATAAATATGTTTAGTTTTTGAATGATGTAATGATTTTTTAGAAATATAAATTACAAATTATGTATCTGAATTAATATTACATTATCAAAATAATGAAATAAAAAATTACATAATGTTTTCTTTATCCATAATCGTTGACCATCAAAAACTAGTTGTAGACATGTACTCAACTTATACAATATATATACAAAAAATTACATTATTAAAAGACAAGAATTTAATATTTCTAAAATAAAAAGACTTATAGATTCTATGATTTATCTATCAACTATTCATCCACCAAAAGCAAAGTAAAAATATAAAAATATATCAATATACATTTACATAGAATAAAATAGGCAATATATAAGAGTTCCATTAGAAAATATAATTATTCTTTTCATATCTTTATTATGAATCTCTTTAAAATAACCAATAATTATTTCATATAAACAAACACTAAACATGCTATTCAGTATAGACCTATTTAAATAAATTAGGCTACCTATCATAGATCTCTAAACACTAAATTAAATAAACTTTCCTAATGCCTCGATGTAGAATTTACAAATAACTACTCATGAGATTTTATATATATTTACAAGAATCAATAAAAAATTATTTAACTATATATTTAATATTTTTATTTTTATTTCTAATAATCCAATATTTTTTTGTTATAATAATATTATATTAATGAACATTAAATCTCTCTTTATTATCATGTCAAAATCAGAAGAATCTTAGGTTGAAAAATTATTACAATTATATTGACGAGTTTAACCAAAAATACTATATCATTAAAATAAATTTTCTTATTTAAAATATCATGACAAATATTATTAATTAATATTATAGGATCAATATTACATTGGTTGAAAATAATGTTCAATAAAACCCATAACATTATATCACAATAAGTACATCGATGTTATTTGAGACCATACAAGAATTTTGATAATTTCAAAACATGATTAGAATATTTTTCATCATCAAAACCAATGGGCTGAGTTAGATATGCTTCATTATAAATGAAAAAATTGATGAAAGTATTTGAATATTAATTTTATATAAATTAAAACCATAAATACATGAATATTATAGAATGATTATAATAGACTATAACTATGAAATAGGTGAAAATGATTCTTCAGTGTTCATAACCTCTTTTCTATAATATCCTTTAGAAAAACTGGATTTATTTTTGGAGGTCTATCATAAATCATCCAATTTTTCTCTAAAGATAAATAATGTTCTGAGTAACATATTTTCCTTAGGTATTAAAAATAAATTACAAACATTATTTATCAAAAAATTATTATTCTTATCTAAAATTGAATAAACCTATTTGGAACATTGAAATAATCATAAATATTAGTTGGAATAGGATTTGAACGAAAATAAAAAAATAAAATAAAAATTCTACAGATTATGGTTTTCATAATAAAATACAAAATATCAATAATATTTTCAATGGGATTGTCAATATCAATATTACGTGATCTAGGATTGGGTTTTGAATAAGCATTCTCCCCCAAAATTAATTCATCTAAATCATTATTTGTTTCTTTACCAGTGCCAGTATTTTTAAAACCATAATAAAGAGTATTAAAATAAGAATATAATTTTCAATTAGTTTCATCAAACATAACATGAATTGATTCATTAGAAAGAATATATATTTTCATAAATTTTATAAAATTTACTATTGATAAAATAACCAATAAAAATTTCTTCATCACTTTTATCATTATATTTATATAAATTGTCATTTTAATTAAAATTCAAAACTTTATAAAAAAATTATAAAATAAAAAATAGGGGGATTTTTGAAATTAAATAATTTACAATACTCTTTCAGTAAATAAATTATTACATGATTTATATTTCATATATAAAAAATAGGAAATCAACTTTATGACAAAAATATCAGGAAAAATAATATTTATATAACATTATTCTAATAAAATCAATAAGAGTTATATTTTTCCATCAAGTAACACCATTCTATTGTGATATTATATGAGAAGATAAATAATGAAAATAAAAATTCATTAAAAAATAAAATTATAAAATATAAAATTCGCCTCTGTTATCACAATGATTAAGGATAATCATAAAATCATTTTAATTTTAAACCAAATGAATAATATTAGTTAATCATGATAATGTTTTATTTTAATAACAAATAAAATAACCCATATAAATATACTAAAATATTCCTCAATAATTAAATTATGTTTCCTTCTAGTGATGCATTAAATTTTATTGACACCAGATATTTTAATATTTATAAACTGCAATGGTCAAATAATACTCATCTGATTAATAGGTCTCAATGAAACATTATGGGTTTTCCCATTATGAAAAGTTTCACAATCATTAAAGTTTTTTTATCTTAATGGTGGTTAACTGGAGCACATTATCATGTTTTGATGACATGTGAAACATTTTAAAATTAACATGATGTAATCCTTGATATCCAATAATGTAAGAATTCTATAAATAATTCAAACTAATAACATAATTAACTATTTTTTTAAAACAATATACTGTAATAATTTCCAATTAAATAAGTATAAAATAGAAAATATTCATCCCTATAATCTAAGAACATATTATTTTGAAATTTAAGATACATTCCAAACTCACATAATTGAAATATACTTATCATATTATGTAACAAATCATTATAAATGTAAAGAATTAGAAATAAATATAGAATAATAAGTATCAACTTTACCAAAAACATTTTACATTTCGTTTGGAAATAATCAAAATGTAACATTCCCTCCATTTATTTTATTATGAATAAACATAGATGGGTCTCAATTTATATGTCTACAGAATTTAATATCCATTTCTCATATGCAGTTGTTGATAAATAAAATTCATTTTTATTTTAAATTTAATTACTTGAAAATTTTTATACTCAAGATAAATTAGGTCCAATAAGATTAGTAAAACTATTTTTAGTACCAATAACGAATTTAAATAATTAAATTATGCAATAAAGATAAAAATATTTATAGATATGATCCTTTGTAAATCCCAACGACTATATTAATCTAGTAGAACATTAATTTGAATTTTGAAATGTCATTCCTCATTATTAATATGTAAAAATATAAGTATAACTAATTCAACTTTTTAAAAATTTATTTTATTACATTTTCTGTAATACTATATCATATCCAATAGATTCAACATCATTATTTATTTTATTTAAATAATTAATTATACAATACTCTTCATGAACATGAATAAAAGGATATATAATTTTCTAAAGTGTTTCAACATTCATTCCCAAATTTCTATTCAAATCATGAGAATATTTCTAATTATCAGAAACTATAAAATGAGAATAAGATGTAGAATTCCATTTTTGTTCTATTCTCAAGTAAATTCACATAATTTTGAGAATTTTATTTATTTTACATAATATTGTTAAATAAATAAATTTATTTTGAAAAAATAATTTCATATAATATCAATTTTATTATTTAACTCAAATTTTTTTTATTTTCACAATAAAAATAAAAATAGGAACATCTCGATTAAAAATATAAATCACTAATCATTTTATGAAATCCAAAATGAACAAGTTAGTGTATTATTTATCTATTTTTAATTCATCACAAAAATAAAATTCCTCAATACAAATCAATCAATAATTAATTCCTTTCTTTCATAATTTGTTTATATGTTTTCAATTTTTTCTCATATAGTCTATCTTGATATGATCATATTTCAAACAACAAAAGAGTTACATCAAATGTGTTATAATTAGCAGTTCCATTCATACCTATGATTAAGTATTATTTTTAAATTAGTCCATGAGTCCTTTATTTTTCTATTGTTTTTTATACCCCATTAACAATGTATGTTATATAATATATTTCAATATCATGTAGATCATAATATAAAGAGTTATTAGAAACCACATTAATTGATTTAAAAGATACACATTTTCTCTTGGTTTTCCTCTTTAGTGATCATCATAAATCCTATTTCAAACTGAAGTAGTGAACAAATAAATTCATTTAAAGGGTAATTTTTTAATATACATCTGTCAATAATGGAAAAATTCTTTTTATGTCATTTATTTTGTAGATATTATATATCTATTTAAATATATACATGGATCTCAAAAGTACTCCATGATTATTTTTTCCTTTCAAAATTATTATAAATCAGAGTAACATCTGATATATCTTTCCTTCCCCACCAACCTGGATGTCTAGGTACTCATCTAAAATAAATCTATGTATTGTTACTAAGAATTTGATGGGGCCAATGTCAGTATATTATAGAATAATCAAAATAACATTCCATATCTTATAAATAGTCAACTAACTAAACCCAATATTTTAAATGAAATAATAGAAAATGTTTTGAAAATTAAAATTTAAAATGTACATAGTAGATTCATATCCACTAAGAGTATCATTGTCGTCTTCTGGTAGTGCCTTTGAATTTTACATCATTGTCCATTGTTCAATGTATTATTGGCTATGGTATTACACTATTCTTGATTTATAGTTTCCATAGATATTGCACCGATATAATGAGTCTTATAAGATTCCAAATATCACTTATATTTATTCTCACTATATTAAATATATTTTCCTTAGACTATTACTCCTATGAATTTTTTCACAACAAAAAAATATAAATAGTAGACTCTGTAAATATATTAGATAAATTCCAAAATGTACTACCTCAAAAAAATAATTATTAGTTTTGATAGAAAAATTGAAATTTGTTTTGAGGATAAATATACTGGATTATAAAAACATATATAAATAGATTAATTTTTTAATTTGATAATCAATGTAATTTTAATAGTGTTAATTAAATGTGAAATAAATAATTGAAAAATATATTTTTTTTGTATTTTATTCCAAATTGAACATAATTTACTATTATATCTCTCTACTTGATCATTTATACATTATGCAGTAACATGATTTTCAAAAGAGAATCATTACCCAAATAAAAAATATGTTTCTACAATGTTGAGGGCCAACCATACTGAAACTAAATTCTGTATAAGAAGTTGCAACCCAATTAAAAAACTTACAACATACTATAGTTGTCACAACATGAATGGTTATCACATTACAATTTATATTCCTAACCCCATGAAAGGAGTATAAATAATTTTATATGTAAAATAATAAATAGTAATTTGACTGTATATGGAAGATAAAAAGGTAGTGTTACTTTCTAAAGAAACAACAAAAAAGTTCAATCCCATAAAATAAAAATCACAATTTCTAGTTATTTATAAATATATCATGATGAATCCTCACGAAACGATTAGTCATATATGTTTTCAATAATACCTTGTCAGCTCATCTAGCTGATGGAAATCAAATCACACATGTACAACTCTTTAATGTCTAGAGTGAAGATTCAGTCCTCAGAATTTCTTATTCTTGTAACTTGTACATGTACAAATGATATCTTAGCAATTCTCAAAATACTCTTAAAAACCAATAAAATAAATATAAAAAAATATTTTATAGAATTCAATGGAATAAAAAAAATAAACTAAATTATTAGGAAGGGATAAAAAATGGAACCATTATTATTCTACAAGTATAAGTTTACTCATGAATGAAATTAAAACAAATCTGAACTCATATAAAAAATTATTCAATCATTTAAATGATTAAAATAATAATCTAATAATATTTCAATGGATATTCCCATCTCAAATTACTCTTTTAATTTAAAATACCAAATAAAAAAACCTTTCATTTAAATCAAGCAGTAAGTATTTGAAGAATATCAAAAATTAATATAACTATATTAAATAGACTAAAATAAGCTTGAATGAGTTTCATTAAATCAAAAATTTATTTGGAATATATATATTGGAAAATAGCATCACAGAATAATAAAAATGATACTTCAGTTTCATGCTTTTTGTTTCTTATTATAACCTAAAACACAATTTGACCATAATAAAACATTTTTAAAACAACCAAAATAATTTGATATTGTTATAAAAAATATATATTAATTTTATAATATAAATTGAAAATTTTAAATATATGATAAAAAATTTAGAAATATAATATATTAATCAGAATGTTAAACAAAACATTTTTATATATTTTAAAAAATGTCTATAAATCACTGAACTACATTTCCCAATTCACATAGTGGTATTTTTATAGGCATTTCACTTTATAAAAGTTAATTAGAAGTATACAAAAATAAATTTAAGAGATTTACATATTATGTTATTCAAAAAAGTGATTCATATGAAATATTTTTATCATAGAAAACATCAAGTAAGTGATTCAGTTATATAAATTCATGAAACTTGTGAAAATACTAACTTTTCAAACATCAAACATATAAAAGACCATCAAAATTACAAAATCAACATTCATTCTTGTCAAAATACACTTATATAAATTATTTATATTCCAAATTATTCAATAATAAATGTAATCAAATTTTTATATCACATGTTATGATTAAAAAATAAGAAAATCAATTTTGAGAATGAGAAGAAAATAGAATAAAAAAATCCAATAACTTCTACAATAATTTTGGATATAATATAGATCGATTTAAAATGTGATCTATTCTTATAAAATTTACAAAATTTTCTTATATTTACCAATGTTCACCGCATTTTGACTTTTAAATCTCTTTATTTTGATAAAATATATCGGGTGTCTAATTATGAAAAATTGGCTATGTGGATAACAAATTGATTACGTGAATCTAAAATCGGTTATGTGGTTTATGATTTAAATACATGGTATAAAATATATTTTATGTATGAAAATTGAAGATGTCATTTATTAATTATATTCTTTGTCCCAAATTACATATTTATCCAATGAACATTAAATGAAAATGGTGGATTATGTTACCAAAAATGAAAAAAAAAGTTATCTTAATATATTTTAAGCAATGATATATTACCATATAATAAATGTTAAACATACAATAATCAGTATAAAATTCATTATTCTAATCAATTATTTGGAACCAAAACAAGGAAATCATTGAAATTTTCAAAACATAATGTGTTTCATGGTGCCACTCAACAAACATGATTTAATTAAGAGAATGATCATAAGCATGGGGATATAAAATAAGAAGAATATTTAAAAAGAACATAATCTTGTGAAAATAATATAAAACATTATATCATAATCATATTTCAATGATCAATCCAAATACCATCATCATAAAGTTAAAAAATTCCTACTATGGATTTCTTAACCAAAAATTTGTTACATACCATATAATGATAAATAATGCCTTACACAATTTATTAGACGGATATATAATTCATGTTCCACGAATCAAATTTATAGAATTCATTCATATGAGATCCACATGTAGAAAACAATACATAGATATATAATAATAATTTTCAACCCTATTAGAAGGGTGTGGGTTTATTAATTATGATTAATGTCTTAACTAAAGGATGAATGATAAGAATTCATGATATAAGAATGAATTAAATCATTTGGTTGTTATTATTTGAAAATAATACATTCCCATTGGTCATTGAGTTTATATATTGTTGTTTTATGATAATCATATTTGATATGAATGAATAAAAATGTAGCACTTAGTTAATTCTCTTTTGACATAAGTAAATGAAATTTGTGTAGATGGAATGAATATATTATTTTATATAAATCCAAAATTTTAGGAACATGTATATTATATAAAACAATGAAGATTTTTTATAATCTATTTATCTTTTAAAAAAATTGGTGCGATTCAAGATTTGAGGATAGAAATTGGAATGTTCTTTTCTACCGGGATTACATAAAAGTTGTAATTCTAAAGGAAAATTAAAAAATATGATTTGAATGATCCATTTAAGTGTTTTTATATTTTTATTAACATTGTTAAATTGTCTTTAACGATTGAATTTCATAAATATGTATGAATTATGTAATTTACACACATAAGAGCATGTAACCAAGTTGTCCTTGTTGGTGCAATATAAGTTTTTAGGTGGCCGACTCCAAATGCCAAAGTCTTCCAGTAAGCACCACTTGACTATGGTTGTTTTATGGGGTGAATATTTCATCTTATTTTGTTATATCAAAATGAAAAGGATAACAATTATATAGAATATTTTGATAATAGTGATAACAACACTACCATTCCATGAAGAATCAAGGGTAAATTAGATATTCTAATAAGTCATTCAATAATAGTAATATTGAAGTACATCAAAAAAATTAAATAAAAATGAAATATTTGAAGAATCCATGAAATGGACCCAACACTAATATGGGTTACATGATCTGATTCTTCATACTAGAAGTCCAATCAACACCATACATTATACATCTTCCCTAGTTTAGACCGATTAAAAGGTAACATCTCCTATAGTGCCGAAGAAAAATGGGTGCTCATGTAGGGATTGAATAAAATTTATAAGAAAAAACAAATTTTTTAACCAAATAATTATTAAAAATAATAAACTAATATGAGGAATAATGAAATAATTAATGTAATGAAAATTAATTTAATAAAAAATTACCCAATTTCATGGGCTCTATTGAGATGTCCAATGTAGCTCCTACAAGATTTGGATATTTTGGTGACATTGATAACATCATGATGACCATTACATTATATGGAATCATATATGAGTATTTTTTTCATACTAGAATTCCCAATCACATATTGTGATAAAACAGAAATCAAGTTATCATCCTATATTTCTTAAGGATTATGAATGCTGATTTGAATATTAAAATCCGTCATATACCTTGATAAATGAATGTTCATATCCCTATAATCCCAGTAATGTCATATCATATGGAATATAAGAAACAAATGCTATAATTTATAATCATGTACAACATAAAATCCATATGACTTTTTATGACATTCCCTAATATTAGGAACAAATTGAATCTTGGTGCTCATTTTGAAATTCCGTATCTCTAGTACATTATCATCCTAATTCATATATGTTTAAATAAATTAATATTTGCAAAATCATAACCCTATTTACAACTAAAGTAGGTATTTAACATTTCAATATTTACCATTTATACCATTTATCCCATATCTCACATTAAAAATACCCAATTGACATTAAAATTTCTCTTTATTTAAAAAAATGAATCATTCCATAATAGGACATTCCTACAAAATTTAACAATCAATTTTTACACATTTTCTATATTAATATATATAATAAATTCATCATCCATTAAAAAACATTTATTGAAATGGATTAACAACACTAAATGATGGTATTTCATTGGAAGAACCTTTTACATTGGCTCAATAATACTAAAGATATGTTAGTAACAAATGAAATTAATTTGTTTTATAATTCACATCATCCAAGGGTAAATCATATTACATATTATACCATTAATAAAATCATCACATTAAATGAAAACAAGTTTTTTCCACACATAAATAACAATTTAAAAGGGTTTAATTATATTGAGTTTAATTTCATTGGGATCACCACACAGAAGCCAATTAGCATTATATCTAAGGGAAAAGAAAATTAAATTGAAAATTTTTTATTCGAGTTTAATTTATAAAAAGGTCTAGTGTTCAATAAATCAACAATGATGTACAATTTAAAAAAAATATTTATTCAATAATATGGTAACACGTAGGTTCCACCAACCCCATTTACATGCTTTTCTCATTTGACATAAATCATGGATTTTTTTCCTGATCTAATATATAACCAGCGAACAATCATCAAGACCACGTATTACCATATCTCTCATAAAAGAATCATATAAATTAATTATAATGGAATTATAACGAGTAATTACTTTTAAAATAATTATCTAAATCGAAAAACTCTAAGTAATAAACATTAATTAACACTGATTTTTATCCCAACACAATGGAACAGAGTCAAACCATTCTCTATAGATCCATACCATCTTCCTAAAATGTACTCATTCAAATCAATGTTATCTAAAACCAAAAATATATGAAATGAAAAAATTAGTTACCTAGAAACCTATGAAAACACACTGGACAATATGCCACCCCCAAAACAGAAATTGACGTTATATAGAAATTGGTTCTCGAAACCCTGTATCTATGATTAATTGAATCTCCATCATCAATGGATGATTTCACCATCCTCCAATGTAATCTCCCCCCAAATATCTATGTGGATCAACTAGTAAATATAGATAGAGAGAGGTTAAGGGGTGAGAGAAAGAATCATTTTATTACCAAAAGATTATAAATTCTACACATGGAATTATAACTGAATAAAAAGTGAGGTAGATTGACCATTAAATTGAGGGTTGATAAGGAGGGAACACATTGAGAAACTAGGTTGAGTGTGATGAGATAATGATGTTTCTGTTATTATAAAATCATAAGAAAATATTACTAAGATATAAATTTGTAACATCACAGCATTAACTAAGGTATGTACCATTTTATTTTTAGTCTTTTTCTATAAAGAGACCAAGTCAAGTATCACATGGTCTATTGCAATTCATGAGGAGTGGATAATATTTATTTTGATTGTGCATGATCTATGTAAAATAATATATCACACCCTAGAACAATGTTAGTGGTTCTAAAATAATTAAAAAGGATTAAAATGAATGAAAATAAATTTATATAAATAAAAAAAATGAAATGGGAATGAAAATAAATAATAAAATAAAAATAGATCATGAGAAAAATGAATATAATTAGAAATGGGATTAAACATTGTTTTATTTTTTCCCCTTTCCTCTTTGATTTTTATTATATTTGTTTGAATATATTTTATTTTATTTTTCTTATATATATATTTATTAATATTCCCTCCCATATTTTATTTCATTCCTTCATTTTTTCTATCCTTTCATATCCTTTATATCCATCTGTATATCCCTCCTCCCTCCACTATAGGTGGTGAGTCACCCACCTTCTCGGCTTCAAAAGCCTGCTGCTCCTTTGATTCTAAATTGTTTTCATCACCATCTGAAGAACTATGAAGCAATCATTTTTTATTATAATCCACAACAATACTCATTGTGTTTCATTCAATCTCTACTATCCTCCATGGACGAGATTTCTATAGAATTGGGTTTTTCTTAAATCATTTTATTTCTTCTGTTTTCAATCAAATAAAATGTTTTTGAAGGCTATTTGATATAATATGACTACGTGGTAGGGAATATTTTTCCGTTCACATAATTTCATTTCTTATTTCAATTCTCACTATTGTGTCACTCGTCAGTGGGTACAAGAGAATACCTATTAATGCGTATTAATTTAATTAAATTTTTTTCAATGATCCTTGTGACCTATGTTTAAGGAAAACCACATCCTAGGATTTTTCCATGTATTTGGAAACCCCATTTGTTATACTGAAAAAATTGGACTATTTACCTTTAGCCTTGAGTCTTCAAATAATCAATTACGTGCGTGTATGTGAGATAATTTGGGTTTAAGTTAAAAATTGAATAACTTATTTAGGATTTATCATTAACGATGAATTTGGTTTTACTTTGATTTTGTTTTCCTATATAATTTTTTCTATAATACTTGTTGTGATTTACCATTATTAAATGTTATTAACTATACTTTAACTAATATGATCACGTTCATTTTTATATTCGGTAATTATTAATAGTGCTTACTGTTGGGATTGAATAAAATTTAAGCAGGGAATTTAATGGTCAATTAAGGGGGATGAAATCCTGAATTCCTCATCTATGATATATATATATATGCCTCTATTATGGTTTTAAATGAAATTGGATATGGGATATAATGTGAGTCCTTCAATAAGAACCCACCTTCAGACTCTATATTCTTGAGAGGTTACCAAATAATGCTCCAGGAAAGCAATGTTTTTGGCACTGCATCCAAAGGTTTAACTTTGGATTTAAATAATTCTATTGATTGATATTAGTTCCCTAAAGGGAGACCAAGGATGGAGATATTTGAAAAATTACTGTGTAATACCTCAGTTGAAACTCATCACTTATGTGTGATACTAGGGATGAAATCATAGTTACCATATCAAGATTTATAATGTGAAATTATAAAGGATTAACATGGATGGGCTAGTGGAATTTGATATAATTTAATGGATGTGTTGTTTCAATACCTTTAGGATTGGCTGAGATGCTACCTCTGAAAATTTTCATCTTTAATATAATTTCATTGGATATAGAGTTTACTTATGCTTTTTGACAGCTCTCATGTGCCTTTACTATGGTTGATGTTAAAATACAGATTAAATACTATGAAAAAAACATTCTTTGGGTATACCATTTACTCTGGTCTGTCATGTTACATAAACCATACTATATATATTCTTAATTATTAGGTGTATCATTTAGACTTATTAATAAAGGTGGTTAGGTGGTATGGGACTACTTTCCACTTGGAAACCCAGTCCATGTTACAGTTAATTTTTTTAATGTGGTTTCATTTTTTGTATTGTTTCACAATGTTATTTGTCTATTACACAAAATGGAATGATTTTGACATCATGGGTTCTAACCTACTGAGATTATATCCCTTCTCTAGTACTATTTGGTACCTAAGTATACTTTTTGTTCACATGTATGGAAAAAAGAAATCATTCCAGTCAAGATTATTGACTACATTACGGTTTTGGATGGAGCTTTGGGACATGGGAAAAAAACTATGCTTTTGATGAAGTGTCACAAATTTATATCTTTTTGGATGTTTTTCTAGCAAAAAGTCTACTATTGTAATAAATACCCATATAATTTGATTCATTTACTAATGGAATCATACATTAACATCATCATGGTATCAGGTATGACTATTCATCTTCTGTAGTAATTATTTATTTGGTTGGTTCATTTATCTGATTCTACTACTACCTGCTTTTCACTGTCCCTCTGTAACTTTTTACATATATATTATTCCTCTTTGTTATGCCATATCATAAGAGTGTATAGTTTCCCACAGACTTATACATGGTCCACACTAATTTTTGGTAGCCTTTGTAATTTGGGGAGATTTTTCTAAGGTCTTGTGGCCCACCAGATCGAGGCCCGTTTTAGTGTTACACATTGTAGGATGCTATAAAGTGGTATATGAGTTGGTATTTTTCCTTCTAACTTTCTATTTTCGTGAGAAATGATACTAAGATATGGGATCATGGAATATACCCTATTCTACATTATATTTTACCCATATATAATGGAAACCCAAATTTATTAGTTTAGGGATTTTATTAATTGATTATACCATTTATTGTTGATATGTTTTCATCATTGGATGAAACAATTGTTTAATGATGTTTCTAGTACTGGTGTTATGGTGACCATAATTTTAACTATTTAAATCTGATGACATGATGTAATTTCAATTACATGAATCATATTCGACATTATAGGCAATAAATTTACATGCATATTTCCATTCCATGTCTACATTCAGCATGCATCTTCTTGTTTTCATGTGAGTGTTGTTGTCTTTAGTTTTAATATATTACAGTACTTGTTTGATTAATATATAATGTGTGTTAATTCAATTATGATCCACTTTTGTCCTTTTATCTTTCTATTTAGACCTGGTACATAGTGTTGGCTATCTATTTTGTAAAACTCATAGGCAGGCCATATACGTACCCTCTTTTTTCCATACCTAATATTCTATTTTCAGGGAGTCCTTGGACCTTACCATTTTATAATGATACTTTTATTTTTTTATCTCATATACTATGGTTTGTCATCTGAGTTGTGAATTTTAAAATTTTAGAACAATGTCAGTACGACGTCTTCAAGTCATACGCCAGAACTATAGAGATGAGTACAATATAAAGTTAGTGGGTCTGAAACCATATGTAGTACCTCATATGGAACCACCTCCCACTGATCATCCATTGTGTTCTGATAATGAATTCATGGATAGTATTATTAGGTTCATGTATTTAGTTTAGTGTGTTCCTATGACCACCCTGACTTTGTCCGAGCTTGAACAAGGCTTTGGTAGTGGAAACCTCCCAACTTCTGGTGGGACTGCGGTCCCAATTTTACAGAGTAGTGGATAGATGTTATGAAATCTATCTTTTACCATCTTGAGACTCTTCTAGATCTGAGGGTCAATCATTCAATCTTTATGCTTAATTAATCTACAAATAATTGGTGGGATGTAATTTTAGAGGTACAACAACTATACGTCATGGTTTCAGAAGACTTTTATATTTATTTATATGACAACTTATTTCCAAATAATGTAAGAGACGATTTTTCCAGAGATTTATTACATCATAAATAGTGCTCAATAATTGTGTTATATTAATATACTTTCCTCACCGATATTATGTGTTTTACTCTATCTCTGACCAATGAAGCACATACCACTGTAAGGCACATTAAGGAAGGGCATTTATATTCTATCCGATCGTAGTTGAAAATCCTTCATTTTTTGACCATTACAGAGATCATGAATTAAAGCCAAAATATGAAACAAAATATCTGAGAAGTTCAAACATTAAGCCAAGTTAGTTCAGTACCATGGAAGGGTAATGGTTCTTCAGGCTATAAAACGTGATGTTTTGAGGGAGAGCATATGGGAAATTCCATCCAAAGGAGACTTTTTGGCTGCACTGTCATAGTTCATTCGAGTAGTTGGACCGACCATAAGAACCCTCCGTGCACAAGAATCCTGATTGATGCCAATCTTCAGGAAAAATGGATAACATTTATTGATTATTTTCTTTAGCATAAAGTTGTAGAGGATGTGTCCCAGTGCCTCCATCGGTTATGGTATCAATGGAGCCTCATCAGTATGGGAGTTCAATATTTACTAGCCAATGAGGCCGAGGGAGTGGATGTCTCGACCAAGGTAAGTAAGTTCCAAAACACCTACATCAATAGAGTAGTCCTTCATGGGATTATTAGGCAGCATATTAGGGATAATTTTTAGGACATCTAAATGCAATGTATCCCCTACTAGTGGATAATATTCCATGGTCCTATATGGTTTGAGGTACTATAATCGTAGCCTCTAATTTTGTTTCCCCCATTTCTAATATTGGTGCTTCACACTCTTTCATATATGTTGCAACTATTGAGATTATAGGACATTCCATCAATTTCATATATAGAATTATATCCCTCGACACTACATTGGGTTTCAGAATAGAGTTCATATGGTAGTTTTAGTAGTGCCCCCTAGAGATAGGTCGGTACCATTTTTTCTATAATTGTTTCGCCTTCAAGGCGATCATATTTGATATCATTATAGGTATGGACTGTATCATTCATTATCATGGCCATATGGATTCTTATCATCATCCAATGTCCTTGAAAAACCCCTAGGGAAACAAATATATACAAAAGTGAGAATGGGATATCCAAGAAGATCGAGCTCGAAATAAGTGTTCTAGGCTGAGCAGATTAACAGCACAGATAAGAAGTCTCTTAATGATTTACAAGTGGAGGCAATTAGTGGAAGTCACTCACATTTTTTATCGTTTTAGGGATGTATTCCTTCACATTTTATCCATATTACCACCTCTAAGGGAAGTTTAGTTAATTATTGAACTAGTGTTAGGTGGGGGAATAATGTATGTTCTACCTTATTGGATGGAACCAACAGAATTATAAGATCAAATTAAGAAACATGGAGATCTAAAGGATATGGGTTTTATCATATATGGGACATCAATGTGGGGTTCAACAAATTTTTTTTCCAAGAAGGTGGATAGTACCCTCATATTGTGTATTGATTACAATTAACTTGACAAGATATGGTAATGAATCTATATTCATTTCCTCATATAGATGGAATCTTCACCCATCTCCAAGGAGGATCCATTTTCAATAAGATCTATATGAGTACAAGTTATCATCAAGTCTATGTGAGGAAATATTTTATACCGCATATAGAATTCCGAAGATGGTACGACCAGTATTAATTTTTGGTTATTTCATTCGGTCTGATGAACATCCTAGTAGTTTCATTGCTCTGATGAATCATGTTTCACACCAATACCTTGATTCTATTATAGGTGTATTCATAAATGAAATTTTTTATACATTTTCTCCATAAATAACCATGATGCCCATATTGATATCATGTTGAGTAAACTATGGGAGCACCAGATATACACAAACTTCAATAAATGCCACTTTTTGATCAATAATTTCCACTTCTTGGGTGATATCATATATAGGGTAACCATATCCGTTGAACCAAAAAAATTGAGTGTATTCATTTACTGGGAGCATAAAAATAATTTTTTTACATATGTATCTTCTTGTGGAATTATAGCTATTACATGCATTTCATCTAGGATTTCTCCTGCTTAGTTGTGAATCTTACAGTTCTAAATAAAAATGGTGTTTAGTTCATCTAGTAATAAGTTTTTGAGAAGGAATTTCATAAGTAAAGGGAAGAATAATGTAATATTTGATCCTATATCAACTTATGCTGAGAAGATGTTACACTATTTACTGTGATTCGTTATGAGGTGGACTTGGTGCAGTTCTGATGCGGGGTGATCAAGTTGTGTCTTATTGACCAGCTATTAGAAACCTCATGAACTGAACTATCATACACACAATCACGAAATATCATCTGTATTTCTTGATATATAGTATTAGATACACTCTTTTGGTAGAGGGTTCTTTGTTTACATAGATTATAAAATATTGAAATATATCTCATCATACATAGACATAGATTTGAGGTAGTGTAGATGGATCGAATACTTACCGTCGTTATACATTGGGAATGCCTATACACATTGAATAGGTAATTTCATGGATGATGCTTTGAGTTGTAATACACACCCCCAAGCCATCCAAGTATCCTGATGTAAGTGTAAGATGATGGATTTTTTTCTAATATGCATCTGGAGGTTCAAGAGAAATAGGGACAAACTACCCAAACATAGGCATGAGATTCCCCCATCATCTCTTCCAAAATATTAGACGGGACCCATACACGGCCACACTAGATAAGATTTTCACTGTCATCAACCACCAAACCAGAAGGCTGGTCCTCTCAATTGACTCTTTCCATAAAAAAGATCCCCTCTGTGTTAGATAACTATCTAATGTGGGACCACTCTTGACGATATCAATTTATTACATGGTGCTACACTTATAGGTAGGTGAAGGAATATCACCGACGACCTATTGGACTCTTACAACCCTTTCCCATTAAAAAATATAAATAGAATGATGTCACCATGGATTTCATTTTATAATTTACAAGAGTCCTCAAATAAGTGATGTAGTTCAGGTGATCATCGATATCTTGACATAATTCCCACAATTACTACCAGTATAGGAGACCTTCTCTATTTTTGAGTTAGGGTGGAATTATATTTAATAGATAGTTTGAATTCATAAAATTTCATTTCTTATCATGTCAGACTGAGATTCCCATTAAACATCGTGATTCTAGAAGGGTTTACTAATGGAACTGGGTTCATTTGTTCTTCTAAGTACAACATATCACCCCCAAACTGATGGGAAAACTAAGAAGACCATTCGAGTGTTAGTGGATACATTGCAGACGCATATCCTTGGTTTTGGAGGTTTGGGGAGATACATATTTCTCTAGTTGATTTTTTATATAAATAATTCTTTCATGAAACAATCCAAAATAATTTATAAGAGGCCCTCTATGGTAGAAGACGTTTTTGAACATTATTTTTGCTCAAATCATGGGAGGAATATTTTTTGGGTCCTCATATTGTTTATGAGGATTCATAAAATGACGAGATATTTCAGAAGCCAATGGAAATATCTCAGTCCAGACATAATCCTTATATCAATCATCATTGTAGATTATGGAGTTTGAGGTGTGATATCAATTATTTTTATGGGATTCACCTTGTTTGGATCGCAGACAAATTAGGAGACATGGGGGAAGTTATCATCGAGATATGTCAGGTCATTCATGATAGTGGAGAGAGGTGGGACAATAGCCTATCAGTTACTATTTCTTCATAGGTACCATTACATGCAAAATTTCTTCCATTTATCTTAGCTTCAACACTATAATTCAGACTTATCTCATTAATTTAATCGATATGACCTCGAGATTGGGTCTGATGCAACCTTTGAGGAGAAAATGATTTGTATCGTTGGTCATATCCTGATGATTCTATGAGGTAGTACAGTTCCTCTAGTTTGGGAGCTATGGATGTATAGACGGATTTAGGGAATGACCTAGGATTGGGATACCAATGTGTGCGCATAGTGTCATGTACATTACTGAAACGAAATTCCACTACCCTCAAAAACAAAACCCAGGGTTGAGTTTTCTTTAGGAGAATAGGTTGTAATATCCATACATTAACTAAGGTACAACCCTTTTAATTTTTATTCCTCTTCCATAAAGTAACCTAGGGCACATGTAATGTGGTATTATGAACATATCAAGCAATGGATAATTTTTTTTATGATTTTGTGGGAATTGTGAAAAATAATACACCACGACCTAGCGTAATGTCTTAGCTCAAAAAAATAAATAAATGAATTAAAATAAATAAAATAAAACTTATAAAAAAATAAGTTAAAAATTAAGGAATACAAATAATAACATAAAATGGGTTCGAAGAAATCTAAAAATAATTAAAAAGGGTCTTTACCCATTTTTAAATTTTTTTCTTTGTCATTTACCTTTTTATTTTTATTATTTTATTTTATTTTATTTTTTACTATTTCATCCATTTCTTCTTTATTTTCTCACCTCTGATATTTATTTTCTTTCACTATTTTTTTTTCTTTTATGTGCTATCCTTCATCAACAATTTTTTGTATCACCTCCCTCTTCTCTAGGTGGTGCACCACCCCCTTCTGCACTTCAGACACCCAAAACACATCTGATTATCCTCTATTTTCATCACTATATGAAGTATTCTAAAGCTCATGGTAAATTTTATCATATTCACCAAGAATCTATTAGTTTTATCTATTGACCATCATACAATATTCCATGGATGAATTTTACCTGAGATTCAGGTTTTTCATAAATCCTATGATTTATTCTATTTTAGGTCAAATAAATAGTTGTCATGGGAGATGATATATACTATGATTACATGGTAGTGATTATTTATTATTTCTTATCATATAATTGTTTGTTCAATTTGAATTGTTGTGACATTCACCAGTTCCAATAGGTGAATCCATACAAACTTATATTTAAATAATTAAATTGATTTCCTTGATCCTCAGAACCATTCTATAAGGTGATACCCTCACTATGATGTTTCTATGTCATTGGAAACCCCTTTTGGTATTTGACGTAATTGGATTAGTAACTTTTGGGCATGATTCATCATGTAATCATTTGAATGTCTATGTGCCCTATAATTTGGGTTCATGATCTAAATTGAATAAATTATTTAGGATGACTCATAAATCATGATTTTGGTTTTCATTTTATTTTTTTGGACTAAATAATTCTTTTGATAATTATTTCTGTTCATTGGAATTATTAAATTTATTTTTCTTTTCATTAACTGATAAATTCCATTTCAATTTAATATTATGATAATAACAGTATATTTGACTATTGGGATTGAATAATTAGTAAGTGTGGCATTAAATTCTTAATCAAAGGGGATCCAATAATTGAAAATTTATTTATGGTATATATATATATATATATTCATCTCATTTTGTTTCAAACAAAATCTTACTAGAGAGAGAACATGGGTCCAATATTAAGAACCACCTATGGACACTACCTCCTTGATAGATTAAAACACAAGGAGCTGAGAAATAGATGTTTTAGACTCTCTAAAAAATACACTTCCACGTGATTTTTATTATAATATTATGTGATATTGGTTCCCTAAGTGGATCCAAAGGATGTATCTATTAAAAAATGGCTATGCTAATCATCAGCTAATACTCGATCCCTTACAAGTGATACTAGGGACGAACTCATAGTTACCATACCACAAGAGATACTTGGAATTTTGAAATCATTTCCCTGGATGTGATTGTGGAATTTGATATAATTGAATGGATGTACCATACATATTCCATAGGAATGGGCTAAGACTCTACCTATGAAAAGTTTCAATTTTAATATAAATGTGTGGGTTTTATTATTGATACAACATAGAGTTTCTTTATTATTTTTGACAGTTCTCATGTTGCATTAATTTTCCTGATGTTGACATATGAATTAAACCCCCAGAAAAAAACATGGGGGTATTACATTTACATTATTATCCCTAATATTGATACTATATTGATATTTAATGATATAGATCTAGAAGAAAAATGAATAAAAACATGCCATAGGGGTGATTATTTATGAAAATATTAAATTAATCTTTTAATGAATTAATAACCCTAATGTTTTTTATTAATGTATAATTTAACCAAGAGGTTTTCCCTAAAATATATATTTTTTAAGATAGAATCTATTCAGTGTTATGTAATATTTAATTTCATGATTCTAAATGTCATAAAAGAAATAAGGATGTTCTATTAAACCATTTTTTATATACAGGAGTGAATTTTGAGTGGATTTTTTGAAAATGTGGACCAAAAATCATTTAAAATAATGGGGATTATTATTAACATATATTAATTTTATACAAGGATGTTAATTATTAAATATTATAAATTTCAATAATATGTGACCTCACATGATATAAATAACGTATACCATATGAAATGAAAGAGGAAACTCAAAGAAAAAAATTATAATATGAGAAATACAATTGACTAATAAATGACTAATAATTTTTGGGAAAAATTATTCATAGACCAAAGTATTGTAGTGAAATATTAGAAGTTAATTTTTTATTCAATAAATAGATATTATGTTACCAAATCATGGAAAAAATATTAATATTATAAAAAAATATTTATATATAATATCAAATCAAGCCTTAGTGAAGGAAGGTTCAGATAGAAATACATACATCATATTCAAAAGAACTATAATAATTCATTTTACATAATGAATCATGAAATTAATATTATTAGAAATATATTTGAATCTTATTCACCAATATTTTTTAACTATTTTATAATTATATTCATCTATAGATAATTTTTAGGTCGCTTCCACACATTTTGGTTACATGAGGTTCATTGGACAATTTTTAAAAGCACTCATGGAATGATTACTCAAGAAAAATCATTGTAAAATAGAATCGTAATATAGATAATGGAATATCACTCTTTCCTTTCTTTTACATTTATTAAACATTAATATCGATAGATATGTTTTTCATGAATGGACTAAAATTAGAAAATATACTTTTATATATCCCATTTATCTATTAAATTTTACTTAACAATTTACTATTTACATTACATATAAAATGTCTAAAAATATCATTCCAAAATTCAAATGGATTGTTAAATAATATTTATTTTGAATATATAGATTTTAAATTCAACCACTGTTAATTTTAAGGGGATGCATTAGAATAATATTTTCACATAGATGTGGTAGACTACATATACACATATACAACCATTTCAATTTTCAAAATCATAGGGTTGAAAAAATAATATCATTTTTGTTTCACTAACAATTTATAAAAATCATATTTTCATTTTAAATAACCTATTAATATTTTCTGTGAAAGAATGCGATAGATAATTGAACATGTCATTCATGGAGTTAGTAATCCATTAAAATTCATGATTGTGTTTCCATTTTTTTCTCATAGATATTGGTAGAAGGAAAAAATAAATGTTCTATTCACATATAAACATACCCGAATATTATTTATTCTAGGTTTATCAGACTAACATGAATATAATAAGTTTTATCTGGTAAAATTGGTAATTATTTAATAATATTTGGTGAAAAATTTTACCTCTCACATTGGTAGTTCTCCTTCAGTCATATCTTTAAGGAACATTATATTGAAATTTTATAATTATAAAACATTCTACAACATGTGGAAAAGTATCACGATATACTAAGTAATTGTTTTCTGCAGTAAATGGTATTTGATATGTTCGGATAGGGAGGGGTGGAGGTTCCTTTTATAGAATATAATTAAATTTGTGGATCATATAAAAATTTAATAAAAGGAGATAATGTTTTTTAGTAGGAATGTGAATCTATAGTGAACAAGAATCATATAGGGGATTGTTATGGTTGAATAATCAAAAACCACACTTTTCTAAACAACTTTTAATAATTTTATAAATTCATTTACCTTTATATAATATCCTATTAACATATTTTCACGATGTCTAATTATTTTTTAATTAATATATTTTTAATTTTATAAAAAAATTATCCTTATTAGATAAATTTAACATAATAAATCAAGATATGAAATCCAATTCACCAAAAACATTATACAAGTACAAAAATATAATATCATTAATAGAAGTTGTAAAATGGAAAGAAACATTTTTAGAACCAATAAATGTTTTGAATATGAGGATTTATGATTACCATAAAATTTTAAATGTTATTTATTATAATAAAATTAAAACTATTCAATTATTTGAATAATAATTACTTGGGAAAATATATATTAAAACTATATTCCACGATGTGAAATTTTAATAAGAGAATATAAGGTAACCTCTTTCTAATAAAAAATTACATAAATATTAAATAATGTTTTGTCTAGAATTTATATATCAAAAAAATATTTTAATATAATAAATTTTACATAATAAAATATACTTTTTATATTAATAATTTTTTCAAAAAAATTATGGAATTCTAATATACTAATTGTACAAAATAGATATTAATATAAAAAATTTTATATTTAAATATTTACCTGAAATCAATTATTATAAAAAAATATTTATAAAATTTCCAAAGATAATTTGGAAAATATAAATTAAAAATGAATTTATATTTATCTTATTAATATTCTACAATTTATGAATTTTATGTTTAACTGAAAATCAAAAATATAATGAAAAGCCCTTTTGTTGAAAAAAAATTTCCATAACATATTTGATCATAATATTATTCAATATCAAGTATGAATTTTAAATATATTAATATTTTTCATATATAAATTTTTAAAAATTTTCAATTAGATATATTTGGATAAAATTTAAAATACTTATGAAAATGACCCTTTGAATAATGTTTTATTTGTTTGGTAATAAATAATATTTAACAAATACCATTACAATTTAATTTATAGAATGAAACATTTAAATTACTACTCTAAAGATATAAAAATAACTATTTATTTTTTATATGAACATATTGTCATATTTTATTAATATTAATTGTTTTCATACATATTGGGTCTATATATATTGATTAATAATATTTTTATATCATATTTTTTTCATTGTGATTTTTTAGATTAAATATAATACATAAAAATAAACGACATTAGAATACATATTTGAAATATGAAAAAGTAAAATATTTTCAATGTGCATGCATGAAATAGCTATATTTTTAACGAATATATTTAAAATGGAGATATGTAATTCCTGTTAATAAAATTTCAAAATAATTGTTTTATTCCAGTATCAATTGACATCAAATATTATTTATTTCATATTTTATATTTTTCATAATGCTTTGTCCTTTAACAGTGACATTACACATTATAGGTTTTGATATGATAAGTGTGATTCTCAAAGATTGTGATGATCTTATAGATTTCCAAGGAGTGAAGATATTACTCTATTATGTATATTTTTCTCTGTTGATTTATGTTTACTTAATAGATTACCTCATCCATGAAATGTAATAATTCATGGTGTATAGTATATTTTTTTTCGTTGATGTATTTCCTCTATTATTAATGAATAATGTTTGTTTTTTTTGTGTTCTTATTTGTTAGGGACCATTATTCTAATCATTTTTATATCTTTTTTAAACAATAGATATATATTCTTCAAAAATATTTATATTATAATAATAATGTTAATAATGACCCCTAAAACCTAAGGTATAGCATTCAATGGGATGGGTCTATGCTATTTTATGGATATTGGTAATTGGATTATATTATTTTTGATTTTAATGCTCGAGATAGAAATATTAAATTTTTATATCATCATATATATATATATATATTGTTTTATATAATTGAATAAAAAATTAATTTAATGGTTAGAAAAAATTAATTAGTGGTAAATTAAGTATTAAAATATTATTTGATCAAATATTTCATACTTATATCTTGTATTTTTCTCTATTTAATTTTTTGGGTAAAATAATATATTTTTTATTAACATTATTTCTTATGTTAAAATATTACATTACATTTAATATTAATTAACTTTTATACATATGATATAGATTTCATTATTGATTTTTTTATTTACATTTTTGTCTACGATTTCATACTATACATGTAAGATTTGATGAATTTTAAATATGTATATACTTTCATGGTACATTATTTTATAATATAACATGTATCTATAAATATGATGCAATAACTCTTGTATATCCCTTAAAAATTATTTATGAGTTGTAATGGCAGACTATTATGATATATATTTATATATTTACATTGGATATAATAGATATGAGTGGAATATATATATATATATATATGGATATAATTTATCTAAATTATAATAATTTAACCAATTCTGGGACTATAATTCCCTTACGTTTTTATAACCACTTATGTCATCAGACTATGGTGGGTTATGTTTCTATCTTGTCTACAGGTTTTCATGACTCTCTAATCTAAATAGAGATAATAAGTGAGTGATGTGGTGGTGTGGTGTGGTTGTTATAGCTATAGTGAAATGTTATATATGTAGTGTTTTAATAGTTATTGTTATTTCAGCTTGATTGTGAGGAGATTGTAATAGAGATATTGATTAATAGTTTTGAAATTTTGTGATTCTCAATAAAACAAAGTTGGTTGTATTATTCAATATGGGTTTATAAAATCCATTGATTATAATTTTAGGATTTCTAAAAATTCATATCACCATCCTTTATTTTATTTTATATTAATTTTGTAAAATTACAATATTAAGTGATTCAATTAATTTGACAAATAGTATATTCATATACATCTATGACAATATTTTTAATTCATTTCATTTATTATTCACCATAATAAAAAACCTGTATTTATTATTTAAATCATGAAACATATATTTTTAATCGTTGTGTAATTATATTGAAATTTGATCCTACTAATTACACCTATGTTTTTCAACCTTTATAGTTTTCATTAATTATTTAATATAGTAGTTCTACAAATATTGGGGTAGATAATTTTTTTGTAGTTGCAATTTCACCCTATAAGAAATTAATTCATTATAATATTTTTAAATACCTTTCAACTAGCGATGGATTAGTGTCGGAATTGTATCTTTTAAATTTATTCATGTAGTTGGTTTGTGGTATTGTTTTATTTTCCTATGAATATTTTAGAAAAATTACATCTATATGATTGAAAGATACCCTTACTCGTAGTCAGAAACATAGTTCTAATTGCCAATACTCTAGGGGGTCCCACATATATTCTCTCACATCTAGGGAAAGGTTTTAATTAGATATGTTCATGATAAAATTATAGCTCATGTTTTTTGATATTTTCATAATCAATTATTGGTTGTCACAAAGTCATCAACTTATTATTAATATATTGCATTGATTAATGCAGTGGATTACAGAATTTTCAATATTATTTATTTGTAAATGAGGGAAAATCTATCATCAGCTTCTAGAAGTAAATATTTTAGATTATTTATAAGATGAAAAAAATTAATGAAGAAGTAATTGAATAATATGAGTGATATTATTTTTATTTTGTTATCGTTATGTGGTAACATTGTTTTTTTATATATTATAGTTTTTTTCAATGTTTCAACTATGATATAGATTTTTAAATGTTGTATCAAAATATATGAAGGAACATAATAAATCTGTAACGAAATATATGATACTAATTTTTATTATTAATATATTAAAAATAGAATTCTTTTAAATATTACTACATTTCATAGACTCATAATTTTTACAATTGATCTTAAGAAACTATATAATGATATGTTTAATATAGTAACTCATACTAAATTATGAAAAAATAAATAATGTAATATTTTAATAATGAAAATGTCAAAATAATGTTTCAGGGTAAATAATTCTGAAATTATTTATTATAATGTATTTTATATATTTTATCCCATGAGTGATATTTAAGGATATTTACCAATTATATAATTAAAATTCACATAATTATATATCCTAAAAAAATGTATTATTCTCAATGATTAATTATATTCAACCCATAATGTTTTGATTATTTATTTTATGTTGGGATTTTTAATTATTAATGTGAAAACAGAATTATTTTGATGACATTGGCATGGTATGAATAAAATTGAAAGGTATAAGGAAGTTATTGTATAATATTTTTCCTTTGTATATTGTGTTTTATATATGTTCTTTTATAGTAAACAATTTTTAATCATTCCTTATTTTATTATCTGTATTTGAAAACTTATTTTTCAGAATATTTTTTTTTCGATAATATTTAGTATAGAATAATAAAAAATTGATGAAAAAACATCATTAGTATTATTCTTGTCTATTTAATGATGATAATGATGTTATATATGAAAGATATATTTTACATATTTATAAATGATTAAAATTTATGTGGTATAAAAACTATAATTTTAATGTTATAAAATATAGACATAGTTAAGTGTTATTAATGTAAATCATTATTTATAAATGATAAAGTTATAACAATACTATAATGGTAATTGGTTAATAGAATTTTTTTAAATTATATTGATCAATTATTACTATTTACATATAATTGTGTTTACATCATAGTCCCTAGTGTTTGTAGGTTATTTATCATCTATGGTATTAGTTGTAAAATATTTATTAGGTTAGATAATTTCCTTTTAAAGGGATTTGTCCTGTATAATATTTTATTTTATTTTATTTCTAATATTACACCTTCTGTGCTGGTTGGTTCTAAATTCTTGTGATATTGGTCTATAAGATTTAGGTGTCTTTCTACGGTCATGGGATTTGTGGATATGGAGGGTAGACTACTCTCCCAACCATACTCTCTCTTCCAAACATAGTTCTACGTATAATAATATTCATTTATAGTAGTTGGAAGATGAATTATAATTGTTCTTAGGGGTTTAGTAGGAACAAATAATTACATAAATATATAAAATTAATGTGAAGTATTATTTTAAATGATCATGAAATAATATAAATTATAATGGATTTTTGTTATTACATGAGTATTTTTTCATGGGTTTTAATGGATTAAAGAATTTTTTTGTACGTACATTGGTCATGATGGATCAAGGTTATAATTAATGATCATAGTAATATGATGGTGTTGTATTTATGATTATGAGTATTAGTTTTTGATGTGTTTGAATGAGTTTATTATATAAAATATTTGGGATTATGCACTCTAGGATATAAATTGTAATAATTTAGGGTGATTGGTTTGGTGGAAAAGATGAAGTCAAATACAGTTATTCTATAATGTTCTTTATCATTATAATACTTACTTTTGGGAATTATAATTTGATTATTTCATTTTAAGTGTGGGAATGTGGTTTTTATGATATAAGTAGTAAGATTATCACAACAACATATTTTTTGGGGACTTAGTATGATTCATCTACAAAATCATGATAGGATTCTAGTGAGAACATAAATTGAATAATAATATCCTCACACCTTAATATATATATATATATATATATATATTTGAGTTCCCCTATTGTGAAAAAGTAATTATGTTGTACATTACTAGATTTTTGTTGTTTTTTCGGGTTGATGGAGTTCATGTCACTATTGTAGAGGTTGTCAATGGTATTTTCCTTTCTGAGGATTGATGTTGAATTTCTACCTAGTTTATGTTTAATTATAGCTCATACCCATAATTAAACCATTTTATTAATGCTCTACTAAATGATTTTATATTTTTAATGGACTTTGTTTTAATAATCTTCTCTTAATGTTTCCATTTACAAAATCCAGAAGGACTATGTTATTATATTATATGTAATTATAATATTTAACACATTAATGATGACTAAATGCTTAAAAAATATATTACAACATTAAAAGGACATTTTGAAGGAAATATATCTCCATTTATATGTGGAGTATTCTTTTTTTAAATGATTTTTTTCCTACAATGTTTTAATGATTAATGAATTAATGTTTTATGATTTTATTTTGTTCTTCAGAATTTTTTATGATGATGTGTGGTTTCATTATAATCCAAATATGGGTAGGTCTATGATATCCCTACAGGGAACAGTGTATGTTTGATTTTGATAATAATGGTTATTTATTGTCTAACTGTGATGGTTAAATCTAAGTATACCCATGATAGTTATGTCAAGGGTAACTATAGGGGCCATTTCATTGTAGTTGTGAGAGAGACATCATATGTTTGTATGAAAATAAAATTATCCCATAAGATACCATTTTCTTATATAACAATGAAATGTCTTTATATAAGTTTCATGTTTTCACATGGTATGTTATTGGTTTTTGTTCTAAGTAATGTAAATGATTCTTTTAAGGGAGAAAAATATATTTTTGAAAAACAATTCTCAGGAATTTGTAAACATTATAAATATTATTTTATTGGTTTTATATTTCCTTTATGATCTAAAATAAATTTCCTATGGATAATTTTTAGTAGAAAAGTTGATTTCAAAAAAAAATTATTTTTATCATAGTGATTAATTTAAAAAGGGAAAATTTTGTAAGTATTATAAACTAGTAGTTTCTTTTGTTCATTTTATGTATCTTACTGAGATTTTTGTTCTCGTCACACATTTTTAATTTTTTTTCAAATGTTTTAAGACATATTAAGGACAAGAATGACATCCATAATAATATTTTGATTATTATAATTTAAAAAATCATGTTTTTTTTATGAATTTTCATTTATTGAAAAAATAGTAAGTGGGTAGAGGTTTCCCCTTGTAATGTACGAGTTTATATTTTAATATTTTTCCATAATTATTTAAAAATGTAAACTAAAAAGACCCTAATAATTTTAAGAATCTTAATTCTAGTCCCCAAACCCTATATATGTAATCAATAAGATTGGGCCCTTACTGTTATAGTATACTCACATGATATAATGGAATACATTGATAAATAATTAAATTAAAAATTCTATAGAAATTATTGATTGTTAGTTTTTCCTTTTTCAATTAAATTTTATTGATACACGTTCCACCTATCACATAAGTATAGAAAAAATAATGAAATCACAATCTAATACATTGTGGATGAATAACTCAATCACACGTGAAAACAAAATCTAATTTAGTCGTATATAATATTCAAATATTTATACTAGTTTATGTTTTTATAATATAATTCCCAGAGTATGTAAAAATTTATTTAATACAAACCATAGTGGAAGGCCTCATATTGACTTTATTATTATATCACATTAATGATAAACAACCTCATAATAAAAAAATCTTATATCAAATTTTTAATGGTCATAGTAAAATTAGTATTAAATAATAATATTATTTATAAAATGTTAAAAAGTTTCTAAATTATTCATCATGGTCCTCACATTATCTTGAATAATAATATTAGTCCATTTAATCTCATAAAGACACATGAAAATTTAAAGTTGACCCAAACACTTTATATTATGATGATTAATAAAAAATGGACCTAATGTAACATCCCATATAAAAGTAAAACCCTCTCCTATTAGTACAAGTGTATTTTTAAAGGGAATCGTGTATCTTTATATATCATTCCAAATATAATGGTTTGGGTACTTCCTACATGACAAATTTTTGGCATGAATGGTAAATTTATAGTGTAAATGGGACTTTATGGATAATACATGATAATGGTTTGTGGTGTATGTCCAGTTATGATATAAAGCATGTTTCGTGTCGTAAATATGTTATCCATAATTTTTAACTTGAGGCGATTTTTTTGGTGTACATTCTCATGGGGGTTTATGTAATAAATATCTAGATTATAAATTAAACCATTTATTCCAAATATTTGTTATTCCCTATAAGAATGAATATTAATCCATTATAATTTTTATTCATTTACATGAACTATAGATTCTTCCATGTGATATGATTGTATCTTCTCCCTTGAGATCAATTTTTTTGTGGATCAATCTCTATAGTGGATGAATTGTATCTTTGTTGACAATTTACCTATTTAGTTCTTCATTTTATGTAATTGTGGTTCTTCCAGAGGGTAGTGTTCATTGACAAATTGATCCTCTAATAATGAGTCTTATTTTATCCATTTATATCTATAATAAGATATTAATTAATTTTTCCTCCTTATTATTTCCACGATGAAGTTTTTTAGTATGTTGTGTTGTTTAAGACATAACATCTCCACTAGCCATTTTTATTGATGAATATAACTGGAAGACATGTGAATGAATGATATGGAATACTTTTGTCCTTATGTGTTTGATCTAGTGGTTAATGATGTCGTAACATTTGGTATGACACATGAGATTGACGGGTCTAGTTCTGTCTGAAGCCCGTACTATGTGAAACATTTAATAATATTGTTTTATCAATTTTTTAAAAATTAATCTACATGAATTATGAATTTGTTACTTTGTGTCTGTGAAAAAAAAATTTATAAATGATTTTTTTTCAACTTCGTGTTAGATAAATTATTTTTTCATTTCCTAGTGAAATTTAATTTTTAAATTGTTTTAAAATAATGGTATTTGATGATTTTTTTTCTAAAATTCAACACATGGTAATCATTGGGTTCTTATCGAGAATGTGTATAATAGATCCATTATCCATTTTATTATCAGTGGATTCAATCATATGGTTTTCCTCAACTCCTATGGAATATTTTTCCAGGGAAATCAAATTGAAATTTTTGATGCACACATGGGGTGTTCCTCTAATCCATAGTTATATGTTCTGATGACAGAGGAATGCACTAGTATTTTGTTATAGAAGGATAATTCTATTATACTTACCTATAGAGTGTTGGGCGCCTTCCTGGTTGGCGCACTGGGAAACACCTCCTCAAATGGTGCACATGCGGTATCTGTTTTAATGTGGTGTTTTAATACGGGCCAAGACCGCGTGAATTAATTCACGCGGTGACACTCTTTTGACGCGGCGACATTATTTATGATGCTGATTCTTTTCCTATATAAGGAGGAAGAGGCAAGGCATTTCATCATCACCGGCAGCAACAACACTGAGAGCAAATCCCATTTGGTGATCGCCTTTCTTTGACGATCATCTTTCTTTCTCTCCACCTTTTGATCCATACTTTTATTCTTGAGTATTACTTTTCAGATCCCTTCCATTTTGGGGAGTCTCTACCGTGTACTTCTTGATTTTAGTGGATCCCTCTTTCTGGACTAGGTCCCGTGGTTTATACCATTCGGGTTTTCCACGTAAAAATTTCCGGTGTCAAATTTATTTTTTCTGCACATTTAATTTTGTCGCTGCACATCTGCTTCTATTTGGGGGGAAAGATTCAATTTCCGCTGCGCGTTCACTTTTTCTTTTGTTTGCGCGTTCGTCGCTTTCCCATCTTTCCCAACATCTAGTATCAGAGGGTTTGGTTCTTTTCTTTTCATATTTATTATGGAGGCCAACTACAGTCGGATGATTTTATTAAATGGTACCAACTACCATATGTGGCGACTTAAAATGAAAGATCTTCTTTTTGTCAAGCGAATGCATCTTCCAGTGTTTAGTACCCAGAAGCCAGAGAGAATGTCAGACGAAGAATGGGCGTTCGAGCATGAGATGGTTTGTGGTTTCATTCGTCAATGGGTTGAAGACAACGTGATGAACCACATTGTCAACATCTCTCACGCCAGAAGTTTGTGGGAGAAGCTTGAGACGACCTACGCTTCGAAGATGGGAAACAATAAACTGTTTCTTCTCAAGAAAATGATGAACTTGAGGTACAGAGAAGGTACGTCTATTTCTGATTATTTAAGTGAATATCAAGGATGTTTTGATCAGTTGTCTGGCATGGGTATCAATTTTGAAGATGAGGTTTTAGCTCTTTTGCTTCTTAACACTTTACCTGATTCATGGGAAAATTTACGTGTTACTCTAATCGGTTCTGCTCCTAATGGTGCTGTGAAATTTAGTTTTTTCATGTCTGCTATTTTAAATGAAGAGGTCAGGAGACGTACTCAGGAGAAATCTTCTTCCGAGCTTTTGGTCACAGAGAACAGGGGGAGAAGCCAGGACCGGGGGCAGAAGCAAATCCAGACTGAAGTAGAGAGATTTTGAACGTCATCATTGTGGTAAGAAGGGGCATGTTAAGAAGTTTTGTTATCAGCTGAAAAGAGAGAACATATTGAAGGAAAATCAACAGAAGAAAAATGGCGATGGAGAGGATCATGTTGCCGCTGCTACAGGGGGTGATCTTGTTATTGTTTATGATTCCATTAACATTGCTTCTGATGATTCTTGCTGTGTTGTTGACAGTGGTGCCAGTTTTCACGTGACATCAAAGAAGGAGTTCTTTACATCTTACAGCCCAGGTAATTTTGGGATTTTGAAGATGGGAAATGATGGACATGCTGACGTTGTAGGCATCGGGACTGTTTGTTTAAAGACCAGTACATGAAGTAAGCTGATTTTGAAGAATGTCCGACATGCACTCGAGGTTCGTTTGAATCTTATCTCTACCAGCGTTCTTGATGATGAAGGGTTTATCAGCACTTTCGGTGATTGCCAATGGAAGCTTTCCAAGGGCTCTTTGATTGTGGCTAGAGGGAAGAAGCAATCAGGTTTGTACTGGACTAGAGCTTCTATTTCTTGTGATACTTCTTGTGTTGTTTAGTGCAGTGTTTCGTCCAAGTTGTGGTATAAGAGGCTCATTCACATCAGTGAGAAAGGTCTCGGTTGTTTGGCCAAGAGAAATCTTCTTCCAGATTTGAAGAGTGTCAAGTTGGACACATGTGATCATTGCATGGCTGGAAAACAGAGCAGAGTGAGTTTCAGCAGTCATCCTCCACACAAGATGTCACAGGTACATGAATTGGTACATTCTGACGTTTGTGGTCCTTTGAAATCGAAGACCTTTAGTGGCGGTCTTTATTTTGATACATTTATTGATGACTACTCACGAAAGCTCTGGGTTTATGTTTTGAAAGCCAAAAGTCAGGTGCTCAATGTTTTTAAGCAATTTCATGTTTCTGCTGAGAGAGAATCAGGAAAGAAATTAAAATGTATTCACACTGACAATGGAGGAGAGTATTGTGGTCCGTTTGATCAGTATTGCAGGCAGGAAGGTATTCGGCATCATAAGACGCCACCCAAGACACCTCAGATGAATGGTATAGCTGAGCGGATGAACAGAACTTTGCTGGAAAGAGTTCGTTGTTTTCTTTCAGAAGCAAAGTTGCCTGGACATTTTTGGGGTGAGGCTTTACTTACTGCTGCTTATATTATCAATTTTTCACCTGCGGTTGCTTTGCAAACAGACACTCCCGACAAATTTTGGTATGGAAAAGAGATCAGGTACGATCACTTGCGTGTTTTTGGTTGCAAGGCTTTTGTTCATGTGCCTAGAGACGAGAGATCCAAGCTAGATGGTAAGACACACCAGTGTATTTTTATTGGCTATGGACACGATGAGTTTGGGTACAGGTTCTATGATCCTATTTTGAAGAAACATGTCAGAAGCCGCGATGCAGTGTTTAAGGAGGATCAGACTATTGAAGACATTGATAAGGGAGAAAAAGATGCTTCTCCAACTTCTGATGGTTTTGTTAGTCTTGAGCCTGGTTCTAATTCACATTTACCTCATGTTGTTGATTCTGATGATCATGTTGATGTACAGAATGATGCTCAAGGTTAATAGGTTGGAGTTGAAGTTTCCGATGCACCTTTGGTTTCGGATGATCCGGTTCCAGGGGTTATTAATGAACCCGCAGTTCCACTCCGGAGGTCATCTCGGCATCGCACCGTTTCTACTCGATATTCACCTGATGAGTATGTGCTCCTCGCTGAAGGGGGAGAAACAGAATCGTTTGATGAGGCAATGGAGAGTGAACAGAAGGACATATGGGTTGCAGCAATGGATGATGAGATGAAATCATTGCACGAAAACCACACTTTTGAGCTGGTGAAGTTACCGACAGGGAAGAGAGCTTTGCAAAATCGGTGGATTTATCGGATTAAGAATGAAGAATCCAGTTCTGTTCCACGATACAAGGCAAGGTTAGTTGTCAAAGGCTTCCGTCAGAAGAAAGGTATTGATTTTGATGAGATTTTCTCACCTGTTGTCAAAATATGTTCCATTTGGGTTGTTCTTGGTTTGGCTGCCAGTTTAGATCTGCAGATTCAGCAGATGGATGTGAAGACAGCTTTCATCCATGGAGATTTAGAGGAGGAGATTTATATGGAGCAACCAGAGGGTTTTGTTGAAACAGGTAAATAAAATCATGTCTGCAAGTTGAAGAAGAGCTTGTATGGTTTGAAACAAGCTCCGAGGCAGTGGTATAAGAAGTTTGAATCTGTCATTTCTCATCAGGGTTTCAGGAAGACATCTTCTGATCATTGTGTTTTTGTTCAGAGATTTACTGATGATGATTTTATTATACTATTACTTTATGTTGATGATATGCTCATTGTTGGCCATGATACTTCTAGAATTGACAGATTGAAGAAGGATCTTTGTCAGTCTTTTGCGATGAAAGACTTGGGGCCAGCACAGCAGATTCTTGGCATGACGATCTCCCGTGACAGGAAGGCCAAGAAGTTGTGGTTATCTCAGGAGAGATACATTGAGAAGGTTCTTCAGATATTTTCTATGGATAGAGCTAAAGTGGTTAGTACTCCTCTTGCTTTACATTTTAAGCTCAGTTCCAGTCAGTCACCTTCTACTGATGAAGAGAGAGAGGAGATGCAACACATAACTTATTCATCTACTGTTGGATGTTTTATGTATGCAATGGTATGTACTAGACCTGATATAGCTCATGCAGTTGGTGTGGTCAGTCGTTTTCTATCAAATCCAGGTAGAGAGCATTGGAGAGCATTGAAGTACATTTTTCGTTATCTTCGTGGTACTTCTGATCTGAGATTGTGTTTTGGAAAAGGGGAACCTATTCTTTGTGGCTTTACAGATTCAAATATTGCAGGAGATATCGATTCTAGGAAGTCTACTTCAGGCTATTTGATCACTTTTGCAGGGGGAGCTGTATCTTGGCAGTCTAGATTGCAGAGATGTGTTGCTTTATCTACCACAGAGTCAGAGTTTATTGCAGCTACTGAGGCATGCAAAGAATTGTTGTGGATGAAAACTTTTATTCGAGAGCTCAATTTAAATCAGGACAGGTATGTTTTATTTTGTGATAGTCAGAGTGCTATTTGTTTGGGAAAGAATTCTACTTTTCATGGCAGGTCGAAACATATCGATGTTCGATATCATTGGATTCGCAATGTCCTTGATTCGAGACAGTTAGAGCTTGAGAAGATCCACACTGATGACAACGGGTCAGACATGTTGACCAAGAGTTTACCCAGAGGAAAATTTGAGACTTGCCGACAGATTGCAGGGTTGGCAGTGATCCCCACTTTAGTTGGAGGGGGAGATTGTTGGGCGCCTTCCTGGTTGGCGCACTGGGCAACGCCTCCTCAAATGGTGCACATGTGGTATCTGTTTTAATGTGGTGTTTTAATGCGGGCCAAGACCGCGTGAATTAATTCACGCGGTGACACTCTTTTGACGCGGTGACATTATTTATGACGTTGATTCTTTTCCTATATAAGGAGGAAGAGGCAAGGTATTTCATCATCACCGGCAGCAACAACACTGAGATCAAATCCCATTTGGTGATCGCCTTTCTTTGACGATCATCTTTCTTGCTCTCCACCTTTTGATCCATACTTTTATTCTTGAGTATTACTTTTGAGATCCCTTCCATTTTGGGGAGTCTCTACCGTGTACTTATTGATTTCAGTGTATCCCTCTTTCTGGACTAGGTCCCATGGTTTTTCCCTTTCGGGTTTTCCACGTAAAAATTTCCGGTGTCAAATTTATTTTTTCTGCACAGTTAATTTTTTCGCTGCACATCCGCTTCTATTTGGGGGGAAAGATTCAATTTCCGCTGCGCGTTCGCTTTTTCTTTTGTTTGTGCGTTCGTCTCTTTCCCGTCTTTCCCAACATAGAGGTCTTTTAAATTATTTAAATATGATTTGGTATTCAATATTTATATTTAATATATTTATAAGATAAATATGTTATGATTTGAGCTATTTTACCATACCAATTCAGGAATTTTTGTTAATGGGGATTTATTAAACACTATATTATGATTAAAAATTATCTTATTTTTCTAGTAATGTTATCTATGAAATTTATTATATTAGTGTTGTTGTATAGAGAATTAATATGGAACACATGGTGTAATTACACTAATTATGATTATCTCAGAGCTTACACACCACCACAATTGTGTGTAGACCTTGTTATTCCTTTTGATGTATAAAAAGTCAAGGATCTGTAGTGAGGTGGTGAGTTTCAAGATAATTAGGTCTGGGAAATTGGCAGTGATATTCTGTGGGTTATCTTATGTACCACATGGTGTTAATGTTTTTGGGTTTTTTTATTTTTAATTTTTTTAATGTATCATGGGTTTTACCTAGAGTTTTTTAGTTTTATAACACCCATTATTTCACATTGGTTATGGAATATATTTGTTTTTGTTTTATTCCATTGTTTCTTTCCACAATTTAAATGTTCCATCTATCTATGACTATGTTTGGAAATATCATTTCTTATGAATGTTGCATGATTAATGGGTTATATTATCCATCCCATGGGGATAAGAAACATCCTTATGGACTTTTCATATTTCAATATAGATCCTTGATATATGTGTTATCCATTTTGGAATGTGACAATTTGGTTTTAGTCGATAGTTGTGATCAGTCCTGGGGCGGTTTTCAAATAAAATAAAGGAATTTTGGGACTTTAATGTTATGTTTTTGTAAGTTTAATTACAGATCATACCATAAGGAGCCTCATGTTACCATGAGATGTTGTGATTTGTTACTATTTTGATATGTTTTTATCTTAGTCTAGATTTCTACTAATGGGTTTTCTAGTTTAAACTCATATTATTATAATGTAAAGTCCTTTTATTCTCAATGATGTAGAAATATGCATCAAAGAGAACATCCATGTGTTATATAGGATAATGTAGTGGAATATCATAAATAGAATCTACCACAAGATAATAATTTTTAGAGTTTATCATATGAATAATTCATTTCATATACTACATTTTTACAAGAGTTCTGGATAAAAACTATTGAGGTGAATCCTATAGTTAATGTAGATGGAGATCATTCATGATATTTCTTACATGACATTTTCTCATCATTTAAAGATACTAATAAATATGAAGACAATGAGTTATATATAGATAAATTTTTTCATATCATTAAAATCAAATGTACACATTACTCAAAAAAGATGATGCTTGTGACAATAATGCTTGAGGGTCCCATCATGCAATGGTGGGATTCCATGGTATATGATTATTGATACATGAGATTGGATTTAATTGGATTGAAGAACATATTATTTCATTATTTCTTTCTAGAGTCTCTCATGATGGAAAAATCATGAGAGTACTACTATTTTTATTAACGAGACAATCATGTGTCGAAGAAAACCTATCTTTTTGCAGAGATAGTTCCTTTTCATCAAAGGTATAAAAAATGATAATGTAAAAGAAGAAAAGTAAATATTGGGATTACGACTATATATTCAATAACATATCTATATGATATATATTTATTCCTATTATGAAAAGTTTGAATTGGATATTTTCTTATAGATGAACACGGCCAGACATATTTTCTATATTTTTCCTCCTCCTCCACCGGGTGGAAGTTTCATTTGTGTGCATTGTAGGAATATGATGTTCCAAGATAATCACATGAGTCGTTGGAGTGGTTTTATGTAGTGATCCTCCTTTTTAACATTTTTATGGACTATAGTTTTCCATTTGTTGTTTACTAGGGTGGAAAGTTTTGGAAAACTAGAAAATTTGTTTCTATAACAAGAGATATGTTCAAGTATTTTTTCCACTATTACTGTCTAAAGATGTTCTTTGAGACCATGTTTATACCTCATTATGATATAAGATCATTGGATCAAAATTTCCCTAAACGAAATTAATATGATTAAATTTACATTTGGATCAATGAAAATACCATGAGAGTGAAGTAAATTAACATAATAGTTGAGTTTATAATGATGGTTGATGCAGGTCTAAAGAGGGAGACATCAACCATTTCTATTGTATCTTCTATAAAAATTAATAAATTGAAATGAAAATCCTCACAATTATTTACATTTTCCCATTTTTTATGTACTTAATCATCCAATAGATTTCATTCCATTTTTATGTATAAAGAGACACCACTAGTAAAGAGGATAAATCATGGGTTTTTCTCTCTCACATGTTCTTTGGTGATATCTGACATAGATTTGGTCTGGGATTTTTGGTTATCAATTAAGATCTCTTCAACATCATCATTTGGATAACATGCCTTCTTTATCACCATGATTAGAGTGATTGTCATCATTGGTACACCATGTTAATTTATTTTTTTGATACCCCTTTCTAATTTTAGGGAGAGTTGTATCTGAGATATAGTCATGTATAACATTCCTTCTAAGTGGTCAGTGATTTGTTTTCTATTGTTTCTCTCGATCTTGATGTTTTTTCTTCTCTTGTTGATATTCTAGATGCTTTCTATGAATTATATGATTTATTAAAATATGAAAAATCTATCATTCTTCAATTTATGGAGGTACATTTTATAATAAATCCAGTATCATGTCTAAATCATCTCTCGATACCCGCGAATCTCATGGCACTAGTGGAGCTGGTGGAATATTGATCTAGTAGAATGACCTTATATAAAAAATATTATTTTTCCCAAGAGGTTCACTATGGGAATAAATAATTATCATTATCAAGAATTTATATTTTTTTCTTTAATTATACATGGACTATCATATGTGAAACCCATTGATGGTTAAGAATAAGTATCTTTTACACCATTTGGATGATCAATTTGATCAGTTAAAGGGGAAATGTGGATTTAAAAGGACAATTATATGTTGTGTTATCATTAACATTGGGTTCAAGAGTGTGGTATATAAAATATATATTTTTTGGTGTAGTTATGTATATTATGAATATCTAATATTATAAATGTTTCTTACTAATTATCCTACAATATTTATTGAAATGATAACATGGATATTCCATTTGTATCTTGAAACCTTTATCATAGTGAGTATGGATGATATTCCGGTTTACACATGATTAAACAAAACCATGATCACCTTTAAGAACTACTTTTAGAAATTTCAAATCCCCTTAAATCAGAATGCTTTTGAAATTCAATTTTAGTATTATGGATGTGAATTTATTTGCGTACATGTGTAACACACCGATATTTTGTGAATTATTATTATTATTTTCAAAATAATTTAATAATTTTAATTTTTTTCACATAATGCAACACTAAATATATATTTTAATTATTATTTATAAAAAATGTATTTTTTTTAAACAACACAATGTTTATCATTTACTATATTCAACACGAACATGGCTTGTGTTACATACAACATTGTACTATTATAATGATTTAAATGATATTGTTATAATATATCCATTAAATATATTAATATGAATAATAATAACCAATTTTTAAATGTTTAAACATAAATATAATATATTTAGAGTGAAATGTAAAATTTTTGGTAAATAAGTCATATATTTAGAAATAATATTTTCTTAAAGGAACTTATTTTAATGACCTTAAATAAACAATAATGGAATTAATTTAAAAATCAATTAGAAATTTAATATAATAAAATAAAAATCATTTTTTAATTTGGAATTTTAAAATATACTTATGGTAAATTTTTACTATCATTCTGATTTTTTTCATTTTTTGATGAATATTAAACAATAAAAATATTTAATTAAAATTTATTTTTTGATTAAATTATTATTATACATTAAGTTGATTTTAAAAATCATGATTTATTAGTTATAGATATATTAATAAAATTTATGTCATTGTAATATTTTTTATATTGAAATTATATAAAAAACATATTGACCATTTTAATGTTCTTTTTACCCTCCTCCTTGCCACATCATTGGGTGTAACATCAAACTCAATTTTTCTACTTCCATGAATTTAATTTTAATAAATTAACTACAGAGATATAATCAGTATTATATTTAAAGACTAATAGGATGAAATTAATATTTTCTACATTTTTAATAGTTACTATAGTAGTAAAAGTCCATGATTTAGGGTAACATCGACAGTTAAAGGTAAAAATAATATTATAATATTATAAAATTTCCATAACACATGTCATAATTTCCATGGATAAGTGAGTTTTGACTAAAATAATCATTAGACTTATAATATAACATATTATTACACATAGGTAAAAAATAAAATTTATTATATTTTTATTAAAGGTAAGATGAAAATTTTATACTCTTACTATTTAATAATTATATCATTTTTAATATTGAGATATAAAGAAGATAAATTCCACAATAATTATGAATTTTATGTATAATATGACATTCTAGATCATCATAATTTATTTATAATTTTTATTCATAAAATAATTAATGTAAATCAAGACATGATGAAGAGGCAGTGATTGTTTAATTAATCAGTGGATAAAATGAATGATAGTAAAAAACTATAATTAATATAATATTAATTAATTATTGTACTAATAAATTTTTATAGATGATTGTTATATATTAGGATTTTCTTAAATGGGTTTTTTCAAAAAAACTGAACTTCTATTATTTTATTTGTTTATAATCTTGTGATTAGTATTGAAATATACGTTATTGATGTTTATAAAAAAAATTATTAAATTTATAAAAAATCACAAATATATTACAAAAATTAAAATAGATAATGATAAAGTACAAATTTTTATAATGTGTCCATTTATGGAAAATTTATATCATATAAGAAATAATTTATAACCTATTAATAATTAAAAATTTCTAAAATAAAATAAAATAAAAATAGAATAATTAATGGGAAACAAAAATAGTATTGTTTCAAATAAATCTAAAGCATCTCCAAAAATTTTAGGTGAATAAAATTCGACCCTTATCACTGTAAGATCTAATTGGAGTTATTTAATTTATCATTGTCAGTGAAAAGAACTTATACATTATTTAATATCCAATGTAGCTAGAAAATAACACTCTCTTGTATTTAATATCCTTTATGTGTTTACATATTGACAAAATAAATCTATAAAAGAGTATAAATATCTATTTTCATCATAAAAAATTTAAATTATATATATATAATTTTTAATTATATAAATTAAATTATTACTTTATATATTTCATTAATGATGAAAAAATATTTATTTAATAAATAGAAAAATAAAATATTTGAAATTAATAATAGTAATATTGATATATTGTGGATGAATTTAAATATATAAAAAAATTATATATCTATATTATATAATAGAAATTTTCCCAACAATTAGATTTCAATTACTTATTTTTCATGGCCTATTGATGTCCAAATTAAATTGATAGTATCAAATTTTAAAATAATGATATTTTATTGAATTATTATATTATTAAATAAATATATAATTCATATAAATGATAAATAATCACAAATATAAAATGAAATGGTCATTAATTTCACACCCCATTAATTTATGTCTCGTTTTTAAATTTTTGGCTCCATAGTAGCCTTTCTATATTTAAATATTTTCACAATTTCAAAAAGTGCCACTAAACATAATTTTAAAAGGACACAACCTCTCTCACTGACTCACACCAATTTGATCCTTAAATACCATATAACTTTCCCCATTTACATTCTCATGTTCCATAGTAAAATTATTAAGCGAGATCATTAAAGAAGAGGTCACCTCCTTACCGACCCTTTCAAAATTCATTCTTCTTCTACTTCCTCTTCATCTATTGATTCCATTCTAAAGTAATAAAACTAATGTCACATAATTTCTTAGATTTTATTTTATTTTTTTCAACTGTATTCCTCATTTTATTCATCCTACAAAATTTGAATGTATCACGCATGCATACAAATGACTTATAGTCTCTACGCCGTGGTGTAATCTATTTTTCATCACTACGTTATTTGGATGGGAATAATGATGTAAATAGTAGATATAAATAAAAATTATAACATGAAATGGATTCATTTTAACTAATATATCATCTAATTCCTCACCCTTATACCATTAAGGTTATGATATTCTCGCTCGGGTGTACATATAAACTACCATCTCCATGACATGATGAGATTCATATTACACATTTACCTTGTTAATAATAGTTATAAAATTTTATATAATGAATAAATATGAATTATATGACATTATAATTCTAATATAATATATATATACATATAATTTATTTATTTTCATCTATCTAGTATGATAAGAATATAGAAACAAAATTCATGCATATGTACAGTTTACCGTCTCCTTGAATGGTGTATTCCATTTCATATATTTTTCATATACATATATTTATATAGGATATATATATATATATATTATTTTTCACATTTGTTATGTATGAAAATGATTATCTAACTTATATGATCCTGAATAACAAGTCAAAACACATAAGATAAACAAAACTCTTTTTACCTGAACTTTTTCATTATGTTGGCAGTGTTAATAAACAAGTACTATAAATTCATAAATGAATAATATTTGATATCATACATATTATTATTATTCTGTTATAAGTTAATAATATGTTTAAAACCAATATACAAATTATTCATACACATATGGAAGGAATCAGGTCTATTGTAAATTTTAACTCTACAATCTCGTAATTATATGGATTGTTTATACGAAAGTAACTTCAATGAAATATTTATCATCCATGTCCATGATTATAAAAATATATTTAAAAATATTCTTACTATCATTCAAAAAATTTTGATGTTCTTTATACCCATGAATGAATTTTTTACGGAATGGTTTTTGTGGAATATTTTTTCATTTCCTGATGATGTATTTTTTTACTTTTCCTGCAAAAGTACGCGATACATTTTTTACTTTTATAGAATGAATAGATTTGTAAACATTCATGATTCCTTATTGACTTAAAACCTTCTTTATATACATAAAATGTTATTTTATATGGAAATTTTTTCTTTTAATGTTTTGTGTCATTTCAAATATAAAAAAATTAATGCACAAATGATATTTCCCAAATGAATTGTTTTTAAGAGATCTATCAAAATTATATTCAATATAAGAGTAAATTTTTCATGTCACTTTTATTTTTACTAGGTATTTGAAATTTTCCAATCATATTCTATCTATGAATGATCTATTTTTATGTTGGAAAAAAATTTATGAAACACAATTCGTTATTGTAGGTTATGTTATATAAATAATGGACCTGGTCTTCTAAAATATTCTTGGGAATGAAACTTGACTATGTAGTCAGTTATGGGAGTGAATTATGACTACCAAAATGGTACGGGGAGTAAATCCATGCTACTATAATTTCCATGGAAGTGATTTCATGACTACTATTGAAAATAGTTTTATATTATTATCTATCTACAAAAAATATGTATCTTATTATAATATTTTAATTTCATCGATAATGTTCTTTAATTCATTATATTTGATGTTTTATAAACATCCAATCATTTTGACATGATTCCTATTTAAATACTTTGAGATGATTTTTATAGTCATTTTTTTCCTGATCATGTACTCATTATCCTATGATCATGAATATGTTTAAATGTCTCCCTAGTTTACCCTTATTGAGCATCTGAGCTCACCCACTTCTTATGATTATTTTCCTTATGATATAATGAAATGATTTATATAGGAATACTAAAGGGGAATATCTCTATGGGATATGTTGAAGATATTTTACCCATTTTTAGGAATGTGTTCCACGTTTCGAATGGCACTAAACTAATATAGAATTTGGGTGTCTATTTGAGTAATGTACGAAATATTCTATAAAAGTGATGCAATATCAATGTATGTTCAGACTGGGTCATTGTAGTTGGTTTAAGAAAAATGGTTTAGCCATCCTATGGATGCTATTATGATAAAACAATAGTGATAACCCAAAATATGTGTCTAAGGATATGTTTATAGATAAGTACCATTTTTTGTAATTTATTAATGATAGAGTGAGTGGTTTCCTAGAAATACATCCATTTATGGATACTACTAGTTCATGTAGATCTTGTACAGATGTACCTAGGAATAATAACTCAAAAAACGTGGGTCATCCTTGAATCAAGCATAACCGATTACATGACATTTGGGACTTATGACACACCTATTTTGAATCTCTCAAGGGATATTCATTGGGAATTTACAAAATATTTAGGAACCATCTTGAAGGATTTAAATTAATGTAGGATATGAATAATCATGGAAAACCTAATAGTGTCATAGAATAAAGAAGTTTTCAAAATTTAGACATCATTTAAGTAGTTTTTCATTATTATATGGTTCATTTCTGACATAAATTTTAATACTCTATACTGATTGTTTTTTTTCAACTAAAGGAACTCGGAGTAACTGGATTAACATAGAATTTGATGGAAAATATTATGATGTGAAATCAATTGGGATGATCACTAGAGTGAATGACATTGTGATCATGCCTAATATGTTTCATGAAAAATTATTAATAACATGTTCCATAACAAACGCTCAGGATCACTAAAAAAGATAATTATGGATTTGGTTTAGATTTTGGGTAATAGAGACCATGGAGAAAAGAATATTTGATTTCCTACATGAAAAGAATGTAGAATTAAACACGCTATTTTTTTTTATCTAAGGAACCTGATGATATTATGACTATGGAATAGAATAAAACATGAAAATAAATATAATTGGAAAATGAAATGTTCATTTGATGAAATGGATGTAAATATTGGAGTCTTTAAGGTATTACCAATAGTATAATGTTTTATGTGTGGAATTAATGAGAATAATGTAAACCAATGTCCTATAAAAAATATACTAAAATGGATCATCATGTTCATACATGTAATGGTTATATTGTTGATGATGATGAGACTACATATGAAATGTGAAACTAAATATGTTTTAAGTAATATAATGAGGTAGTATTGTTAATAGACTACAAATTAATTTGAATAATCAAAGCGTTTTGGTATTTGGATGCTAGAATTATCAATGGTGAACTATATAAGGATTGTCCAGTTTAATTATTGCTAAGGATTTACAAGAATATATTGAATGGTTCTTATAGAATAGAATGGTGATTTCATGAAAGGTGATATTCTGTATAAGGGAAGATAACCCTTAATTAACTCTTAATATTGAGATAATTATGTTTCGAGAAAGAAATGATGGGAGATACTAATTACAAAGGGAATGATTAATGATTTTTTAAAAATGTAGTATCTGTTATCGCTGATGATGCTTGAAATTTTTTGGACATAAAACATATATCCACTATGAATTCAAGTAAGGAAACAAACATATTATCAATAATTATGTATGGTAATTCAGGTTATTTCCATGATTCAAAAGGATACATGATAATGGTTTTCACATTTTACATATGTGAGAAAAAAGAACTCCATTGTTATATATATTGGAGCAATGCCTAGTTTAGTGACATAATTTATAATGTTTCGGACATTCATATTTTAGAAGGATTTTATGTTTATCCATTCAAGTAAAGGATAATTTAATCTTAAAATTTAATTTTAGGGATAAAAATATTATCTCAAAATAGCTATATTTAGTCATATTTGATATCGTGTTCTAACCTGTAGTTCTAATAATGATATATAGAATATAATATAATTATATTTTTGGATCTTATTTTCTTCTAACACTTTAGTAATAAAAAATTCTACTACATTTCATGTAATAAGGATTGATGTGGAAATTGATGAAGATAAACAAATTGTGAAGTTGTCTCAAAATCATGTAAATGTTTCGTCTCATGAATGTTATCTAACTCTAGGGAAAGGAACTTGATAGAAAATATTTTATCCTAGTATCTTCATTTTTTCGGAATCAGATGGTTACTTTGGACATCATAGATTTATGGAATTGTGATTTTTAACATTATCCTGACATTTTTCTCTATAACTATCCATCTGAACATGATAGTTAGATTTCTCTTCCATGTCAAAGTTTTTACTTCCCACCTATGTTCTCCTATATTGGAGTAGAGTTATGAGTTACATTGGGTAACTATGATTGTCCCATCATTCTTTTTTTAAGATGAAATTTACATATTTATTTATATGATGTGGGTTTCTATGAAATAATATTTAATGTATTAAACCTATGGCAGCCTAGATTAATTTTTAGGGTTAAATTCCTTTTAAAGAGGTAGAATTTCACACCCTAAGATTTAGTGAATTTTCATTTTTTTAATTAATATAATATTTTTATTTATTTCACATGATGAGACACTGAAGATATATTTCTATTATTCTATAAAAATAATATGTTTGAATTATGTTATATACATCCCAAATTTAAACATGTACCACACACAACACCGACTACACCTATGTTACACACCTCACAAAGTTTCATTGAAACAACACATTACTATTATAATTATTTAATTTAGATAGATATAACCTAGAAATTATAAATAGTAATATTAATAGTAATAAATAGTTTTTAATTGTATTCCAATAAGTTAAAAATAAATATAAGAAATGTTATATTAGTTTTTTAAATTCTTTACATGTTTAGAAATACTAATTTTGAAAAGGAACATCTTATTATATCCATCTATGAATAATGATAAAATTAAATGTTAAAACCCTTAAAAAATAATTTTATAAAATACACCTAATTATTTAAATTGAAAAGTAAAAATTAACTTAGTGTGATTTTTTAGTATTTTTCTGAAATGCTTAATTTTTTTGAATAGTGATAAATATTACATAGTAGATATAAACTATCTTTATCGTTTAAATTATTAATTTTATTAAAAAATTAATATAAAATAAATCAATTTCAAATTTATTAATAAAATTTATATTATTTGAATTTTTCTAATATTTTAATTATATAAAAAAATTATTGAACTTTTGAGTGCTCTTTTTTCCCACCTTCTCACCACGACTGTGGGATTAATGTTAAAAATAATCATATTGATTTTGTGATCTGAATTGCTAAAAAATGATATATATGGTTGTAATAAGAATGCTATTTAATTACTAATAGTATAAAAATAATATTTTGTGTATTATGAATATTATCGTTAGTAAATTTATATTTTCTATGGTTAAGGTTAAATTGGATAGTTAAATTTAAAAATAATATTATTATATTTGGAAATTAGGATAACACTTGACGTAATTTCCTTAGATATGTTTGGTTTCAAAAAAACCATAGTCTAAAATTATATCTTCTTATGCCAAATTGGTATGAATATGTCATTTTTATATTTTATTTTAGGATATGTTAAAATTTTCATACCTATATTCTTAATTACTGTAATAATATTAATAAATTATAATAAACAAGATTATATAAATTATAAATTTAAATTTAAAATATAAAAGGCTTATATACATCATGATAATTTATTCTTAATATCTATTTATAAAGTATATATCATTAATGTAGATATAATAAAGCAGATATAATTATTTTATTAATTAATGGATCAAATAGATGATTTTAAATATATTATAGTAAACATAAATTAAATTAATTAAGCTACTCCAAGAATTTTCAAGGTGAATATGACATGTTTGGATTGTATAATATGATTTATTTTTAATGTATCTTGATTTTTGAATTTTATTAAATGACAAGGTTTTGAATAGGGTCAAAATTGATATTAAAAATATTTTATAAAAATAATATTTTTTAAAATAAATTTAAAATCCTAAAAACCATTAAAAATTTAATGTGATTATGATATGGTGTAAAATGTCATTAATATTCAATTTATGGTTAATTGAACCTATATAATTAATAATTTAAACCCTCTTTGTATTTATAATTTTTTTATGATAATTAATATTAAAATAGTTAAATTGAGGGTAAATGAAAATGAAGTAGTTTAAAAAAACCAAAACATGTACAAATATTATTGTATAAAGGTGATTAAACCCTTATCACCATTTTATCTATTTTTTTTTATAGAAACTATTCCATTAAAATAACGTCTATATTATTTAATGTTAATGATATCTACAAAATATCACTCTCTTGTATTAAATATCTTCAATGTGTCCACAAATTGATAAAATAAATATTTGAATGAATCTAGATTTCTATTATTAACATAACGAAATATCTAACATTATAAAATTTTATTTTTAATTTTTATAAATTATATAAATTCTTTATATAATACTGCAATTTTAAAAATTTATTTTTTAATTAACATAAAAAATAAATTAATTGATTATAAAAATATAAATTATGATATATTTTAGATAAATTATGATATATAATTACATTTATAGATCTATGAGATATATTATATATTTTTGAAACCATTATATAGGAATTCCCACTTTGTCAGAATTTACTTAATGAAAAATTAAATGAATAGTCCCACATGTGAAAATAATGACATTTTATTGAATTGATATGTTATTAAATTATTTAAAACTCACCAAAATGATAAATAATAAAAAAATGGATATAATAATTTCTAATATTTCACTAAAAAATCATTTATATCTCATTTTTATTTTTTTACTTCTAGAATAGACATATTATATTTTTATATTTTGAGGATTTCCAAAACCTCCTCACACCTCATTTATAAAAGAGCACATCTTCTCTCACATACTCAAACCATATTGAACCATAACAGAAAATAAAACCCTAAAAAATTAACTTCTTAACTATTATATTCACATTATATATGTCATTGTATTCTAAAATTACCAACTCTAGTGTCATTAAGAGGGGATCTAGAGGGAGATCGTTGAGGAAGAGATAACCTCTTTACCGACTATTTCAAAATTGTTTCTTATTGTACTTCCTCATTATATGTTGAATACATTATAAAGTAATAACTATTGTATATAATATACTATATAGTGTTAATATGATTAAGAAAAAACCATATTCCACATGTTATTCATCCTACAAATGATGAAAGTACCAACTGTGTGTTTGTACGACTTACCATCTCCACACTGTGGTTAATCTGTTCTTGATCACTACATTATTAGGATTGGAACATTTGTGGATAATGTTTTATTAAATAATATATATAAAATGATATTTGTTTTTTATAATTTAAATACAATCTAATTCTTCACACATTTAACATTAAGAGAATTATATCGTAGTTCATTCAGGTGTAAGGGAAACTGCCTCCATGAAGCAATGAGATTCATCTTGAAAGTTATCTATTCGATGAGTTATTATTAAAATGTGTATAGTTAGTAAATAGGTAATATATGATATAATAACTATAATTTTACAACATATATTTTTATATTTTATTTACATGCTTCAATTTAGTATGATAAGAAACTAGAAACAAAATTCATATATATGTGCACCTTACCGTCTCCTTGAACAGTGTGTTCCATTTCATATACGTATATTTTCAATATTATTATATTATAAATATTATATATATATATATATATATTATTAGGAATGTAATAAAATCATGATCAATGTAATATAATAAAGAATAATAGTTCAAAACAAGTACAAAAAACTAAGATGTTATTAATTGAAACGTAGCTTGGAGTTAGAATTGTTAATAAATGGGTAATATAAAGTTATAAATGAATTTTATATGATATAATAAATATCATTATGATTATGTTATAAGTTAATTTTTTTTAAACTACTATATAGGATTTTTGGAGACGTACAGAGGGAATTAGACCTATGGAACATATAATTTCCACAATCCCATTATTAACATGATTTTTTGTACACAAGAATATACTATGTAATATTTTTCATCCAGGTCCATGATTCTTAAAACTATTTTTTAAAATATTCTTAATATTCATTAAATAATTGTTTAAATTCATTTTACACATGTATAAATGTTTTATTAAATGGTTTGAGTGGAATATTTTCTCTTTTTTCATAATGTGGTAATTTTTGAAATTTATGGAAAAAGTATGAGAATACTATTTGTTAACATATACCGAATGAACATATTTTTATGCATCCATGAAATCTTTTTTCCATGAATCTTACCATACAATAATACAATTTTATTTTCAAGTAAAATTATTTCTTTTTTATATTTAACTGAATTTCAAAAAATGAAAATCTTTTTAAAGTAGAAATGATATTTTCCACAAGAATTATTTACAAGAGATCTATCAAAATTATTTTCCATCTAAGATAAAAAATTTTGATGTTAATTATTTTTTATTTGTAATATGATTAAGTTTTTTTATATACTTATTCTATAAATGAATTGTTTATTATTATGAAGGAATTATTTTAAAAAACCCAATTCTATTTCATGGATTATGTTATGAATGCCTGCTGTTTATGAAACCTATATAATTCCAATGGTTTTGATATAATAAAAGACTTATGTTCTTGTCTCACACTTTTGTATAAATTCATTATGAGATGGGTGAGACTAATATCTCCCTCCAATGCATTGGGTAATAGTTTATATCACATGAGATATAAAAAAAGGAAATTCTCCTCTAAGATGGTATTGGGAGTGAGTCATGACTACTCAGATGGTTAAGGTAGTAAACCAGGAAAACAAAGATGATTATATTAGTGAAACATTACTTGCATGATGGTGTAGGTTTTGAACCCATACTACAAGTATTTCCTTTGTAGTGATTCCTTGACTACTATAGATATATCTCCCCAACCCCTGATATCTCATAGATTATGTCTTCTACCAATTACATTAGCATCATTACAAGGAATCAATCCCTGAAGGACCGAAGAGATTAATAGTCTTGGTAAACTTGATACACAAATAAGTGTTTTATTAGAATGACTAAACTTAAGAAAATATAGTTTTTTATTCATTATACAACAATAACATTGATGATAACTATAATCCATCCAGAAAATACATGTATATCATTCATAATAATCTTCTTGTATTTCTATGGAATTAAATATAATAAGGGTGAGAATAGATTATCATTATTGATAAAATTTGAAGAAGAAATAATGAATCAATGTGAATAGTGAATATGGCATTGAAACTAACTAGTACCACATGTTATTTATATAACTAGATGTGTCAAAATAAATATAGGAGTGTATGAAACTGAAATAAATGACATTGAATCAATTTAATAAAAATTAAATGTATCTATAGATATATTGATGCAAGATCACATGGGTAATTAATAACAAAAACTAAATATGGGGTATTGATTAATTTTTAGACATCATGTTTCCAATGTACATGGAACCATTACAATAAAAATATATTTTACCTACACCCATTTGTGCAATTAATTCATCCAATGAGACTATTGATGCATCGGGGGGTGTGGGTTTATTAACCATTTTCCCACTTGTGTATCTCATTTCCTAAGAATTTTTCATATATATTGAATAAACAATGTTCCTTATCAAATACAAATATTGAATAAACTATATGGATTTATCAATATTTCCCTAAATAATCAATTATCATTCAAAGTATACATCATATGTAAATTGATATATGGTTTATGAAACCGTTATTTCCATGTAAATTTAATGTATAATATGGTGAAAATTGAATTTTTGATGATCATAGTAAATAGAATAATGAAAAGAGACAAAAAAAGTAAGTGAATGCTAATATTTTCATTTTCCAAATAAATCAAAAAACATGAAATGTAATATTATGTATGGTATAAATACAACATACCCCAAGTTGGGTAAAATGTAGGGTTGGTTTCGTTGAAGAATTAAATCATTATAAAAAAATTAAATTCATTTTTGAGGAAAATATCCTCCTATTTTGAAAAAACGTTTTGAAAAATATTTTCTTTGAAAAAAACATCTGAAAACATTAAATTTAAACATTATCTTTTTTATCCATGAAATGTAATCTTCAAGGAATTGACAGTGAGTAAATTTTTATATACTATATGAGGTAAAATAATATTCCCAATGTATGGTAAAAATGTTTGAAAAACGCCTTTTTGGGAAATCGACAAGAAGATTCTTTAAATAAATTGTAAAAGAAAAAAGGAGTAATATTGTATTTTATAACTCATATAAAAATAATTTTAAAGTTTTTTTAATAAAAAATACGTTTTAGAAGATAATAGGTTCTATGACTAAAGAGAGAAACAATTTTGGGTTTTTATTATATCATTTTTTAAACACATTGACTAACAATGATTATAAAAATGGTACTAAATCCTAATAACAGTAATGAATGTCTAGATAAAATGAAATGTATCCAGATATATGTTGACGCAAGATCTCAAGGAGGAATAATAATTGATACAATATGAGGTTTAGTGATTAATTGTGGGATACCATGTTTCCATTGTACTTAGATCCATTACCTTCAAGAGAAATATTACATACACAGAGTTTCACAACTAATTATTCTAAGGCGACTACTAATGCATCGAGATACATTCATTAACTGGTCCCCAACTCCTGTATTTCATGTTATAAGAATTTATCCCATATGATGAGTAAACAATGTGATTTATCAGATATCTATATTAAATAAAGTATAAATATTTTTCAATATATCCCCATATTATCAAATATCATTCAAAATACACACTGTATATAAAATTGTATATGGTTTATAAAGTAGTGATGAATATGAAAAATTAAATAGATAATTATGGGAAATTAAGAATTCAGTAATCATATGTAATTTAATATTTAATGGAAACAGAAAAAATTATTCATGGAAGTTAATGTGAATACAATACTTTTCTAAATAAATCATAAACAATCTAGATGAATATTAAATATGGTATCAATACAACATTACCCAAGTGGAGTAGAATAAAATTTTCTTGTCATTTATTAATGGAAACATTGTAAAACTATCCCTAAACATCATTAATAAGGAAAATATTTTTTTAAAAAACATTTGAAAAAAAATCATTTAAAATAACTTTTGAGAACATTTTCTTTTAAAATATGTTTTTTAATCCATGAAAATTATGCTTCAAATAAAAAAATAGTGATTAAATATAGACATTCCCTAAAAGGTAAAAGAACATTCCCTTTGCACAGTTAATTTTTTTGAAAATTCCTTGTTAGGGAAGTGAAAAGAATATTCCATTGAAAACATCTGTAGAAGAAAAAACAGGTAAAAATTCCATTACTAAATCATTTAAAAAAAAAATTGACTACATTTTAATAGAAAACAGTTCTTAATAAAAAACGGTTCTCTGACTAAAGAGAGAAATAATTTAGAAATTTCATAAAAACATTTATAATATACATTGAGTACCAAAGAGTAGAGAAATTGTATTAATACTTGACAATGGTCATGAAAAAAGTGAAAAATTAACATGTTTATTTAACAATGGTAATATAATTTCCTCAAATATAAATACCATTGAAATATAATAAATGTTTTTTGGAGAATATAATTATTAAACATTCCAATGTTTCCCAAACCAATTTTAATCATTTTAAATACCAGTCCTCATTAAGTAATAATTTTAAATTAAATACTAAAATTCCATAAATATGATGGAGTTATTGAAATGATATATATAAATGGATGTAGATAGACCAAAAAATATGTATGTGTTAAATGTGACATTTATATCACGCGTGTATATAGTGAGAGGATAATCTCATACCATGTGATTCCTTTCTGGTGAACGTACTTTAACATATTATATAATAAAACATGGTTAATTTAATTCTTCTATAATAACCATTTTCAAGTTTATAATTACATTCTTTAAATTATTATCATGTTTTTTACATCTACATAAAAAATTTAGTATATGTTGGTTATTTTGACCACATTTAGTTTTTATATCAAAAATAACTTTAGTAGGTCAACTATGGTAAAAGTTGTTATTATATAACATATACATAATAATTTCATGATATAATTAATATATTTATATTTCAATTATACATTTAAAATTCATCATTCAATATGGTTAGGAAAAATTAATCAACATTACAATCATGGAGAGAGTTGGTCACATGTATGCATTAGTAATGTTCCAATTTTTAAATGATTCTTATTGGAAGAATGTAAGTAACACCATATTTTTACTGAATGATAATTATAAAATAAGTACCTTATTATTTAATCATATATAATTAAATATAGAATTCAAGTGATGAATAATGAATCACATCATGTCGAGGAGATGGTAGTCCACACAACCAAGAATAACATTATCACATTTTAAGTGTGCGAAAGGGTAATAAAGATAATGATATATATAAATTGTAATTATTTCGTTAATATGATATATTTTTATATATAATTATTATGCCTTATATTTTAAATTATAACCATCATTTATACAGTCCATGTTTTATTTCAATGAAACACATTGCTTTGAGGGGGTGGTAGTCCACACTTCCTCCAATGATGTTGTAAAATTAATGCAAAATGGAATATATTAAATACATGTGTAATAAAACAATTATATAACTGTAAATAAATTATAACTGTCATATTGAAACACATTTTCCATAATAATTAACATTGTGATCTGTGGTGAGGGAAAAATGAACAATCATCGTTTCATGAGGTAGTGGTTTTCTATACATAGAAATAGTAGATTCATTACCCATTTTATGGTGGTGTGTGTAATTTTAGTTCCAAAACATGGAATAAAAACATACTATAGTATTTAGGATATTGTTTTCTTTAAAATAAATTAATAATAATAGTACAGAGATTAGAGAATGGAAATGAAACTAAAAGGCTTGAGAGAATAAGTTGCATCTTAATCCGGTAACATATTTTGATTTATAACAAAAGTATTCATTGGATGAATTTATAAAAATAATAATTTATTCTCAAGGGGAGGGAATTTGGGATGATGTATATGGATATTTTTTCTAAACATATGTTTTTTGAAATGAGTCAGTGCTTGGGAGATGTGGTAGAATTTTTTACGGAGCAAAAATGATTCACATGGAATCTTTGGAAACATGTTAGGTGTACCCATGTCCTTACCTAAAATATATTAAAGACCAAATAAACTAAATAACGGATTTTTCATGGAAGATATACATCTATAAATTGTGTTTAGGAAATGCTTATAGGATAATTGGGACCATATGGTAAATGTTTAGTCTATTATAAATATTAATTTTTTCTTTATAATTGTAATTAATAATAATCATTTTCACTAATATTTTTTTTCGAAAAAAAGTTGGTCTTATTAGAAATTATAAATTATTTTGATTCCAATTATGGATTACATATTTCAATATTCTAATCTCATAATATGAAGACATTAATATTAAATTCATCCTACATGCAGGACAACAATGCGAGGTATTAGAGTAAAAACATCTTAATGATTGATATGTTTTTATAGTAAATTTCAAAGTTGAATTGATTTATATGAAATAAATTTTATTAAGTGATAAAAATATGATCAAATTAAACTTTATAACCTATGTAAAAACTGATTTAACAATAAATATAATTTAGATGAAAAAAGTAGTTTTGAATAAAAATTATGTATTTCTAATCAAAAATAAAAAAATATATATATCCGAAAAACATTAAAAATATACCCTAAAAAAATTTATGTTTATATTTTAGATATACTTTTTATTTTTGTCTATTATGTGAATTAATTTTTCAATATTCAAATTTAAAATGGGTTGTCCATTAAAAGGTGGTAAACCAGCATTTATGAAAATATTGGTTTTTATGTCTCAAATGGGGTTTGTTTTTATCCTATTATATAAAACCTATTGAACATATATCATATATAATTCATTTAAATCATTAAATAATAGAAATTATTTGTTTTTACTATAAAAAAGCACCTTTTGATGCAGAAAAAATAATATTTTCTTTTATATCAAATTTCTTCTTATTTTCTTTCCACAATAATTGATACCCCATATATTCATTTTATTTTTATAAAACCATAAATTTTAATAATTTATATAATATTATTAACAAACTCTATATTAATTTAGAGGCTATGTCATATCATATTAAATAAAAATATTTTAATAATAAATGGTTATTTGGGGAAACATAGACTTGCATATAACACAAGAAATTGAATGAGGTCATTCTTTCGTGTAACACAATCTATCGAGGCAGGAAACTCTAGTGAGTAATCAAATATAACATTTTTTTTCTTCATTACAATATGTATCATATATTTTGTATTTTAAAATTGTAAATTTATACTAGATTCCTAGTATATTATATTACCTTTCATGCTTGGTGTCGTGTGTCATGAATGCTATCAAATACAAGTTTATTACATTAGAATTTATGGGTGTTACAATAGAAATTATTTTTAAATGATTATTTTTTTCAAAAACTCTATGTCTATTCATATTTTATGATTTCAGGGGTTATGATCATAATTTCATTATGATTAATGTCTTATAAACTATCTATCGTTATTCCACGATTCTAAATTATAATCTTTTAAATGAAGGGTATGATTTCTCTTATCATGATCACATTCTCATACACATATTAACTTGAATATGATTATATGTGTCCCTTGTGTACCCTTGTTTAGAATATTTTCTCACCCTTTTATATGGTTTATTATCAAAATAATATAAAGAAAATATTTCCTTTGTAATGCTAAAGGTGACGATTTGTATGATATACTCTGAATATCTTTCAAAAATTCAGAATAATGTGTTCCATGTTTTAAATGTCATGAAACTAGTAATACTTGGATGTTTTTTATTAATGTACGAAATGTGTCAAAAATATAATGTAAATTCAATGTAGATTAAGACTAGGTTTCAATATGGTGATTAATCAATGTAGATTATTAGTAAATACAAACATGGATAATATAATATTGTCATTCAAGGAGCTATTAATCATTTTAAAAAATTAGCGTTTCTTTGGAATTACTTGATATTGTTTGTAATTTATCAAGTATTTCTCTAATTTGGTGTCACCATTCACTACTACTAATAGTGAAGGGTTTAAATTAATATTGGATGTTAAGTGTCATAATTCGTTGAATATGTTCTAATGGATTCTGACATTAGAAACAATTTTTATCTTACATAATCCATATAAGGGTTATTTGGTATACAATAATGCTTCTAGTTCAGGTTTGGGATACAATCCAATGATAGAAAATCATGTTGTGGAATGTGGGTCTCAATAGCTTTTTCCACATTAGGATTATTGGACAAATCATTATTGGTATTTACTATAATTATGAAGGTGCCTATGTTTCGGTAGATTATACATTTAGGGAGAGTTTCACTATATTTTCTGACTAAATGCACGTGAGATATATTTACATATCAATAGGGGAAATATTTTTAGACCAATTTAGTGGGTATAATACCATAATTTTATTAATATCAATGTAATATACACACCATGGAAGGGGAATGTCATCAAATATTCTCTTAGTGTAGAATATACAATGTGGAATGAATATAAAGTTAAAGAATAGTTAATCTTTATGGGTATCCTCACTTAATATTATATAGACACTTGGTATGATGATTCAGGTATGGTTATGACTTATTTTTAGTTATTACTTTCACTACGTGAGTTTTTTATACAGAGTCTACATTATTATGATGTGTTTAATGAAATTATGGAATTCACATATAGTCAGGTTACCATTTCTGGATTGACACTCCCTTATGATAGTAATTTTAACATTATGAAATTGTGTTTCATCCCTTTAGGTGTAAGGAGTTTTTTTTACTATCACAGTTCATTAGGGGGTGTTCTTTCATGTACTGTGAATATGTATTATTACAATAGAAAATGTATCTTTTGTCCATGTTTGATGTGTGACATTGGTGATTTTGTGACCCTCTATTACACCTATAATCATCAAAATGAAAATTATCAAAAAATATCTGGTTTGATCTTTACCCTTTTGGAAAAATTCTATAAATGGAATATAGTTTCCATAAAAATATTCATTATATTTACATGGATGCTGATAGGAATGAATTATATTTTGTTGGTGGTTGATTATTTTTTGAAAATTGAACATTTTATTACAATGAAGGACACCAATGATGTCAATGATTAGGAAAAATTGTACATGAAAGAGATTATGATGATATATGTTGTTCTATATACTATTTTTTATAATATTGATCATAGGAATACTTCCATGAAATCAAATAGTCTCCAAGAGGATATGTGGACTTAGATCTGGCTGAGTACTACTACCCAGTCACTGATAGATTGTTTGAGAGAGCCAGTTATTTAGGTCATGGAGTATATTATCCTTGAATTAATATTAGAATTTATTTTACTATGGTATATTCATCTCGAATGGGATGAATTTTCTTATAATAATAGCTACTGGATTTCAACTATAATGGATCCATTTATAGATGTGTACAGTTACTCAGGATGGTTGATAATTTTTTGGGAAGAGGTTGACGAAGCCCCTCCTATGGGATTAAGCCTTATTTAAGAGATGTGAGGAACGATGTTGAATATGAATTGAATTGTAGTTAAAGTATAGATTCAGTAATAATTTTATATGGATCATCAATGTCATCTAATGTAATTTTTCATTAATTAATGAGTTTTCTATAAATCCACTCCTTAATTGGGTCATAAATATCTAACAAAATATGTTATGATGGCCCAGAGAAATGTAGATCCATTTTAGGTCACCAAGTATCATTAAAAGTATTCATATCATTTAGAATATTTATATTACTTTATGTGTATCATTGAAATTTTTCACAAATCTCAACTAAGAAACTACCAACCAGATCCAACACATTTTCTCTATTGGGAAGAGATCCAGTTGGATATACATGTTTCCATTGTAGGGAAAACTTTGGACATATTTTATCCCTAGGTGAAAGAATTTTTTAGAAATTTTATTTTGATGATCAATGTGTTATAGAATCCGTAATAAAAACCTTATGATACATTAGAGAGCGAGTCATAATGGTCAGTACATTAGACCCAACTCCTTCTAGATAACCATTTATACACACAATATCTTAGAGATGGAAATTAATGTAGTGGGGATATTTTAACATCATGGATAAAGTTCATTATATATTTTATAATTTATATCATGTTTCTCATGTTTAAATAGAATAAAATATGTTTTTGTATCCTTCCAGTATATCATATGATTTGAATTCCCTATGGGAACATTTATATTTTAATTAGAATATTTTTTGAAAAAATGGGTCATGGGGAACATTCCATGAAAAGTATTAATTACAAAATCCCATTTACAACATAAACCATATATTTATTGTAGAGAACTGAAGCTTAACATATATGGACATTAAATTACATTTTGGAATACTTAGTACATAACAAAAACACACACACAAGGACCGCAATAGTTTAGTGTCTTTGGAAACTCGGAATATAATCTTCTAATCGTGGTGAAAGATCTTCACAATCTCCCATAAAGATCTTCCTTTTTTTTATACCTAAAACCTTTATTTATATCCTGGGGAAAAGAAAACATAAAATGGTGAGCTCAAATGCTCAGTAAGGGTAAACAAAAGAAATATCAATCACATCATATACATAAGAACATAGCTTTTGGAAATCTTAACCTGCAAAAGAGCTCATAATATCATAACATGGGATAAATCATAGAAGTGAAATGTAATCCCAATAATCATAACATAAAACATGAAACTTTGTGGCATACACAAATAATCATATATAATCATTTCTTGTTAGTCAAGACTCATTGCCAAGACTATCTTAGTGGACAAAGTCCATTTCTGAACCGAGTTACCCTCGTTTCAATCCTGCTTCACTGAACCGGTATAACCAACCGTTCCAGCCATGTCTATCTCATGAGATATAAAATCTTTACCCAATGCATTGGAGGGAGATATAGGTCCCACCCATATCATAATGATACCATTCTTATGTGTGCCACAAAATCATAAATCATACATCATTTTATAAACCATGTAATAAAAATGGGAATCTTAAACATCATGACATCATAAAACAATTCATATAAGACAAAGGAATATATAAAAATAATTCCATCACAACATGATCACATCAATGTAATAATAGGGATAAAAACAAAAACCCTTTATTATCTTAGATGTAAAATAATTTTGATAAAACACTTGAACTCTATTCTTGAGGAAAATATCCTTTGTGCTTCAAAAACACTTTTCCTTTCTTAATATGTCGTACAATTATAAACTAAAAGAAGTTAAAAATAAATTTGAAAACTTTTAAAGGAAACTTCTTGGAAATAATGTTTTAAAAATCCATTCATGCCATATAAGTTAAAAAAAACATTCTTTTCGTACTTTTGTCGGAAAAGTCAAAAAATAACTCGTACGAAAAATGACAAAAGATTCTTTTCATATGTTTTACTAAAAACTCAAAAAAGGGTAAAATTGGATTTAAATAATTGTATGTGGATGGAAATAACATTAAATATTGAGGAAACTTGGATGTGGTTGATAAAATACACCCTAGTAACTGCCAAAGTATAAACAATCTCGGATAAAAATGAGATTGTGATATGTCCCTTACCTTAGGTCCGACTTGCTTTGTACGTGTCCGAACCTCCTTTATCATGATTTAAATCATGTTATTGACTTATTACAGAATCATATTCATTTTTATTATATCATATATGGTCCACTTATGACTTTATATTACTAGTTCATTTGTAAATTCATGTTAAAGAAGCGTCTTGGGTAAAATCGTTTCATTTATCGTAGGTATTTGGACTTGTTGTTCATGACATTATTATTACTTATATCCTGATTTACTTACTTCCAGAATATAAAGTATGATTTATATATCATATATATTCAGTATATATATATATATATAATAGATAGATAAATGAAATGAAACACACCGTTCATGGAGACGGTAGTCCGTACGTACGCATGAACGCTGCTTTCCTTTCCTTATTGTCTTGAATGGAAGTAAGTAGATGACATATATATATACATAAATCCAGTAGATTTACCATGTCATATATTCCATTATTATTCATTATATATACTTTATAATCATTCTGGAATGGTTAACATGGTAATGAATCTCATCGCGTCGTGGAGACGGTAGTCCGTACGTACGCACGAGCGATGATATCGTTCCCATGGTCGTGGAATTGTGTTGAAGTGTATGTATACTATTTCAGTATCAATATCACTTTATAATAATCATATATAGTTACTCATTACACCATTATACCAATCCTATTAAGGTGGTGGTGGAAAATAGATTACACCACGGCGTGGAGACGGTATTCTGTACGTACGCACGCACGGTGATTTCCTTTTTCTGTAGGATGGATAGAAGGTTAATTAGAGTTGTTTCATATTTATAATAACATATCAGTATATAATAAATACTGATGTTATTAATTTATCAAGAAACAACTAAAGAAGAAGAAGTTGAAGAAGAAAGAAATTGAAAAAGATCGGTAATGGATATTACCTCTTTTTGACGCGCCTTCACTTATCCTCCACTTATTGAACTAAGGATTGTCTTTGAAGAAGAACAGTACCTCTAGGATGATATAGGGAAGTGGAGAAGAGATTTTGGCTGGGGTTTTCCGAGCTTGAATGCTCAAATTGGTGTGAGGAGGAGAGGGAGGAGGTGCCCTTTTATAAGGGATGAGAGGGGCATCTTAGGAAAATCTCAAAATATTATTTTATATTAAGGTCAAATTCGGTTTATAATGGTTCCAAATGGTATTAGTCTAAAGATAAAGTGGGTATGGGTCTAAATACTCTCATCCAATAGGATTTAGACAAGTTTAGGTTATTATTTTACCCTTATCAATTATATTTAACTCTAAGTTAAATAATTTAACTTTTACCGTGTCTTTTTGTTTTCTTACACTATATGGTTAATAAACATACTATATCAAGACAAAAGAACCCCAAGTTGTTTATTATTAATATATCTATCCTTATCTAAGTCATTTGGCCGAACCATAGATTTTTAGGAATTAAATAACAATTAATAATATAATATTTGTTTTAAAAACTAATTTATGTCAATTTTGACACTATTTGGTACATGATTTTTATGAAATTTCTAACAGAATGATAAGTTCTAAACAAGTTACATAAATCAACAATAACATGTCATATTAACCTAGAAAATTAGTGTAAGTCATAAAAAGTCTCAAATTACATTTATTTTGGCATTTATAACATCAATTATGATAATATTTTCTTAAAAAGGTAATTAATGCATCATCGTTGTGTCATAAATAAATTAAATTATATAAAGTACAAAAATTACAAATAAAATACCATTATGTAGGAATTCGTTTTATCTTTCTAATGAATATATATAGTCGAAATTATATTATGTATAACCCTTTATTAAAAATGTTTTAGTAAATAAAATATGATTTTAACTCTTTTAACTCTTCTTTGAATTAAATAATAATAAATGTCCTAATCTAATCCAAGTGGGCCTAAATGATAATATTTTACACTTAAGGTTGTTTTTTGTCGAGATACACTTGTCCAATAGGATTATGACATTTTTTAGGTTAATAATAATATCATTTTTACCCTTAATTACCCTATTTACTTTTAACCGTGGTAAATAAAAGTAAAAAGTTACTATTCACCAAAAATTATTTTCATCTCATTGAACCAAATTTTACTTACTGACATCAACCGTGTTTCTCGAATTTTTGAAATTCCATTCACAGAAGCGGTAAAATTAAGATTTATGAAAAAAAATAATTTTTTTTAACTACCACTTAGTAGTTTCACTATTCATCAAAAATTGATGTTTTTCAGAAAAATGCCAAAATTTCACCCTAAGCTATAATTGATATTCCAAGATCAAAAATGATTTCTATTTTAAAAAATTTCCAACATATAAGTTCCATTAATTAATTTTATAATTAATTTCCGTTGTCACAACAAATAGCGTGTTTTTAAGAGATAATAACTATCAAAAGATTAACACTTGTTTATGTCTGGTGTAAATGTGAAATTACATCCAATGACCAACATTGTATTGAATTGTAAAAATATATTCTAGATATACTTTAAAACCACTCAAATTAATAATTTATCACTATTAATTATTTCGATTTAAAAATGTCGTTTTTAATTAAAATTTAGTAATTTTCACAATTCATCAGAAAATGAAAGTTATCCGAAAAGTACCAAAATTTCACCCTTAGTTAATTTAGATATTACGAATCCAAAAATAAATCCATTTTGAAAAATAAAATATACAAAAGTTCAAAAAGTGGTTATTACTATTCATAACGGCTAGTTTTAATAATATTTTAATAGCATATTGTTGTTTAGTGAAACTCGTTATTGCGTACTACACACGCTATCGAGGAAGGTCACGATTGCGTGTAATGGAAGGCAAGTCAAGGATGCGTGTTGTGAAAGCTTCTTTTGGTGTAGCGTACAACACAAGACATTAATGTAATTAAAAAGAATATTTTTCATAAAATTTCAGGGTGTAACATTTATGTTATAAATATATCGGCTCTGATTTTGATCCTATGTAATTTTTTTAAAACATAAATGTTTCAAGTGTATTTTTGGCCTTATATTCCCAGATTGTGATGTAAACCATTCATACCAAAAAAAATTTACTTTAAAAAAACTGAAATAATAATCCATTCTATTTTTTTTACTAACTTAGTACATTGTCTCATAAATTCAAGTTTACGTGTATCCCCTCCCTCCAAATTAATTTATTCATCGCTCTATCTCTATGGTTTTCACACTATGTCTCTCTTGTTAAGAGTCATTTATGCTTATCCATATTTATTAGCCATGGTTTTACTACTTTTATGTGTTCTTCAATTAGTTGAACCGGTGAGGATGAGTCATTTTTAATCCATCTATATCCGTTATGATAACAACATCTGGTTTCCATTCCATATAGTGTTCTTGAGTTCAACTACGCTTACTAAAAATGTGATCATTATTACACTAGTAGTCAATGTTTTTGTTAAAAATTGTAATTTTTCTGAAATTATAACATGATTTTAAGCTTCACTTAGTTATGAAAATGAGTCTTGTGTTTTGATAATTCTTGACTAGTCTTTAAAAATTACTTTGAATCTATGATTAATATGGGTAAATGATTTTTAGGTGAATATAAATATTGATTTAATGAAAATATTTGTTTATGGACTACTTTTGAGAGAAATATGGGTAATATTTTTGTGAAATTGTGGTCATAACCATATTAACATGAAATTTTAACTCCTTTATAGGGGACACACCTTTCTTTTAAATATTAAAAATTACCCAACCTAATGAATAAATGTAAAAGTTATTTGTAAAAATATTTTGAAACTCATGTAATTTAGTCATTTGGGATCCACCGATGAATCTCTAAGACCCTTGGGACTCAGTGCATTTCTGTTTACATTAATCCCTCTTTAAACCATGAATAAGTGAAATTAACAGTGCTTAGTACATATTACATGGCTTGGGAAAAATAAAATAATATATCTAGGGTACAGAATGAGATCATTAAGGTGAGGGGAATGATGAACACCAAATGAAGAAGGGGAGAACTATTTTATATGTGTGTCAATTAGATTTTATCAATAAGGTGTTTCAAAAATATATTTATTTTTGGAGCCTAGGTGATTAGTGAATGTATAGAGTTCCTATGCTTATATTTTTAATTCCTTAATTTTTTTATTTAATACGTTTTCACTCTTCAATTTAGCGTAGTCTTGGATATAATAGGGTCATTGGGTGGAGTGATATTTTAGGCCTAAAATATTTATAAGTGGATGATTTCTTACTCTTTTTAATAACCTTGAGTATTTGATTTTAGGCAAGACTTGATTTGAAGATATTTTTTCAAAATCCTATTTATGGTTTTTTTAATTTTTTGTGAAATTTTTGGACATGTTATAGTTTGAGGGGAGTAATATAATACATTTTGTTTTTCAATGACAATAAAACATGGCATTGTTTGAGGACAAATAATGACTAAGTGTGGGGGAATTTTATGTGGATCTAAAAACACATTGTTTTTCCACATCATTTCATTTGTTTTTTAATAATTTAATTAATTATTTTTTCACTTTTTACTAAAAAAATGTACTTTAGTATTTTTATAATTAAATTTATTAATTAATCTATTTTTTATAACAATTTTTTTTCATTTTTAGTCTTTAAAATAATATATTTAATTTAACTAATTCTTCTGATATAATTATTTATTAATTCGTTGGGCTTATGTGTATCTGATTGACCATTAATTAATATGAAATGTTAATCAAGTTATCATTTTTTATCATTTATAAAATTTATTTTTTAATTTAAAAATTTATCCATTAAATTAGATTCATTAAAATAAATAAACTTTATAAATTTTTATGTTTAATTGTATTGTGGGATTTTAATATCATTATACTGTTTAAATAATCTAATGAGTGTCTAACTTTTTGTATTCATTTATATATATTATTAATTAACATAGATTTTAAAACTTTAATATTTTAATTTAATGTATGTAGTAATAATTTTAAGTCACCGTTATTTACGAGTGATTCATTTATTACCTTTCCAATTTTTGCTTTAATTTTTGACACGCTGATGGTTGCATGACGGTACCACTGGTAGTTGTGAGAATCTTTTTTTTACACTTATGGTGAAGTCACAGAGTCACTGACACAATTCCACATCAACCACCTAGAGACACATTTAACTATCGAGGTATCATTTAGTTAGGAATTATTTTAAATGAATTATTTATTTTAATTAAATTATTTTCTAATTTATAAGTATTTAATTAAGTTGATTATATTTAATTTTGTTTTTAGTATGATGTTTTAAATTTATATATTAATTAAATGAATATATATATAAATTAATCTTTTGATTAATTAAATTAATTTAATTCACTTATTTTTGTGCATTTATTTTTTTATTGGAGTCACCTGTACCTTTTTCATTACAGTGGGTGAGGCCGACAGTTTATTTGACTCACATCCTGGAGCAGCAGCACAAAGCATGGATTTCTCCGCTACTGTCTATCTGCTTTCAGCGAATTTGGACATGTGAGTCACCTGCATTCGTAGAAATCTAAAGTCGGGTCACCACTTTCTAGAAGCCGAGCTGCTGCAATTTAGAGGTGCCTGTTGTCCGGTTGAAGAGAGTTGAGGAGTCGAGCTGCAAGCTGCCGGAATAATCCACCGGAGAGGAACCCTGTGTTGCCTTGGATGCACTGTCGTTGGGTTGCTTATGAAGCAAGCTAGGATTAACCCTTTCCCCTTTACCATTATTCATGCAAGGGATGGAGGGGTGGGGTGAGAATAATTAATAAAAAACCTACTAAAAAACAAAACCAAATTTGAAATAGAATTAAATAAACTATAATAAAATATAAATTATAAAACTAGGTTATGCCAAAAAAAATTTGAAACATAAAATTATAATAATAGTTTTGAAATAAAATTAAAATAATTACATTAATCTAATAATTATTATTATATTTAAAATAAATTTATATATCAATTTAAATATAGATTAATAATGATGTTTAATTAAATTAATAAATTCTGTAATAAAATAATTACATTAAAATTAATAAAACATTTAAAATTAAAATGTTGATAATATTATATAATTAATTAATAATTTTTTACTAACTTAATTTACAAAATGGTACTTCAATAATTTAATTAATTATTATAACTTAAATTTTATTATAAAATAATAACGATTAAAATAATAAAATTTATAATTAAAGAATTAATTAAATAATAAACTATTATTAATGCTAATAAAGAAACATAATATATAAATTAAAATTAAATTCATATATTAAATACTCTATAATAAATTAATAACTATAATAATAAATAATTATATTTATTTTTCTTCAGGGTTTTACCTATTGTGTTATGTTCTTTCCCATAAAGGTTCATATGAGCAATGAAATCACGTCCTAGTTTACATAAGTAACTCGCGGGGAATTAGTTATGATGGAATTTCTAAAACTACCTATGATGCACCAAAAAATACACTTGTGCGAGCACATAGTGTTATACTAAACTATGTTTGTGGAATTCATGTAGTGACTTGTATTAAATGGTAGAGACGTTAATAGTTGAAAAACAGAGCAATCAAGAGGAGGACTTTCATTCTATCATTCCATGCACATTTCCTTAGAGATTATAATGTGAAGGAGATTGCTTAATGCTCGTGAATTGGAAGTGCATTGGAGGAGAGCAACCGTACGAAAAATTCACCCTTTAAGGGAGAATCTCTCTCTAAATATATAAATATGAAAAAATTATAAGTTATACCTCTTAATATTATTTACGATCTTAGATTAATTTCATTTATTTGGTATATGATGTTCTATTGGTAAAAAGCATTATCTTATTCACTTAATTTCATTCAATGAGAATAAATTTTTTTCGGTGAGATTGAATCTGATTCTCAAAATTATAATTGAATTTTCACCTTCAACCACATAATTTCAAATCAATGATATTTTGTCCAGAAAAATCATTGAACAATTTTATCAAATATTATATGTTCAATAACTATATAAACATTCGGGGAGGTCGTAACTACTATGACCTTTTACTTAATTTTTTTAATTAAATATTCATGATGTGATGAACTTCAAGACTTCAATTCATTGTGTTAAATATTATGTTGAAGAATATGTGACCACTTTATAATGATTAAATTCGTCCAAATGGAGATATATAATTTTAATCTAATAGATTTCAGGTATCTCTAGAAAACATCAAGAGAAATTCTCAGCAATCATTTTCCACTATTTGACACTATTTCTTTAGCTTATTATTTTTACTATTTCATTTCATATTTTGTATTTAGGAAACATACAATTGGTATCATCATGTTTTCACGTCATCATAAAAAAATAATAAAAATATAAATAGTTAAAAAATTAAAGAAATTTTTTCTCACACACTGTTGACAATAGAAGAATAGTTTAGAAACCATAGCATCACTCACCTTCCTTCATTAGGGTTTGACTCTTCACAAATATGCTACTTTAGGTAATAAATGTAATTTTGATGGCCATAATGTCCTCTGACTGCATAAAAAACAAATTATCTACAAAAATATTTATCACTAATGTAATTCACATAAATATTTTTTTAACACCCCAAGGATTAGAATTTTTTTAAATGCATGAAACATTGTTTTATGTAGATGTTTCTAACTTGCCTTTAAACATAATTTTTTTAGCTTCTATGTTTTGAATTTTGAAAAATGTTGATCTACAATTGAGGTTGGTAAGTTATTTGGAGTCTAATAGAACCAACATGATTTTTGGGGAATAGTAACCTACACTTATGAATAGTAATATGAATAGTAATATGACCATAATGAATAGTAAATTGTATTACAAGTTTATTTTATTAAGGTTATATGATAATGAGATGTTGATAGATTTTTCAAAATGTCAAAAAACGAGTTATAGATTTAAAATTGTAATTTTTGAATAAATTATGAAATTATTTAATAATTAAATTAATAATATTAGAAAATTATTTTCAGAAAATGGAATTCAATTTTTAATTTTACACCTCGAAAAATGGTTAGGGTGAATTTTAGGGATTGTTCTTAAATAGTTGAATTTTTGGTGAATAGTAAAAATACAGTTTTGAGTTTTCAGTATGTTTAATGACATAATTGTTGGTGTAATAATGCTGGAAGACTCTTGAGGAATCAAATTTTTTTACGAGGTGTCCCAAGTGTCCAATACCATGGGAAAATATCATTGGAAAGCCCATGGCTTTTCAAATACCACTAATGAGGTGTCCCTTAGAAATTAAAAAAATATTCCCTCAATTTTTCTAAAAATACCAACACATTCATTCATTCTATTGATTCCAAGATCCTGTTCAATGAATAAATGACCTTTGTAACTCCCTATTAGTCCTCCCAATGTGTCCTCAATCCCCCAAGGTCTCAACCTTTTTGTCATAAGAGTTACTCTACAAGGTAAGAGAATTCTCCACTTCTTTCTTTTTTCCATTTAAGTTCTCTTTTTGGTGGTATACATTTTATGTTCCCATACAATGTTATTATTTTCATTTTATTCTATCTCGATACTATATTCTGATTCATTTATGTATGGGTGACCTATGTCCCCTCTCTTTTTATTATTTTCTAAAACCTTGTTTCATAGGTGTTATGTCGTATAATTTTTCATCTCAAAATCACTCTCTTTTTCAAGAACACTTTTTATGTTATTACATTTTAATTTAAATTGGATAATGTTGAGGTATTTCTTTCCATATAACAATTACATTTCATATTATTTATTTATTATGTGATACCCTTTATCTCTCATTGAAATATTTTATAAATTTTTATGTGACTCCATTAGACTACTGAATTTTCATAAAAGATTTATCAACTATTCTTTTATTTTGAGTTCCTTTATTTTGTTAGTTTTTCCTCATCTCCCCTTATAAAATAGGAATTAATGATAAAATGTCTTAAATGTTTTTTAATTCATCATGTCATTGGAATATTCACCATTAAACTTTTTTTCCTCTCCCACTTATTCAAGATGATAAAACATCATCCATGATGTGTCGATTTAATAATATCATGGAAAATGTGATTTTGATTTCATTTAATTCATTCAATAATGGTCATCAAAGCATTTTTATTGTTGAAACATATTATAATTCATGTATTATATCTTTTAAAAGGTTTTGGAATCATTTTTTACACATGTTATTACTTTATAAAATAAAATGCGTTCTTTACGATCAATGAATCACCAAAATGACTTAAACAAATACCAATAATACTTTAACGTATGGATCATCATAATGTCATAATTCAAAACAAAAAAAGTATAATTATTTTTCTAGAAACATGTATATACCATTCCATTCTAATTCGGTATTTCCAATTCCACTCGACAAGAATATCCATCATGAACCGATCAAGGAAACCATGTATAGAACATACCTGAAGAAAAGTGAAAAAAATATTACTAATAAATGGGTCGAATTATGTTGTAAAATTATCATATATGGTCTTGTAAAAATTTACATATTTTTTTAAGATAGTAATAGACCTCTTTTAACCATTATACCAGATGTTTAAACACATTTTAAGTAAAAATAACCATAGGTAAGGGAATTCTTAACCCAATTTCTATTATTTGGGTTAACCATATTCTTTATTTATTAGGTGGTATTAAGATTATTGGTGTGAAAAATTTAGTTTTATATAATATTGTAGTATATTTAGTAAAATTTAATACACATATCCATTTCCTTTTTTAAATTCTCACTCCAATTATATTTTAATGAACTTTCCTTTTAAAATACATTGAAAACTCTCTTTAATAAAATTTAAAAGGTTTTTTTATATGTATATAGAATGAGTGGTTTCTCCTAATTTAATGATACTTTATTACCATTATATGTTCATAGGACATAGTTATATTCGGTTGAGCCTGTTATAGCTCAAGATATGTTGGTTTGATCCCATTATAGCTTAATATATGATGGGTTTAGCCTATTATAGCTCAAGATATGACGGTGCATTGGGTGCTCTGGATTTGGAAGATAAAAAAAGGTTATTATATATGTATGGGTGAATATAAGAGTGATATGGTAAATATTTCCAAGTAATCTACATTTTGTTTCTATGCATATGAGTTTTTATAATTATGGGTTTTATTGGTTTTTATGTTGTCACATGACTAACTATTTCGTTCTTTATATCCCTTACTAAGTTTAATACACTTACCAAGATTTTTAAATGTTTTTAAAAGTATACAATGATGGGTAAGACAAATAAGGGACTCAGGATGTTTGATATGGATTGTTGTCAATGAAATGATGTTTTATGTTTTAATGTTTTGTATTTTTAAAAAATTGGATACTTTGTTTAGTCGTATCCTCTTTGTATGAATATCATATGTTATGTATTTAATATATCCAAATTCATTATAACACCATACCTGAAAAGATCCTAATTGTGTATGAATGTGTATTCTTGTATAAATCGTAGGATTAGGTAATGTTTTAACCCCGGTCCTTATAGTTTGTATTACAGGATGGTTTAGATATCATTAGGGGTTAAGATGATGTCAAATGAATAAAATAAATTATTTTTACTCCTGGGTAATTTTAAATGTTATAGAATATAAGGATTACCATAATTATTCATCTATGTTATGTTTATTCAGAATGGTTTTCTGCAGAAGAAAAAGGGAAGCTGAAGTAGTTAATCACCAAGAGCTTGACGACTGTATGAATCTATAGCCCCGAATGGTGGGAATCGAAACTGGGTATTTTATGATATGAATTGCTCAGTTAACTCAATTGATAATTGGGGGTGGTATCCATGTTAGATAAGAACATGATCTACCATGATGAAACATGTCTTTTGTGGATCATTTTACGAGCCAACAATCACTAGCATTCAGTGTAACCACAGATCCAGTAATTGCCAAAGGATGGAACAATGCTCTATAAAATGTATTTGATGTCATGGGATGTATGGAACATAAAAAAGGTAATAATATCCATTTATCATTTGGAAGGTGAATCTGACCAATGGTGATCTCTAGTTAAGAATTCAAGAGAAAGAGATGATCGTGGCATTCTGGAATGGGATGATTTGAAGAGTCAATATCTGGAAAAATATTATCCTAAAATATTTCAAATCATAATGGGGAAGAAATTGTTGGAGATAAAGAAGAATGTTAATTATTTGGTGGAAGAATATGAATCCAATTTTACAATACTAACTATGTATGTTCCAGATATTACTCGGGATTTGACATTAAAATAATTTGATTTTACACTAGTTTGAAAACATTTTTTTTCCAGTAGCTTTGGAATCATGCGTGTTTAAAATATACAAGAATCATTTTCATTATGATGAAAAAGTGGAGATGGAGTTTTCTAACACATATGTGCCTCGTGAAGATAAGAATAAGCAACAGTCATGTCAGTTGGCATTGAGTAATGATTCTTCTAATAAATCAAGATGTAATAAAAAATTTCTCTCATTGTGAATTGTGTGGTAAAAGGAATCCTAGTGAATGCATTGTAATTGATAGAAATTGATACTTATGTGGAAATCTTGGACACATGTCTCACAATTTCAAGGAAAAAGATCCGAAAATTAATGAGAAGTTGATGGTGAGATGCTTTAACTATAAGGAATTGGGCCATTTTGCTAATTTTTATCCAAATCTAGTCACTCAAGCATGGAATCAGCTGTTTTAAAAGTAGAAGGATTTGGTAAATTAATTTTCAAAAACTTTCAAAAATGTTGACTCGTAAAATGAGGTGACATCAGGTACATTGCTTGTTTTTAAAGATTTTAAAAATATGTTGTTTTATTCAAGGTCTACACATTTTTTTTTATTTTAGAGAAATTTTATGATAAATTTGTTATTCAACCTCATGAATTGAAACCATATCTCATGGTAAAAACACTTGGAGGAAATATTATGGAAAAAAATTATAGGAATCTACATATCCTTGTCTGTGGAAAGAGTATACCTACAAACCCTGTTTTTTGCATCTAGTAGTGTTTGATGTTTTCCTAGTTATGGACTGGAATTTTTTATCATGCTACGATAGAATGCTGGGAAAAAGAATTTTTTTCAGAAAGAATTGAAATTTCTATACAAGAATCTACCCATATTACTAATAACATATCAGGAATCTATGAAACTGATAAAGGTTGAGAATGAAAGCTATCATGCTCATATTTTTGAATATAATAGAATGATCTAGATTAATGATGTACCAGTGGTAAATAAATACCTTTATGTTTTTCATGATTATATTCCTGGAGTTATTCCAAATCGAGAGGAGGAGTTTACTATTGAATTAATTCCTTATGGTAAGAAAATTTCTAAACCCACTTATCGAGTGTCCCAAATGGAACATTTAGAATTAAAAAATCTATTGCAGGAATTATTCGATAATGGCTTTATTAGACCTCACACTTCACCATGGGATGATCTTGTCATGTTTGTTTAGAAGAATGATTCTTCAATGAGACCTTTCATCGAATATAAAGCATTAAATAATATTAATGATAAAAACAAGTATAATTTTTCACATATCGATGATTATTTTGATCAGCTATAGGGAGAAAAATATTTTTCGAAGTTTTACTTGAGGTTGGGGTACCATTTTTGGAATGTAAATGAAGGAGAAATCTCAAAGACTACATTTTGTACTAGATATGTTCATTATGAATTGGTAGTTATTCCTTTTGGGCTAACTGATGCACCTGCTATGTTCATGGATCTTATGAATAGAATATTTCATGAGTTATTGGATATGTTTATGGTTGGGTTTATTTTTGACATTCTGGTATATTCTAGAATTAAAGAGGATCGAAAAAGATATCTAAGGTTTTTCTCCAAACATTATAAGAAAATAAACTGTATGGAAAATTCCTCAAGTGTGATTTTTTGATAAAACATATTTCTTTTCTTGGGAACATTGTAAATAAGTATAGAATAGTAGTTGATCCTTCCAAAACAAAATTGGTTGATGAATTGAGAAGACATAAAAATGTTATAGATATTCGTAGTTTTCATAGATTATAAGGTTATTACTGATGACTTGTTAAAAAAATTTCACAGTTATCTTTCCCGCTAAATAATTTAACACAAAAGGGGTTAATTTTATTGTCCAAAATAATGTTTTTTTCAAGAACTAAAGAAGAGGTTGGTGAATTCTTCAGTTTTGGTTTTGGCTTCTTGAAATGGTGATTTTTTCATCTACATTGATTCTTTATTGAAGGGAATTGTTTGTATTCTATTGTATAATGATCAGGGAATTTCATACTCTTCAAGACAACTAATATATCATTAGTTAAATTATCCCACACTAGATTTGGAATTGGTTGATGTGGTTTTTTCTTTCAAATTATAAACGAACCATTTATATGGAGCCAAATGTAAAATATATACTAACCATAAAAGTCTAATTTATATATTCAATCAGATGAAATTAAACTTGAGGTAGAGAATATTGATTTAATTGATAATGGATTATGATTTCACAATAAATTACTATCCATGAAAATAAAAAAATATGGAGGATTCCTTGAGTTAAAAAACTAATGCATGATTATCCATGTTGCATTTGGAACATGATCCCTTCATTAATGATTTGAAGATTTTTTTCTTAGAAGTTGTTAGTAAAGGGAATACATCTATTTTTTTTAAGTTTTAGTGCAGTCATCCTTAATAGAAAAAATTAAGCAAGCAATGATAGAAGACAACGAGCTATAGAAAAATGTAGAATTGGTTAAAATGGGTTTGTTTCAAGAATATTTCCTGTATAATTATTGTGTTTCATGATTTTGAAAAATGATATGTTTTCCTTGTGATTCCTAGTTGAAGAAATATTTTTTGTGTGAAGTTAATAGTTATCCATATTAAGTTCATCATATATATACTATGATGTACACAGACCTTAGGGAGTATTACTATTTGGATTGAATAAAAATGAATATTTTAGATATTATTGTGAAATGTTTGAAATGTCAAATGATTAAAGATGAAAAGTAGTCACTGAAGTGGATGCTTCAACCATTTCATGTACCATAGTGGAAATTGGAGAATATATATTTGGACATTTTAGTGGGACTACCTAAGACTTCTTGAGGTAACAATGTGATTTGTGTTATTATTGATTGGATGAAAAAATATGTTCATTTTCTTTATCTTTGAGATACAATGTCATTGGTTCATATTTCTCAACTATACCACAATGATACTGTCACATTACATGGAGTTCCTCTTTCTATTGTGCCTGATTGGGAACCCACGTTCACTTATAATTTCTAGAAGGTACATCAAGAAGCCATTTGCTAAAAAATTAAATTTCAATAAATATTTTCATCCTCAATCAGATGGAAAGTTAGAATGAATGATTCTGACATTGGAGGATGTTCTTCAAGCTTTTCCAATGGACTACTGGATAAATTGGGCTCAACAGATTTCTCTATTGGAGTTTTCATACAATAACAATTTTCAATATACTATACAAATAGAACCTTTTGAGGAACTGTATGGGAAGTGGTGCTGAACACTATATTATTTGGATAATTTTGGTGAAAGGAAGTTGATGGGTCAAGAATTTGTAAATGAAATGTCTCATGAGGATATCTCATAGTGGGAAAAAAATTTCTGCAGACAACAGGATAAAAGACTATTATTTTGAGGTAGGTGATTATATTCTTCTTATAATCTCACTATGGATAAGTGTTATTCATTTTGGTAAGAAATATATTATAATTCCACAATTCATTATACCTTATGAAATACTGGAGAACGTTGGACCATTCGACTCTCTAGTAACTTTACCTCTGAGTTTATCTCAGGTATATAGTGTTTTTCATGTTTCGATGTTGTGAAAGTATGTGACAGAATAATCTCATGTCTTCATACCATAAGCTGTTCAGATGGAAGAGAACCTTCTTTGTGATGAGAAACCAGTTCTCAATATTGATCAAATGGAAAATGTATTACAGAATAAGGTAATCTACAAGGTAATGGTTTTGTGAAAAAAAACAACATGGCGGAAGATGAAATATAGGAATTAGAAATTGTTATGAGGGAAAGGTACCCCTACTTTTTTAATGAGTAAGTAAACTATGAGAACCCAATTTCTAGATGGATGGGATAATATAACAACCCATGTTTTAAAAAATAAAATTTAAATGCATGAAACTGTGTTTTAAGAAGATATTTATAATTATCCTTTAAATATAATTTTGTAGCTTTTATGTCTTGAATTTTGAAAAACGATCTATAATTGTTACTGGTACATTATTTCGGTTTACTGGTACATTATTTGGGTTCTAATGGAAGCAACGTGATTTTTTCTGAATATAAAAATACCCTTATGAATAGTAAATTTTATTATTTTTTAATTTCCTTAATGTAATTAGATAATGAGATGTTGATTGGTTTCTCAAGGTGATAAAAAATTAGGTATAGATATAAAATTATTATTTTGGAATAAATCATAAAATTGTTAAAAAATAAAATTAATAATATTTAGGAAATTATTTACTACAAATGGAGTTAATTTGTTAATTCTATTCATTGAAAAATGGTTAGGGTGAATTTAGGTATTTTTGTGGAATAGTTGAATTTTCGGTGAATAGTAAAAAACCAGTTTTGAGTTTTTAGTAAGTTTAATGACATTATTAATGATGTAAAAAATATATAATAATTTACATCCACTCTTGGGAAATAAAATATGTTATGAGGAGTCCCAGGAGGGAAATACCATGCGAAAATATAGTGGGAAGCCCATTGTTTTTCAAATACCCCTAATGAGGTGTCCCTTAAAAATTGATTAAATATTCCCTCACTTTTTCTATAACTACCAACCCATTAAATTATTCCATTAATTAAAAATTCCACCTCAACAAATATGTGGACTTGAAACCTCCCTATTACTCCTCCCAATGTGTACTCAACTCCCCAAGGTCCCAACCTTCAAGTCATAGGAGTTACATTACAATTAACAGAATTCTCAACTTGTTTCTTTTTCTATTTATGTTATCTTTTATGTGGTATAACATTCAAGATTCTATGTCATGTTCATATATAAATTTTATTCTATCTGTATATTGTATTATGATTCAATTAGGGATTAGTTACCCCTGTCCTCTCAACTTTTAATGTTTTATAAAACCATGTTCCATATTCGTTGTGTTGTAGAAGTTTTCAACTCAAAATCTCTATCTCTTTTTCAAGCACTCTTATTATGTTATTCTATTTTAATTTAAATTAGATTATTTTGGGATATGAAATATGATATTACCCTTAAATTATATATAAAGTATTAATAATGAGATATTTTTTTCTCTCATAAAAAATTTTTATAAAATTTTAAGTGACATCGTTAGAATGCCGAATTTTGGTATGGTATTTCTCAACAATTCTTTTATTTCGAGATCCATTATTTTCTTATTTTTTCTGAATCTCCCCTTCTCCAAGAGGAATGAATGATACAGTATCATACATGTTCTTTATTGCTTCATCTTTATGTAATATTCACCGATATACATCTTCTCAACTCCCACTTATTCAAAAATTAAAACATCATCTGTGATGTGTCGATTAACCGACATCGTGGAATATGTGATTTCAATTTATTTTAATTCCTTCAAGACTGATAATAAAACAATTTTTTGGTGGAAAGAGATTAAAATCATTATATTATATCATATATAATATTTTTTAATCATTTTGTTTACATGTTATCAATTTTTAAAACAAAATGAGTTCTATACGATCAATGAATCACCCAAATGACATAAACCAATATCAATAATGATTTTACATATGAATCATCCTCATATCATAATTAAAAATTATAAATTGTACTACATATTTTTATGGAAACTTGTAAATACCATTCAATTAAAATTATTATTTTCCACAACAAAACTACAAGTGTATCAATCATGAACTGATCATGGATACCATGTAATGAACACACGTGAAGCAATGTAACTATCAAAATATTACAAATAAATTTGTCGAATGATGTAGTAAAATGATCATATAATGTGTTATAAACATTAATATGTTTCATTAATATATTATTAATACTATTTTAACCATTATAATGGTGGTTTAAACACATTTTAATTAAGAAGAACTCGAGGTAAGGTAAATCATAACCTGATTTCGATTATTAGGGTTAACCATCTTCTTTATTCATTATGTGGTATTAAGATTATTGGTGCGATTAATTTATATTTATATTTTGTTTCACTATATGTATTTACAATTTATAAACATGTCGATTTCCATTTTATTAATTCTCACTCCACTTTTATTTTAAGGGACATTCCATTTAAAATCCATTTAAAACTCCCTTTAATTAAATTTAAATGGATTGTTTTTTATATGTACATGGAATTTGTGGTTTCTCCAGATTTCATGATAATTTATTACCATGATATGTTTCTTGTACATATTTCTCTTGGTTTGATCCCATTATAGATCATGATATGTTGTGTGGATCCCATTATAGCTTAAGATATGTTTGGTTGAGCCCATTATAGCATAAGATATAATGGGTGAGCCCCATTATAGCTCTCCAATGCATGGGGTACTCCAGATATGGTAGTTGGAGGAATGTTTTTCCACGTGTAATGGTGAATTTCAGAATGATATATTAAATATGTCCCAATGAAACTACATTTTTTCTCTAGGCATATTCTTTTTTATGATTATGGGGTTTATTGTGTTTTTTGTAATAACTTGACTAATGATTTTGTTCTTCATATCCCTTACTAAGATTTATAATCATACCAAGTTTTAAATTTTTTTCACATGATAAAAGGATGTGTAAAATAATGAAGGGACTCATGATGTTTGATATGGAGTGTTTTAAATGAAATCATGTTTTACGTTTTAATGTATTATTTTATGAAAAAAGTGGATACCATTTTTAATGGAATCCTCTTTGTATAAATTTGGTATGTTATGTATGTTATAGAAATAAATGGATCATAGGAGAAGTAAGAAACGATGGTGTCAAGAATTGTAATGAGGCTCAAACCCATGCTTAAAAAGTTTCACAGATGCATTTTATTTTTTCAGACATAATGATACCTTACTTATATCATCCAACAGTTATATATATATAATTATATTTTAGTATATAAATTATTCATTTATATATATATATTAGAAAATTATATTCCTTTTACTAATATTCTTTCTTCCAAATATTCTTTTATATTTTTTTATTATAATTTGTATGGTTTACAAATCATGGTGCATGTTTTCATTATCATAAAATTGGATGTATTGTCAAATGATTTTTTGGTATGGTAAAATATTAATAATAAATTATGTTACATTTCTAAATTACACAATATATCATTTTTCGGTTTTTATTTTTTAATAATCTATTTATATGTTTTATTACATTAAAATAATTCTTTTAAAAGGTAAATTGATATGTTTCACAATAAGTAAATAAATAAATAGTTCATTCATTGAGAATAATAAATTTGTTGTTCACTAAAATCTAGTGAAATAACAACTATTACAACATCTACACACAAGTATCGACAATTTTATTTTAGAATATCATTACACATTATGAAAAAATGTATAATATTATGTCTTAGAATATTACAGAGATATTCACATTGACAAACAGTACATTAAACAAACCTAATTATAATGAAATCCACAAAGGTGATCACTCCTACAATAATGATCCTAAAAATGAAAAGATGATTTTGGAATAAATTGACATTATCAAAAAATATGTAATAACTATTTTAAGTAATTTAGTGAGAGATGATGTCATAATTAAGGTGTATTTATAGGGAAATTTGTTGTTTGGGATTATAAATTTCATCTGATATGGTTGATAGAAATTATTTCCATTATAAAATAAGATAATTGGTTATTATATTTATTGGTTATGTAGAAGCAATTATTTGACTGACAATATTATTGTAATGATATAATTAAAATTATTTTATTACATAACATAAATATATACATTTATTAAAATGTTTTATGATAAGTTTATGTGATTATATAAAATTTATTTTCATGAAATAATCATATAAAACATGTTTTAAATGATAGTATATTTTAATGAAGTCCAATGTAATATATAAAAATGATATAATTTTTATATTATTAATTTGAAAATTCTAAAATACAATAAATTTGGATATTTATTTAATAGTTATGAAAATAATCTTCAGAGAAATAATTTTGAAAAAATAAACATTATTTTTTTTCTCCCAATGTCAACATTATATTAGTTATATTTTTTGGTAATTTTATGAAAACGTTATGTTATTGGCAGAAAATTTCAAATCGTCTATTTAAAATGAAATGTGATTTCATGGTATAATTATTATTCTTTTGTCACTAAAATTAATTTAAACCTAAATTCGATATAAATAAAAAAATTAATATCAAAATTAAATTTGAAATAATAATTTGAAAATAAAAAATTATATTGTTCAGTTTGGAACAGAAAAATGGATGATTGAAATAGATGTTTTTCTTTTGTGTTTTCTAATTGGTTTAGTTATGATGTATTTTTCATTATAAAAATTCCATAAATATTCAAAGACTTCCCCCTAATTATAATGTAATGAAAATGTTTTTTATTGGTTAAAACCATAACTGGTTGGATTATATAATAAAATAGCTTCTATTTATACCTTTTAACCCACCCCTCCCCAAGAATAAATACCTCATTCGGTCTTCACCTTCAACACCAATTATTTTTAGGATTATTTCTGTAGGATCGAAATATGATATGAGATGCTCAATATACAAGAGGGGGGGTGAATTGTATACTTTAAAAATTCCTTTGGAACCTTTAAAGTTAGTTATGAACAACTAAAGTTTCCTTAAGAAAAGGAAAGGACTAAGTTTAACAAAGTTAAACTAAGTAGATTCACAACACCTCTAACACCGAACTGAACTTAACAAAAGTTACAATATAAGATTCTACCTTAAAGCGTATAGAATCTAAACTAATCAGAGTAAGTAAGGAAGTATAAGAAAGTTATACTTTCCTTAAGATACAAATTGCAGCGGAATAACAACAAGTAGTAAATCTACTAGTAACAAGTTAATAGTCTTTTAACCCAAAGAGAAGGGTATCCAACAACCTTGGATAAAGGTCCCTTGATTTATACTTTCAAGCAAGTCTGTCTTACCCACACCAGGGTAAGCCCTCGATACGAAGATCGGTGTCTCTGTCTTGCTATCCCCGCAATCCCTCAACTTTAAGGTAGTTGGCAACCTCTGTCTTTCTCAGCAAGAAAGCCCTCGATCTTTAAGGTAGTCGGCACCTCTGTCTTCCTATCCCCGGAAGCCCTCGAATGTAATCACCAACATTCGGAGTCGCATGAAGCATTGAGAGTTAATAAGAGACTCTCTCTCTAGAAATCACTTCAACAGCATGTAAGTATTTTTTTCAGCAATCAGCCCCGAGCTCTTTCAAATGAGCTCCTATTTATAGGTAAGGTCGGCTCCTTCTCCAACGGTCATATTTCCCTTAAAGTTCGGAGGGACCTGTACACGTGTCACTTAGACAACGGTTAGTTTATAACAAAATGGACCACATCGTTTTATAACAAAACAAGTGTAACAGAAAGTACGACATCGTTTTAAACTCTAACATAAAAGTTCGGAATAGAAATTTCGGAGTGAAAGTTCGGAGTGAATAAATTCAGAGTGTATAAAACAATGATAATCAGATTCTGTTTAATAGGTGAATTCGGAATGAGAATTCGGAATAGGAATTCGGAATAGGAATTCGTCATCAGAAATCGTAATGAGAATTCGTCGTTAGAATTCGTAATGAGAATTCATCATCAGAATTAGTAATGAGAATTCATCATCAGAATTCGTAATGAGATTTCATCATCAGAATTCGTAATGAGATTTCATCATCAGAATTCGTAATGAGAAATCGTCATCAGAATTCGTAATGAGAATTCATTATCAGAATTCGTAATGAGAATTCGGAATGAGATTTCTTCATTAGAATTCGTAATGAGAATTCTTCATTGGAATTCGTAATGAGAATTCTTCATTGGAATTCGTAATGAGAATTCTTCTTCAGAATTCGTAATGAGAATTCGGAATGGGATTTCTTCATTAGAATTCGTAATGAGAATTCTTCTTCAGAATTCGTATCCTGAATCTAGAATAGAACTAGGTCAGAATTCATATCCGGAATTCGGAATGAAACTTCCTTATAGTTCTTGTCCAGAACCGAATCCTAAAAACAGAATACTTTTATATCAAAGTTTTTATGATTCCGAGAAAGTGAATCCGAATTTCATACTTAAGAAAAATATTAATGAAAATATGATAAGGATAAATTTTTCTTATAAAAGCGTTTTTCCTTAAGAAAGCATTTTTCCTTATAAAAGCAATTTTCCTTAAGAAAGCATTTTTCCTTACAAAAGCGATTTTCCTTAAAGATAAGGTGTTTGTGATTTTCAAAACAAGAAGGAATGGAAAAGTCATAAGGAAAACCTTATTGACTCAACAATTTCTACATAAATTACCCTCTCAAGAGTCTGCAAAAATGTTGTTGTAGGTTTCTAATATGTTCCCCTATTAATATAAGATTCATCATTCTAAGGTAAGGGGTTACCCCCCACTTTTTAGATTACAATTATTCTTCTATATAAGAAATTGATAGTAAATTTATTATACATTCAAGTTAAATTAAATTTCACTAACACTGTGAATATGATTTATTATAAAGGAGAGGATTAACAAATGCTCCAGAAGTTTTCATGGGCCTCATGAATGGGATCTTTCAGGTATACCTCAATAGATTTGTCGTGGTATTCACCGACGACATTTTGATATACTCGACGACTGAGGAGGAGCACGCCTACCACTTGCAGGTTGTACTGGACACACTCCGAGAGCACCAGCTTTATGGTAAGCTCTCGAAGTGTCAGTTCTGGATACGCGAGGCCCACTTCTTGGGACATGTCATCTCTGAGGCGGGAGTTGCGGTGGATCCTGCGATGATCGAGGCAGTGCTAGCTTGGGAGCCTCCCAGGAGAATGAAAGAGGTGTAGGGATTCTTGGGACTAGCTGGATACTACCAGAAATTTGTGCCAGACTTCTCCAGAGTTGCGGCTCCACTCTCAGCTTTGATGAAGAAGGGGAAACCCTTTGTGTGGTCAGACAGATGCCAGCAAAGATGAGGGAGTTGGGTACGTATTCTACTGTGATGCATCAGGTACCGGACTCGGGTGTGTCATGATGTAGGAGCGGGCAGTGATCACATATGGATCACGTCTATTGAGGCAGCATGAGCAGAAATACGCTACCCATGACCTAGAGTTAGCAACAGTGGTATTCGCTCTGAAGACATGGTGACACTATCTGATTGGCGAGCACTTTACAGTCTATTCTGAACATCAGAGTCTCAGGTACATCTTCTCTCAGAAGGACATGAACCTGAGACAACGACGATGGCTCGAGTTCCTCCAGGACAATGACTTTGAGATAGTCTATACTCCTGGGAAGGGGAATGTAGTGGCCGATGCTCTCAGCATGAGGATAGGCATTCTACTGTTTGGGGAGGAAACAGAGCAGCTAGCCGCATTGCAGATATCCTTCATGGATAGAGATGGACCAACCTTCCTTCAATCACTCACAGTCACTCCTCCACTACTGCAGCAGGTCATAGAGGCACAACGTGGGGATGCTAATAGTGAGACGCGACATGCACAGATATCCTCAGGACATGCACCTGATGGTTTCTCTGTAGGAGGAGAGCACGATTTCCTTTTCAGAGGACATACCTTGATACCAGTTTCTTTACGGGAGGAGGTGCTGAGAAAAGTTCACACATCCCCTTTGGCGGTACATCCTGGTGTGGCGAAGATGTACCAGGATATCAGACGTCAACACTGGTGGCCGGGCATGAAGAAGGCTATGTCAGAGTTCATTTCTCGATGCCTCACCTGCCAACAGGTGAAGGCAGAGCACCAGGTACCAGCAGGCTTGGTACAACCCTTGGAGGTCCCGGAGTGGAAGTGTGATGGGATATCTATAGACTTCGTGACTGGACTTCCATTCACTTCTAGAGGTCATGACTCCATTTGGGTGATTGTCGACCACCTCACCAAATCAACTCACTTCTTACCCATCAGAGAGTAGGGCTCAATGGAGATCTTGGGACGTCTCTACATTAAGGAAATTTTACAGCTTCATGGTGTGCCATCATCTATCGTCTACGATCGAGATGCTCGCTTTACTTCCCGGCTTTGGAAGGGGTTACAGGAGGCATTCGGGACACAGCTACGTCTGAGCACTGCCTTTCACCCTTAGACAGATGGTTAGATGGAGAGGACCATTCAGAATCTCAAGGACATGCTATGTGCATGTGTCCTCGACTTTGGTCATAGCTGGGTGGACCACCTACCCTTGGTGGAGTTCATGTACAACAACAGCTACCACTCCACCATCGGGATGGAACCATACGAGGCGCTGTATGGCCAACCTTACAGATCTCCGCTGTGCTGGAAAGACACTGGGGAGTCAGCACTTGTGGGACAAGAGATGGTCCAGGCCACGACAGAGAAGGTCCAGGTCATCCAGGAGTGGATGAGGACAGCTCAGAGTCGACAGAAGTCTTATGCTGTGTAACACCCCAAGCTTCTATGGTACGCTTCTCTTTGAATAATGTGATAGCGTGTGTTGTACGCAACACCGAGTTCTAACACACCATAACTAATCAAACTAGATGTTATGAATAGTAATACCTACTTTTTGAAATTATATATATTTTATATTTGAAAATGGACTTCATTTTTGGATTCGGAATATCGAATTTATCCTAAGGTGAAATTTTGGTACATTTCGGATAACTTTCATATTCTGATGAATAGTGAAAATTACTAAGTTTTAATTAAAAACAACTTTTTTAATAAAAATAATTAATAGTGATAAATTATGAATTTGAGTGGTTTTAAAGTATATTTAGAATATATTTTTACCATTTAATATAATGTTGGTCATTGGACATAATTTTACAATTAAACCGAACATAAACGAGTGTCAATCTTTTGATAGTTATTATCTCTTAAAAACACGCTTTTTGTTTTGACAGCGGGAATTAATTTTAAATTAATTTCTGCCACTTCTGTGTTTTGAATTTAGGGAAATGGATTCCATATTTGGAATCAGGATGTTCAAATTGTGTAAATAGGTAACTTTTATTTTTAGACATTTTGAATAATTACTGCGGTAAATATTTTATTTACCATGGTTAAGGGTAAATCCGGTAAATAAGGGTTAAAAAATAATATTATAATAATACTAAATTACCCTAAAACGTGTCTTAACCCTATTGGATGATACATGGTCGACCATGGGAATCTTTGGGTCTATTTTGGGGCCCCATGGATCCACTTGTAAGTGATAATGACACTTTATTTTAATTAAGTTAAAATGAATACAAAAATGACACAAGCATATATCTTTTAGAAAAACAATTGTTACATAGGGTTATATATGTTGGATTTTAGATTATAAATATTAATTAGAAAGATAAAAAGATTTCCTACATAATGATATTTTTATAATTTTTATACATTAAATAATTTATTTTATTTATGACACAATGATGATGCAGTAATTACTATAATAGTGAAAAATTAAAATAATTGATATTATAAATACCCTAATAAATATAATATGAAACTTTTAATGAATTAAACTAATTTTCTAGGATAATATGATATATTAGGATTGATTTAATTGACTTTGTTTGAAGTAATCAATCTGTTATGAGTTTCACAAAAATCAACTATTGAATAGTGTCAAAATTGACATAAAAGAGTTCTTAAAACAAATATTATATTATTTATTGATATTAAATTCCTAAAAATCCAAGGTTCGGCCAAGAGACTTATATCATGATAGGTTCATCATTAATGTACCACTTGGGGGTCTCTTGGATGTATATAGTAAGTTTATTAACCATATTATATAAAAATACAAAGAGACATTGTAAAAGTGAAACTAATTAACTTAGAGTTAATACTTAAAGATAAGGTTAATATAAGTACCCAAACCTGTCTAAATTTTATTGGTTGAGTGGTTTTAGACCTATCCCCACCTTAACCTTTGAATAATAAGCTTTGGAGCCATTAGAAACCGAATATGAATTTATTATAAATTAATATTTCTAGCTTTTCCAAAGGTGCCCCTCACCCCTCTTATAAAAGGGCACTCCTCCTTCTCATTTCTTCACACCTTCAAAGCCTTTTGGTTCGGCCCAACTCTACCCAAATACTCTCCCAACATCCCTCACTACAACCTAGAGGCCTTAGTTTGATCAGAAAGCCAACCTAAGGAGCCCTTTTGATCAAATCAAAAGGAAGAGCCCGAAGAAGAGGTAATGATTTCACCACCCTTCTCCAAGTTCATTTCTTCTTCCACTTCTTCTTCCTTTGTTCTTACCATTCTAAAATAATAACTCCAGTATCTCACATATACTGTGATGTTATTATAAATATGGTACAACCATATTCAGTATTCTATCCACCCTTTGAATAACATGTCACCATACGTGCGTACGTACGGACTACCGTCTCCACGTCGTGGTGTAATTGTTATTCAATATAATATTATTTGGATGGGTATAATAATGATGTGTAACTCATGTAAATAATAAATATAACATGTTAATTATTCTGTATATATGATATACCATCCATTTATATATTATTTTAATATCAAAAGAATGATATTGTCGCTCGTGCGTACGTACGGACTACCGTCTCCACGAACGCGATGAGATTCATTCTCCATCGTATCCATTCAAGTATAATTATCATTTGATGATTTAAAAATGATGTTTAAGGACTAGATATCATTCTGGATATGAATAAGATACAACAACCATGGCTTATGTAACAAAACATATAAAAGAAAATGAGTAAGTTAACTCCCGAAACAATGATAATTCGAAGATATTATTAACAAATCAATGTTAAAAGATCATATATGATATCATATTATTATATATGATTCTTGTATAATTTAATAACAACTATTTCACCATTATACAGGAGGTTAACCTACTCCAACCAAGGAAAAGTACAAGGTAAGGGTTTACTTTACAACCTCTTCATTATCCAAGGTTGTTTATACGTAATAATCTACTGGGATCTCTTTATCATCCACATCCATGTTTCTTAAAAATGCATTTCAAAACATTTTTACTATTTACTAGAATATGAGTTAAAGTCATTTATACCCTTTTGACTTTTATAAGTGGTTTATAAAGGAATCTTTCGGTCATTTTCAAAACAAGGTCCTTTTTAACCTTTTCGACAGAATTAAGGTAAGAATGTTTTTTTAACTTATACAGCGGGTGCAGATATTTTCCGCCGTTATAAAATCTTCAAAGCTTCCCTTACAATCTTATAAGAATATTTTCAAAGAAAATGTTTTATTTTATATGGATCTTAAATTATTTCAAAATAAAACGATATATTTCTTTAAAATGAATTTTGATTTCATCTATGTCAACATCCTTTGATGGATTTTAAGATTATTTGAAGTTGATTTATTATGATACAAATCTTCTATATTGTATTGAAGGTTTTGTGATATTTTTGACTGTGGATGTGCTATTTTTATACCATTCATAGTTTATGGTGAGAGTATTGACATTTCATATGCTAGTTTTAATATGAATGTTTATGTTATGTTTAAACCTTTTCATATGGGAATGCATTGGACTTAATATGTGACGGGTGGAGCCCGCTATAGCTCCTCGATGCATCGGTAGGTATCATGAGACAAACTAGTGTCTTGGCACAAGGCCTTGACAAAATCTTATTTGTAGTCTTGGCACGAGGCCTTGGCTATGTGGTTATGATAGTCTGGCATTATGCATTCCAACATTATGAAAGTGGTTATTGATTTTTGCATGTGATTATTTTATTAGTAGAATATCCTTGTGAATAAGTAAATAGCATTATTTCATTTTATTTATGCCATACCATGTTGAAAGTTAATATTTAAAAGGCTTTTGTTTTAGTTATACATTGCCTTAAATGTTTATTCTTATTTATGAAAGTTTTCGCTATATTGTTATCCTTACTGGGCATTTGAGCTCACCCCTTTTCTATGTTTTATTTTTCCCCGGATGTGAAGAAGTAAGTTATGAATGACCCGCAGGGATTTTATGAGGGGTTAATAGTTTGGATTGTGGAAACATTATGTTGTTGTAATAGTTTTTCATTTTATGATGTAATGTAAAACTTATGAATATATCTAGTGTTTCCAAGGCTAATAAACCAATCGGTCTTTCGAGTTTTGATCTTTCTTGTGATCATGCCAATGTTATGTAATAATGCACCGACTCTGGGTAACTGGGGTCGGGGCGTTACAGTTGGTATCAGAGGAAGTTTAGTACAAACCTTGGAAGCTAGATTTAGATAAAATCTGATTAGAGCACGTAGACCTAAGATGAACTTTGAGGATTAGTATAGAAGAACTTCCTAGAATTTTGGTATTGTAGAGATTTTGTGAGTTTTCCGAGAAATACATCCATGTCTGGATACGAGCAGGTAGAGGCGGCTCTGGCACAGATGTACCTAGGGGTAAAACCCAAAAACACCGCTTTGAGCTAGACTCGAACGGGAACTGGTGCACGACAACGGGCCTTGCTGCACTCTTGGTTACGACACTACCGGAGGATATGCTTAGGATAACTCTCATTTTCTTTACAAATCATTATGAAGGGTTTATGAGTATATACTTCCTCAAAGAAAACATTCTTATGATTATGGATTATATCCATAAATAGTTCAATTTATGTTAAGTGTTTTATAAGTATGGGATTATGTATTTTGATTCATAAACTGATCTAGTTTATGCCATTGTTTATAAATGGTGCCTAGTGGAAGAAATGGAAACCGTATCAATGCACGCACTCCATGTAGGGATTTCCCTCCTGCTCAAGATAATTATAGTGGGGCTGGTGATGCAACTGGCGCTGATCAGCTAATCACCATACTTGGACAACTTACTCAGGTTATGAATAATAACCTTACCCGTATGGAGCACCCTGATCCGCAGCGTGGAGGATCAATGTTAGATCGATTCATGAGGCAACAACCACCAACGTTCAGTGGGAATACAAATCCCTTAGTAGCTGAGCAATGGATATTTTCCCTAGAGAAAATATTTCAGGCTTTGGGGAGCAGTGAAAGGGAAAAAGTTATCATGGCAGTTTACCGCCTCACTGGAGATGCTGATCAATGGTGGTCATTGATTCAAAATACGAAGGAAGATGATGAAGTATCAAATATGGAATGGAGGGAGTTCAAAGATCTGTTTTTAGAAAAATACTTCCCTCGCGACCATCGAGCAGATATGGAAAGGCAATTTCTGAGTCTGAGACAAAAGGAGGATGAGAATGTCACAAAGTATGAGGCTAACTTTACAAGGTTAGCGAGGTACGCTGGTGATTATATTCGTAACCCAAGAAGTAAGATTGATCGTTTCTTTGATGGGTTAAAACCATTTCTCCGTCGAGCGTTAGTCTCACAATCCTTTTCATCGTATGAAGACATTGTCTCATGTGCTATCAAGACCGAAAAGGAATTCTCTAAGTCTTATGACTTTAAAGCAAAGCAAGAGAAGAAGAGACCTGCTGATCAATCTGGGAATGGAAATAAGGGGAAGAAGGGAAAGGTTGAATATCCATCTTGTGGTAAATGCGGGAAGAAACATCCTGGTACTTGCCTGAAGGGAATGGGAGTCTGTTACAAGTGTGGTGAAAAAGGCCACCAAGCTCATGATTGCAAGGGGAAGAAGGAAGCTACCAACGTTCAGTGCTATAATTGCAGGGAGATGGGGAATTATGCAAATGCATTTCCTAAGCGTCAGGAGAACTTACCTCAGAAAAGGCCAAGGGATCAAGGCCAGGCTTATGCTATCACTACTACCGAGGTAGAAGCTCCGAAAGACGTGGTGGCAGGTAATTTAATGGTTTCCTCAAGTTTAGCAAATGCATTATTTGATTCTGGATAATCGCATTGTTTCATATCTTCCCAGTTTGCTAAGAAAATTAGATATTTCCAATTTGATTTAATAAGGGAGTTGTCAGTTAAAAATCCTAAGGGAAGTATCGTTGCAACAATGTTTTGTGAATCAGTCCCCATTAGAGCACATAAATTTTCTTTATCTGCTGATCTCATCGTCATACCTATGATTGAGTTTGATATAATCCTCGGTATGGACTGGCTTTCGAACTATGATGCGAAGATTTATTGTAAGAAGAAAGAGGTTACAATTCTTGATGATAATGATAAGGAACACCTTATTTTTAGAGCAGAATCGTCACCACCTAATTCTTATTTAGATCCACCCCCAGTAGCTCAACTTAATTCAATTATTGGGGAGGAAAAGAATGAAATAACTGTCAGTGAGTAAAGGAATGTTCAAATAGAGGATGTACCTGTTGTGAAAGAATTTGTAGATGTATTTCCAGAAGATTTACCTGGACATCCTCCAGAACGAGAAGTTGAGTTTTCTATTGATTTGATTCGTGGATCAAGGCCTATATCGAAGACCCCTTATAGAATGGCCACTGTAGAATTAGTCGAACTAAAGAAACAACTAGAGGAATTGAGTAATAATGGATTTATTCGCCCTAGTGTTTCTCCATGGGGAGCCCCTGTTCTTTTTGTTAAAAAGAAAGATGGATCTATGAGGTTATGTATCGACTACAGGGAGATCAATGCTATAACGATAAAGAACAAGTATCCCCTACCTCGTATTGATGATTTATTTGACCAACTGCATGGAGCTCAATACTTTTCAAAGATTGACCTTTGATCTGGATACCATCAGTTGTGTGTGAAGAAGGAAGAAATTCTGAAAACAGTATTTCGAACCAGGTACGGGCATTACGAGTTTACTGTAATGCCGTTTTGATTGACTAATGCACCCTCTGTATTCATGGATCTAATGAATAGAGTTTTCAAGGAGTATCTCGATGAATTTGTGGTGTTATTTATTGATGATATCTTGGTATACTCCAAAACCTACGAAGATCATGAAAATCACTTGCGCATTATCTTGAAGACTTTGAGGAGGCATGAATTATATGGGAAGTTTAGCAAGTGTGAATTCTGGCTTCAAGAGATTTCTTTTCTTGGCCATATTGTCTCTAAAGATGGAATCTCTGTTGATCCTTCTAAGACCAAGGCAATCCAAGAATGGCCAGCACCTACGAGTATAACTGAGGTACGTAGTTTTATTGGTTTGGCAGGTTATTATCGACGTTTCGTCCAGAATTTTGCCCGATTGGCTAACCCATTAACGAAGCTCACACGTAAAGGGGTTAAATTTGTTTGGACAAAAGAGTGTGAAGAATGTTTCGAAGAACTGAAGAGAAGATTAGTCAATGCTCCTATATTGACACTACCATCGGGGAATGATGGGTTCGTTATTTATAGTGATGCATCGAAGAAAGGACTTGGTTGTGTCCTTATGTCGAATGATAGAGTTATTGCCTATGCATCATGACAGTTGAAAATTCATGAACAAAACTATCCTACTCATGATCTCGAGTTAGCAGCAGTGATCTTTGCTTTGAAGATATGGAGGCACTAACTCTATGGTGAAAAATGTGAGATTTATACTGATCACAAGAGTTTGAAGTATATTTTCTCACAAAAAGAACTCAACATGAGGCAAAGGAGATGGATTTAATTACTCAAGGATTATGATTGTACGATACACTACCACCCAGGGAAGGCAAACAAGGTGGCAGATGCTTTGAGTAGAAAAGACCATGGAGTTTTGAACAATATGAGAATTGAAAGGGATCCAATTTTCATGGATCTAGTGAAGATGGACATGGGAATAACCAGGGAAGGTGAAACATCAATTCTTTTTCAAATGGTTGCCAAACCATCTTTACTAGAAAGGATTAAGAGTTCTCAGACCGATGATGAATAATTCCAAAAGAAGATTAAAGCTGTGAATGATGGGAGATTGAGAGACTTTGTGTATGAAGAAGGAATTTTGAAATTCGGGAAGAGACTTTGTGTTCCCAATATACCTGATCTAAAAAGGGAATTGCTGGATGATGCTCATAGTTCCAATTTCTCTATACACCCTGGGAGCACCAAAATGTATAGAGATTTGAAGGAACATTTTTGGTGGGACAACATGAAGAGGGAGATTGCTGATTTTGTGTCAAGATGTATGGTTTGTCAACAAGTGAAAGCTGGAAGACAACAGCCTGGAGGAGTCATGCAACCTCTTCCCATACCGGAGTGGAAATGGGACAATGTTACGATGGACTTTGTCATGGGACTACCAAAGGCTCCTAGAAGGAACGATGCAATATGGGTTATTGTTGATCGTCTTACCAAGACATCACATTTTCTTGCTATAAGAGAAGATCTACCCCTGGAACGTCTATCAATACTATATATTAATGAAGTTGTGAGACTTCATGGAGTACCCCTATCGATTGTTTCTGATCGTGATCCCCGTTTTACTTCAAGATTTTGGAAAAGTCTTCAGAAATCCCTGGATACTGAACTTCATTTGAGCACTGCTTACCACCCTCAGACAGACGGACAATCAGAACGGACTATTCAAACCTTAGAAGACATGTTGAGATCTTGCTCACTTGACTTTCATGGTATGTGGGATCAATATTTACCTTTGGTAGAATTTTCCTATAACAATAGCTTCCATTCGAGTATTCAGATGGCACCATATGAAGCGTTATACGGAAAGAGATGTCGTACACTAACCTGTTGGGATGACGTTGGTGAAAGAAAACTTGTAGGCCCAGAACTGGTGGAGGAAACGGTGGAAAACGTGAAAGTAATCCAAAATCACATCAAAGCAGCTCAAAGTAGGCAGAAGAGCTATGCCGATAATCGAAGGAAGGATTTGGAATTTCAAGTCAGTGATCATGTTTTTCTGAAGGTTTCTCCGTGGAAGGGAGTCATACGTTTTGGTAAGAAAGGTAAATTGAGTCCCAGGTACATCGGACCTTTCGAAATTCTAGAACAAATTGGGGTTGTAGCTTACCGATTGGCAATGCCGCCAAGTCTCTCCAAAGTTCACAATGTGTTCCACGTATTTCTATTGAGGAAATACATGCCTGATCCGACGCATGTACTCACCTATGAGGAATTAGAACTGGAACCCGATCTGTCTTATTGCGAAGAGCCCGTCAAGATTCTTGATACGAGAGAACAAGTGCTGAGAAACCGGACGACGCGTCTGGTAAAAGTTTTGTGGAGAAACCATAAGATGGAAGAGGCAACGTGGGAACCCGAGGAACTTATGATGAAGAACCACCCGAGTCTTTTTATGCAGTAATACCCTAGAAATTTCTAGGATGCAATTATTTGAAGGAGGGGAGAATGTAACACCCCAAGCTTCTACGGTACGCTTCTCTTTGAATAATGTGATAGCGTGTGTTGTACGCAACACCGAGTTCTAACACACCATAACTAATCAAACTAGTCGTTATGAATTGTAATACCTACTTTTTGAAATTATATATATTTTATATTTGAAAATGGACTTCATTTTTTGATTCGGAATATCGAATTTAGCCTAAGGTGAAATTTTGGTACATTTCGGATAACTTTCATATTTTGATGAATAGTGAAAATTACTAAGTTTTAATTAAAAACAACTTTTTTAATCAAAATAATTAATAGTGATAAATTATGAATTTGAGTGGTTTTAAAGTATATTTAGAATAGATTTTTACCATTTAATATAATGTTGGTCATTGGACAAAATTTTACAATTAAACCGAACATAAACGAGTGTCAATCTTTTGATAGTTATTATCTCTTAAAAACACGCTTTTTGTTTTGACAGCCGGAATTAATTTTAAATTAATTTCTGCCACTTCTGTGTTTTTAATTTAGGGAAATGGATTCCATATTTGGAATCAGGATTTTCAAATTGTGTAAGTAGGTAACTTTTATTTTTAGACATTTTGAATAATTACTGCGGTAAATATTTTATTTACCATGGTTAAGGGTAAATCCGGTAAATAAGGGTTAAAAAATAATATTATAATAATACTAAATTACCCTAAAACGTGTCTTAACCCTATTGGTTGATACACGGTCGACCATGGGAATCTTTGGGTCTATTTTGGGACCCCATGGATCCACTTGTAAGTGATAATGACACTTTATTTTAATTAAGTTAAAATGAATACAAAAATGACACAAGCATATATCTTTTAGAAAAACAATTGTTACATAGGGTTATATATGTTGGATTTTAGATTATACATATTCATTAGAAAGCTAAAAATATTTCCTACATAATGATATTTTTATAGTTTTTATACATTAAATAATTTATTTTATTTATGACACAATGATGATGTAGTAATTACTATAATAGTGAAAAATTAAAATAATTGATATTATAAATACCCAAATAAATATAATATGAAACTTTTAATGAATTAAACTAATTTTATAGAATAATATGATATATTAGGAATGATTTAATTGAATTTTTTCGAAGTAATAAATCTTTTATGAGTTTCACAAAAATCAACTATTGAATAGTGTCAAAATTGACATAAAAGAGTTCTTAAAACAAATATTATATTATTAATTGATATTAAATTCCTAAAAATCTAAGGTTCGGCCAAGAGACTTATATCATGATAGGTTCATCATTAATGTACCACTTGGGGGTATCTTGGATGTATATAGTATGTGTATTAACCATATTATATAAAAATACAAAGAGACATTGTAAAAGTGAAACTAATTAACTTAGAGTTAATACTTAAAGATAAGGTTAATATAAGTACCCAAACCTGTCTAAATTCTATTGGTTGAGTGGTTTTATACCTATCCCCACCTTAAACTTTGAATAATAAGCTTTTGAGCCATTAGAAACCGAATATGAATTTATTATAAATTAATATTTCTAGCTTTTCCAAAGGTGCCCCTCACCCCTCTTATAAAAGGGCACTCCTCCTTCTCATTTCTTCACACCTTCAAAGCCTTTTGGTTCGGCCAAAATCTGCCCAAATACTCTCCCAACATCCCTCACTACAACCTAGAGGCCTTAGTTTGATCAGAAAGCCATCCTAAGGAGCCCTTTTGATCAAATCAAAAGGAAGAACCCGAAGAAGAGGTAATGATTTCACCACCCTTCTCCAAGTTCATTTCTTCTTCCACTTCTTCTTCCTTTGTTCTTACCATTCTAAAATAATAACACCAGTATATCACATATACTGTGATGTTATTATAAATATGGTACAACCATATTCAGTATTCTATCCACCCTTTGAATAACATGTCACCATACGTGCGTACGTACGGACTACCGTCTCCACGTCGTGGTGTAATTGTTATTCAATATAATATTATTTGGATGGGTATAATAATGATGTGTAACTCATGTAAATAAAAAATATAACATGATAATTATTCTGTATATATGATATAACATCCATTTATATATTATTTTAATATCAAAATAATGATATTGTCGCTTGTGCGTACGTACGGACTACCGTCTCCACAAACGCGATGAGATTCATTCTCCATCGTATCCATTCAAGTATAATTATCATTTGATGATTTAAAAATGATGTTTAAGGACTAGATATAATTCTGGATATGAATAAGTTACAACAACCATGCCTTATGTAACAAAACATATAAAATAAAATGAGTAAGTTAACTCCTGAAACGACGATAATTCTAAGATATTATTAACAAATCAATGTTAAAAGATCATATATGATATCATATTATTATATATGATTCTTGTATAATTTAATAACAACTATTTCACCATTATACAGGAGGTTAACCTACTCCAACCAAGGAAAAGTACAAGGTAAGGGTTTACTTTACAACCTCTTCATTATCCAAGGTTGTTTATACGTAATAATTTACTGGGATCTCTTTATCATCCACATCCATGTTTCTTAAAAATGCATTTCAAAACATTTTTACTATTTACTAGAATATGAGTTAAAGTCATTTATACCCTTTTTGACTTTTATAAGTGGTTTATAAAGGAATCTTTCGGTCGTTTTCAAAACAAGGTCCTTTTTAACCTTTTCGACAGAATTAAGGTAAGAATGTTTTTTTTAACTTATACGGCGGGTGCGGCTATTTTCCGCCATTATAAAATCTTCAAAGCTTCCCTTACAAGCTTATAAGAATATTTTCAAAGAAAATGTTTTATTTTATATGGATCTTAAATTATTTCAAAATAAAAGGAGATATTTCTTTAAAAAGAATTTTGATTTCATCTATGTCAACATCCTTTGATGGATTTTAAGATTATTTGAAGTTGATTTATTATGATACAAAACTTCTATATTGTATTGAAGGTTTTGTGATATGTTTTACTGTGGATGTGCTATTTTTACACCATTCATAGTTTATGGTAAAAGTATTGACATTTCATATGCTAGTTTTAATATGAATGTTTATGTTATGTTTAAACCTTTTCATATGGGAATGCATTGGACTTAATATGTGACGGGTGGAGCCCGATATAGCTCCTCGATGCATCGGTAGGTCTAATGAGACAAACTAGTGTCTTGGCACAAGGCCTTGACAAAATCTTATTTGTAGTCTTGGCACGAGGCCTTGGCTATGTGGTTATGATAGTCTGGCATTATGCATTCCAACATTATGAAAGTGGTTATTGATTTTTGCATGTGATTATTCGATTAGTAGAATATCCATGTGAATAAGTAAATAGCATTATTTCATTTTATTTATGCCATACCATGTTGAAAGTTAATATTTAAAAGGCTTTTGTTTTAGTTATACATTGCCTTAAATGTTTATTCTTATTTATGAAAGTTTCCGCTATATTGTTATCCTTACTGGGCATTTGAGCTCACCCCTTTTCTATGTTTTATTTTTTCCAGGATGTGAAGAAGTATGTTATGAATGACCCGCATGGATTTTATGAGGGGTTAATAGTGTGGATTGTGGAAACATTATGTTGTTGTAGTAGTTTTTCATTTTATGATGTAATGTAAAACTTATGAATATATCTAGTGTTTCCAAGGCTACTAAACCAATTGGTCTTTCGAGTTTTGATCTTTCTTGTGATCATGCCAATGTTATGTAATAATGCACCGACTCTGGGTAACTGGGGTCGGGGCGTTACATGCTGAAAGGAGGCGAAGGCCACTAGAGTTCGAGGATGGAGACAGCGTCTTCTTGTGGGTCTCACCTTAATGTGGTTTATGGTGGTTTGGCCGAGGCAACAAGTTATCTCCGATCTTCATCGGTCCTTTCCTTGTCCTTAGCAGGATTCGCGAGTTGGATTCTTTCCTGGCTCTACCACCTCAGTTTCACCAGGTGCATGACGTCTTCCACGTATCCCAGCTGAGGAGATACGTTCATGACCTGACACATATAATTGACCATGGGGAGCATGACGTTGATGATGGGGAGACTTTTGAAGAGGTCATAGTGGAGATTGAGGTTCGATAGGAGTGGGTCCTACGTGGATGGTCAACTCCTCAAGTGTGCATCAGATGAAAGCACGAGAACCTCTAGGAGAGAACTTGGGAGCGGGAGGCTTAGATGCATGCCCAGTACCCACATTTGTTTCCTTAGTTTTTTATGTATCTTTACAGGGACATAAAGCCCTGAGGTGGGAGTGATGTAAAGACCCGAAAAATTAAAGGAATTTTTTTTCTTAATTTTCTTTTGGAGTTTTACAAGAACGCAGTTTCTGACGGTACCTGATTCTCGAGGCCCGGTGTGCCCGGAATCATTTTATTAATATTAGCTCGGGTACGTTCAGTGAACGAACGAGCGGGTTTTTCTAACTTCTAAACCGGTGCTCGGAATCAGATTCCGAGGGAAACGTTGGAATCGCAGCGCCAGTAATTTCTTAGGAACACCTTTTCTGGAGTTGCGTTTGCTCGGGTGTGGTTTTTAATTTTTTGGGTTAAGTTAAGAAATAAAATAAAAGTGGTGCAACCTGTTTTTATTTTATTCTTCTTAACTTATGTTAAGTGGGTGATGTGGGGCCCACAATATCCTACCCACTTGGTAGGATATTTTGTGAGGTGGGACCCACGCGGGCCCCACCGTTTCTTTGCTTCTTAAGTAACGCACCCGCACCCCTATTAATGAAGTCAAACCGTGCGTTTATTCTGGTTAAGAAATGCCTCATTAATTTGGAAGTTTAAGCATTGTATTTAATTCACTTAACTGTTTCGTTCGTTTTTGAATTTTAAAACGTAAGGCCTGAGAAATAAAAATAAGACAACTTTTATTTTTATTAGACTGGTGGTGTTTTGAGGCTAGGGAGAATTATCAGGCTCTTGAAGTTCTTCCTCCTCGACGAAGAACGTGAAGAATGCGAAGAACGTGAAGAACACGAAGAACGCCGGATCCTTGGAGATCGACGAAGTGACGTTACGTTCCTTCTTCAGAGACGCTCCTTCTGCGATGCGGCGATCCCCCCTTCCATGACGCCTTCTTCTGCGATGTGCCTTTCCGCAACGAACCCTAGCTCAATGATGCTTGAGGTAGGGGTTTGATTTAATTAAATCATTGTGATTTATACCCACGACGTATGTTTAAATAATTGTCGGAAGACTTTTAAAACTGCTAACGCAGTGGGTGCGGACCAATGAAAAAGTCCAAACCACCATCCCTTCGTTCTTGGTGTGCAGATCGGCGGATGACGATGAAGCACGCCACAAGGGTGTTGTGAGGTCCTCGTAGTGAAGGATGGGTCCTGGGAGGCCCGTTGGCGAAGACGACAGGCAATTCCGACCACCAGAACTCGTCCGGTGGTTCGCGGGGCAACCCGCCGGCGTGCATCGCCGGCACGGCGGCGCTGACGGCAGGCGGCAACACCTGGTACCGGCCGACCGCCAAATGGTGTCGGCGCCCGGTGGGCCACCGGGAAGAGCCGCTGTGGCTGAATCCATGGCGGTAGCCCGCGAGTCCTGTGATCGCGCAGGACCGGAGGGGGCGGGACGCGGCAACCGACCACGTCTGCTGGAAAGGGCGGCCCCACGTAGGGATGCGGTTCCTCCACGCGGGGACAGCGTGCCCCCCGCCTCCTTCGCTCGGCCATAACGGCCGAGCCGACCGCCTGGCCCCCCGACCAGTGCCAGCAGGGCCGCGCCCAGCCGGGTCGGGTCGACCCGGACCCGAGTCGGGTGGACTTGGTTCGGGCCGACCCAGGGGGGTTGGGCCGGGTTGGTCCGGGCCCAGACCCCCCATTTTCGGTCCTCTTTCATTCTTTTGCCCATATCTTGGGATACGGACCTCCGATTGATGCACCGTCAGCAGAAATGCGATCCTTGGATTGAGACGATCGTTTAGAAATGTTACACTCAAGGTTTTGGAGTACTTTAGTTTTGGCCGGGTTATTTTGTACATGAAACCAACCGGGCCCTCGGAGTGGAAACACTTATAACATGAGATCCGGACGTCCGATTGACGTTTCTTCGACTTTGATGGATTCCTCTTAGTGAGACGGACCTTTTGTCTTACTCCGCTTGAGGTTTTTACGCATTTGGAGTACGGTCGGGTTGGGTTTGAATTAAAAACCAACTAGGCCTCTGGAACGAAAAAGGCAATAACTCTCAGACCGGGCGTCCGAATGACATGCCATCTATGACGTTGAGTTCCTGTTGACGATACAAAACTTTTGGATACATCAACTCCGGACTATGTGTCAGTTGATGTATCAGCCCTTCGGCCCGTAGAGCGGACCCTCCCGAACGAGCTTGCTATGTGTGGGAACCCTAGAGCTGGCTGCGACTTCAACGACGATGACAACTGTGCAGAAATCCTCTGTGGATTCGATGGCAATGACTACAGCACTCAGGGATCCTACGTGGATCAGTGCCACCGATCCTGTGTGAGTCAGATCCTGTGTGGGTCAGCACTCAGCGGTCCTGTGTGGGCCAGCACCTACAGATCATTTGTGGGTCTGATCCTGTGTGGGTCTGATCCTGTGTGGGTCATTGCGGGGGTTAGTTACCTATCAAACCTGTGTGGGTCATATCCTTTGTGGGTCATTGCGGGGGTTATTACCTATCGATCCTGTGTGGGTCAGATCCTTTCTGGGTCATTGTGGGGGTTAGTACCTATCAATCCATTATGGGTCTGACGGCTTAGATGAATCAGTGGAAATATCTGATCATCTCTATCATCATACGATGAAGTATACATGTGTGAGCTGAATCCTATTTTTCTTTCCTATGTGGATTGTGTTGTGATATCCTGTGTGGATTATGTTTTTCTTTCCTATGTGCATTGGGTTGTACTTGGGCTTGGATGTTGGAGCCATACTAGAATTGATGACTTAGGTATATGTATGGGCATATACCTATGTATTGTCTGATGTTACTTCATGATTGTATCTTTCTATTGTGGATTATCCTTTGTGGATTCTGGGAGACCCTAGAGGGTATCGGGGTCCCTACCGAGTATCTTATACTCACCCCGGCACGGGCTATGCCTGCACTACCCTGTATTGGTTGCAGACGACGAACAGCGCTGATCGTGGTTGAGGATTGTGGAGCCGGATGGTACCTGGAGGTGGACCACTGGGCGAGACATACTCGGAGCGGACGGCCAGACCCGAGGAGCTGTGGAGGCTATCTGTACTCACCATTCAGGTGGGACTTCCTGTGGGCGGCTCGACGTTGTGGCTTTACTATAAATTTGATATGACACTCCTAGGTATATTCCTCGGTTAACATTCATTATCATTACAACTAATTCTGAATGATTTTTTTTCACTGATTTAGTCTTCTACCATTTCTAATAGATGTATTCTTATAACCAATGTATCTTTTTTAATTATTTATTTAGGTTAAAATAATTCTATACTTTATAAAATTTTCTTCTATGTTGTAAATTATTTAATGGTACGACTCATTGAAAAATTGGTCTATGTATTTATATTTTTCACCCCTACCATTAAGTCATTTATTATTTTGATATATGATGGAATGTATTTGACATTTATTTAATGAACAAGTAATGGAATTATATATACCCTCTGTGCACTAGTAGGTCTTCTAAGTCAACTATGATTTGGTAATGGTAGAGTCCTTTACATTTATATATAATGTCTTTGAAAATGAAATGATTATATGATTAATATGTATGAAATAATGTATTTCCAATAATCTAATTTCGCCTTTTATTACATATTAATTATTTCATTTAAATGGTTTCAATTGATAAATTTATCATCCCCATTTCATTATTATGGCATAAATGAGATTATTTTTCCTACTCTTATGTTTTAAAAATACATGGTTAGTAATTAATATCCTCGAATCTGGTTATATTTATTTTATATATGTGATTATCTTTTCTCTTAATCTCATTTTTTCTAGCACATGAGATTTTATTTACATCATGTTATAACAACTTATGTTATACGCTATTCCCTTACTAATAATCTAAGCTCAACCATTTCTGTTGTTATCCTTGTTTCTGATAAACTAATACGAGTAATATGTATGAAAAAATGGCATAATTTAGAATAATAATTCTTTTCATTTTTTCAAATGATGTATTTTTAGATTTATTGTATTGTAAATATCATTAATTTGGGAAGTTTCATAAGGATACTAAACTATTAGGTCCTCTATTTTGTGTTATTTTTACCATTGTAATAAAATAACCACTGAATCTAGTGTTCTCATGTTTGTGTTGTTGTATTTGGTATCAAATGATAGTTTTGTAGAATCCGTAGAAACTAGATTTAGAATAAAGTCCATAGAAACTAATAGTAAAATGATTATTCCTAAATTTGATTAAAACATACTATTTATTAATTTTAGTAATATGATAAATGATATATATTTTTTGGAAACAAAGAATGCTAAAAATTAATAGAATTTAGATATTTGTTTTTCGGATTGTTTTTTTTAATTTTAGATAGTAATTCATGGAATTTATTAAAGAGAATGATAAAACCCAACATAAAGAAACAAAGATTGATCCAAGTTTGGTGAAGTATGACCTAAAAGTATATTATTCTTAAATTTGGGAACATTTTCCATTCATAAATGGATCACTTCCAATTTGTATACATTTTTCAATTTAGATATGAATGATTACTCAAGATACGATATAATGGCTGTATTTAAATATTGGATGTAAAATGTAGATGGTTTAATTATAAATGTATGGTGGGTTGTTATATTATCATGTTAATTATATTATTTCAAAATATATTAATGTTTATTTTCTAGGATGTAATGAGAATGATCATGAACAAATATTTTCTCTCATCGATAGGATATAATAGAAATGATTAACATGATGCCTTTCTCGAATGACTATAAAACATTTTCTAATATCTATTTTATAGGAAAAAAATATTTATGGGTCATTTAATAACTCTAAAAACCCCAAATTATTTCAATAATAATGTATTGTATATTCAATAATGTTTCAGTTTAATCTTCTCACAATGAAAAGCATGAGAAGTGTCATCAGGATATTTTCAAATTAATCAATTTATATTAGTCCGATAATGAACATAATTATTATCTAGATGTTGTATGGGGGTATACCACTAAGTAACCTATATATATATATAAATACATTTATTGAATTGTGTAAATAAGATAATTTATTAATGAAAATACTATTTTAATGGTTTGAAAATGAATTAGTAATTTTTTTTAAAAAATACGTTCAAGGACATGTTTGGGAATTATAAATTTGAAAAACATTTTAAATGATTTACCGATGCTTCCATGGATAAAATACAGTCCATATTAGTTACATTTGAATAAAAGGATTAAATGATTTTGGAAATATCCTAAGTTACCATTGTGATGAGGAATCCCTAACCACCTGATAGAAATACAAATAGGGAAAATTTAAGAACATATTGAATGTATGAGTTAACTATTTCAAGAAAATTATAAAGTATAATTCTAGGTGAAGGTAATAAAATTATTCTTATAAGGATGAATAACCTCAAGATTGAATCATAAAAAGAGAAAATTTGTTTTTTCTCATGTATAAAAAACTTATAAAAATTTCAATGAATATGTTTCTTTATGGGGGTATAATGAAACATCTTGATATTATACAGGAATGTTTTTAATTGTTTTCATATTTCTATATAAATATAAATTCAAAATAAATGTACTTATTTAAAATAATAAATAATTTATTTAATTTTTTATCAAATTTTTATTAATTTAAATATATTTCATAGAAAATATAAATTTATATATTAAAATAGATTTAGAGAAAGAGAAACTCATAGGTTGAGCAATAACTGATTACTTCTGGAATGGCCACATGGATTGAATCAATGACTAAATGGTGATAAGGGTCTATCACGTTATGTCACCTTTCATGATTACTTACTTAGATATAAAATATTTTTTATATATACATATAGTTCATTGTATACATGGTTCTATTTAATATATAGTTTTATATGATAACTAAATTTTATTTACAAATAGTTTCCTCCAAATCGTATTGATTATTATGTCATTCTAATTTAATGATTAACTGAACTTGGTTTGTGATTTAATTATAATAAAATTCCATACACCATAATATGAAATTTAATGTTGAATTAAAATAAATAATAAATTATCATAAACATTGAATTTTCATTATACAAAATTTAAATGTTTTAATTTTATCTTTATCTCTGTGTCTGTGTAATTACATTGACATATTATTTTTAAAAGGTTATACAACATGTATCACAATAAAAATTTAAATAAGGAATTATTAAATTCATTGGGAATAATATATTTATTATATGATCATATCAATTAAAATACCAACAATTAGAATATGTAGACATATATAATGGAATTTTAAATTCATATGAAAATTAAACAGTATACATAAATATGAACTACTATAACAAGGAAGAGTAAAATAATATACAAATTGACGAATAGTTATTTCAATAAAAACTATATCATATCGAAATTATTATAGATGATTGATCCTACCATAATAATTGAAAAAAGTAATACTACCGTAAGGAAAATAATGGACAATATTAATGGATGTTTAAGAAAATTTATAAGAAAAAAAGTGATCGATGAAGTAAAAATGAAGGTGTATTTATATGGAATGATATTATATGTCGTTATATATTTTTACCATTAGGGATGATTATTATTATGACCATTGGTCAATAAGAAAATATTCTTATTGTCATTGTTGGTAATATAGATGTTATTATGTGACAGTCAGGAAAGTTTTAATCATATAACGATTATTATTGAATCAGATATTATTAGTATATCTTGATATGAAAATGTTTTATGTTAAATTTATATGAATTAAATAGAATATATTTTCATGAAACCATGTAACAAAACACAGTTTAAATGATAATATATTTTAATGACTCCCAATTTTATTTTTATGATTGTTGGAAAATTTATTTTTCTATTAAATTACTAAATTATAATAAATACTGATGTTTATATAAAATTTTGAATTATCAAATTTAATGAATTATTTTGTTAAAATTAAAATCATTTTTCTTCTCAGATCTTCAAAACTAACATTGATATTTTTTTCTAAATTTTTTGAAAAATTTATTTATTGGTGAAAAAGTAAAAATTGAAAATTTACAATGCACTATAATTTTATGAAATCATTATTATCACAACATGTATAAAAAAATATGTAAAATTTTATTAAATTAAATAAATAATTATTAAATTTGAAATGTTTAATATAAAAAATTTTATGATATAACAGTAATTTATAGTTTTCTTTTTTTAACCAAAATTTGAATGTTTGAAATAAATGAAATTTCTATTTTGAATAAATTAATTTGGTTTTTTGGGAAGTAAAATTCTATAATGGAGTTCTATTTAAGTCAACCAAAATTATTCAACTCATTAATAATTCATAAAATTTGTTGTAATTTACTGGTCCTAGAAGTCATTTTCATATATAATATAATAACCTATATTTTAATCCTTTAAATCACCCTTACTCAAGTTTAAATATCGGATTTACCTCCACAATTTCCACAAAAAAGCCGTTAAGAATCATTTCTCTCTCAATTTTCCACTAAATAGTCTATACAAGGTTGTTTGAAGGTTCTGTTAAGTCCCACTATCATTATAATAAGCATCCTTCCAATTTAATTAATCTTTTCCTATGATACTTTCTATTCAATTCCATATTTTTTATAAGCCATTGATTTTCAATTTACATTGATATTTCGTTATTTTAAAAACCTCCATCATAATGATTATTAGTTTCTATTAAAGATATAATTTATTTACCTATCAGTATAGTTTCTTCCTAATTTCATACTTTGAAAAAGTAAGGGCACTCAATTCTCCTCTTCCATTTCCACATTAATTTGTAAATATTGTTTTTTAATTATATTTTACTATACTAAAATATTTTTATTAAATTATATTATATTCCATTTCATATTATATAATTTTGTTTTTATTTCATCTTAATATATAATTTTTTCAATTCATTATTACACTTGGACATTCATCTCGCCATTAAACAATCCAAAAATATTTGAAAAGGAAAAAGTGTTTGGTTTTCCTAGAAATGAACTCCTTACATAGATACTATAAGTGGATTTGTATCTATAAATATTTTATATATGTTAAATAACTCTAAATAGGGATAATTTCGATATGACTCGATCATTAATCGATGAAGAAAATCACCATTGGTTTACAACTAGTTTGACTCTCCCAGTGGATATTCATTCATTAATATATCATTACAAAACAATTTTTTATGATTTATTGATCATTGATTTATTCTTATACCTTTTAAATTAAATGCATTCAAAATAACTAATTATCATTAATATTTCATTATTTTTGGAAAAATATTGTTTTGCAATATTTTTCACATATAAATATAGGAAAATATATTAAAATTTTCTTCTTTGAGAAATTTTTATAAGTGTTCATATTTTTTATCCCTTAAACATTATACTATGTGATATTTATATTTTTTTAGAATGAATTGAAAATTAATGTGATGTGTGGTTACTGGAATTTTATATCCTCTCATAACACTGGTAGGTCTTATGAGACAATTAAATTGGGGTAATGGGATCATCCTTACCCTTTACATAAGAGATCATTGAACAAGGACACAATTGTATGTTTAAGGATTATATAAAAATCAATTTCCAACACTATTTTTGTATTATTATTATCCAAGAATTTATTCATTTTCATGTTGTCCTTGAGCTTGTTTATTATCTCAATCTCATTATTATGGAATTACTCATTTTATTTGTTCGTGCAATAATTTTTTTTATAAATATAGGACGAATTATTAATACCCAAGATTCTATACATTATAAATTTTAACTTAGTTTTATCTCCTTTATCAATAACAGTAGTTATGTCACATGTTAGATTGTTTATTTTCTTCCATAATATAATTCATTATATAGTATTTCCATATAGATCATCAGTGAAAATCCATTTAAATTGTTTTCATTTTTCCCAAGTAACCAAGATGACTATTATATATACAAAAATTCTACAAGAATAAAAATATTTTTTTCCATTTCTTTATATTATTTATTTTTAGTTTTAATGTAATGTAAAACTCTTTTATTTATCTAGCTTCCAAATAATAGAAAACTTTTGGGTCATTGTTTTTTTGATCTATGTAACATTAAATTGAAATTTCCAAGAGATCATTGGTGATGGAGTTCAAGTTTTTGTAGCAGATCCTATGTTATGTATCCATAGATTATCCTTCCACACAGCTACCTCACATTGGGGAATCCTAAGACCCCGGGCACTGGAAATCGTGCAAAAATTATTATATATTTTTAAATTATATAATGTAACTAAAAAAATTTAATGTCCATTACACATCCAAGACTAATTAAGTAATATAATTTAGAGGATTAGGAATAATATCAGTACAATATAACAATGTTTAAATTATTTTCAAATAATATATCTATTTGGATTCACTAGAACTAACACCTTATATGAAAATGAACTCTATAATAACATCTAATAATCCTCTAAAAACATTTTTAAATCATAGTGTGAGCATAAAATTTATTATTATATGGTTTTAAAACCAATTTAAATACTTTTATTATTTTCAATTGAAAACATTTAAATGAAAAAAAATCAATTTATATAAAAATAATGTTATAAATAATTTTTTTTTAAAAATATTATAGGGTTTTCATGTTATATAAACATCTAAAATAATTTTCAATAATCTATAAAATACATATCACATTGGGAAAAAAATTTCATTTTAAAATATAATATCCATTAAAATTAATAAATAGATTTCTCCTTCAATTTTTAGAAACAATTATTTGAAAATAATTTTTTTATGGAAACCAATACTACATAGAAACCATTAAAAAATACAGGAGGACACTAATAGTGTCTATTTTTGTATATTTTCCCCTTATGGTCATGGTTTCAAATCCCATTTCTCATAATTATATTTGATACTCTTGTTCTGATTTTAGTAAAAAAATTAGTGTGTTTTCTATTTTCATTTAACATAAACTAAAACAAAATTTCAGAAACTCCATAAATTACATTCAAGATAATTTATTTTTGCCTCCCATGATAATATAAAAAATATAATTTTAATTAAACACCTTATTTATATGAAAAAATATATATTGAACAATTTATATTATTATTAATACTTATAGAGAATAAAATAGATGAATATGATTTTCATAAACAAATTATGGAATATGAATGTTAACAATATATTATGATTTTATCAATAAACATGATTATTATCCATATATGTGAAATTAATTTTGATGGATGAAATGATAATTATATAATCCAATTAAATTTGTAAATAATTTTATTGAAATAAAATAACATTAAATGATAAAATTTTATATTTTAAATCCACGCTTTAATTTAAGAAAATAAAATTTTATTTTAAAAGGACTTACATAATATCAAACTTATAATTTCCAATACATTGATTTTTTTAAAAAATCATAATGCACATATAATGTTGGCATTCCTTAAATTTAATGTTTCTAAAAAATAATAATACATTTACATACAGAGGATTTTTTAAACAAACATTAAATTTGAAGGTAAATGTTTTTATATATCATATAAATGATAGAGGTATATAAAAATATAAAAAAATAAATTAAAACATACTATTACATTTTAAAATATAATATTTTTTTAATATAATCTTAATAAGTTTCTATAAATCTATTCCCATTATATAGAATTATAGTTTTTTAAATAATTTTTAAAGACATATACTTTTTTCATTGATTTAGAAATCTAGAAAATAGGAATGTTTGTTAAAATTGATAATATTTTTTAATTGAACCATTACAAAATTGAAAACACCCAATGAAAATAATTACATATTAACATTTTAAAGATGAATATCCCCATTCATGAATATGGTTTTGGAAATAATCAAAGGTTGATTAAATTAAATTTTCACTATCAAAATATATCTATCAAATTATAAATAATTTACTTAAAATGAAAAAACCATATTGTGCTATGGTATCATCCACAAGACATGTTGGACTGTATATAATAAATGAGAAATAATGATCTTGGTTGATTAAATTGTGATCTTAAAACAAGGGAAAGGAATTCCATTATTTGTTAAAATTCAAATATTGTATCATATCTACAGAATTTACCTCTCACAAGTAATATCAATATAGATCCATAAGTATACAAATATTTCAATTATGAATTGGCTCCCATCTATGATCTTCAATGATCAACATTTCTTGACATTCTCGCATGTAAAGTAAGCCAGGGACAATACTAGATATTAAATTATTCTGATTGTTACCATTATATTTACATACATATATGAATTTATATAGTGTTTCATCCAGTATTTTATGATGAATAACAAAATGATAATTTTTATGCTAATGATATTAAAAAATTAACCAATTATTTATTTTATAAATTTTCAATAAACTAATTTGGTTCAGCCTTTCTAAACGTGCATAGTATGTTTTAAAAATGGCGGGGCTTTTTTTATCTCAGTATGGGCCAAAGAAACACTAATGGGAGACATAAGGAAACTGATATTTCACCCCTATAAAGAAATAATAGATGTAGTGGTATAAAGGTCCAATGTGTCTAGGTCAAACCTTTGAGTAGTAAATTGGTTCGGAAGGTGAGTAGGAGAAATCTATTTTCCCCAATTTAATTTAATAGAAATTATAATGGAATGGATTTAGTATTTTGTGTAGAGGATGAAGCTACTCTGGTCGATAACACAACTCAAATCAATGTGATTGGATGGCCAAATTGTAAATGAACTTTTTAAGCTAGTGAATAGTAACATGTGTTCGTTGTCCCACATCTGATATTCTCTCGACTGATAACATTAATATATTATAAATTATTCCACTAATAATTCAATTAGAGGATCTAGGGATGATACCCAATCACTCTTACACACACTTCTACATGGGCACAGGCTGACCGACATAACCCCCTATGCACCTTCAAGAACATTATGACCATGTCATACCAGATCACTTACTTTCCTAACCACAAGTGCTCGCAGAAACCGTACCATTAATATTCCAATGTTTAAATTAATATAATAGCTTTTAATACACATCTTGTATATTTGGTTGAGTTATCTCCTTTTTATATTTAGTAGTAAAAAATAATCTATGTTTGTGTTAAAATGATTTAAATTGATGAAATACAGTTATATAATATAAATTTTATTTATAATAATTAAATTTTTATTCAAATTGTCGTTTTATATTTTATAGTGTTCATTATTATTTTAAAAATCATTTATACTCAATTAATTAATTTTTTAATTCTTCTCTTCAAAGGGTGATAAATATTATTTATTCTAAAAAAATTTCTCAACATGAAAATTTCAAATTAACCTTTTTTATTAGCCTCATATTTACTAATATATTATTTATAAATTTATAATAAGAATCATCCAGACCTGGAAAACGTTGATTTCACAAATTATAAAAAATGTACTTTAAAATATTTAATAAAAAGTTTTTTTATTCAATCAATGTTTTAAAAAAATATTAAATACTTCTGAAAAATGTACCTTTCATTTGGAATTTTATAATAGAATTATTTTTCATGTTCTATTTTTATCAATATTAACTTACTTTCATTATATGAAAATATTACAAATATTTATTTAAAATAATTTTCAAACAAAAATAGTTTTTAAATACATTTTTACAAAACTCATTACACTTATAATTATATAAATATAAATCATTAAACATTTTCATAACAGGATTTCATTTTCATTGATAAAAATAAATAAATATATATTCAAGAAAAAATTAATGCATAATTTCTTGTAAAACAGCATTAAAAAATATATATTTTAATATTTGAAAATTGATTTATAAGAAAAACGATTTTTTAAATGAAATTTTTTTTTCATACATAAAATAATAAATAAAATTATAGTTGAAAATATAAAAAGTCAATTTAAAAAATTTAATTAAATTGAAAATTTCATTTAAATTCTTGGTATGTTACATTTTACTCTATTTAAGGGAATTGTGTCCTCACAATTTAATAATTCTAGATAACAAAAATTTGAATTTTCATTTTCATAATTAGGAAAGCTATAGTTACTAAAATATCTATATTCATAAAAATTATCAAACCATTACTTATATAGGACCGAAAAATAAATGTTATACACATAATTTTTAATCAAATGAGAATGTGCAGTCTCAATTTTTTTTAAATCATATTTCTGATAACAACTGAGACATCCTAAAACCTGAAATAATAGTTTTGGTATCTAATAATATTATATATATATATATATATATATCATAAATTTAGATAGAAAATATACAATCTTTTACAAATCCACTGACCATTGTATTTTATGATTTTTAGGGTTAGAAAAAAATCATTAAAATATATCGTTGTTTTAATAATTGATAAATAAATCATCTATTTAGATTTACTCACACTTACTCCTTATATGAAACTAGACTCTATTAGAAAATTTAATGAACCTCAAAAAATTTATTTAAGAAATTGGTAGGGAATATCATTTCCCATTTCTGGGTTTTAAAATCAGCGAATAAACATTAATAAATACAATGAAAATTTTCTTTTAAAAACATTCCATTTAAAAATTTCTATTTATATCAAAGAACAAACATTTGAAAAATATATTTCCAAAATAAAAATATGGGGTTTTCAATATATATAACCCAAGAAAGCACTATTCAAAATCTATGTAAATATATAATACTTTGGAAAACAAAATTCTTTTCATAATAAAATAGCAATTGAAATATTTTATTTGTTATCCTTTTAATGTTTTAAAACCATTCCTTGAAAATAATATTTTATTATGATTTGAAATGATTCTTGTAATCATATTAGAATTAAAATAGGCCACTAAAAATATCTATTATAGGATATCATCCCCTTGATGTCATGGGATAAATACCCATTCCTAATAATAATGTTTCATATCGAATTATATGATCTATTAAAACTGTACTGATAGGGCTTAATTTTCTGATTTAATTTCCTCTAAAACTCTGTTTCAAAAAATATATAAATTATTTTCAAGAGATTAATATATTTCCACTATATTCTTTGCCAAAATAATATTCTAATAAAAAAACAAAATGTTTAGGATAAATAAATGTTTCATAATTAATACTTACATTAATACGTATAGATAATAAAATGTTATTTGATACATCTCATAAAAAAACTATTCATTGTCAATGTTAATAATAGAGTATGAACATATCCTCTAACATGATTAACATCCATGTGTTTCAAATAAAATATCATGCATGAAATGATAATTATAAAAGAAACATTACCATGTAAAAATTTTATTGATATAAAGTAACATAATATTATGAAAATTAGCATTTTAAATTCACCCTTGAATTATGGAAGAAAAATTTCTATCGAGATGAGTTATTTAATTTGAAAATAATACTTTATGTCATGACCCCTCCCCACAATGTGTACACCTCCTAGGCTGACAATTTGAGAATGGTGATAATGACCCATGAGTCTCGCCTCCAGTAGGCCCCGGGTTGGCGACTAGCATTGAAGGTATAGTTAAAACACAAATGGGAGGAATTACCCTCTAAGAGAAAACATGCTGAAGAGAGAGATAAAACAAACACAACCCAACACCAACCCAGAAATGAAATATAAAAACACCCATTTACACATATGTAATGCCATGAAAAACTACTACAACTAGAAGGGGAAAACTAAAAGTAACCAAAATAAAGTAAAACATTAGCAACAACAAGCCCGAACAACTCCTGCAACCCCAAGATAGTAAACACCAGCCTGATCTCCAACCTACTCCAAGTGACCTGAGAAACAATTTATATATACATAGGGAGAGTGTAAAAGTATACCCAGTAGGATCCTCCCTGAAGCCACTAATGCAATAGTAATGAAATCAAGATAAAGCCCAATGAACAACAAGTGAAACTAACTCATCACCTAAATAGGTATACTAATTTCCCAACCACACCATGGATACTCTAAAAAAGTAACACATACAAGAATATATCATATAAAAAATAATATCAAGGGTACCCCACTATTACTTCCCCACCGGTTAACCACTCTTCCCCAATATCTCACGTCATGAGCATCTCTCTCCAAAAAGGCCTACCCAAAGACACCTAGGCAAAGCACCACAACATGCACCTTGTGTATTATACATCAGGTATTACACCTCAATCCATTACAACCCATACACCAAGTAAGGATCCTCAAGCCATCACAACCTTACACATTACACTAGTAATAGCCCATAGAAAAAAATATCCAAAATTTATATGGGTGAATAACCACAAGCCATTACATCCCTCTACACACATATATGTGGAAATCTAACCAACGTTCCTTCCATCACAAGTAACTACCAAGAGAAGAGAGTGGGGCCAAAGGGGGTAGTCATCCATCCATCCTCCCACTGTAATGTTGGGGAAAACATCCCCTAGGGCTAAAAATCCCAAGGGTGTCATTTTCCCTTACTGGTAGGGTAGAGTAGTGTATAAAACCACAAAAGGTATAGGATATAATATATCTCACAACCACACTATGGTCATAACCTAGTCTTAGACACAACTACAGCTAACGTCTCTCAAACTCCAAGCTGCAACTTCTAAGACAAGGTATCCTATAAGCACACAACCACATACAAAGCATTAATAATTTATTTCATTTCCATTTTATTAGTTTCACATTAATTTAATTAATTCATTAAACATTAATAAACCCATGAAAAATCCACATTAAATTTCATTAGCATCACACCTAAAGTCCACAATCCCTTAAAAATTAAAACCTCATCATTATGTTCTAGAAAACTCCAACCCCATGGGTTAACAAAATTTATTCAAATATTCATTATAGAATAACATTACCATATTCCAATGCATTCTAGAAAATCAATCTATGCTACTAAACACAAGGGGGTTCAACACTGTGAGTAGATGTACTACCCATCGAGTCTTTACCGCATATAGGAAGAGTGTAGACCCATCCTCCCTTGAGAGGATAAACATGGAAAGCACATGGAATACCTCGTGTGTCTATGCCTCTTTTGGAAGAAGGGTAATCAAGTCCAGTTTTCTTGAGTAGTGGGGAAAATTAAAGCAGATAATCAACCAATAAAAATCAGCAAGCATCCATCAATCACATCCATCCCATTCCATCATCCCTGGTGTCCTTCCCGACACCCACATGCATAAACCGAGGCATCTCGCCACTCATGGCATCATCTTCTGCCACAACCAAAAGGCCTTCATGCCCCCACATATCACAACACCCATCCAGGATCTCATCACAACACAAGCAGCGGGAAAACAAACATCTTAACAATTGGTCTCTTGGCCCTTTAACAAGTTTGAGGGTAACTCAAAACCCAAAAAAGGAATTATCCTTTATTGGACAACCAATTCTTTAATCCATATTGGATTAACTGATTTATTATTCGTAGATTCCAAATTCGGGAAACCTAACCAGTAATCTATCAAAAATAAATAAACATGATTACTACAAAAATTTTATTAACATCAAATTACAAAAATAAGAACCAAATTTATTTCATGCGTCTTTATCTTTATCCACACAATTATCAATTTATTCCGGTTTACGTTCTTTACTAATTTTAATCAAGAACGAATAGCTAAACGAAGAAAGAATGGATATCACACTATCTAGAAAACAAGGTGCAATAAAATACGACCGATATCAATTTATTTATCATGTTCAAATAATTATTATGTCAATTCCATTGTGGTCTGGTGGGATAAAACATGATAACAATACAGTTTCACATAAAATAAGAGAGAAGCAACGGATACCCTACCTCAAATAGTTCTTAATGTTCTTTATCCACCCAACGGGTCACGATCCCTTTCTTTCCTCAACTGCATCCACACGAGGATGCCATGGTATGACCGCACTGACTAAAACCCAAGAAATACTCATTAGAAGCATGTATATTTCATGATATAATATGGAAATGCGAAATAGTAGAAGATGAACCCCAATAGAACGTCAATAAAACATACCATATATCGATGATTAACCGGTACAACTCAGCTTCATCAAAACATGGCGAAACCAATAATAGGAGGAATTCTTGATTGTGCATCTACTATGGGATGGTATGTGATTTTCATGAATCTTACAGTTGGGAACAATGAGAAAAATTTATAGAGGAAGATATCCCATCCCTTTAGAAGATTTAACGGAGCGACGGTTTCAGATACACTTGATTTCCCATTAAAATAGGGCCACATTAAACCACACGGTTTGACCATGTAAAAACATCCCAAGCCTTAGGAATAATTAATATAAGCGTTATAGCCTTTTAATTTTCCTTAGAATACATAAAATGAGGCCTTAAATGCAATTTACGTCAAGGAAAAATGCTAAAGGGGAGAAACTGTAAGAAGCTGGAAAATATATTCACGAACTCAAAATTTGGAACAAGAAAAAACACTGTTCATAGTCCTCACTGTTAGACACTGTTCATGAACCTCACCATTAGACACTGTTCATGAACCTCACTGTTATACATTGTTCATGAACCTCACCGATAGTCACTGTTCATGAACCTCAACATTATACACTATTAATGAAACTCACCATTAGACATTTTTCCTGAACCTCACCATTAGACACTCTTCATGAAATCAAAATTTGTAAAAGGAAATAGAGGTTACAGTTAGAGGTTTCTGATAGAGGTTACCAATAGAGGCTACTGATAGAGGTTACTGATAGAGGTTACCGTTATACCTCACCGATAGAACTGATCAAAGATGGAACTGTTCAATGAAGTGGAAACTCGGCATAGGAAAGAGAGGTTACCCATAGAGGTTACACATAGAACTGTTCCCCAATGGAACTGTTCACAGAATTGAACATTTGACAAAGGAAAGATAGGTTACCATTAGAGGTTACCGATAGAACTGTACATTATTGGAACTGTTCATAGAAGTATATCGATAACACTATTCAAAAAGGGTCAGTGATGAAACTATTCACATAAGTTTACTGAGGACACTATTCACCTAAGGTCACCGATGCACTGTTTATAGAAGGTTACCGATGAAACTGTTCACCTAAGGTCACCGATTCACTGTTCACAGAAGGTTACCATTGCACTGTTCAGAACTGTTTACAATTGGAACTGTTCTCCAAACAATAAAATTTTCAAAGTGTTGGGGATAAGTCGCCTTGACCTCTTGAAACACATGAAACACTATATTTTCACAATGGAAAGGACTGGAGAGGTCTGAGCCATTAAATCAGATACCTCTCAAAACATTCTTGTCCTCGGGAATTCAAAACCCACCTAAAGTGAAAACTAAATGGTGTCTGAACAACCACCCCTCGAGATACCTCTCAAAAGAGTGCAAGCCCCAAAATAAACTTAGGGAGACATCTCATAAACATGAAAGGTTCATAACCACATAAGAAAAATTGATACATGAAAAGAGTTAAACATCAAACTATTGTGCGTACTGAGCATGTATCTGGTACTCACATTCCCAGGTACTCTTCTCCATGCCACCGTGTCGCCACAAGACATGAACCAATGGGATAGAATGCCCGTGAATCACCTTCTCCTTGCGGTATCGGATCAGCAAATGTCACTCCTAAAATATTAAATCATCATCTATATCGATCTCTCCCTAATCAATGATGTGATTGTGATCATGAAGATAACGACAGAGCTGTGATACATGGAAAACATCATGTATTTGACTCATCTTCATGGGAAGTGCTACTCAATATGACACAACTCAAACACAAGATAACACCTTGAAAGGCCCAACAAACTGGGGAGAATTCTTACTCCCATGACCAAACCTTCTCTTCCCACAACGGGGAGTCACCATCAGAAACACATGATCCACTATATTGAACTCTAAGGGTCTCTTTCTTTGATCAACATATGATTTCTGACGATCGTGTGCTATCTTCGTCTTCTCACAAATCACATGAACCATCTCTGTTGTTTTCTGCACTAGTTCTGGTCTGAGAATTGCTGACTCTATGACCCTAGTCCAGCACAATGGTGAATGGAAATATCGTCCATACAGGTCTTTAAAAAGCATCATACCGATGGTGGAGTGAAAACTATTATTGTAAGAGAACTCCACCAAGGGTAAGTGCTTCATCCAAGAACCTCAAAAATCATGAACACATGATCATAACATGTCTTCAAGAGTCTAGATGGTTCGTTCTGTGTGACTATATGTTTGAGGATGAAAAGTAGTGCTAAGTCATAGTTGAGAACTGAAATCATGTTGGAGACCTCTCCACACCCTGTAGGTAAAATGAGGATCTCGATCATAAATGATCTTCCTTGGGACTCCATAAAGTCTCACCACAACCTCTAGATACTGACTCGACAAAAATTCCACTGATCTAGAATCCTTGATCCCTATGAAGTGGGTTGATTTGGTTAAACGATCTACTACCACCCAAATAGCATCATTTCCTCCCAGAGCTAGAGGTAAACCAGTTACAAAGTACATTGATATTTCTTCCCACTTCCACTAAAGAACCTCTAATGGCTGGAGAATACCACCCTGAACCTGGTGTTCGGCCTTCACCTTCTGTAAGAACAAACATCGAGACACAATCTACGCAACTGCATGTTTCAACACAGGCCACCAAAACTGGCTTCTCAAGGCTCGGTACATCTTTGTCACGCCAGGATGCACCGCTAAAGGAGAACTAAGGAACTCTATGAGAACCATCTCACACATTATCAAAGGAACAAAAAGCCTTTCGTGATACAACACTTAATATTGTTCATCCTCCGACCAACCATTTGGGGTCGTGCCACAAACAACTTGATCTCTCTAGACCACCACCTATAGATCCCCCAATAGAGACTCTTCCATCTTCTGCACGAGGGATGACTATACTGTCATCTGAAAAAGACAACCTCTACGCTCAACTTCTCCCATATAAAGATGTAATGCTGACAGTTCTTCCATTACTCTCCAAGAATCATCGGATTCATGCACAGCATCACTACGTGACTTTCAACTCATCACATCAGCTACAAAAATCCACTTTCTAGGTGTATATGATATCTCAAAGTCATATTCATGTAAGAACTCCATCCACCAATGCTGTTGTAAGTTCAAGTCACGCTGGGAGAAAACAAACCTCAAAATATTATGATCTTTGAAAACCAGAAAGCACTCACCAATGAGGTAATGTCTCAACAACATCATAGAAAACACCATGGATTCTAACTCAAGATCGTGAGTGGAATATTTATATTCATGGGTACGCAACTACTGAGACCTATATGAAACAGCTGATCTTTTCTGCATCATAACATAGCCCAACCTCAGATGTGAAGCATCGTATAAAACATTAAACTAAACTCCCTCAGTTGGAAGACAATGTACCAGAGCACTTACTAAATTCTACTTTAAATACTCGAAGGATGCCTGACACTGATCAGTCCATATGAATGCCTGATCCTTCCAGGTCAAAGCTGTCAGAGGATTCTCAAATCGTGATAAATTGGCTACGAACCTCTTGTAGTAGCCTGTGAGACCAAGGAAACATCACACCTCAGACATTGTCTTGGGGGCTGCCCAAGACCGAACTACTTGTATCTTCGATGGATCCACATATCCTCCCTATTGGGACACAACACGCTCCATGAAATAGACTTCTCGAGCCCAAAACTCACAATTCGACAACTTCCCTATGACAACCCTGGTTTTTATTACAACTTAAACATGCTTTATTACATAAAACTTCACTTGATACAACAAAGAAGATCGAGAGGTTTAGTGTCTTTGGGGCTTAGGATCATTACATAAAAACTTTAAACTTGAAATACAACATCCTTATTGAAAACTTCCTTTACATGACCACTACATTCCTTCGTACTTAGCATTGCATGGGATAACCTGAGGACATGCATAAGAAAAGGGTGAGCTATAAAGCCCAGTAAGGGAGTACATAATGAATAACATGAGGAGTACAATACATGTTAGGAAATAGGCATATCAATAGAGCATAAGAGAGACATGAACATAAAGGCATGATAAAGCATGATAATCATAACATGGAAATGTGGCAACAACACTTAACATTGAATTAGCATGAGCCAAGGCTCATTGCACATGGAGCATGAGTAAACCCTCATTGCACTTGAAGCACGAGTAAACCCTCGTTGCACTTGAATTAGCATGAGTCAACACTCATTGCACATGACGTATCGTGATACTATACTTTACCCAATGCATTGGAGCGCTATCAGGGCGCACCCTTCTTAAACATTTCATTTCATGCATAAGTGTGCCACATGGATCATAAAACATGGATTCATAAAACATAATCATTTCTTCCACGATAAAGGAATGTGGAATTCATACATGAAACTTTACAATCAATACGTATATGTGCATAAAGGTGAATACCCTTGATGGAGAAATGGGCATGGTATTCACTACACAAAGACATTGGTTTAGAAAATTGGTGCGATTTCGGCAGCGTAACGGCGTGACATAAGAATTCATAAAAAAGGTTGATGAGAGAGAAAGGGGTTCCTCATCATATTTACATGAAATGGACAGTAAGGAGATCATATATATACATGTCCCAACAACAAGAATGGAATTTAGATTCATGATACAAAAGTATTGCTTGAATATAAAAGAAGAGAGAGAAGTTCCTTTCGGAATTTCGGCATAGTAACGGGTGTACATGGGAGGCATTTAATGAGAGAGAAAGGGTTCTCCCATCATTCAAACAATAACAGGGCAGTATGGGGGAGGTGCGAAACCATACCCTAACATTCATAAATTAAATTAAAAGGGCAATACAACTTAAAGAAAATTGACAAAAAATGAGAAAGGAAGAAAAAAACCCTTACTTGGAAGTGTGCTTCCAAAGGCTAGAGAGAGGCTTGTGAGAGGCTTCTTGGGAGCTTGGGGCACCTTGAGAGGATTCTAGAGAGAGTAGGGCAGAGGTTGGACGAACTTCAAGGGCTTTTAGTGAGGAGGAAGTGGGAGCTTGTGTGGGTTTATATAGGAAAGGTGAGAGAATTCTTTATTATTTAGGTTTGGGACCCCTTATATTAAAATAATCCAAACCACAAACCATCCCATGGTATTTGCCCATGGTTTCTGGAAAAGGAGAGAGGAAAACAATATTTTACAAGGCCAAGGTCCGAACTTATTAAAAAATTAGGGTTGCTTATGTGGAGGTGAGTCACACTCCCATGGAAATTAATTTAAAAAGGCAAAGTGTTGAATAAGTCTTGAGGGCTCCATTAATGCTTTGAAAAGTGAGTCAAACAAACCCAAAACCTCATTATTTTAATGATAAAACATATATTGGCCGAACCTAAGGATTATGGTATTTTATTACATCACCATTGGGTCATTATGATGTCATAAATCACATTATATATTTAAAAGGTATTTAATTTTTACCCAAAAATTGGACTGTCTCAGAAAATTATGAAAAATTCACCGTTGGATAATTTTGACGTCCTGATTCCAAAAATAATATTTATTTTATCTAAATAATTTTCTAAATATGTGAATTTTCACTTTTAAAATAAAAACCGACATTTATAAAAAATTCACGGGTTTTGACAGAAATGGCTTTCAAACCTTAATAAAAATTTTAATTGCATTCATAAAATTATAAGATCATTTATATTTAATACAAATTAATTTAATATTAATAATAATATTTTATTAAAATATTATTTAATTCAAAAATACTTTAATTTAATAAAATATAATTCTTAATTAAATAATAACTAAAAACATCATTTGTACTTTAAAAACTAATTACAATGCATCAAAAATGACTAGAAATTATATTCATTATTATATACAAAAATAATGTACATGAACATGGTGCTACTTATTTGTTACATAACCCCTTAAAATAGCCGCATAAGACCTAAGGGTAAGGTGTGCGATGGTGACAGACTCTTGGGGTTGCTCGGATAACATCGCTCGAGTGGTGATCTCTATCAACTTCCATTTTTCCCGTAGACGATCACGTTCGAGCTTGACTTGATGAAGCTCAGCTTGGGCTTGGTCAAGGGCAAAGCCCAAAGACGCCACCTCCTTTCCGAGCTCCGACAAATGGGCTTCGTAAGGGGCAATTCTACTGGATGAGGCCATCGCTTCCTTTGTCTGAGTAGAAAATTGGTTCGTTAAATCCTTATATTTAAACTACCCAGATGATCACTGTTCAACAGCTATAAAAGTAACGGTCACAAATCTTGACGTTAAACTAAAGAAGTTGACATCATATAAAAACATAAAGAAACATTTAACTGGATCAAGAGGGATTTTCCATTAATGAAATTTTGGGTCGTTACAACATTCCCCCCTTAAGAAATTTCGCCCTTGAAATTTTCCTTTTCCCACACTAAAACAAATGTGGGTAACTTAGCTTCATCATATCCTCCGACTCCCAAGTTGCTTCTTCAAACTTGTGGTTTCTCCACAACACCTTGACGAGGGGCATTGTCTTATTTCGTAGAACTTTTTCTCTACGATCTAAGATCTTCACTGGTAGCTCCTCATAAGAAAGATCGTCTTCTAATTGTACCACCTCAGAAGAGAGTACATGTGAAGGGTCTGGTATGTACTTCCTTAAGAGGGATACATGGAAGACATCATGCACCTTGGCCATAGTAGGTGGAAGTGCTAGTCGATAGGCCACAGCCCCAACACGATCAAGAATCTCGAAGGGGCCGATGTACCTTGGACTTAACTTCCCTTTCTTTCCAAACCTCATGACCTTCTTCCACGGAGATATGCTTAAAAACACCATGTCTCCGACTTTAAACTCAAGGTCTCGTCGACGATTGTCTGCATAACTCTTCTGTCAACTTTGGGCTGCCTTGATATGCTGCTGAATGGTTTTCACCTTCTCCACCATTTCTTCGACCATTTCTGGTCCAAGCAGCTTACGTTCACCGACCTCATCCCAACATGCCGGTGTTCTACACCTTTTCCCATACAGGGCTTCATATGGTGCCATTTGGATGCTTGAGTGGAAACTATTATTATAAGAGAACTCAACCAGAGGAAGATGCTGATCCCATCCTCCTTTAAAGTCCATTGAGCACGCTCTCAACATATCCTCAAGTGTTTGGATAGTCCGCTCGGATTGGCCATCAGTTTGAGGATGATAGGCCGTACTGAAGTTCAGTTCAGTATTCAGAGCATGTTGAAGACTCTTCCAAAACTTAGAGGTAAATCTTGGATCTCGGTCCGACACAATAGATAGTGGTACTCCATGCAATCGTACCACTTCCCTGATATATATCCGTGCCAGTTGATCCAAAGAGAAATCCTCTCGAATAGCAATGAAGTGTGCAGTCTTTGTAAGACGATCCACAATAACCCAGATTGCATTGTTGCTTTTGGATGTCCTTGGAAGTCCAGTGACGAAGTCCATGGTGATGTTCTCCCATTTCCATTCTGGTATGGGCAATGGTTGCATCATCCCCTTAGACTTCTGCCTCTCTGCCTTCACTTGTTGACACACCAGGCACTTTGATGTATATTCGGCGATCTCCTTCTTCATATTATCCCACCAAAAGTTTTCTCGGAGATCTCGATACATCTTTGTGCTCCCTGGGTGAATAGAGAAATTTGAACTATGTGCATCATCCAAAAGTTCCTTCTTCAGCTCCGAACTTGATGGGACACATAGTCTTTTCCCAAACCACACAATTCCTTCTTCATTAACATTAAACTCTGAGGATTTTCCCTTTTTGATAGCTTCCACTTTTTCTTGGATTCTCGCATCATCCTTTTGAGCATCCTTTAACCTTTCCAAAAGAGATGGTTGAGCAATCATTTGTGAAAGGATTGATGATGTTCCCTTCTTTATGATTCCCACGTCCATCTTCATCAAGTCTAAGAAGATTGGATCCTTCTCAATTCTCGTCATTGATAGAATTGCTGGATCCTTTCTACTTAGGGCATCCGCCACCTTGTTCGCCTTCCCAGGGTGGTAATGTATTGAACAGTCATAATCCTTTATGAGCTCTATCCATCTTCTCTGGCGCATATTAAGCTCTTTCTGTGTGAATATATATTTAAGACTCTTGTGGTCCGTATATATCTCACATTTCTCTCCATAGAGATAATGCCGCCAGATTTTCAAGGCAAAGATCACCGCCGCCAACTCCAGATCATGCGTTGGATAGATTCGCTCATGGATTTTCAACTGTCTTGAGGCATAGGATATCACTTTATCATTCTGCATCAGCACACATCCTAAGCCCTTCTTCGAAGCATCACTGAATACCACAAAAAGCTCCCCACTTGTGGGTAAAGTGAGCACAGGTGCAGTGATAAGCCTCCTTTTCAACTCCTTGAAGCTTTCTTCGCATTCATCACTCCAAGCAAACTTTACTCCCTTTCGAGTTAGCTTGGTAAGAGGGTTGGACAATCGTGAGAAGTTTCTCACAAATCGTCGATAATATCCAGCTAACCCCAAGAAGCTACGGATATCAGTTACCGATGTTGGCCTCGGCCATCCCTCAATTGCATCTGTTTTGGAGGGGTCCACAGATATCCCATTGCTTGTGATGATATGGCCCAAGAATGAGACCTCCTTCAACCAGAACTCACACTTGCTGTACTTGGCATAGAGCTTCTCCTTGCGCAAAGTCTCCAGTACAGTTCTTAAATGCTCCTCATGGTCCTCCTTGGTTTTGGAGTATATTAGAATATCATCTATAAAGACTACCACAAATTTATCTAGGTAATCTCTAAAGACTCTATTCATCAAGTCCATGAATATTGCTGGAGCATTGGTGAGTCCAAAAGGCATTACTATGAATTCATAGTGCCCGTACCTTGTACGAAAAGCAGTCTTGGGGATATCTTTCTTCTTCATCCTTACTTGATAATATCCCGACCGCAAGTCGACCTTGGAGAAGTATTGTGCTCCACGCAGCTGATCAAACAAGTCATCGATTCTTGGGAGAGGATACTTGTTCTTTATCGTGATTTTGTTAAGTTCACGATAATCGATGCAAAGCCGCATTGACCCATCCTTCTTCTTGACGAAGAGGACTGGTGCACCCCATGGTGATGCACTTGGGCGTATAAACCCTTTATCCAGATTCTCCTGTAGTTGTTTCTTCAGTTCTTCAAGCTCAACCACAGCCATTCTATATGGAGTCTTGGATATTGGTAGCGCCCCAGGTATAAGTTCAATTGAGAACTCAACATCTCTTCTTGGAGGAAGACCAGGAAGTTCCTCTGGAAATACTTCAGCGAATTCCCTCACAATAGGCATTTCTTCAAGGGTGGTTTCTTCCTTGGACTCAATCATCTGAGCCAGATATGCGTGCTCATAAGGCAGTAATATCCATGCTTGAGATGATGGAGCTAAAGGAGATTCATCTTCCTCCTGACACTTGTAAAGAATCGGGGGTCGATTCTCCATATGGAGTGTGATTTCCCTCTCCCGACAATTTATGTTGGCTCTATATAAGGAAAGCCAATCCATGCCAAGAATTGCATCAAATTCCACCAAAGGAAGTATGACGAGGTTCGCCGGGAAATTCAATCCACAGATTATAACAGGGGAGGACTTATACTCATGGGATGCAATGATTGCCCCATTTGCCGTACTCACCGACATCTTTACTTCCATGATTTGTGGTGGTGCAGGGATTATTCTACTAAACTTTTGAGATATAAAATAATGCGTAGAACCTGAATCAAAAAGTACGTTCGCTATTCTTGAATGAATAACTAGCGTACCTGTCACCACTTCGTTGTCGGGGTTCACTTCGGCAGAAGTGATGGCAAAAGCTCTTCCTTGCTGTCTTGGAGGTTGTTGATTGCCTCCGATAACCCTTGGATTAGGGCACTGATTCGCAAAATGACCCGGTTCTTTGCATTTGAAGCATTGAACAACGCGTTGAGGTTCGAACGGAGCGTTCCTCCCCTCCGTCGCAGCCGCGGGTCCTTCTTGCTGACAGTTAATAGCTAGGTGCCCTTCTCTTCCACACTTGAAGCATTTTCTTGTCCCCCTAAGGCAATTCCCAGGGTGCTTCTTTCCACACTTTTGGCAAGTGGGGTGCTGGAATTTCTTAGCGCCGTTGGATTTATCCATCGGACCACCAGCATTGAAGTCCACCTTCCGCTTCTTGTCCCCATGATACCCCTGTGATTCTCCGATCTCCATTTCAACCTTAAGGGCACATCGGACAATCTCCTCATAGCTGTCAAAGTCACGGATCGCTAATGCTTTCCGCAAGCTAGGCTTCAGCCCACCAAAGAAGCGGTCAACTTTGCATTCGGGGGTAACGACAAAGCCGGAAGCGTATCGTGCAAGCCTTGTGAAGTTTGCCTCGTACGCTCCCACAGATTCTTCATCTTTCTGCTTGAGGGAAAGGAAGTCCCTTTCCATCTTAAGACGGAGGGTGCGTGGAAAATATTTATCGAAAAACATCTTCCGGAATACCTTCCATTCCAAAGCCTCGATCTCCTCCTCAGGCTTCGTATTTTTGATCAATGTCCACCATTGATCAGCTTCACCCTCCATACGATAAGCCGCCAGGAGAACCTTCTCTTTTTCAGAGCATTGGAGGATGGAGAATATCTTCTCAATGGAGTTGATCCATTGTTCAGCGATCGTGGGATCAGATGATCCACTAAAAGTAGGAGGCCTTTGTCTCATGAAGCTTTCAATAGCGACTTGTTCTTTCTTAGGGGGGGTTGAACGTTCCTCTTGACCAGTGTTTCTATTCAAAACTTGAGTTAGCTGAGAGAGAAGCGTGACAAAGTTCGCGATTCCCGCTCCCATCGGATTGGGCATCTCATTAGTACAATCATCACACTGATCTTCACAACGGTTGTTAGCCCGAGTTCTCCTATTACCGGCCATTGGCCGTAATAAAAGGAAAGTTAGGGGTAACACATAGAGGGTAATCCAAAGACAAAAGTTGATGACTTATAAATAAACTTTGATCTCTTTAACTCATGAGTCTATAGGATTCAATCCAGGCTTTTCAGGATCTTCCTTCTAACATATATTCTTAGGGGAATTTTTCCCTTAATAAGGGTTCATACTAAGATTGTGAATTTATCAAAACATATCCCCCGGGAGTGTCGTAACCAAGAGTGCAGCAAGGCCCGTTGTCGTGCACCAGTTCCCGTTCGAGTCTATCTCAAAGCGGTGTTTTCGGGTTTTACCCCTAGGATACATCTGTGCCAGAGCCGCCTCTACCTGCTCGTATCCAGACAGGGATGTATTTGTTTGATAAAACACTTACTTAGTATTTACCAAAACTTAGGGATGTTTTTATTATGCTTAGTCTTGTATCTAAGGCTTTACTAGGGTTTCCTAATCCCAAAAATAACTAAACCTATCCTCTGATACCAACTATGACAACCCTGGTTTTTATTACAACTTAAACATGCTTTATTACATAAAACTTCACTTGATACAACAAAGAAGATCGAGAGGTTTAGTGTCTTTGGGGCTTAGGATCATTACATAAAAACTTTAAACTTGAAATACAACATCCTTATTGAAAACATCCTTTACATGACCACTACATTCCTTCGTACTTAGCATTGCATGGGATAACCTGAGGACATGCATAAGAAAAGGGTGAGCTATAAAGCCCAGTAAGGGAGTACATAATGAATAACATGAGGAGTACAATACATGTTAGGAAATAGGCATATCAATAGAGCATAAGAGAGACATGAACATAAAGGCATGATAAAGCATGATAATCATAACATGGAAATGTGGCAACAACACTTAACATTGAATTAGCATGAGCCAAGGCTCATTGCACATGGAGCATGAGTAAACCCTCATTGCACTTGAAGCACGAGTAAACCCTCGTTGCACTTGAATTAGCATGAGTCAACACTCATTGCACATGACGTATCATGATACTATACTTTACCCAATGCATTGGAGCGCTATCAGGGCGCACCCTTCTTAAACATTTCATTTCATGCATAAGTGTGCCACATGGATCATAAAACATGGATTCATAAAACATAATCATTTCTTCCACGATAAAGGAATGTGGAATTCATACATGAAACTTTACAATCAATACGTATATGTGCATAAAGGTGAATACCCTTGATGGAGAAATGGGAATGGTATTCACTACACAAAGACATTGGTTTAGAAAATTGGTGCGATTTCGGCAGCGTAACGGCGTGACATAAGAATTCATAAAAATGGTTGATGAGAGAGAAAGGGGTTCCTCATCATATTTACATGAACTGGACAGTAAGGAGATCATATATATACATGTCCCAACAACAGAAATGGAATTTAGATTCATGATACAAAAGTATTGCTTGAATATAAAAGAAGAGAGAGAAGTTCCTTTCGGAATTTCGGCATAGTAACGGGTGTACATGGGAGGCATTTAATGAGAGAGAAAGGGTTCTCCCATCATTCAAACAATAAGAGGGAAGTATGGGGGAGGTGCGAAACCATACCCCAACATTCATAAATTAAATTAAAAGGGCAATACAACTTAAAGAAAATTGACAAAAAATGAGAAAGGAAGAAAAAAACCCTTACTTGGAAGTGTGCTTCCAAAGGCTAGAGAGAGGCTTGTGAGAGGCTTCTTGGGAGCTTGGGGCACCTTGAGAGGATTCTAGAGAGAGTAGGGCAGAGGTTGGACGAACTTCAAGGGCTTTGAGTGAGGAGGAAGTGGGAGCTTGGTTGGGTTTATATAGGAAAGGTGAGAGAATTCTTTATTATTTAGGTTTGGGACCCCTTATATTAAAATAATCCAAACCACAAACCATCCCATGGTATTTGCCCATGGTTTCTGGAAAAGGAGAGAGGAAAACAATATTTTACAAGGCCAAGGTCCGAACTTATTAAAAAATTAGGGTTGCTTATGTGGAGGTGAGTCACACTCCCATGGAAATTAATTTAAAAAGGCAAAGTGTTGAATAAGTCTTGAGGGCTCCATTAATGCTTTGAAAAGTGAGTCAAACAAACCCAAAACCTCATTATTTTAATTATAAAACATATATTGGCCGAACCTAAGGATTATGGTATTTTATTACATCACCATTGGGTCATTATGATGTCATAAATCACATTATATATTTAAAAGGTATTTAATTTTTACCCAAAAATTGGACTGTCTCAGAAAATTATGAAAAATTCACCGTTGGATAATTTTGACGTCCTGATTCCAAAAATAATATTTATTTTATCTAAATAATTTTCTAAATATGTGAATTTTTACTTTTAAAATAAAAACCGACATTTATAAAAAATTCACGGGTTTTGACAGAAATGGCTTTCAAACCTTAATAAAAATTTTAATTGCATTCATAAAATTATAAGATCATTTATATTTAATACAAATTAATTTAATATTAATAATAATATTTTATTAAAATATTATTTAATTCAAAAATCCTTTAATTTAATAAAATATAATTCTTAATTAAATAATAACTAAAAACATCATTTGTACTTTAAAAACTAATTACAATGCATCAAAAATGACTAGAAATTATATTCATTATTATATACAAAAATAATGTACATGAACATGGTGCTACTTATTTGTTACATAACCCCTTAAAATAGCCGCATAAGACCTAAGGGTAAGGTGTGCGATGGTGACAGACTCTTGGGGTTGCTCGGATAACATCGCTCGAGTGGTGATCTCTATCAACTTCCATTTTTCCCGTAGACGATCACGTTCGAGCTTGACTTGATGAAGCTCAGCTTGGGCTTGGTCAAGGGCAAAGCCCAAAGACGCCACCTCCTTTCCGAGCTCCGACAAATGGGCTTCGTAAGGGGCAATTCTACTGGATGAGGCCATCGCTTCCTTTGTCTGAGTAGAAAATTGGTTCGTTAAATCCTTATATTTAAACTACCCAGATGATCACTGTTCAACGGCTATAAAAGTAACGGTCACAAATCTTGACGTTAAACTAAAGAAGTTGACATCATATAAAAACATAAATAAACATTTAACTGGATCAAGGGGGATTTTCCATTAATGAAATTTTGGGTCGTTACATTCCCAAACATCAGATGTTGACGATGAACTCCCGAAATGGCTTATAGATGCTTTGCATGCTATTCCTCAGATGTGGAGTTCACAAGGATTTCGTCGATGAAAACTACCATGAACTAGTCCAAGAACTGACGAAATAAACGTTCATCAATACCCTGATCAAAAATGGAGATTTTTTCACGTCGAATAGCATTACAACGAACTCATAATTCCCCTGAAGACAACCTAATGTAGTCTTCAGGATATCATCATCCTTCACACGCATCTGATGATATCCTAACCACAAGTCTATATTTGATAACCAACTTTTACCCTTCAGTTGATCAAATAAATGATCAATCTGTGGAAGAGGATAGCGATTCTTTATTGTCACTTTTTTTAAGGGATGATAAGCGACACACAACCACAAACTGCCATCACCCTTCTTCATGAACAAAACTGGTGCACCCCACAGTAACACACTCGGCCAAAAAAACCGCACTGTAACAGACAATCAAGAAATATATGTAACTCTCATAACTAAAAAGGTTCCATCCTCTATGGAGACATAGAGAATGGAGACACTCTTGGTTGTAGCACTATCCCAAACTCGATCTCTCGTCGAGGGGGTAAGGCCAAAAACTCTTTTGGAAATACATCATGGTACTCTTCCACGACCCTAGGAAAGGCCAACTACAGAACCTCTGAAGAACTCAACATCATCTCATCAATCATGGATGATAAGTATGGAACGCGCTTATGACCCATCTGTGGATCTTTCTCACCAACAAACACCACTGGATCTCCATCTGCGTTGATGAAATCGACCTGATTCCTGAAGCAATCCACGATAGCCTAAACCGAATACAACCAATCCATGCCGAGGATGACATCATATGGTTGTATTCGTAAACACAGAAAATCTCCCCATGATCGGTGCTTCCCCAACACTAGCTCACAGTTTCTACATACTCCAAACAAGTCAGCTCAACCTACAACTCACGTAGTCAACACCAAGGGCACTAGAAGTCTCTGTACCTCAAGTTCCAAATCATGGAAAAGTGTAGGTGATATGAAGGGCCGTGTCGCTCCTGAATCAAACAAGGAATAAACCAATGTAGAAGATAAGAAAAGGGTACCTCGAACGATGTCTTGATCGGATGGAGCTAGCAATGCTAGAGCATGAAGCTGACCACGACCTTTTCCATGACATCTTTGACCCTGATGATGACCACCACGACGACTGCTCTCTTCTCTCTAAGGGCGAGGATCATCCTAGGGTTGTCTACTGCCTACCCCATCTACACTATGCAGATCTAAAGCCTGTGAATCATGCTACTGCTGCCTTGGCTGGAACTGCCTCGACGGAGGAACCTAGAGAGGGGCACCTGGTGCTCGATGACAACTCTGAAAGGTCGGTCACTCCCAAATCTGATGACCGCGACCACCAAAAGAAAAACATGATCTTAATCCCTGGGCATAGGCATGAGAGTTACTTCCACCATTGAAACTAGATGTTAAGGGATGATACCTACCCCCAGCTAAATGGAAACACTTTTTTTCATGAAAACTGATAACTCCATACCAACGATCTACTTCATGATGAATCATGATGATTCCCCTATCCTGAGGATACAGTCCTAGCCAAAGTCCTCTCGACAACCTCTGCCCTCTCCATCACCTCAAGATATTTCATCAGCATTAATGGGGTGACCTGATGCTGGATCTCTGGATGCAAAGCCTTCTCAGAATGCCTCGACCTGGCCTCCTCATCTGATAGCAGGTCTGAAGCATATCAAAAAAGGTTCATAAAACAAATCCCAAACTCTCTCACACTGGATCTCTCTAATCGATGGTTAGGAAGGTCCTGGAAACTAGACACCTTTGTAGTTGAAGAATGAAAACTGACTCTAAACTTGTCTTAGAAATCCTCCCATGAGATCACTAACTCCTCACGATCCCTGAGAAACAAGAACCACAATTTCTTTGATGATCCATGCAGTATCGTCAAAACCATGGACACTCATTTCTTTTTCGGAGAAGAGATCAATCCGAATCCTATCTTGACCTCCTCCAACCAGTCATCAATGAGAGAACCTGAAACGAAGCCTTCATACTTCTATAGACTCTAGCACTGAAACTCTCAGAGTGACTTCCTCCAAGTGTCATCATTGTTAAACTCTACCCCATGCCAATCTTCTCGAACAACCTATTGGACATTTTCTGCGCAAACCTGATGAGGACATCGACCTGGAGCCATACCTATAAATTAACAAACTGTTAGAGATCTTAAACCAAGAATATGTTAGACTCGACATTGATTAATTAATTGTGTTCTTTTATTCATTTTAGGTTAACTTATCACATTGTCTACCCATTCAAACACGATAACAAAGACGAATGATGCATGATCCTTTCCTAGGTCTCCACCCTACAACTAGTACCACCTTGTTTAGTAGCCATTGTAAACTTAAATGTCCATAAATCAGATCATATGGGTCCATAAACGCCTATGTCTCATCCGGTATCTAGTACTTACCTCACTTGATAAACACGAATGACATTGTTACCCTACCAACCCATGAAAACTAAACTATTCCTAACTCCAAACTCCATCTTATCCTTCAACCAGACCTTTGATACCACTCCATCATGACCCCCTTCCACAAAGTATACCCCTCCTGGACCAACAACATGAGGAGGGAGATAATGACCCCTGAGTATCGCCTCCAGTAGGCCCCGGGATGGCGACTAGCACAGAGGGTATAGTAAACACACAAATGGGAGGCATTACTCTCTAAGAGAACACATGAGGAAGAGAGAGATAAGATAAACACAAACCAACACCAACTTAGAACTGAAATTTAAAAGAAACCCAAGTTCACATATGTAATGAAATGCAAAAATACTACAACTAGAAGGGGAAAACCGCAAGTACCAAAAATAATGTAGAACAATAGGAACCATAAGCCCGAACAGCTCATGCAACCCCAAGCTAGTAAACACCTACCTAATCTCCAACCTTCTCTAAGTGACCTGAGAAACAGTTTATATATACATAGGATGAGTATAAAATTATACTCAGTAGGATCCTCCCCGAAGACTCTCATGCAAAATTAAATAATTCATGCTAAAGCATAGTGAACAACAAGTGAAACTAACTCCTCACCTAAACAGTTACACTAAGTTCCTAGCATCACCACGGATACTCTCACCAAGTAATGCATATGAGAATATATCATATAATAAATAATATAAAGGGTACCCCACTCTTACTTTTCCTCTGGTTTGCCGCTTTACCCCAATGTCGCACGTCCTGAGTATCTTTCTCTGAAAAGGCTTTCCCTCAGACACCTGGACAAAGCACCACAACATGTGCCTCATGCAAAGAAACAACCACATCTATGTTAGAAAAGTAACCAGGTTGTTTCTGGGAGCCACAACATCTTGCATAACTTGTATCATACAACAGGTATTACACCTCAAGCCATTACAGCCCCAACACCGATTAAGGATCTTCAAGCCATCATAGCCTATACATGTTACACCAATAGTAGTCCATAGAAAACTATATGCAGAATATATGCATGTGAATAACCAGAACACATTACAGCCATCTAGACACATATATGGGAAAAACTAACCAATGTTGTTGCCTTCACAAGTAGCTACCAAGGGAAGAGATTATGGCCAAAGGGGGTAGTCAGCCATCCATCCTCCCACCAGAATGTTGGGTAAAACACCCCTCAAGGCTCAAAATCACTGGTGTGTCAGTTTCCCTTACTGACTAGGTGGATTGGAATATAGAAACACAAATAGTAAATGATGTACTATATCTCACAAACAATATGGGCATAACCTAGTCATAGACACAACTACATCTAACGTCTCTTAAACTCTGGGATGTTACTTCTAAGACTCGGTATCCTATAAGAACACAATAACTGAATGATCTTTAATAAATTATTTCATTACCTTTTTATTAGTTTCACTTTATGTTCATTAATTCATTAAACATTAATTATTTAATAAAAATCCACATTAAATTTTTTTTCATCACACCCAAATTCCAATTTCCATTTAAAATTACAACCTCATCATTATGTTCTAGAATTCTCCAACCCCATGGGTTAACACCTTTTATTCAAATATTCATTACAGAATTACTTTCCTATATTCCCATGCATTCTAGAAAAGCATTCTATGCTACTAAACATCGGTGGTCTCAACATGGTGAGTAGATGAACTACATGTTGAATATTTTCCGCCTATAGTAAGAGCGTAGACCCATCATCCCTTGAGAAGCTAAAAATAGAAAGAACGTGGCATACCCAATGCACTTACGCCTCTTTCAGAAGAAGGGTAAACAAGACCAACTGCCTTGAGTAGTGGGGGGAAAGTAAAGCAGGTAATCAACCAATAAGAATCAACAAGCATCCAACAATCACATCCATCCCATTCCATTATCCCTAGTGTCCTCCTCGACACCCACATGCATAAACTGATGAATCTTTCCACTCTAGGTGTCATCTGTGCCACAAAAAAAAGGCCTCCAAGCCCCCACATATCACAACACCCATCTAGGATCACATGACAACACAAGAAGTAGGAAAAGAAACATCTTAACAATTGGGATCATAGCCCTTTAACTAGTAAAAGGGTAACTCAGAACCCTACAAGGAATTAGACTTTATTGAACAACCAGTTCTTTAATTCATATTGGATTAACAGATTTATTATTCATAGGTTCTAAATTCGGGAAACCTACCAAGAAAGCTATCAAAGATAATTAAACATGCTTAATGCGCCAATTTGATTAACATCAAATTACAACAAGAAGAACCAAATTGATTTCATGCCTCTTTATCTTTAGCCAAAAAATTATCAAGTTATTCCAGTTTACGTTATTTACCAATTTTCATCAAGAACGAAGATCTAAACGGAGAAAGCATGGATATCACACTCTCTTGAAAACAAGGGGCAATAATATTTGACGGATATCAATTTATTTATATGGTTCAAATATTTATTATGTCAATTAAATTGTGGTCCAGTGGGATAAAGAATGCTACCAATACAGTTGCACATAAAATAAAAGAGAAGCAACGAATCCCCTACCTCAAACAGTTTTTGACATTCTTTATCCACCCAACGAGTCACGATCCTCCTCTCGTGTCAACTGCATCCACCCGAGGATGCCATGGTATGATCGCACCAACTGAAACCTAATAAAACCCCATTAGAAGCATGGATATTACATTCTATAGTATGTGATGGAAAACTAAAGAAGATGAACTATAAAAGAACGATGAAAAAACATACCTTATATCAAAGATTGATTGTTACATCTTGGTTGCATCATAACAGAACGGAACCAATCATTGGAGGAATGTTTGATTGTGAAACTTCTACGGGATGGTATGAGATGTTATAGACTCTTATAGTGGAGAATAAGGAGAAATAATTAGGGATGAAGATATCTCATCCCTTAAGAAGATTTAAAGGAGCAATGGTTTAATATTTGCTTGATTTATCATTAAAAATAGATCACATTAAACCACACAGTTTGACCATGTAAAAACATCCCAAGACTTTGGAATAATTAATATAGGAGTGATGTCCTTTGAATCATCCTTAGAGTCATTAAAACAAGTCCTTAATTCATTTTACGTAAACGGAAAATGCTAAAGGGGAAAACAGTTGGATGTTGGAAACACTATTCACAAACTCAACATTTAGCAAAAGAAAAAACTTTGTTCATGAACCTCATCATCAGACACTGTTAATGAACCTCACCGTTACACATTGTTCATGAATCTCACCGTTAGACATTGTTCATGAAACCTAACGTTAGACACTGTTCATGAACCTCACTATTAGACACTGTTCATGACCCTCACCATTAGACATTGTTCATGAACACAAAATTTGTAAAAGAAAATATTAGTTACCATTAGAGGTTACCGATAGAGGTTATCGATAGAGGCTACTGATAGAGGTTACCGATAGAGGTTACTATTAGATCTCACCGATAGAAGTGTTCAACGATGAAATTGTTCAATGAAGTGAAAATTTGGAAATGGAAAGTTACATTACCGTTAGAGGTTACTGATAGACTGTTCACCGATGGAACCATTCACATTATTTGAAATTTGGAAAAGGAAAGAGAGGTTACCATTAGAGGTTACTGATAGAACATTTCACAAATGGAACTCTTCATATAAGGTTACTGATGACACTATTCACCAAGGGTCACCGATAAAATTGTTCCCAGAAGGTTACTAATGAAACTATTCACCTAAGGACAGAGATGCACTATTCATAGAAGGTTACTGATGACACTATTCACCTAAGGTCACCGATTCACTGTTTACAAAAGGTTACCATTTCACTGTTCACAACTTTCTACTATTGGAACTGTTCACCGAACTGGAAAATTAGCAATGTGTTGGGGATAAGTCACCTTGAACTCCTCGTACACCTCAATGATTATATTTTCACAATGGAATAGACCAGACTGGTTCGAGCCATTACACTTTACATCAAAAATATTTTTATAAAAGAAGTCATTAAATACATATAATAATTTTTTCCCTGAATATAATGTTTTTAAATAGTAATAATACCTTTACATAGATTGGGATTTAAAATAACACATGAAACCATAAAAAACATTTATTTCTTTAACATCATTAAAATAATAAAATTGTATTTAACATATTAAAATCATAATTCTATAATATAAATACCTTACCTAAAATAATATTTTTCGATATAGTAGGAATACATTTCCATAAAAATAATCCCATTTCATCAAATAAGGGTTTTTAAAATAATGTATTGAATCATATACTTCTGGCTTTGGTTTATAAATCTATAATAAAGAGATGTACTTAAAATCAAAAAATTTTAAATTAATTTTATTAAAAAACTAAAACCTCATCTTTTAAATACTTACATATTTAAAATTTACCTTTTAATTTCCTCTTATATAGATTGTATTTTGGAAGTAATATATTAATGAAAACTCAAAATTTTCCCTTTCAAAATGTACGTTTGAAATAAAAAATACCCTACCAAAAATTGAAATATCATAATGAGGTAAAGTAGACATAACTACTATTCATTGAAATTATAGAATAACAAAGATGTAGGGAACTCAGTTTAGAAGAACGGTAATATTCAAACAAGTGAATAGAATATCCTTATTTATATTAATTTGAATATGAGAATATAGCTATTATATACACTTATCATGTGTGGATAAAAACATTGAATACGGCATGAGTATCATTATTGATCCATAAGTATACCCATATATTTTATGATGAATTTGAGAACATCTAATATGATCAATTATTTGTGGTGTTTTAGTTTTTATCTTATGGACAATGCTGCTAAATATAATAAATATCCATTATTCTAATGGTTATATATTTATATACATATATCTTTGTGTGTGTGTGTGTGTGTGATTGTGTGTTATTTACACTACAATTTTTAAATGATGAATAAAACTATAATTATACTTTAGATGAAGATTGAAATATATTTTAAACTGTTTCATCTTTACATTTTCATTTAATTAATTTTTTTGAACATCCTAAACATCTTTTGATGGATTGATAATAGGGAAGATCTATTTTTTAATTTCAACTGTGGATCAAATAACATTTTAATTTAGACTAAGGGATAAATATATTTCAACCTGCGAAATCCACAGTAAAGGTATGTGATTCGATGTTTACTATGTGTTGTTCATACTAATGAAAAATGCCTTTATTCATAAAGATTTGTGGAAAATGTTGAATTTTACAATTGATTTAGAAAAACAATATGATGGTGAGGCATTATCCTTTCATTATAAGGATGATGATACTCGAGCCGATTAGATGAATTTTTTGAAAGTGATTAGAAAACCATGTTTTAAATGGTTAATTTCTTGTAGTGAGTAGTATCATGTTATTTTTTCAGACATTACAATTCCACTCGACTAATCACATCTTTATATTTAAAAATATTCAACTAAAGGTTCTATTTGTGGCTTATGGTCAGCACCTAGATATAGATACACACATCTACATGGTCACTAGTTGTCTTTCCAGATCCATTGAGAGACTTCGGGTGCACTATTCTCCTAATATGCCAGGTCACATTCATACTCAAGTGTAGGTTCTCACCCCACCCCTCTCGCTAGGATGTCTAGCATGACATACCTCAATCGTTGTCTACCACTTTTTCGTTTGCAAACTTAGTGTGTACTAAGATTCAATACAATGGTGGTACGGGATGCAGAGTCTCTCTCCCTCAATGATGATATCTAAGGTCACTGATAGTGGAACGAAATTTATATTGTTTCAATATCCTTCCACCTCTTAGTGGTGATACGATCGTGGTTCCCTCCTAACCCACTATTTGTTACACATGTTTGTCCTATGATTTATGATCTATGCATGTCTTGAATGTAATTCGTTATGGTCGAAAATATATAGTAGCTGTATAATTTGTTGTCGATGTGTCGATGCAGGATTTTTGGGTGTTGGAAGTTACCTCTACCCCATGGGTATCTACTGATGTACGCAACTCTACTATTGTGGGAATCCAAATGTATCAAGTAGTCCTAAATTGAATCCATATTTACATGCAAAATCTAGGGCTGGGCAGCAGGGATCTACCGATTCAGTGTTCTTGAACGGTGTTCTGCGACTACCATCTAGTCAGAATGGTGTTGCAATGGCATCGACTGATGTGTCCCTATGGTATGCTCGGGTGGATCATGTTCTGGACTAATCATTTTTTCTTCATAGATCTAAATTCTTTTTTGATGTCATTAAGACTGAATTTTAGGCCCAAATATGGATAAATATGTTTCTTTGGTTTTTCTCTAGGAATCTTGCCCTGTGATAATTCTTCGTAAGGGTTTATTAGCTCATGTTGAGCCCCAAACTGCCATATTGGTGAAGAGAATGAAAATTGGAAAAAATTCATTGATTCCACACATTGTTCTATCTAAATGTTCTCAACCTTGGATGATTTATAATTTTATTCCCAGAACATTTCCTTTATTGGGGTTGGAAAAGTTGAAATGTGTCTCCCTTGGTCAAGGACTTTTTCATTGTATAATTCCTTACGATGACTCTAAGATTCGAGCATGATGCATGGGGACCCTATTTCTGATACCTTGATAGATTTATTTACATGAATGGACTTTAGAATTTAATGTCTCCTGTTCATGAAATTAATTTTCTCAGGTCTAGGTTCATCTTCAAAAAATCAATTATGTCCTTTGGCATCCATATGTTTTTCATGATTTTGACATGAAAATTTGGACTCTTATTCACCTTGACAAGGAGACAAGTGATGACTGATTTGGTGACTTTTCCAGGATGACGGTGGAGGTTGATCTCAATTTCACTCTAATTGACCAGGTAACCCTTTCTACACCATCTTATAACATTCAAATTGATGTTGATTATGAAAAAAAATCCACTTTTCAGCAATCACTGTTTGGCTGTTGGGAACTCTTTGTAGCTATGTCAGAATAATGTTACATATCAAGAATTTGGGATGAGATGTCATCCAATGAATCTCTTTCAAAGGAATCCAACTATGAAAAATCAGCTATGTCAAAGCCCATAGTTCATGACGGTGATTCACTTAATATGTCAGTTCCCATTATGGATGATGTGTTGATTACTGGGAAAATAGATTCCCATGTGACTCATTTAGAAGGTAAATGATTGTTGGTAGATGTGTCTCAAGAGAGAGCACATAGTGTTCCCTATTCTTCTCAAGTTGATTTGGGTAAAGAGTATACTTCAATCTAGGCTACTACATGGTATCATGATTTGATAATCACTTCTCTCTATCAAGTTGATGTCTCCATTCATGAAAATGAAAAACAACTTTTTAGCTGTCTTCTAGAAATCCATATGCTTTTTCAGTCATCTAAATTATCAGGGAAATGATGGAACATTTTTTATAATGAAAGAGGGAATATCAATACTCTTCATAAATATTGGGGCAGTGGTGGGTGTGCCTCTAACACAGATTCAATTTTATGTGCCTAGGAAAAAATGAATGATTGTCAGGGTTTCACATCAGATCCCTCAAAGAGGGTACCACACAAGGATTATTCTAATCTTTCTATGATTGTGTCACCCATATCATCTTCTAAAGAGTCAAGGAAGGTGGATGTAAATATATATATGATTTTTAATTGGGGTAAATCTCACTACAAATGGGAGACTAATAATGACTCTGATTATGGAAATGATATGCCCCACTATTAATATAGACATTATTTATATTGGGTATGGGAAATTCTCTTTGTTTGAACCCTTCTGCCACTTTTCTATACAGATTATTTCATAATAAATGGATATAATCTTTTTCTTTTGGCTTCATTTTCTCTGTGTATTAAAATGTTTTTCATACAAGATATTAAATTATATAGTTTTTCATTAATTACTTAAAAATTATATTATTATTCTATTTCGGTTTAGTAAAAATATTTAATAAAATATTAATACATTGATATTAAAACTAGGATTATAAATTTATCATCAATTATCACCAAGGCGTGATAAATACTATGTGTATAAAAAATTCTCAAATTAAAAATTTCATATAAATATATTTTTAATAAACATATTTATACTTATATCTTATTTTTTAAAATAATTATAGTAATAAATATGATTTAAAAAAATATGAATTTATATAAAATAATAAATGTACATTTAAATAATTAATAAACAATTGTACATTTTTTACAAATAAGTTCTAAAAAGAACAACTACCCACAAATGTACACATATTATTATTTGTATTTTAAATTTATTTTTTACAAAGAACATATGACCAAAAATTTACAAATTTTATCATTTTTATTTCAAATTATTTTTGTAGATCTATTTTTTTATATTTACTTATCATCTTAGTAATATTTTTTTTGTAAAAACTAGTTAAAATAATTTTCATACAATAGTAGTGTCAACTAATTTTTCATAAAAATAATTGAATCAATCACTTATAATTATAAATAATTAATAATTTTTAAAAATGTATTTTGTATTCATTTAACAACATAATTATTTATTTTTTCAATTTGAAAATAAAAAATTATTTCAATGAATTTAAAAAAAATTATAATTTAATTATTAATTAATAAACAAGTCTAATTGTGTCTAATGAAAAATTATTCACCCTCCTTGAAATAAAACGTACCTTAATTTTTATAAAATATAAGACAATTTATTTTAATATGATATATTTAATTGAAAATTAATTTTCAATTCTTGTAATTATATACTCTTTTATAACAAAAAGGCATATATTTTCATGACTTGCATTCATTTCCATCATCATTATCTTTATAAGATGTGTGTACTAACATTTTAAGTGAAAACATTATCCTAATTATCAACCCATTTTCATTGTAAAGACAAAAATATAATGGAATGATTAAACATTTTTTAGTTAGAGTACATAGAGGAAGAAAAATTATTCCATTTGGGGTCATTAATATCAAAAAATATAATACGTGATCAAAATCAATCATGGAAATATGATACATAAAAAATTATGGAAGCAAATCGCATATATTATTATCATAGGAAATGTAGACACTCATATATGAAAACTATAAATAAAGATAAAATAAATTATCCCAAAGCATGTATGACATCATAAAATTTATATTTAAAAAATAAATAGAGAATAACATATCGTCATGATTCATAATATCTACATATATTATCATGATAATGCACTATCGATTAATCTACCTAAATATACACATAGAAGAGAACAACATACGTGGTCTCAAAAGAAAAAAGTGAGGACACATTCCTCAAATATGTAATATGTATTAAAGGTTTCACATTTGTGATGATTTCTTAACCGTATGAAATAAGCACAAAGACATTGGAAAAGGGTTTGACATGGCCCATGAAAATTATTATTATTATATCTATAATTTTTATTTAATTTATTATAACCTATGGGTAATTAATTTATTAATAATTAATATTTATCCATGAAACATTATGAATATTTAGGGATTTTCATCCAAATAATAGAACCTCAAATATAATAACAATATATAGGAATAATAATATATGGTAAAGTAAATGAGTCCACCTACAACAATGAATCCATGCTAAACCATGAAAACCAAATGGATTTTTTTGAGTCTTTCTATGTGAATTTTGACTCAGTAAATTTCCATAATTTTATTATCAATAAATATAATTTTAGTTAGAATATTTTATATAAATAATAAATAATTATATTTTTCTAAGAACACAAATTCAATATATCTGGCATGCATTCCAGTGGATATAATGGTCTTCACTACATATTTGAACTATGATAAATAATCCATTTAAGGTCCTTATAGAAATTAATACATAATATAAATATATATCCACATCAAAAGGCGACATGAAAATTACAAATTAGTTTAAATAATTTGAAAATAGTAGAATAATCTAAAAAAATTATGAACATGAATTATAATGTTTCCCAACAAAGGTTGAACCTATCATGGACTATCCCAAATATTATAATTGAAAAATCCCCAAAAAATCCCCCAAAAAATCTATGTTTACATGGAAAATTCATCATAAATTGAATAAAAATAAAAATATAATTATAATGGGAGATTTCATCATTGAAACACATATTAATGGTATGAGTTTATTATTATAGGACATCCAATATCCATAACAATCGAATGACCCATCAATATAAGTCAATTCAACCACGATCCCTTTGAATTTCCATGTTACCCATTAGGAAATAACATCCCAATGATCAAATTTATGAATAGTATAATCAAATATCATATGATCTAAGGATAATTGGGACATCAAAGGCCTGAAAAGGCTTAAATATAACAATAGGATCATCCATAAAAATAGGAATGAAATATCCACCATCATATGAGGAATAAATAGGTAATAACTAATGAAGATCCAATGATATAACCAAGATTATATGGATGGGAACCTCATAATCCACCCTATATCAAGAAGATATCTATGAGAAAAAATTGAGGAAAAAATATAAAAATGATCCTCTAAAACCGATAACCCCATTTTAAAACTATGGTGGATTTGATTATGAAATGAACAAAAGGACACCAATATAATCCATGAATATTTTTCCCCTCTGAAGAGATGGTCAGGGTCCACCTATGATCCAACGACCAATGGGATAGTCAGTCAGACCTACATAATAGTAGGATCACTACCTAACTCACCATTCTGTCGGTCCTGGCTCATCAACTTGCTTGTGATTCCTCTTCTGAATCAAGGGATCTTTCCACACAACAATCATATTAATGCTTCTACTATATCACATATGGTTGTAAAAATTATCAATAAATTTTCTAAATTCATAGCCACCCACCATGCTTCAATTAAATTCTATGAAACTATCCTGAATATATAGTTGTGTAGCATTTTGGTTAGATAACCATTTGTCTGAACAATCCACCTACTAGATGAAATTTTATAATTTCATCTAGAATTTATAAATATATTACTTATGGTTTAGAAGAAAATAGACATTAATTTCTAAGATTCATGTGATTATTATATCATCTAAAATCTTGATCAACCACTTCATCTTATCATATATCTTTTGATAATAGTTAATTCTTTATTTCCTCTTGTATCTAATTACCTCTTAATTGCCTTTATATAATTTGTAGCTGAAAATGTGTCCCTGTCAGAGATGATAGAAGATGATACATAAGAAAATATCATAATATCTATTATGAATAACCTACCATAATCCACCTCCATTATAGAATCTTATATTGCATTTAAATGAGTGGAGTTTGATAGATTGTAAATCTTGACATGTATATCATTTAATCACTAAGGGGTATAATGTAAAAAAATAAATACAGTCTATGGATACATTATATCATGACTAAATTGTAATTATGAGTGGTTAAAATATTCTATATATCTTATGGTTCATAACTACAAATAGCTGAATTTTTTTCATGATTATGAAAAATATTATTCCTCACTTGTCATATCTATCCATGAATACCGTTATTTCATTTTGTAGTAAGATTTTGTGGTTAATGGACGGTATAGCCACTAAATATGACTATTTTCCTTTATCATACTCTTATATATAATTAAATGAAAATAATACATACAAATAGAATAATAGAATTATAATATATATATATATATATATACCACTCACAGATGAACTCTACCATTTATAAAGTTTCAATTCAATTTTCGTTCCACATCTCCAAGATTCCCCTTGAATATTGAGCTCAATAAGAGATGATGATGGATATGTGGTATCCAAAAACACATCCACATGCAATTATTTTCAAATAGGGGAATTTGAATAAAGATACCCAAGGGTTTTCACTCCCCACACGACTCCTTCTATTCATGAGGGGGAAATATCTTCCTATAAACATTGGAGGCCACATTACCTTTACTAAGAATGTAGGAAATTTCATAACTGAATGATGAATGGTACTCAACCCACACCTCTACCAATGATTCATGTGCTTGTATGAAATTATATATATTATAATCATATTAAAATATACTATGAAACTATTAAATGAATTTAATTTTCAATATTTTATTAATGAATTATTAATTTCTATGAGATCGTTGTTGAGGGTTGGGTATTTATTATCATATGATAAATTTTGGTTAGTTACACACACCACTACAAGATGTACCTATATTAGCACTAATCCAAATACATTTTTTTAAATAACCATAATAAAAAACATACCCCTGATAAACCATATGCAGTATTCTAATATGTATATATGTTAATCAACATTTTAATTCAATAACATATACATATGACTCAGAGATTTGCAAAAATAACACCCCCATCAAGGTACGAGTAGTTTAACTAGTTATAAATAAGATATTCCTTAAAAATTACCTTTTAATGTCCCACTAAATGGAAGACTCTTCATATCTCAATTATATTAAATAAATAATATATTAATATAAAGGTAATAAAATTTTTGGTTCAACTGAAATGGCCCCGTATGAGACTCCATATTCCATTAACATCACATCATATATCCAACTGTTTTATTTGGTTATCATGGATTATGGTTGATTATAATGGAAAGATCCTTGAATAACTCTATGCTGGTAAATTTTTTGTACTTTATCATTCACTGGATAATGATATCATCCAAAAATACCTCCCCAAATGTTCAAGCTACTGATGGAATATCCTATTCCCAGATTCCAATAAGATTTTAGGGGTGTTGGGTATACAAATTTGTTGAAAATGGTACATAAAATAGAAATACCAACTTCAAAAAGTATACTAAACTATACATGTATATCTTACAATGTTTTTATGAAAACCTTAATGATAATAAGTCATTGAAACTACCCTGACACTAATATTTTATCAAATAATTCCTCAATTTTGGATAGATATACATATTCACTATATTAACATAGTTTATAATAATTTAGTTAATTCTCAAGAGGAGAGAATCATATTATTTTTTTGATGAAAATAGTATGGGTGGTCCAATGAGATATGGTTATATGAACAAACCCATCGGTATCAAAATCATTCATTGATATATTAAATTTATTAAACACTCTGGTATCTATATTGAAAAAAAGAAATTATATTGGATTTGTTTTCGGTATTAAAACAATTTAAATTTGACATTCCCATTCCATATTTATAATCATGAATTATTTAGGAAAATTTGGTTAAAACCCACATAATGGTGTAGTAATTTCTTTCCTGATGCGAGCTACACCATCCACTAAAAACAGGCATGATTCCTAGAATAGAAATATCCTCATAATAAAAATGTGTGGTCTCTATTGGAGATAAAACTTGTCATACTCTCTATGAAAAATAGTAAGGCTCCCAATTGGGGTTGTGATGGTCACCCATATATATTATTAATAATCATAGATCTTGAAGGGATTGAACATATAGATTACGATGAAAATATCAATGATATACTTTTATAGGACCAATAAACCCCATTACAAATCTTTATGTAATATCAATATAATAACTAATTCTCATAAAAAAATTATGATAATTATTTTTTCCAATATGTTTTCAGATCTCTATCACATAAATAATTATCCAATTGGGTAGAATTACTAGATCCATAACATGTGAAAAACTAAATTAGTTTGAAGGAATTGTATCAAATAAATCAATATCCATAGTTGAAGAATTATGTACAGTACCTATCACTATCACCAAATCATCCTTGTTTTCCACCAACAGAACCCTTATATCATGAGTCGTACAAATTATACAATGTGTATATGTACTATAAATAAAAATAGAATCATCCTTGATATGTATTTACAATTATAAGGAAAAACTCTGCATTGCCTCCCATGGCGATGAGAAACTTCCACCACAGAGGCACTGTACTAGATAACGGATAATATATTATGTTAGGAGCTCAAACCACAATTAGGATCAATGATGTCTTAAAAACTATCTAAAAATGAACAAACCTCTAAAAAGTGTAAAATTAAATGGGGGTTTCACAATATGAAAGAGTAGTATACCCATTTCTACCACAAAAATTCTGTGTTAGAGTTTCACTTCATATTGAAATTGATGACATATGATACAATGGTTGGGATTTAGATATATTAAATTATACTAATCATCATTGTGGGAGAAGTGAAATATAACCCACTCTGTCCCTAACATCATCCAACAAAAATCCAAAAAAATTACTATTGTTATTAACTGTCATAATAAATACATGCACCTTTCATAAAATTATATTTTGGGATTTATAGTTATAGAAATGTTTGTGGTATGTTTCAAGGGAGATGTGGATTGGATGATGGATTTGTACATGAAATCTCTACTTTCTAATGTTTTTAAGAATTATGGATTTTTCAGCACTCTCTGGTTGAAATGTATGTTATGTAGAGGTTGGTTATGGCCTAGGGTCTTAGAGGTGGATTTTTCTTATCTCTACAGTTTTCAAAATTTATGAAATGTTGGGAGATAGTTTTTGGCATGCACACTTAAAAGAATTAATCGTATGGTTCTATCGATTCTGGGTATCTATTATGTATTGTTTAGATGTGACATGGACTTCTTCTTGGTGGTTGATTTATATGGAATGTTGGTTTCATATGTGTCATAGTACCTCTCAATTACTTTTTGAAAATAATGGTATGGACCACTCCATGTTTTCATGATGAGTATATGGCTATCCCTATTAAGTTACGGTCCCTCCCCAAATTCTATATTTCAGACATGTTTTAACACCTTTGCATCCAAATATCTGTTATTGTGATATGGCCTTGAAATTCCTCGTTTTCTTATAAATTACATATCCACATAAAACTCTATGATCATCCAACATTTATAATCATATTTAGTTATTTTTATTGTTTATTATACATTCTTTTAAATAAGTACTTGTGGGATTTTAGTCTAGGAATCAAGATATCAATAATATTGTATTCTATAGTGATTTTTCTTTTTTATTTCCAAATTGTACCATATACCTAAAATTGTATAAATATTTTATTTAGAAGATGGATAGTTTTTTTTATTGTTAATAATATAATTTTATTGAGATTTTGTATTCTTTATTACTTAGTTTTTTTGTTAAACATTAGTTCATGGTGGCCTACATCGTCAGGTTTAACACTTCATCAATTTTTCGGGATAATTCGTTGGGATTGGAAATCTATGTTCTCCCTTTTTTATATTCATGTGTGAGGATTTATGTTTTATCCATTAGTGGATAGTGATGTTATTCTTAATAAAAAAATTAATCATTGAATGATAAACCCTTAGGAATGCCGATAAATCACCTATTTTTTTTATTTTAATCTTTTTCCTATGTGATTATAAATTTAAGTTTCCAGTCATAAAAATCATGGATGTTTAGAACATTTTTATGTTTTAGATGATATTATTTTATAAACCAAGATTTGATGATTATTTGATATAACCAATTATACATGTATAATAACAGACCAGTTTCATTTGAATTAATTTCCCACTAAAATATAGATTTTTTTTAGAATTCCCATGAAATGTAATGAAGTAATGTTATTGAATATATGGTTAAATATGGAATTATGGTTACTTTTTGAAGTTGATACATGTTTCAATATGATAATTAGAGTGTTCTATAACATTTTGTTAAATGTTATGTCTTTTTGTGAAGTTAAAAAATAATTGGATACTATTCCCAAATTGATAGTGAACATGGTTCAAGGGAAAACTTTTTTTCAAAATAATTCGATCGTTAATATCGGTTTTAGTGTCCCCTCACAAGTAGAACCTTGCTTCCTAGTAGAGGATGGAATGCTTCCATAGCCTCTTTGGATATCAATAGGTGATGGTTTGGACTTCCCATAGTGTGCAGAGTAACACCAGTCTAGTTCTAAGCCACTATTTTCTTATTTATTCAAGGATACCCTTCTTCAACTCTGTTCTTCTCACATGTCACTTCCTCCTATTTTCCCTTAGATCACCATTGGTCAATACAATGGTGTTTTCAAATATATTTTAATTTTTTGGCTCTTCTTATCCAATCTAATTAGAAGGGTGAAAATAACCACAAATGCATGCTAGTGGTGAGGTTTTATGTGGATAAACCTTCTCTCCCTCAATTTTGTAATTTCATCCATTCCTAGAGACTATAAACTCAAGCTAGAGTATTGGTTCTCAATACCAAGGAACCTTTCATCATCACAACATTCAATAAATACTTTTTCAATGCTTGGAGGAGGATATCCATATCTATTTGTTAGTGGTGGTTCAGTCTCTATCACTAGTCGATGTAGGTTCACTATGGTCGGGGCTCTCACCACTCAATGGTTTGGATCACATTCCATGATTTACCATTCCATTTCAATTTATATTATTCTTTTTTAAGAGTTGGACATACTCTTGGGTCATTTTTTCTTATATATGGTATATATCTCCTACTAGAGGTGACATTGGTGGTGAGTATTTGTGTGGATATGGATTTATCTATGCCTCTTCTAGCATGGATCATCTATCGAGTTTTGGGATTCGATGTTTTGTGTGAGAATACTTCATATCCGTCACCTTTATGGTTCTACTCATTTTCCACCTTAATTACCACTCAATTCATGTTTTTTGAAAGATTCACCATGTTTTATGTGGTGATATTTAATTTAATTATAAACCCAATTTAGAGCCTCCAATTTCATTATTTTATGGTGTGTCCATTTTATTCTAACTAATATAAATTGAGGCTTGTAAAGGTGGTATCAATCATGATCCTTTGGACTTATTTTTTAGATCATTAACCTCCTCAGGAGTTAGTGTACTATGTTAGTATCCAATGCTATGATCCTCCTTGTCATACAATGTTACCATTCAATCCAAGGGTGTTACCTATTTATTAAGATAGTTTTAGATTGGGTCATCTATCCAAATAAGAAAATACAATAGTTTTATTTAATGAAACCATAATCACATTACCCCACCATGACTATCATTCTAATGAGACCATACATTCGAGTTGTTATATGGTATTCACATAAAATATCTATATTGTTTTATACATTTCTCAAGAAGATTGAGATCTGATGGAAAAAATTCATATATTTTCAGTGGTGTAGGGGGTTTTCACCCAATATAAGTGAATCCTTTCATCTACTACATATGTTATTTGAAAAAGATCTTCCTGCAATATTGTTTTGGATTTATCTTCCCCTTATAGTTTGTTTCATGTGATGTATTGGGATAAATCTTTGAATCACGGTCTGTGGTGACTTATTTCAATATTTGGAATGGTCATGGACTATGGTCTATGGATAAAACATATTTTAGGAATAGTAATATACAGAGTTATGAACTCTCTCATGTAGTGATTCTTGAACCAAAACAAATTAAATCCATTACTGATTTCTTTTTTTGCAGAATGGGTCTCAAAAAACCCAATCATGTGACTCCAAATAATCACCACATGTTTATATTAAAGAATAAGTCCATTTATTTGGATATGGTGGACTTATTAGAGTATCACATCACAAATATGGAATGGTTTGTTAATTTTACCCATTTATTCCCATTTTTTATTACATATATGAATGATGGTATAGGGATCATCTATGGTGTTATATGAAATTTATTGATCCAGGGGATTTAGTATGGTTTTGGGGAGGGTACATTAATACTATTATGGATTAATCAAAGAATATGATAGGGGGGATAAACCCATAAAATGACATATATAATTTCATATTCTTTAAATCCCAGAGAGGTCGCATGGAGTTGTGGTTCACATGTGACAAATATATATGGTGAAATAATAAAATGTTGAACTGGAAAACATTGTCTAGGTTGGGTTGTTTTCTTTAAAACCTATAGGCCAACTATTAATTTGTTAATTAAAGGTACATTAATCTAGTATAGGATCTTTCAAATTATTCCTCAATTCTAGTGAACAAGAACCCGGCGTATCAAGAAATGTTGGCTTCTTATTCTTGGGGAGGCGAGCCTTAAGCCCGTATTACATTATAGGGTTTCCCGAGACATGTGTAAATTTTGTGCCAGATGAGTCATGGGTTGGTTTATAGAATGGGTTAAAAATATTGAAGAGGGACCTCCATGGATGGATCAATAATAAACCTACATTCTCAACCAATATAGAAAATTTCTAAAAAATACATCATGTTAAAGGAAATTAGTCTAGAATAATGCTAGGATGAGGATATTTTTTATGATATATTATGTAATAAAAGACTGTTACCAACCACCCTACTTGAGAAAGAGAGGGTGAAGCATGAAATTTCACTCATGTTGTTGATCAAAGAAGGTGACCTGAATATGACTTTATTTCGATCCATTTAAAGGGAATGAATTTGGGAGGATATTTTATCAAATATTCTTCTAAAGGATAGTTTATTTACAAGTGATCCATGAATGTTAATAGGAATGGTGTAGGATCATTTGAAATCATTAATTACTAGAATTAATAATCTCATATAGTATTTTTACCATAATGGGAACATAGATTTACAATATATTTTCCGTCTAGTTTTTACTAACACACTTATCTCTTTTTTTGACTAAATTCTGAATGAAGATGAGGCTTGGGGAGATTTTTTTTATTCATGAAGGTTCTATTTGACCTGATGTATTCCAAGGAACCTTATATGTGACATCATGGGATGTAATTAATGTTTACCATCATCATGTTAATAAGGTTTTTCCATGGGGGTAGTCTTCCCTATGTGACTTGGACTACTATATTGATTATCATTCAAAAGGTAAACAATCCCTCTTCCTATAAATATTTCCATCCAATCTGTATGTGTAATTTTACATAAAATAACCATTATATTGTGATAACCAAACACTAAAATAATATTCTACATATATGGGATTCTAAGGAGTAGTAGATATTCTTTTAATTAAGTTCCTTATAGGAAGTAATTTCCCTAGAATAATAAACGGTTAGATATTTCAACAAAGAGAAATCATGTGGTAAACATTGCAGTTAAAATTGGTATAGATAAATAATGTGACATATTAGAGTGGGGTTTGATAAAAATATGATAAGTTGTATGTGTTTTTGAATATGGGTGATTGAGTTAATTTTCGATGTTTTAGGTAACCATGGTTTTTTATAAAGTTATGGAGAAGAACAATGGGTTTTTATGTCCGTTCATGGTTTAAGGAAAGGGTATTAAATATAACCAATTATATTTATTTTGCTTCAAGACCTATTTAAAAGACTCCTAAATAATATCATGTAGAGAGGTATCATTACTCCATTAAGGTATTGGAACCACTTTAGTGGTATTTTTCACCTACTATTCGATTATGATGTCATTATCTTTATTACTGTTAGCATCATATTGATATAAGGGATTAAAAAAATTTGGATGAGGACTAAATGTGAATTTGGCAGTGTATTAATCATGGGAAATTTATTTTAATCATTGGAAATTTTTTTGTAGATTTTCAAATAATTTTTTTTGAAATCCATTGTTTGAATACAATGTTATTACCCATCGAATATTTGGGATCTCTGTTACCAGTTGGATGGATTCATATAAATCCCAATAATGCGATCTTTTTATTTAATTTCTATTCTTATTAATAATTTGAGGAACTACATCTTTCCCTTTGGGGGTCAAATCACATAGGGGAGTTGTGTTATATTTTCAATCCTCATGATTATTCAGTTAGTGTAATCAGATCCATAAAAAATGTTTAAAAATATTGAGAAGATTTTGTCATCCTTCATTTAATATTCTCATGATGAGGGGAGGTTTCACTGGGCATTGTGGGGTATAATGGATAAATCAGTTGGTGTGGGTGGAATTACTCACTGTATTGTCATTTAATACATGCATATGCTAAAATCCAAGTAAGATTGGGATGTCTTGGAAGGAAATACCCTATAAAGAAAAACAATCATGATGAATTATAATTAGGACATAGAGAAGCTGAGGAAAAAATTCTAATTTCTTTCTTATAGGATAAGTAGTTATTTACCATATCTCCAACAATAGTCTCATTAGATCATTGGTTGTGGCGAAATCATGTATTTGAAGAATAATAAGTTGGTTGTGCCTATGTGATTTTTTAGATTCCCACCTCCTAACAACTTGTTAAATTAAGAATTATTGTACTTTAATTTCACTAAGGACAGTATAAGCCCATAGAAATGGGAAACTATCAGCTTCATTCATCTTCCTGCTGGTTGGGATAAACTCATATTCACTAGATCATCATCATGGGTCTCCTCACACAAGACATATCAAAACATCATGCACGATAATCATGAAATCATGGAATTGGAAAATAATCTTTAGTGCAATGAAATTTTTGGTAACTATAATTTTTTTATATGGTGTATCTAGAACCCAAAGATACCAACAAACGATACGATAATGATGAAATAGAGGCATATGGTGTCTCAAAGCCACTGATATCATTAGTCAAAGGAGGATTCATGTAATATTGACTTTCTTGAAGGGGGAGTGAATCCTCTGTATGGGTTGTATTATGTGACACTATATAAATTTAGATATTTGAGAAATATTATATAAGTTTTTATACTTTTATATTTTCACTTAAGACCCTCTTTGTTCAAAATATAGGGAACTTCTAAATGAGATTTTGGTCTTCCAGTCATTTAATATCCCTTTAGTAAAAATTGAAATGTACTCCTCTATCATTTATAGATCTCTCCATGATATAATTACTGACCCTAGTCCATGGTTTAAATCATTCAATTGTGTAAGAGGTACATATTGTGGGCTCACGTGATGTACAATTTGTATGATTGGGAAATGGTTTGGGACTACTTGGCTACAATGGGATCATAGGTAAATCCTCATATAGTTATTTCTATAATAGGATCCATCCTCTATAGTGTTTCAATATTCTATTTTTATATTCACTTTCTCTTCAGTACTTTGGACCTCCATAATGTAATTCAGTTATATTTTTCAAAAAATTATAAAAATTTATTACTCTGGATTGAATGGTGACTTTATTTTAATTTGGAATTTTCTAGTAAGTGATGTGTTATTTTGGACTTCATGTGATGTGACATGATATTGTGTGAGTTAGTTGTTTTTTGGTTACTATTGTGATAAGGTTGGGTTCGGGAAAAATAATTGGGATTTAGGTTTGTTATGGAATTAGTGTTTGTGATATAGATAAAATATTTAGTTGTGAGGCTCTCTTGGTTTCCCTATTAGTCGTGTAATAAATTTTATATTCTAAAATGGAAATATCATCCCTTATTAAATGAATTATCATGTGAAAAATAATGAATATGATAATAGGATAGAATCCATGTGTTGTAATTGGATAAAATAAAATGTGTTCTGAATGAATGATATTTGTGGCATGAAATTACATAGTTTACTAAATGGGATTTATTATATGCTCATACATTCTTGAAAATAGGGAAAATTGTAATTTCAAGTGAAATTTTATGTTTTTGTATGGTGGTACGTTGGAGTGTGGAATATAGTGGTTGTAGTGGTTTTGATGGTTGTCAAACATTGTAGTGTTTTTGTTGTTGAGTTTTCAATATTGGTTGATGCTATGATGTAGGTTGGGTGTTTTTTATTTTATATCTATAATGAATTTTCATGTTATCTTAATATTCACCCCACTATAGTTAGATAACCATTCTAATTCCCAAATGATTTGGTTTCATGTGTTCTCTCGAAAATCCTGGTTGGTGGTTAATCAGATAGCAAGATCCCCCCTCTTCCAAGCTGTTTTATTTGCATCAGTGATGAAACTAGTTGTTTTGAATATTATACAAGGGTTATATATTTTAGTGTTGGGGATATACCAAGGATTATGAGGATTTATAATTTGGGGGACATTCATGGTAGGAGGAGTGATCAATTATGATATATATCATTTTCATGAAGCATTTATGCTGATTGTGATGTGATAATGATTGATAATAGTAACATATTCTAGAAAGTAAGGGAGGTTTATATCGATTGTGATGTTTCTTTTCTCATGTAAAAGATAGTTGGTTGTGTTGTATGATATCTGTGGAAGTTGTGAGAACATTGGACAATTTATGATGGAGTTGAGAAGGTAAAATCAGCAAATAAATAGTTGTAGTATTATTTTTATTTATGTTATTTTGATACTATGTAACTACTTTGGATGTGTTTTTTTTGTTCCAACCATGGTCAGGCTATGTTTGGTTAGTCGACCATATTAGGTTTATATTGGGTATAATATTTTTTCACTAGTTTATTTGTAATAAATTTCTATATAAACACTAGAGACTTAGCTTATGATCATATACTATAAACCAGTTATAATAAAACAATTGATCGTGATTCTATCTAGGGATATTAAAAGCTCCTTCTTAGTGATGATTGATTGATTTTTTTCATAGTAGTGGGGGAGAACATGACCCTGAAATTGCTCATGGTCAAATATGGGTTATATTATTTTTTACTCTATAGTCTTTATACATGTTTTTTATTGGATTGTTGTATCCATTTATTTCCGATCTTTTTTCTTTATCTAGTACATAAAATAAGTTTATATATGTTTATTTATTTTTCTTTATTAATACTATAATTTCATTTTTGATTCAACTTCTATTATTCTGATATTTTACCACCACATTAAATATATTTGAGATACCATTTTTTAAAACTAATTATGTTGGAATTTTCTCTTCACCATACCATCACATAATATCACTATTAGTCGATATCTGCATGTGTATGTGGAGGTTCACTTGAGGCCATATAACCCACTGATTTGGGACACCGTTTGTGGGATTCTTGGTCTAGATGATAAAAAAAATGATCAAAATTTTTTATTTTATTTTTTATTATCATTTGTGAATCTCAAATAGGATATTACAAATTTTTTGTTTTTTCTAATGATTTATTCCAAGGAGTATATTAGCCATGTATAAGAAAAATCTGAATTTCATGGGATGGGATATGATTTTGTGGTTTATGATTATTATAGTTGATATGATTTCTCTATTTTCTAAATAATATTATTTTCAAACATATTAATGTTCTACTGTTGGTTTCATTTTATATATGTAATCTTCCTACAAGGAATAAATGATCATGCATGATTTTAGGTTTCTAGGAAATTAATATGAAATGCATACTTATTTCATTGTTGGATGCATTTATTGATTGTATGAAATTTATTATATGTGACATTAATGATATACATGTTGTTGACTAAGGATTTTATAGGGAACTATGAAACATAATTGGATACATAATTTTAATGCATCAACCTAACAATTTTTACCTACACATATTACTTCAAACACCATATGAATTAAATTATATCATGTTGAGTCATGTACCATTGGTAACATGTGATGGATGTGTTATGGTTGAGATCATATGCATGGAAAAATAAATTTATAAGCTGTATGGTAACATATAAATTTGAAATGGTTATTTATATACTTAAAATACTAAAATAATTGTTTTGTAAATGATAATTATCTTAAAATAAATCGAATTATTAAATGAAATCGTTTTCATTAAACGAAGGTTCCAATTACAAAAAAATGGGTGTTCCCTCTATAACATGAAATTTACTCTGGTCTAGGATTAGTAGTGGGAATTAAGTAGTTTATCATGATTTTATATTATATGTGTGTCTCCTAAATCTAGGTTTAGGATCATGCAGAGTGGTGTAACTTATGTTTAGGAAATATTGTTCTTATCCAATCCATATATTTGAGATCTATTAGTTATCAATCATTGTTTGATGAATGAACTTGGAATTTTGCAAGATATTATATAGAGATCCCTTCAATTGTATCCATGAGGGTGGATAAACCATGCTCCATAGGTGTTGTGCTCTGGTCAACTAGTAGAACCTCTAGTAGTTCCACTTTTGGCACATCATGTTAGACATTATCTGGGTATTAAATCTCAGTTTGGAGAGGGTTTCCAATGCTCTCTGAATACTAAGTTGAATGCCCATTCACTTACATCATATATGGAAGTTTTTCCCCATGATTTTCAATAGATTCATCCACCAACATTTTCAGGGGTTTGTAGAAAAGAGGCTACATAGTAATGGCTATAGGCCATGCTATTGATATCGAAGAATATTGAGATGCCTCCTGATAGAAGAGTAAATCTCTCTATGTACATTATTTTGGATCCCACTATGATATTTTGGGACATAGTTACTCATACGGGTTATTATATAGATATATATTATATTGATTTTTAAGAATCATTCTATGGTTATTGTTATTATTAGAGACTAAGAGGTGATAGAACCATATAGTTTTTTGATCTAGAGTTGGGTGTATTCTCTTACATGAATTATTCTTCCTTTATTACATATCTATAGAATTTCACCACAATTATATTTGGTGATGTGTATCTAAAGCTAGGATATTTTAGTGAGGTATTAGGTATGTCATTTGATAATATGTGAATATTTTTTTTCGATGACTACCAAATTAATAATAGTAAATACTGAACATATTACTGAATGTAAAATGAGGGAAGCTACAACCATAGAGAAAGGTTGATCAAATTCACAACCAAGTGTCTTAATTTAATGTGGAATGTGGTGACACTTTGAGGGATCTCATTAGGAGAATACTTGATAGTGTATGATTCCTGGTAATTCTTTTTTTATCATCTGTGCTGGAGGGAGGAAAATGTGAGGATCAAGTGTAATAGGAACCCAACTAAGTGTTGAGTCTTTAGAAGGATGATCTAGCTACATTACAATTTAAGGACTATTACTGTGTTGTCTAGAGACGGATGGTCTACATTGACTCTGCATTCTTTGGAGATGTAAAAAGATTCTCCTCATTTTGGGTGCTATAGTGTGGCTATTCTATCAATCCTTGGCGGTGGTTGTGGTTAGGGTAGTCGGACAATGTATTTTTGGTATCAATAATGAATACATGCTCAAGGTATCCAAGCTATATATCATGGTCTTGTATTAGGAATGATGTTTCCAGTGCAACTGAAAAAAGGGAAGAGTGTAAGAACTTCAACAATGAGAGATAAAAATATTATAACCACTAAATTAGTGTATTCACTTTTTTGATAAACGTGTTTATTATTCATTTATATGTGTGCCTATTATGAATATTCACGACCTTGGGGTCTTGTTTTCCGATGGAATGATCAAACATGATAATCTATTAGTAATTCAATAGATGTCTATGAACTAGTGAAAGGGGTTACCCTTTAATATTTATTGGTTTCTCTTAATAAGGGACCTATGTTTCCTTGAGATGGATGGATTATACAACATATCATGATGCTCTGGTTGGTTCACTATCATGATTATGTTGATTACGATCAATAAATGTTTTTTTACATCACTAGAGGGTGGTGATTTTATTCATTCTGGTGAAATTCATTCCTGACTGAGTCGATATTGACCCAAGAATCATGTTACAAATAGGATGATAACATAGATTTTCAGAATATATCAGGATGATAAGGGAATTCATTATGTATAAATACCAATAGTGGTTGATCATTTTTGAGAATTTTTCCCAAATAACCATTTAGAAATACCTCACAAGAGATAGTTATAGTTTTTTATTTAGCATGTTCTAGGTGTCTCTGTAGCATCCATTTCACCTTATAGGATGATCACTACAGTGTTGTATAATCTCAAGAGTCAGCTAGTGGACTTTGAAGCATAGGGGTACATATGAACCAATATTTAGTTGTGGTTTTCAACTAACCATTTCATCAGGATTATGAACAGAACACTTCTTTATCTATGGATTACATAGAATTAAATTATTTAATAGTTAAGAACCAATATCCTTTACCGTGTATAGACAATATCATCAACTAGATCAGTGTATGTAGGGTTTTCTCTATGATTGATTTGATATTGGGTTATAAAAAGGTTCATGTACTCCATTTAAAAATAGATCATATGATGTATCATAGTAGATATAGTCTATATGTGTATCTATTTTTGTAGTTTAGTCTCATAGGTGTTCCATAATTTCTCATGGGTCTAATGAACCATGATTTCTATACATATCTAAATTTGTTTGTGGCAGTATTTATAGAAGATATGTTGGTGGATTCTCACAATAGACACTAGCTTGTAAAATACCATGAATTGATATTTGGTAGACCAGGAGAGGATTAGTGATATTATAATCCTAGAAAGTTCAACTTTTCGATGGCTGAAATTCAATTATTGGGTAATATTATATCAGAAACATGTATATTAGTTGACCTAGAGAAGGTGAGAGGTGTGGATTCCTAAAGGATGCCAAAAATGTATTTGAAATGTGGTGTTTTATGAGGACATCTAGTTATGAAATGTGATTTATTTATGAATTCTCATGTAACACCATTATATTTTTAGAAAATAGTGTTTTATATCATTTGATTCCTTTGACATCTTCTGATATGCACAACACTTTCATAGCTTGCATTACACGCAAAACAGAGTTTAAGAAAACATTATTTTATCATAATTTCAATTAGACAATATTATAGTCATTATATTATCAGTTATGAACATTATTATATAAATTAAAAAAATATATAAATTCTAATATTAGTTTATTTTTACCAATTAAATAGAAAATAAAATACATAACTATTGAGTATAAATGAAATATTATTATTTAAATGGTCACAAAGTCAATTTTTCTTTATAAGTAAATTTAATTATAATTATTTAATGAAAATAATCAAATAAATATGATACATATTAAATATAATATTTTAGGTATTCATGCAATATATTTTATAGACATACGTTAAGAATTAATATAATTCTATGAATAAAGAGATATATTTTTCAAAAGTGTAATATGAACTCCTTTTAATGGAGAACCCAATTTAAATATAATTTTTCACAATTATATATTTATTATGTGAGTTATTAATTTCCTTATTTTAATTTGGTATATAATGATTTTCTTATGTCATGTTTTTTGTATTTTTCTATATTTCATGTTTTGAGGAATAATGAAATACAATATTTTATTAAAGAGAAAACTTTTTTTGATGTTTCCACAAGGAAAAATTATGTTTTGAATTAGTTTTTAACATAAATTTGCTAATTTTTTTATTATAATAGTAAAATTAATGAATGTAAAGGAGATTTCATACATGATTTTACTAAAAAAATTATGTTTTTAAAATAATTTTTTTTGAAAAAATATGTTTACTGATATTAAAATATTTTTATTTTAAATTAAATCATATTCTTCTATGTTTTGAATTTTAATAAAATGGATGAAATATTTATATTCATATTATATATATTTTTAAAATATGTCTCTTATATATTTTCGAATATGAATAGTAACCATGGTAAATTTTATTACCATGGTAAAGGGAAAATTATGTAAATTAGGTTAATAATAAAATTATAAAGACTGTAAAATTACAGAAAAAGATGAAAAAAATTTTTTTGGATGAATAATATTTTACTATTAACACCTAAGTTTCTAAATTAATTCATTTAATGGAAACGTTTCAATGAAAATGACTGAGATATAATTTAATCAAAGAAAGACACAAAATCTCATTTTTTTACATTATTTTCAATCATTTTTCCATCATGGGATAAATTTTTGTTATGAACCAATACATAGTAAGTTATTATTTAATGAATCATATTTTTAGGAAAGAAACATATTTTTGGCATTTTGGGAGACAAAGATAAAATTTGTCTATTTAAAATATTTTATTTAATAAAAATTTAAAGTTGTCACATTCATGATTTCAATAATATATAAAATTTAAAATATTGGGTTTCCCAAAAGAAATATCTGAATAAGAATATTCCTTAAAAATATAAATTATTTATCATCATCATAGTTATTTTTTTTAATTTTATATCATAAATTATTATCTTTAAATATTATGAGATGATTATTTAGTGCTTATGAAAGTACATGAAATCTAAATTAAATATTTTTTTAAAATTATATGAACCCTTAAATGACCCCTAAATAAGGATACAAATTTTTTGTTTTTTATATCACATCCATTTTATCTAAGGTCCGATATAATGTCAATTTTACGCCACAAGGATATATATAATACCATTATAATATTTTCTTTATAACCAAGTCATGTTGTTCACTATATAAATATTAATAAATAAACAATTTTAATATATTTTTTCCAAAGGTTTTTTTAAAATAAATTTTAATGGGTAATATAATAAATTTAAAATCTACATGAATTTTTTTTTCATTGGAAAAAATTACCTTGATCTATTATACAATATTTATGTGGTAATTTTATAATTAATTAATAAATGACCTTAATGATTACAAAAATGATAAAATAAATATAATTCTAGAAATTTAACATATCAAATGAATTTTATAGATGATATTGACCTCCTAGGGATATAATAAATCATTTTTTATAATTTATCTAGTTATCTTGATATATTAAAACCCCATGAAATTAATAGTTTCAAATTGAAAATATTGTTATTTTATCAGAATAATGTATTGTTAAATTATTTAAAAAATATAAAACATTACATAAACATAAAAAATAATTATAATATTTTATTAAATTTCTATATTTTTTATTTATGGTCCAATTGAAATTAAATATGTAAAATTAATATTTTTTTAATATTGAAATTTTTTTTATCGTAGATAAAATTTTGATCAATTCATTGAGGGTTAATTAAATTTATGTGGTTAGAATTAATACCAAAACATTTTTATCATCTAAATTTTATTGATCTTAACATTTATATCATCTAACATTATAATATATGATATTTTGGTCATATTTTTAATTATACTGAAATTATTTTAAATTAATATTTTGTGAAATTCTAAAGGTTCCCCCACCTGAATTATAAAAAGGAACCTCCTTCCTCATTTCATCACAAAACATTATGCCTTCATGGTCCTCCATTACCTACCCATTTACCATATCAATATCCTTACACACATTCTTTCGATTATATTCTTCTCGAATGACCCACTCTAGTGTCCCTAAGATGAGTTCGAGAGGGATCTTGTGGAAGAATAGATAATCGCCTTTTCCAACTCATTTGAGATAATTTATTTTTCTACTTCTTATTACAGCTTTTTTTCAATTATAATGTAATTACTATATAATCACTTATATTCTGGGTTATTATTATAATAGTATTAAAACCATATTCCAACTTCTACCTATCCAACTTAAAAAATCACCGTACATATGTACGTACGACCTACCATCTCCATCTTGTTGCGTAATCTGTTTTTCATCACCACTTTTGTTGGATGGGTATAATGATGAAAATAATAATTAAATATATGATGTTTTAAACATGATATTGGTTCTATAAATATACATATACCATCCTCCTTCACACCATTTCACCGTTAAGGAATTATATTGTTGCTCGTGCATACGTATCCCAACAATATCCACGAACCGATGTGATTATTTCTCCATGATCAACATTAAAGAATGATTGTGTACATTTAAATAGTGAATAAATATGATATATATTACCTTAATATTATGATTTAAATGATTTAAATATATAAAATGCAAAATAATCAGGTCTTACATGAAAAAACATGTTTAATAAAATAATATAGTTAACACTTGAGAGAAGAATAAGGATGATATATTATTACCAAAAGGGTGATAATATAATCACAAGTGATATAATATATATTAATATATTTATGAAATAGTTTAGTAACCTTATATAATATATTATAATGGATTTCTAAATATGTACAAATGAAATCATGACCAATGTAAGGGTTACTTTTAGAATCTCATTATTATTCGAGATTATTTATACCAAAGTAACTACTAGGTAGTATTTATCTTACAAGTCGAGAATTACTAAAAATGTTTTTCAAAATATTTTTACTATTATTATAAATTATTAATGTAATTTTATCTATTCTATGAATTTTTACTACATCATTTTAATGGAATCTTTTTTTTGTTTTCGAAATGATGTAGTTTTATACTTTTTATGCTTACGTATGGGGAGAATGTTTTTTTAACATATAAGTAACGATTACTTTTTTAATCTATCATGATGCCTAAATTACATGAATATTACCCAAAAATAATACAACATTATTTTCAAATAAAATGTTTTATTTTTGAAATTTCAAGGAATTTTACGAAAATGGAACATTTTCAGATATGAAAGGATATTTTCCCCATGAATTTTTTTCAAATTAAATCTCTAATCTTACTTTTGTTATAATGTGGATATTTGTAAATGATTATATAAATATTATTATTTTGGTAGGTTTATGTATATAAAGTATTGATATTAATGAAACCCAATTATTTTCCATGATTTAGGTTATGATTTAATGATGTTTATGAAACCCATTTCATTCCATGGGTTTTGATATTAAGAATTAGTTATGTTCTAGTGGAACACATGTGTTTGATATTCATTATGTTATGGGTGAGACCAATATATCCATCCAATTCATTTGGTAATGTTTTATATTTCATGAAATAAATTGTATTGAAATGATATATTATCACTGTTTAATAATACATGGTTGAAACAGGAAATAAAATGTGTTCAGTAACATAGGGATGGAAATTGGAGTGAACTCGGTTCAGTAAAGGTATTTTTCCACAATAATGGTCTTTGAAATGAGAATTGACTAATATGGAAATAATTTTATATTCTAATTTGTTTCCCAAAATTCCATGTTTTATGTCAGAGTTATTATTTTATGATTTATCTCTTAAAAATTTTGACGACTCATGATTAAGATCATTAATATGAACGGTATAATTTACTAGTTTTATGTTCATATCCAAATTTATTTATTTTTATATTATGAGTCATATATGTTTTTACCCTTTTTGAGAATCTCAAGACACGCTTTCTTATTTTCATTTTCCCCACATTACAAAGAAGGGTATTATGTACTATTTTTCAAAAAAAACATTTAGTTATAATGGAATAAGTGGGAGATGATGTACATTTTTTTGAACCAATTCTTCTTGTTTCTATGTTTCCAAATACACTAACCTAACAGTGTATTTGGGATTTTTTTGGTGTATTCCATAGATATGATGTAATATCCATGTGCATTAAGCTTGTCTCATTATAGATTGTATTGGAGAAAAATATTATCCATCTTATGGAAACTAGGATAATATAAAATTACTGAGATCCATATATATATATATATATCAATGGATATATCTAGTGATTTTCATAAGGTTAATTCTATGTATAGGTGAAAATACTAGATTTTTTGTAAGGATCACGAATAACCTAGGATTAAAAATAATATGTTACATATTTATTGTACTTTCCCATAAATATCTGGTTTTCTCAATATGATTATTGCTTCTCAAAATATTATTTTTAGAAAATAGTATCAACATGATGGATGTGAGTTAATGGTTAATAAAATTGTTAATTAAAAGAATGTACAACTCAAAAACCAAATTTTATGGAATTTATAATGTAAAATACTATCACTACACTTATGCAAGATATGAATCATTATGGAATTTCAAATTGGTAGATATTGGAACAAATTTTTGTTGAGTCCTTCATGTGAAGTCATGCATATTCTTTAAGGGATTATAGTATCAATGAATATTTAAATAGCTATGTATTAGTCAACTATATTCTATCAATAAGTATTATAAAGAATATGTTGAGTTGTATTTGTATTCATGGAAAGTGATTGGGATATATTTTGGAAAAAACATAATTAAGGATAACACTTAATATATTCATAATGATGGAATAATGAAATAAATATATATTTTATAGTATTAATGACTTGATACTGTTATGATGATAAAGTGATTCGGTATATCATGGATTGATATTGATGAATTTTTTGTATGTAGAGAGAGTTAATTTTTGAAGGAAAACATGTTTTCACTATGTTTCTATTTGTAATTTATGTTATTACCATGTTTCAAGAGAACACATGATAATAGTTTTCACATAATTTTTGTGTCAAAATTATGTGCTATGTCATATTTTTTTGGGGGATTAATGATATGTCTTATTTGGAAATTTAGTGACCTTCTATCGAAATATTTGGATTTATATACTTTGTAATTATCATAAAGGTAACCATTTATGAAATTGTTTTATTTTTTACAGGTAAAATTATAATCTCTCCATATGAGTTTTTATGAATATTGGAAAAACATGGTTTAAATTTTTTGTGATTTTAATCTATTATTCTATCGATCTCATGATTTTCTAATGATTATGGAATGAAAAATTAACATTCATTTCATGGAATATGTGATGTAGTGGAAATTGGTTAAGGCATAACGAAATAATGATATTATACTTAATCAAGTAAGTATATATTCCCTTGAAAAATTAATTAACACTAGAGAAAGAGATCTTTAAACCCAAAATATTATTCCATTACCTTATTTTTTGATGAATATAATGGTCATTTTGATCATTATTGATTTATGGATTTCGGAATGTTATCTTTCTCATGACTATGTTCTCTATAACTCACCGTAGGAACATTATTGTTTAATTTATCTTCCATGCCAATGATTTGACATTAAACCTACGTTATCATATGATGAAACCATGTAATGTGTTTCGTTGGAAAACCATTATGTTTTTAAAGTTGATTTTGAAAATGATGTTTTTGTATTTATTTTTTTATGTGGGTATCTATGAATGAATCAGTGAGGTATTAAACCTATCATAACCCAAAAAAATTTTGAGAGTGAAATTCATTTTAAGGGCTGGAGATGGGGAAGAATGTAACACCCCAAGATTTTTAGGATTTTTTTTCTTAAAACCATTTGACTTATTTTATTTATTGTGATCCATGCAACACTATCTTAGTTCACATTATATGCAAAACTGAGTTCCTATGAAATATAATTTTAGTTATTATTTAAATAAGATAACAACCTCACAGTTAAATTCGTTGTTATGAATTATTTTAAATAACTTATGAAAATATATGGTTTCTAATATTAATATATTATTTACTAATTATATATAAACAGAAATACATTCCATTTGAATATAGGGGAATAATTTTATTTTTATACTCCCAAAGATGTATTGTGTTTCTATATTTAAATAGTTAAAATTAGTGAATTATAATAATGAGATAGATATTTTTTATATTCAACAAAATATTTTTCATATTCATCCAACATATTTTTTATCTTAATATACTAATACACATAATTTTATGAATGAAAAGATATATTTTCAAAAGATTCATTTTATAATCTTTTAATTTAGATCTAATTTTTTTCACTTATAATATTTATATAAAAATGTAAACATCTTATTTGAAGGATAGATATCAAAATATAATTTGGTTAATTTTTTGTTATTGTTCAAGGTTTCAGGTTTTTATGAATATAGAAATACATATTTTTATTAAAGACATTGTATTTTATTTTAAAGTATTTACAAGATAAGATTTAATATTAAAATTGTTTTAAATATTAATTAGTTAATTTGGATTCAAAATTATAATATTATAGAATCTGAAAAATATTTTATACATGATTTTACTATAAAATCAATTTATTTTTTAAAAAGTTTATTATTCTGAAAAAACTATTTAATGGTATTATTCCATTTTTATTTTAAATTAATTTTAAAAATTATGTTTTTTGAATATTTAAAAAATTTATTCCAAATTTATATTCATGAAATCCAAAATTTTTAAATATGGCACTTTTATTTTTGGTAAATAGGAATAGTAACAATGGTAAATTTAGTTACCATAGTAACGGGAAAATTATTTAATTTAGGTTATAAATATAATTACAAAGATAATAAACATACCCTAAAACATTCTTAATTTTAATTGGATAAATAAAATTAGACCCTTAACAAATAAGTATTTATATTTGGTCATTTAATTGACACTATTCCATGAAAATAACATCTATAATATTTAAATCAAATATGGATAGAAATTTTCATTTTCAATTTCCTTATTATCCCTTATGTGTCCACATGGGGACATGTTTGTGTTTTGAAAGAATCTAAATGAGAACTGTTAATTTGAGTAACATTTATTCGTGATAAATATTTATTTTGGATATTTTTTTCTACATAGGTGAAATTAAGATATTTAGAATATTATATTTAATAAATATTTATTGATGTCACATTCATGATTTCAATATTATCTCTATTTTAATATTGGTTTACCCAAATGATATATTAGACTAAAAATAATATTTTGAAAAATAAATTATTTATATTCCTTATAATATTGTATTTAATTTTTATAAATCGAAGAATTAACTTAAATGCTTTTGTAATTCTCATGTAGTGCTTATTCAATAGGAAAAAAATATAAATTTTTTTATTTAAAATTATATGAACACATAAATGACTCTAAAACTATGATGAATTATTTTTTTGTTTATATCTCATGAATTTATTTCCAAGGGTTGAATTAATGAACATTTCAATCCACATGGATAGGAATAATAATATTATAATATTTTATTTAAAAGGAATTCATGTTTTTCAGTCTAGAGTTTTTAATAATATATTATTTTAATATATAGTCTTCAAAAAGTTTTTTCATTCCCAAATAGTAATAATATAAATAATATATTCAACTTAATCCTAGAAATTTATTTCTCATTTTTAGGGAAAACAATTAAATTAATAGACTTCGAAATAACGGTGAAACAATTATTTAAATATTTAATATATAAATTAATTATATTAAAAATAATAAAATAAATACAATTTGAGATAATTAATACATAAAATTAACTTTGATGGTGATATTGACCTCATTGGGATATAATAATATATTTTTTATTTCATTATAACATGTTATATTGATATTTTAAATTCCCAATAAATTTGTAGTGTCAAATTGAATGTATCGATATTTTATAAAATTAATTTTTTATTCAATTATTCACAAATAATATTAAATTAATAAAAAAAATAACAAATTGTTATGAATTTTGATTAAAATGTCCTAAATTATTTTTTATGTTCCAATTTATATCCAATATGTGAAATTTACACTCTTTTGATTTTTTAAAATTTAATACCTTGGATAAAATAATTTTTTTTACTAAACATTAATTAAAATGATATTGTTTTAATTATAAAAATTATGTATAAAATCTATTGGATGAATATATTAAAACCTTATCTCATCTAATATTGTAATATATGATATTTAGTGTGATTTTTAGTGATATTTAATTTATAATAAATTTAATTTCCTAGAAATCCAAAAGATCCCCACCTCAATTATAAAAGGGCAAATCCTCCCTCATTTCATCGGAACACATTGAGCCTTCATGCTTATCCATCCACATACCATTTATTTTATCAACATCCTTGTCCAATCATTAGATATTATGGTCTTCTAAAAATATAAACTATAGCATCCCTAAGGAGAGATTTATGGGTAGCCCGCCAAAGGAGAGGTAATCGTCTAAACAAACTCCTTCAAGACTATTTCTTATTCTACTTCGAATTACTGTATTATTTTCATTATATAGTAGTAAATCATGTATAAATAATTTGATGAGATGTTATTATAATTAAGTAACGACCATATTGCACATTCTATACATCTCATGAGAAATGAAATCACCATGCAGGCATATGTATGGCCTACCATCACCACATCCCGGTGTAATCTATTTTTCATCACCACATTAGTTGGATGGGTATTAATATGGAAATAGTAAATATATATGAAGATTTATAGATATTATTGATATTGGAAATATGAATATAGTATCCCCATCCTTACCATTTCAGCAATAAGATAATGATATCGTAGATCATGTGTGCACATGGACGACCATCTCTAAGATGTGATGTCATTATTCCTCCCTGATCACTATTAATAAATGGTTGTTTAAATGTTAATAACTACAAAATATGATATAGATTACATTTATTTATTTTTATAAATTATATGACTATATCCTATGAAAAATAATTGTGACTTATATAATAAAACATGAATAATACAATAATGTAGTTAACACCCCAAATAATAATAATAAGTAAATATTATTAACAAAGTGGTGGATATATTAACATATGTTATATCATAAATATGAATGGGGATCTGTAATAAGTTAATAACCATATTTAATCTATTATAAAAGTGCTTCAAATATATATGATGGAAATAAATCCTAAGTAATGTGTTAATTTTATAATCTTATTATTATTTGATATTATTTATATATAAGTAAATATTGGGGAATAATTATCTTCCATGACCATGTTTCTTATAAAAATTTTAAAAAACAAAACAATAATATTAATAAAAAAATTTAATGTAATTTTCAACCAGAAGTTAAATTATACTGAATGTTTTGAAAGCAATCATTTTCATTTTTATAATGAGAAAAGTTTTGATTTTTATGGAAAATGTTTTAGAAGATTTTTGTTATAAATTATTTGTGATGAACAAATTTTTATGCATTCTTGATTTCTTAAATACATTAAGCATACCTTATAATAAAAAATGTTATTATAAAATAAAAAATTTTCTTCTAAAATTGAATCTTATTTTTAGATGACCAAACATTCTCCATGAATAAAAGATATTTTCCTCGATAATTATTTCCAAGTCATATCTAAAATTTAATTTTTGTATTAATGGGGATTTTTTTCAACGATGTTATACCTTTTTTTACTATGGTGTGTTTATTATTATGATGGAATTCTATTTATGAGAGCCATTTAATTTCCAAGGTTTATGTATTGATTGCATGATTTTTGTGAAACCCATTTCTTTTTATGGGTTCTGATACGATGAAGGATTTTTATTCTTATCGAATACATATTTATAGTTTTTATTATGTGATGGTTGGGATATATATCTCCATCCAATTCCATGAATAATGATTTATATAACATGAGATAAAAAGGACATTAATATAAAATGATCACTATTGAGTAATACATGGAAATAATGGGATATAAACTCAGTTCAGTAACACAGGGTCACGAAAAAGAGTGAAATCAGTTTTGTAATGAACTTTTTCAATTATAATGGTCTTGGAAATTATCATGGATTAATATGGAAATATTTTACTATGTTTATGTGTTTTACTTAATTCCACTAATTATTTCTAAGTTATTATTTAATGATTTATTGCTTATAAATTTTCATGACTCAAGATTATGATCTTTAATACGTGGGTATATATTAAAAATATTATGTTCAGATTCATTAACCCTTATGTTTAGGTTATGATTTATATCTACATTTTTTTCCATTACTATGAATCTTAGCTCACCTTGTATTATATTTATTATCACCAGGTTATGAATAAGGGTACGAAGTAGGATATGTCAAAAGGGTTCTTGTTATGGTTGAATAAGTGCGATATGATGTAGATGTTTTATGAACAAGTTGTTTATATTTAATATTTTCGAAATACACGAATTTGATACTGTCTTTAAGAATGTTTTTTGTATTAAACAAATATGTTGTATTGTCCATGCACATCAATCCAGGGTCATTATATATCAAACATATAAGGACCTATATTGGGATTAACTAAAAAGGGTGTGATGTTCTCATGGTCAAGAGTCTACGAGACAACCTTTAAAAAGCTAAATAAGAGGTTGAATTCGGTTCCAACCTTGAATCTAACATATCTGAGAAGAATCTACACACCATATCGTGATACAAGGGGTATCATACTATGATTTTTTATTTTGGAGGAGTGATTCATGGAATAAAAGTGGTTTCATTTGAGGATACATTAGAATGAATACCCAAAACAGAAATCTTGAGTTCTCTATAGTTGCTCACACCTTACACTTTAGAATGTATTATACACCAGGAGATATTGTGTTTTGTGTATACAGACCAAATAATCCTATAATAGATATTTATTCAGCATGAATTGAATCTTATAATTACAATATGGGTTTAATACCTTCATTAATTAAAACTTGGGGTTTCTTATTCACCTAAATTGGGAATAACATTTTATGATTCTCGGAGTAGGGGTACTCAAAAACATGATGTTCTGGAGGACTGTAGGAAGTGTAATAATTTTAACATATTTTATGAGATCCAATTAGAGTTGTGGGAAATTTACTGGTAGAAATTTCTCTCATCCTTAGATATGACATTCACTCTTCTAAGTAGGGTGTGGTTGAGACAACAATCATAATTAGTGGGACTATTTAAATATGATAGTGTGGAATGTGTGGAACCACCACCTAGTTGGTCCATCAGTGAGGATAAATTTCATTGTATTCAAGTGTCTGTATAGGTTTCAGAAAACATCTTAGGGTAGTTGATAAGTGAATTTCATTCAACTCTATGAGAATTACATCCCAACATATCAAATAAGTATTAAGACTTATATCCCTAGTATTGGGGGAAAGGTCTGAAACATGAGATAGTTGTATTTATTACTCGGTGTTCCACTTTTCAATAGGTGATGTCGTAATATCAGTGACCCATACGACACATGTAGTTGTTGTCCATTCCTAAGAGTAAATTGGATGATGTAACCATCTAATTCATGATAGGATTTCCTCTATTTCATCAAGGAAGTGATATAGTTTTAGTATTTTTTTATTGGTTGACAAAGGTCTCCAACTTTGCACATATTTGAGAGGCCATCTTAGTAGACAATCTAGGGATATTATAAATCTTGTAGATCATATGCCTACACATAGGTCCATATTCAATTTTATGTAAAATTGATTCGTGTTTCACATAACGTCTTTGAAAGGGGTTTCAAACCTCCTTCGCCACACATGTCTTTATGAGCATTCCCCACAACCCACAGATCAACGGTCAGAAAAAGTATATGATTTAGTTGTTAGAGTAATTACATTGGGAATGTTTTCTTGATATTGGATTTAATTGGGGAAAAAATATACCGCAAGACGAGTTCTCTTAAAATAATAGAATTCAGTATATCATCCATATGTCTCCTTACATTTCATTATATGTTAGGCCATGCTAATCAACTTTATGATGGTAAGAGGAAGGGGAATAAGCACTGGTTGGACCATGTCTTATCAATAGACTTAAAATCTGATGCATCTATTCAAGAAGAACATGTTGACCACTTTGTATGTGAATCAATGATATTATATCCCCGGTTTGTGAAGTATTGAGATTGAGGTTGGGAATCAGGATTTATTTTAGGTTTTACCCAAGCTAGCATATAGATAGATTTGGAAATAATGAAAATTATTTGTACATTTATTCTGGTTATTTGAGATTTTAGGGGGAGTTGTGACAATATCTTATCAGTTATAATTATCTTATAGTTATCGATCCCTGCACAATGTATTCCATGTATCTCATATTCATAGATATATTTCAGATAAGTAGTCTAATATTTAGTTGCATGAGGTTCATATGAAGGTATATGTTTCATTCTTTGGAATATACAATATGTATTATTGACCATAGTGTGATAATTATTTGAGGTTATTCATTTCCACTGATATGGGTGCTATGGTGGAAGAGCCAGGTAAAATATGTGGCATGCAACCACAAATCCGATGTAAGTGCCTTATGGTTACAAATTATTTCAGGGGATTCCTACCTACCATTATATGAAAAAATTGGGGATGAGATTCTTTAAGGAGGGAGATTGTATCCACTTGACTTTTTATGAAGGTAAAAATATTATTATTAGATTAATTCTGTGGTATTGACCAAATGTGAATGACCTGTAAGAAAATGGATAAAATGAGGTTTACTAGTTGTTATTTAGATCCTAGATCCAAATTTTTCAAATAAACTACTATGCCATATTGTTAGTGGAAATTGTGGAGTCTAGTCCACAAGGATAGATTATCTTGTGTTGGGTGTCTCGGTGAAAAGTAGGGGAAACCATTTTATCATAACCATGTGATCTAGATGCATGCATGTTCATGTGTTGTAGCTATTTTGTTAGGGAAATAAAATGGTCATTGTATGGTTTTTCTAAAAATTCACCATGAACCAATGAGTGGGGTCTTGAAATAGGGCTTGACACATGGTTGTCACATTATTTGGCCATCTTTGAGTCCAAACAATATCACCCGTTTCTAAATGTGTAAATGACCATTTTCCTTAATTTATTTTAAGAGTTAACCCATCTACTTCTTTATTATATTACCCAATGGACATCAAATAATTCACCCATTTCGGATATTATTCTATCCTTTGAACTAGAATTTAGTTATTATTTCCAATATAGACTCTGATCAAGCTGTCATCAGTCTCATTGGATAGCCACCAAGTATTTTTATTTATTACTTAGGATCTTATAATGTTTTTTCATTATATCATTTATTCAGTATTGGTGATTCAACGGATTCCCCATTTTCATATTGTTCATAAATTTATATATTTTATTGTAATTTAGTATGAATTAGAGGTTGATATTGGATGGGTGTTCTTCAACGGTCATAAGATAAGAGGTGTATAACTTTTCTATCAAGTTTTATTATTTCATATATTTTTATCAATGTTCACAAACATTAATTCTATGTCAATTTCTCATTAAATAATTAAAAACTAACATAAATGTTACATTCATGTTTATGAAATGACATGTTTACCTTAAATAAGATTTTATGTTTTTGAAATCATCCCAAACAACCCATGGGGCGAGTTCTTCCCTTTGATCATGAATATAAAACCCTTCAGGTGTTTTGAGCTCTCTGATTCTTATTTCAAATTGATTATGGAAATGGAGAATATTTTAAATTATTTTAAGAACCCTACAATACCTTTTTATTTTTATATGTAATTTATAAATGGATAATACCTTGTATTTCAACTATTTAATAAGGGATTACTGAAATGATTATGAGATGATTATGACATGAATATTTAAATGGTTTGAGAATTAGTGATATGGATAATGGGGTTCAAGGAATGGCCTCAATGACCCACTATCATTCCTTGGACATTTCTACTCCTTTGATATTGTTTAGTTTTCCATAATAAATTACACATACATTTCTACTCCAAGGTAAAAATTTAAGTATCTCACTTGGATACCTTGGAAATTTAAACTCCTTTGATCTTATTTACAAGTCATTCATGGATTCCTTGGAAATTTTTACACCAATGATTCAGTTTATCTATCTTACTTGGATTCATGGAACATTTTAACTCATTAGATATTATTTATAATACTTTTGATGATCCAGTATACATTTCTACTCCATGATTCTAATGACTTGAAATGATTCCTTGGAAATTTATACTCCATGGATCTAATCTATATGGATGGGTTGAACTAATAGGATGAATTAGACATTTATACTCCATAGATATGACCAATTATGATTCCGTATAAATTTATTCTCATTAAATATGATATTCTTATTAATCATAGACAAATTGGTTTCCATGGACATTTTTTCTCCTTACATCCTCAACCATGTTGATCTGAATTTGGTTGCACAACATAGGACATTGATTGTGCTTAACATTATTTACAAAAATCCATTATGATTTAGTTCCAGGATCATAGTGAGAATTTATAGACTAGATAATATCTATTCTGTTTTTATTAATTTTACTTCAATTATATTTTCACAACTATAGCTTGTTTTCACAGAATATTATAGTTATAGACACTGGTGGTGGTGGCATACTGAGTGTTGTCTCACACACTATTCAGGAATTTAATGGGCACCCTAATATATTTCTTAGATGCAAGTATAGACATTATCAGGAATCTTCATATGGATTCTTGATTTATGTTACATTGGATTAAGGGAGCAAAATAATAGGATATGGATCATGATGCTACCTATGGAAAATTTTGATTCTATATTTTTTACAATAAATACATGTACTATATTGGATAAATGATCACATGTATTTATAATCTTTTATATGGAACCATTACATACACATCATTTTCTATGTGACACTACGTTTAACATGATTATTATTATCATTATCTGGATGATTTATCGCTTATTTTTTTATTGATATTTCTCTTCTCATTTGTTTCATTTTTGATAACAAATTATCACTCTGATTATTGGGATATAGTATCCCACTATACCTTTACATACCCTTGTTGTGAGTGAGCAGCATCTATCATACAATGAGGTTTGGTTTATACCTTGTGACACACCAATTTGGGGTGACATTTAGTGGCTTTTGGGTCCATATGTTACTCTTTGATTCTATATCAATGATATTTCATGAGGGGAAAAACCATTTTATATAATTATGTATTATTTAAAAACATTTTCACTTGAGTGTGATCTTCATAATGTCATTTGGGCATATCCCCCTTGATTAAAAAAATTTATCAAGGTATAGGTCTCCCACTTCCTTGATACATTTAGGGAAAATAAATCCTTATACCTAATCTAGTTGTGGATTTAATATCTATGGATTAGACACCCCTCATTTATGATCTCAGAAGAGGTTGGGGTCTCCCATAGGGGTCACCACCCTTGGATATTTCATCCCAGTAATGAGTTCTATATCCCCTATTAAATAACATGAATAGCCACATTAGGCTTTGGAAAAAGGACAACACTAACTCTTGGTGTAACATATAGACTCTTCATTGATTGTTGGATATGTAGGTTGAGATATTCAACAATATATTAAACTCAATTTTATTTATGTAGATATTTTTTTGGGTTTCATATTCCACTTTCTATCATATGGGTCAATATTACTATTTATTTCATCCAATTCCCTATGGTTTTTTGGCATCCTTCGGGGTTTATATATAAGTTCTTCTACCTTGGATTTCAAATATGTTTCATGTCTAATTTATATTATGAGAAATTATATGGTGACTATGGAAGTCCCAGTGTTATTGGGCCTTCAAAAACATTATAAGGGTGTCCATTAGTGGTGGTTATTTTCAAATTTAATGATGAGGGTTTTTTACCTCATCAGTTGGTATCTGGGGACTCCTTTATTCTACGTGGGTGTGCACTATTTCCCTCGACATAGTTGATATATTTATTTTTATACACTCTTGTTGTTCATAGAGGCAATGACATGATTTTTTTTACTCTTTGGTTATTATAATTTATATAATCATTTTTTATTATGATGTAAATGGAGGGATCTATGTATACATGTTCATTAGGGAAATCCCTCTAATCTTTGAGATATGCATACTGATCAATATAGACCATTCTAAAGAATATTTGATGTTGGTGTAGGGTTTTATATTTTTCTTACTGCATGACTAGGATCATCCATGCTATGTTGGGATCATATAATATACTATTATGTACCAATTTTGGGGTATAAATATTGAATTATTATCTTTAGGATAATTCTTTATTTAGTTGTATTAATCCTAATATTAGAGGTTTGAACATCACAAATTAAAATTTCATTAAGAATAAAAAAATTTCTTAAAATGTGTATAATATTTTTGAGTATTTTTATTGATGTGATATATTATTTATTTGAGTCATTACATATAAAATTGGGAATTAAAAAATATTTTATTTATATTTTTTTGGAGTATCATGTTGAATGAAGAAAAATAATTACCTTAGTTCAATTGGGTTTTATGAAACTAAAATCTACTCTAAATATATTTATTTAATTTCATTCTTATTGTGTTTTTTTAATATTTATGCACACATACACATTATAACATTCATTTGTTCTATTCTAATTACACTGAAATGATTTGATAGGAACATCTTGTTATTTATATAAAATATGCATTAACTTCATCTATATATTCCTATATTTAAATAAAATTATAAGAGTTTTCATAAAATAATTATTTATTATATAAACCTCATCATAAATCCTCATCTGGATCACAACATGTCATTCAATATGACATTAAGGAATCATAGGTTTATATAAATACAAATTTTCTCATAAGTGAAATTTAATTTCACTAAATTTATGATTCATAGTATATTTATTTATATTTTGAATCCTGATTTTTATATTCAAATTAAAATCTATAGTAGATCAAGTTTTCAATTTTTCTTGGTAAGGTTAATTCTATCTTCATTATAAATATCCTCTTTAATTGATAATTTATTTTTATCCATAATTTATAAATAATAATCATCATATTCAAAATGTGAAATAAACATTCATTAATTATATAGTTATTTATCTCATTATGATTCCTAACAGCTAGAATTGTATTAAATATACAATTTATTGTTCATAAATATATATTTTTTATAAATAAATTTTTTTATTAATAAAAATTCAATTCCCTTTAATAGTTTTTCTTAAATATTAATGAATTATAAAAATCCAATTTTAGTTAGATAGGTAGAGATAATCATTTCTAGAATTAGCCTCATCTACTTCACCATCATAAATATTTAAATACATTATAAAAAATTATTTTATACATTTCGTGAAAACCAAATTAGTGTTAATTTTCCATTTTATATTTCAATATAATTTAAAAATATTTTTCTCAGAAGATATGTAATTTACTTATATTTCTCAACATTTTTAATCAACCTCTCTATTACCAGTTAACAGACTATTCTTCTCTAGGAGTTTTTCATTCCATATGGAATTAGAAAAATAATTATTTTAATTATAAAAGTTATTATTTATGAAAAAATAATTATCAATATCTAATGTAACTAATTTTCTATTAAAATCATCATGAGTTATATGATATATGAATCTAAACCCTCTATTGGAGTAATTAACCTCAAACAAAAAAATGATACTCACATAAACCACTTGTAAAACAATTAAATCATAAAATAAAATACAATATATATTGAAATTTTTATCAATATCTTTTATATGTTTAAAAATCTCATAAATATATCATTAATTTTCATTATTAAAATTTAAAAATAGTTTACCACCTATTTTTTTCTGATGTATTCAATGTCGTGTTTCCTAATTCAATGTTCTAATTCGTATCTTATATATATTTAGTAGTATTCAATGACACTACTATGGTAAATTATTTATCTAATAGGGTTACAAGATTTATTTAAAATTAATTTTATCAATATTATTTCATATTATTAGTATTGAATTTATCGTACATTCTATATCTAAGAGTGATAATGTAATCCAACAGACATAAAACACTTCATCAGACTATAATAGAAGGAACCGTATAATTTTATTCCACATTTAATGTTATTAATTCCCATAAAGGATAATAATTTTTGAAAATATTATTAAATTTTGGATTACATAAAATTATTCTATGATCGGTGAAAAAGTACTATTTATAAATTCATCATAGCCTTTTTATATGTTTATATTGATAATAATTGAGAAACATATCAGATAGATAATATGTAAGGATGTGAAATTGGAAATAAAAACACATTATGACCCTTGATCAGGATTCATAATAATAAACATTATGTTTTAATAAATAATATCAAATATTCCCTTCCTTTTCATTTTTTATATTCATAAAATCCAACCATTAGCGTATGCTACGATGAATTAATATTTATTATACTCACACTTATATAAGTAGAAAATTTATAGACATGGAAAACAATACTTTTACCACATTCATCCGCGTGATAAGAAGACTAAATGCCAAATATAGTTGATAAAATGTTAATAAAAAATTAAAAATTGTTTCTTATTGTAATATATTAGAGTATAGAGTATTTTGATAAACTATTTTTCTGATATTGACAGCTGGCCTATTTATATAAATAACCCATTAAAAATTTTGTAATCCCTCATACGATCAATATGTTATTTTTGTTCCACACAATATGTTGATAATAATCATAATATATATATATATATATATATTAATATTTAACCAATTATATGTGTAATTTCATTAGGAAGGATTTATTTAATATATCCAGATTAATATAATATTAAACCTCATCATTCCTCATATTCCATCTGAAAAGAGATGATACAATTGAGTCCACATTAATTAATTTTTATCCATACTAATTCTTTTTAGAAATGGATAGATATATAACTACATACACTGCTTGATTCTTTTGTACAAGTAGTTAAAAAATATATCTCAATATAATGGAAATATGTATTTTAAAATTCAATTAATATAGATATTTTTTTATCACTCAAATGATAAAATTTAATATTTATAAAAAAATATGTTATATAAAACAACGTAGTTTAAATATGGTCACTAATTCATAGATCACTGATAGGTGGGTAAATTTAAATGTGCAAAGAAAAACCAATGGATAAAATGTGGGAGATTTATGGAAAGGTATGTGTTAAAATATCACATCCCTTTTCAATGGGATACTTGAGGTTTTACATTGGTAACTCAATGACCTAAGAGAATTAATTAATTTTCAATCAGATGTTATATCATGATACCTATCTTTTATGGGGTATTTTGTGGTGTTTATTTGAGTTTTATAATAATCCCCATGATTTATTTCTTCTAACATAATTTCAACAAAGTAGTACTAAATTTATACATATAATTTCATACAACCCTTTTACCCCTTTTATTTTGATTACAAGGTGTATGGATCACTAGTTGGTGTCACATTTGGTCATGTCTTCATATTATTTGTTTCTACCCATGATCATCCAATTACATCATTTAATTATAAATAGTTATTTTAGTTTTATTCTAAAAATATATGGTAATTCCATAAAAAATTCCAACGATCAAATATTTTTTACCGTTTTTATCATCATTTTTTCTATATATCGTTTCTCCAACAAAATAAAACTAATGAGTCAACCAAATCTTACGAACCATTATTTATTAATGTAATATGATGAAAATAGTCATTATTAGGTAAAATGAAAAAAAATAAGTTATATTAATTATTAATTAATAATTTTCCTTATTTGATATTTTTAAATCAAGGATTTTTGAAATAAAGATGAAAAAGGTATTAAATATTACATTAATAAAATTTATTTCATAAATGATAAAATTTTCTTATAAAAATTAATATTTTAAATTTTAAACTAATATTTAAATGATCAATTATTTAAAAAAATATATTGAATATGATTATAGACACCTAATGTTTAATAACATCATTTTTTAATTAAATTATTATTTCATACTATATTGTATTTTACTTTAAAAGATGAAATTATAAAATTTTTATTTTAAATTTAAAAAATTAAAATTTTTCTTTTAAAAATGTTAATATTATCTAAGGAATAATTTTATATGTTTTTATAAATTTGATTATTTTTTGTGAATAGTGAAAAATAATTATTTTCAAATACTTCCATTTCTATGGAATTATCATAATACTTGAGTGAGTTAAAATTTCATGAAATTTTTATATATAAAAATTATTAAATAATTAATTTAAATCGACTAGTTTTTATTTTAAAATTATTATTTAGTTTTTTTTGTGAAATAAGGGAAATTATACTCTAATTATTTTTTATTTTGTTATATTTTAAATTATTTTATTTATCAAGTAAAATTAAATCCTAAAAAATTGATATCATAGTTTCTGGAGATATTTTTATATAATTTTAAATTTTAAATTTCAATTATGGTTCTAAATGAATTAATATTGTTATTACTATTAATGAAAATGATAATAGAGAAATTATTAATTTTAATGAATTGATTTTTTTTAATGGATTAAATTTTATCAAATAAAATAAATTTATCAATTTTATATAATAAATATTATATGATCATTAAAAATAAATAAAAATATATTATCACTCAGTAAATTGGAAAACAATGAGATTATGATTACAAATACCTAATAGTGAAAGAAACACTTTTTCTTCCAAATAATTTATATTTATATTATGTTTTAATTTTATACATAATTATATATTTCTTATAAATTTAATTATATTATAAATTCCGAATATTTAAATGCATCACAAATATGTTTTTTATTTTTTATTATTTAATATTTCTGTTGAATCATGAATTATATTGGTGAAAACTTGTTATCTTGGTTCACATAAAAAATGGTATAATTAAAACCTATGAATTAATTACATGAAATTTGTTTAAAACAAGTGACTTAAGGATTGGAATAATATTTATTGACCATATATCACCCAAAAAGAAATTATTTATCACTTTTTAAACTATTGTCGCTTGAAACGATTCATTCGATTATTGATTAATAATTGTTGTTTATGAAATGTACCTTTTAGTCACTTATAAAACGGGACCACATCAATCATATAAACGGTACACATACCCATATAATTTTTATTGAGATCCCACCCTATATCCCACTCCTAGAAGTCACTTCTGTGACTAGGGTCCCTTGGTCTCTATAAAAAATATTTCACCATTAATTTATAATAATACCTTCAAGGGAATGGTTAATATCCCATGATGAGTATTACTTAATGTTAACCATTTCTTAATGTTATTTTATTTCCTAGCCTATTATAACTATAATTATCAAACGGAAAATATATAATAAAATACAAAAATATTATTATTATATGAATTGCAAAATCATTTTTTATTTCTTCCCATCAATTTACAAAACAAATGAATAGATATAGTTTGTTAGGGATGACCACCCCTATATGAAGTGAAATTTTACATTTTATTTACAACATCCTCCTTTCACATGTTATATCATTGTGATTGAGTAAGGAATTTAAAATTTAAATAATAATTGTCATTATTTATATAGAAATTATATTCCACCATCATTTCAACCTGTATGTGTGGAAATGAAAACATTGATTGTGTATTGTTTTGACTACCACCCCCATGAAGTATCATTTTTGTCATTCATCTTGATTTCCATTCACTATCTAAAAATATTCTAATCTAGTACTCCCAAATAGAAAAATATAAAAAAAATCATTATTATTATTTTGTAATTATATTATAAAAACCATTTAACATAATAATCTATATTGTAATAAAATATTCTTATTTGGGTTAGTAAACCACCAATACGAACGACACTACAAATATACGTCATGAATGAAGATAATAACATAAAAAATTATAATAATTAAATAATAATATCATGATTGGTCTCTTCTTTTGGAATTGCAAAATTATATTTTGAACTTATAATTAAAATAACTTCATTGATAACTAAAATTATTGAAATCAGTAGCCACTGATTCAACTTTCATAGGATATAACAGAAGCAATAATAAAATGATATAAGATATTTACAAATAAACATAAATTAAATTCTAAATTAATATTATTCATCTATAAATGAAAACCATAATATCTGTTAATTATTATAAATATCAACATTATAAATTAAGTATGAAATAATTAAAGTTACTCACACTCAATATAGAAAACAATCTATAATTGGATGATACATTCATAATTAATTTTCATAAATAAACTATAAAAAGGTACTATATATGAATATGTTTCTTCAATATATGATTAGGATAATTATTTTTTTAATAGTATATAGTAGTTTGAATAATAAATTTAAAATTCATGGTAAGGGTTTGTTGTCTTAACTACGATTCTTTGAGGTATAAATGATTTTGATGATTTATGTTTTGGAAAACTTCATCTGTTTTTTAGGAAGTAAACCACTATATTTATTGTCTTTCATTCCTTATATCAAAATATGGGTTTATTTAATCATGTTAATCAAGGATGCAATCTTTTTTATCAAAACAATATTTTGTGATTCAGTTTCTCTTTCAATGGATTCTTCTTTAGAGATCATCACTTAGTAAAGGTCTCCCTTCAATATTTAATGTAACACATCCACAATTTTCATAAAATAGCAATTTATTTGATAGTTTCTGTGAAACTCAACACCTAATGTAGACTGTAATATGAAATCTCAAGAGATTATGATGAGTTTAATATTTATAATAAATTAACAACTTTATATAGCTATAAATTCATATAAAACTTTGTTATCTTCTGTTGTATATAACAATTTGTTTCTTCAATAGATTTTCTTTCATGTATGTATATGTTTTACCAAATACTATTAATGTTGTTATTTGAAATGAAAATATTAAAATTGTTATTAAATTAGTAGTAATAAATATTATTAACTAACTTATGAAAATATATGGATTAATTAATTGGTTACCAATGAATTAAAAATGAAAACAAAATAAATTTAATATAAAGGAGATGTTCTCTTGGAAAACTTTTTTTATACACCAACAAAATATTATCCAAATAAATTAAATAAACTAATATTATTAGCTACTAATATTGAAATTTATATATTAGATATTCAGCAATATGTTTAATGTTCATTAAATATATTTTATAGTCTTAAGATTAGATGAAGTAAAATATTATGCATATAAAGCTGTAATTTTCTAAAGATATTTTTCTAGCATTCTAATGGTGCACATGTTTCGAAACTATATTTTTATAGTTACATAAATTTTATATTAAAAATTAAGAAATATTTTTTAAGCATAATATAAAAAGTGTCTTATGGTGAATATGTTAATTTTTTCTAAAAAGATTTAATATTTAATTATTGGTGAAAAATACAAGATTTTAATTGAAAAATAATTGTTTATCTAAATAATTTTTAACTATAAATTATAATTTAATCTATTTTTTGATGAAATTAGATCAATTAATAATAAATTAATATAATTTGGGTAATTAGAGTATTTTTATATTAATTTTATATATAAAAACATTTAAAACTTCTTGAAATTTTCACCTAGAAACCCCACTTTCATGTCCCATCTATGAGCCTAATTATATATTAAATTATACCATTTATATGAGTTGAATTTATATAAATGGATTATATAATTAGGATTATCATAATTTATAGTGTTTAATGATTCTATCTTTTCTTTTTACCAACATTATTTTTGGAAAATTAGAAACTTATATACAATAATTATGTCACAACCCGTCCTCAGGGTCCGTGTCATGAATACCCCAAGCCCGCCTTCCAGAGGACAGGGGCTGGTGACTAGAACCAAGGCGTAAATTCTGGTAAAAAAGGAAGGCATTTCCTTTGTACAGTAAGCAAACACCAAAGAGCAAGCAAGTAGTAGAAGTAAACTCTAAGTAAAAACTGTGTACAACAGTAAGTACGGAAAGTAAGTGGGCCAGAATAGAAACACAAACTGAAAGTTAAGTACAAATGGAAAGGGAAAACAACAATTGAATGAATAATCCGCAACGTCGAGTCGTCCACTGGAAGTCCCACCTAAAGGGTGAGTATAGATAGCCTCCACCGCTCCTCGGGTCCAGCCGTTCGCTCCGAGTACGTCCCACCCAGTGGTCCACCTCCAGGTACTATCCTGCTCCGCAAGCCTCAACCATGATCAGCGTTGTCCATCGTCTGCAACCAACACAATGGAGTGCGGGCATAGCCCATGCAGGGGTGAGTATAAGATACTCAGTAGGGACCCCGAGACCCCCGAGGGTCTCCCAGAATCCACAAAGGATAATCCACAATGGAAAGATACATTCACGAAGTAACATCCGACACTACTTAGGTATATTCCCATACATATACCTAAGTCATCAATTCTCGTTCGGCTCTAACATCTGAGCCCAAGAACAACCCAGTCCACACAGGAAACCACAACCCAATCCACATAGGAAATCCTAATGTAAACCCACACAGGATAGCACAACACAATTCACATAGGAAAGCAATACAAGATTCATCTCACATAGTTATACTTCATCGTTTGACGATAGAGATGATCAGATATAGCCACTGATTCATCTATGCCGTTGGAACCACAAAGGATCTATAGGTACTAAACCCTGAAATGACCCACAAAGGATCTGACCCACACAAGATCGATAGGAAACTAACCCCTGCAATGACCCACACTGGATCTGACGTACACTGGATCGATAGGCAACTAACCCCTGCAATGGCCCACAAAGGATCTAACCCACACAGGATCGATAGGTAACTAACCCCCCCCCCAAGGACCCACACAGGATCAAAGCCACATAGGATCTGTAGACGAAGGCCCAAACAGGACCGCTGAGTGCTGACCCATACAAGATCGGACCCAAACAAGATCGGTAGCACTAATCCACGTAGGATCGCTGAGTGTTGTAGTCGTCACCGTCAAATCCACTGGGGATCTCTGTACAGTCGTTGTCGTTGTTGCAGTCGCAGCCAGCTCTAGGGTTCCCGCACATAGCAAGCTCGTTCGGAAGGGTCCGCTCCATGAGCCGAGGCGATGATACATCAACTGACACATAGTTTGGAGTTGATGTATCCAAAAGTTTCATATCGTCAACAGGAACTCAATGCCATAGACGGCGTGTCAATAGGACGCCCGGTCTGAGAGTTATTGGCTTTTTCGTCCCAGGGGCCCGGTTGGGTTTTAAGTCAAAAGCATCCTGAACGTACTCCAACTGTGTCCAAACCTCGAGCGGAGTAAGCCAAAAGGTCTGTCTCACTAAGAGGAATCCAACAAAGTCGATGGCACATCAATCGGACGTCCGGAGCTCATGTTATAAGTGTTTCCGCTCCGATGGTCCGGTTTGTTTTGTGTACGAACCAATCCAACTGAAACCAAAGTTCTCCGAAACCTTGAGTGTAATATACTGAATGGGCCGCCTTGATCCAAGGATCGCATCGCAGCTAACGGTGTGTCGATCATAGGTCCACAGCTCATGTTATGAGAAACAGACCGAAGAAGTTCGGTATTAGGGGGTTCGGGCCCAGTCCGAACCTGCCCGATACCCCCAAGGTCGGCCCGAACCGGGTCGACCCGAACCGGGTCTGGGTCCGGCCCACTTGGGCGCGGCCCAGCCTGGCGGGTGCGGCCTGGTCCGGTCTGGCAGACTGGCCAGGGCAGCCGGCCCGGCGCACGGCGCGGTGGCCAGGGGCTCGGCCGAACGGCCGAGCCATTCGAAAGCGCGGGGTGCTGCCTCCGTGTGTAGCTACAGAGGCCCTTTAATGGGACCGCTCACGTCTGGCCAGCCGGGGGTTTCGAACCCCCGGTTCTTCCATGGTACGGTCGGCCCACTCCGGCCGGCCGACTTCTACCGCCATGGGACGGGCAAAGCCGGTCCTCCCTGATCCGATGCCGGTGGCCCGAAACCGGCCACCGGTTCCCCTGCTCTGCCGCAGCCCGGAACTGGCCGCGACCTTCATCTGTCCAGTGCGCCGCGATAGCGCCACACCCCTCCGTCGCATCCCTGATCTATGCGCGGTTCTTTCTTAGTTCTCTGGTGCGGCGCGACGGCGCCGCATCATTGGTTCGTTTTCAACGGCGCGACGTGACGGTGCTGCGCTTCTTCCCCTTTAATATTTTCCGCGCGGTGCTTCGGCACCGCTTTTCTTTGCTCGTGCCACAATCAAAATCAAACCAACAAGGGGGGAGGAGGGTCGTCCGTGTTCATGCGGTCCGACCTCCTCCAGTTATTGCGATATCAGGAGACTCAAAATAAAGGAAGATGGCGACATAAGAAATCACAAAATAAACCCCTACCTCAGCGTTGTCGTCGAGTGAGAGTTCATCGCGGAATTAACCATCACAGAATAAGAGGATCACCGTGGAAGAATGCGTCACGGGAGGAACGTTGTTGGCGTTAGGTGTTCTCCGAGGATGGCGTCTCTCACCATCGTCCGTCATCGGAGGTCAGCGTTCTTCATCGGCGGTGATGCGTTCTTCGAGTTCTTCGTCGAAGAACAAAGAATCCTCAAGGCTCTCTTTTTCTCCCAAAGGCTTCCACAACCATAAATCCAATGAAATAAAATAAGTTCAACACTTATTTTATTATCATAACCTATGCTTTTAAAATTCAAAACAAAAGAAATGAACAATTAATTCAACGAATTAATTGTAACTATTTAACCGCCCAATTTAATGAGGCGTTTCTTATCCAGAATAAACGCATGGTTTGACTTCATTAAAAAGGGGGGTGCGGGTGCGTTACATAGAAGGAAAGAATTGGTGGGGCTCGTGTGGGCCCCACCTCATAAATATCCTACCAAGTGGGTAGTATATTATGGGTTCCACCTTATCCGCTTAACTTAGGTTAATCCTCTTTAAGTAAAATAAAATAAAAAGTCGCACCAATTTTATTTTATTCCTTAACTTAACCCCAAAAATTAAAAACCACACCCGAGAAAACACAACTCCGAAAAAGGTGTTTTTAAGAAATTATCGGTGCTGCGATTCCATTGGTGCCCATGGAATTTGATTCCGAGCACTGGTTCAAAAGTTAGAAAAACCGATCATTCGTTCACTGAATGTACCCGAGCTAAACTTCGGAAAAAGATTTCGGGCACACAAGGCCTCATAATCAGGTTCCGTCAGAAACTGCGTTCTTTTAAAATTCCCAAGAACATTATGTAAAAAATTACCTTGAATTTTATGGGTCTTTACATTACTTCCACCTCAGGGCTTTACATCCCTATAAAGATACATCAAAAACTAGGGAAACTAATGTGGGTACTGAGCACGCATCTGAGCATCCCGCTCCCATGTGCTCCCCTGGAGGTTCCCGTGCTGCCATCTGATTTGCACTAGAGGAATAGACCATCCATGTAGGACCCACTCCTATCGATCCTCAATCTCCACTGGGACCTCCGCAATAGTCTCCCCATCATCAACGTCCAGCTCCCCATAGTCAATGACATGCATCGGGTTGTGCCCGTATCTCCTTAGCTGGGATATGTTAAAGACGTCGTGCACCCGGTGCAACTGAGGTGGTAGATACAAGTGATAAGCCACCTCGCCAATCCTACTGAGGACCTAGAATGGTCCGATGAATCATGGAGACAACTTTCCACCTCGTCCAAATCTCCATAATCCAGGTCGAGGTGAGACCCACAAAAAGACGTAGTCGCCATCCTCAAACAATAGTGGCCTCCGCCTCTTGTCAGCATAAGACTTCTTCCAGCTTTGAGTTGTCTTCATCCGCTCCTGGATGACATGGAACTTCTCTGTCGTTCCCTGGACCATCTCCAGTCCCACAAGTGCTGAATCCCCAGGGTATGTCCACTACAACGGTGATCTGTAAGGTCGGCCATACAACGCCTCGTATGGTGCCATCCCGATGGTGGAGTGATAGCTGTTGTTGTATGCGAACTCCACCAAGGGTATTTGGTCCTCCTAGCTACGACCGAAGTCAATGACACATGCGTGGAGCATGTCCTCGCGAGTCTGTATGGTCCTTTCCGTCTGACCATCTATCTGAGGGTGAAATGAGGTACTCAGACGTAGTTGCATCCCGAATGCCTCCTACAACCCCTTCCAAAGACCGAAAGTAAAGCGAGCATCTCGATCGGAGACGATAGATGATGGAACACCGTGAATCCATACAATCTTCAGAACATAGATACGTCCAAAGCTCTCCACTGAGCCCTGCTCTCTGATGGGTAAGAAGTGAGCCGACTTGGTGAGTCAGTCGTCAATCATCCAACTGGAGTCGTGACCTATGGAAGGGCGTGGAAGTCCAGTCACAAAGTCCATAGATATGATGTCCCACTTCCACTCCGGGACCTCCAAGAGCTGTTCCAAGACTGCTGGTACCTGGTGCTCTACTATCACCTGCTGGCAAGTGAGGAATCGAGAAAAGAACTCTTCCACAACCTTATTCATGCCTGGCCACCAGTGTTGTCATCTGAGATCCTATTACATCTTATCCACTCCAGGATGTACCACCAAAGGAGAAGTGTTAAACTCTCTCAGAACCTCCTCCCATAAAGAAAATGGTACCAAATTACGTTCTCTGAAAAGGAAGGCGTTCTCTCCTCCCATGGAGAATCCATCAGGTGTCTGTCCTGAGGATATATGTGCATGCCACATCTCACAGTCGGCGTCCCCACGATGTGGCTCTCTGATCCGCTGTAGTAGTGGAAAAGTGACTATGAGTGACTGAAGAAAGGCTGCTCCATCTCTATCCATGAAGGATATCTGCAAAGCTGTTATCTGCTCTGTCGCCTCCCCAAGTAGCTGAATGTATTTCCTCCTACTAAGAGCATCGGCTACTATGTTCCCTTTCCCAGGAGTATAGACTGTCTCAAAGTCATAGTCCTGGAGGAACTCGATCCATCGCCACTATCTCAGGTTCAGGTCCTTCTGAGAGAATATGTACCTGAGACTCTAATGGTTAGAATATACTGTACAGTGCTTGCCAATCAGATAATGTCGCGACATCTTCAGAGCGAAGACCACTGCTGCTAACTCCTGGTTGAGGGTAGCGTAGTTCTACTCATGCGGCCTCAACTGACTTGATCCATAGGTGATCACTGCCCGATCCTGCATCAGGACACATCTGAGTCCCATCCCTGATGCATCATAGTAAACTACGTACCCTACACCCTCCTCTGGCAACCTCAAGATAGATGCGCTGGTCAATCTCTGTCTCAGCTCTCAGAATCTCTTCTGTCATCTATCTGGCCACACAATTGGTTTCCCCTTCTTCGTCAAAGCTGAGAGTGGTTCCGCAACTTTGGAGAAGTCTGGCACAAATCTCTGGTAGTATCCAGCTAGTCCCAAGAAACTATGCACCTCCGTCATGCTCCTGGGTGGCTCCAAAGCTAGCACTGCCTAAAACTTCATAGGAACCACCGCAACTCCCACCTCAGAGATGACAAGTCCCATGAAGTGGACCTCGCGTATCTAGAACTAACACTTCAAGAGATTTCCATAAAGCTGGTTCTCTCGGAATGTGTCCAGCACAATTCGCAAGTGGAAGGCGTGCTCCTCCTCAGTGGTCGAGTATATCAAAATGTCAATGATGAAGACCACAAAAATCGATCTAGGTATGGCTTAAATATCCTCTTCATGAGGCCCATTAACACTGCTAGAGCATTGGTTATGCCGAACGGCATAACCAAGAACTCATAGTGGCCATACCGACATCTGAAGGTCGTCTTCTGCACGTCCTCATCCCGAACTATGAGCTGATGATAGCCTGACCTGAGGTATATCTTTGGGAAACACCATGCTACCTTGAGCTAATCGAAGAGGTCATCAATCCATGGTAGCAGATACATTTTCCTCACTATCACCTGGCTCAATAGATGATAGTAGACACAAAGTCACAAGCTCCCGTCTTCCTTCTTGACGAACAATATCGAGGAATCCTAGGGTGAAACACTAGGTCGGATGAATCCATTGCCCTGAAAGTCCTCCAACTGTACCCGAAGCTCTCGAAGCTCAGCAGGGGCCATCTGATATGTTGGAGTGGATATCGGGGCTGTCCCGGGGTATTGTTCATTATAAAAGCATACCTCTCTATGAGGAGGTAGTCCTAGAACGTCATCGGGGAAAACATCTACATACTGATCCACCACTGCAAGAAAACCACGACTCCGCACGTCAACTTCTCCTAGGATGAGGCTATCCAAATGATGAGTGATGGGATTTCCACTCCTCTGTAGGAGTCCATCAAGTGCTACGAAGGCTCCCTTCTCACTGGTGAAGGTGAACTTGCTCCTGTCGGTGCGTACACATCGAACCTTGTGCCAAATATAGCAAATCTGAGCATGGACTATAGATAAATAATCCATGCCCAATATTATGTAGTAAGGCCTTGACGCCGCTACAAGAATATCCCACCTGAAGCTCTCACCTCCTAGAGTAAGAACACACTGTCGGAACCAGTGCGTAATCATCGAGTCTGCTTCTGAAGGAGTCTCTAGCCGTAAGGATCGAGCCAACGGCCCTGTCGGAATCTCCGAGCTCCGAACAAGGGCAGCGGATATGAAATAGTGACTCGCTCCTATGTCTATAAGAACTGTAGAAAGGGTGTAATAGACACCGATAGTACCTCGAATCATCTCGGGCATGCCGTGGTCGTAGGCCTCCGCTGCCTGGAGCTGTGCCTATCTCTGCCCGCCAGCTCTCTGTGGTCGGGGTGGGCCTCCTGGTGGTGGTGGTAGAGGCTCAAAGCGTCTCCCACCACCTGCTGCTCAGCCAGCTCCTCTGTCTCGTCCTCCTACTCCCTGCAGACCGCCACGGTCGACCCTCTACCTCTGCCTGGGTGGCCCCTCAATCGTCTGCTACTCCTCGGCATGGTGGGTCGGGCAGTCACAAGCCATGTGGCCCTGCCTGCCGCATATATAGAACTATATGCCTCTCGAATGACTGGCTCCATACTGTGTTCCATGCACTGCTGAGCCAGTGTCCTAAGGTCTTCTGCCTGAGGGTTTGGTATTTCTGGACCCATGAGTCATTCATCGACTGCCTACTGCAGAAGACTCTACTACCTGCCGCCCTACGGTAGGTCTCGCTGCTGATGTAGACTCAGCAAGAAATATCTCGATCAGAAGAGATCGCTCCAGTACTCCTTCCTGAGTCGGAATGCTGAGGGAGATCGGTGATTCCCTGATCTCATGCCTCAATCCCTGCTCAAAGGTCTGGGCTTGGAACACTGGGTCCCGTACCATGTCTCTCGAGTAGCGCAAGAGATTGGTAAATCTCGCCGAGTACTGGGTGACCGTCAAGCTGCCCTGCTGCAGCTATAGAAAATCCTGGATGCGCACCACACGGAGGGTGGTTGGGACGATCTCTGAGCGGAAGAGGCTCTCAAAGTCCGTCCAGAGGAGTGATGCCTCATTGTGCACCTGGAGCATCATGCTCCACCATATGTCTGCTGCCGCGTGCAGTAGGATCACTGCGAGGATCACCATGAGGTATGCCGGTGTCCTCACTGACCTAAAAACCCGTACAATTTCCTCCAACCAATCATCGGATGCTTGGGGGTCCGTCTCCCCGTGGAACCTGGGCGGTCGCTGGCACTGAAACTCGTGCAGTGCACTAAGGCGACGTTCATCGTCAGCGGCTGGGGCTGGTAGAATTGGTGGCTCGACGGGTAGATGTACCATCGGTACCTCTTCTATCAAAGGGCCCTATACTAAGGCCTCGTCACTCGGTGGGCTATCATCATGCACAACTCTCGGAACCCGAGCTGGCAGTCGTCATGGGGCCGTCCTGAAAAGAAACAGTTGCGCCATGGTCAAACAGTATACCGGGTGAGCTGACACAAAGTAATCACAAAGAAAACATGACACACACATGCAATCAGTGTTTTCACGCATTAAGTCGAAAATCAGAATTCAGGGTCCTGGTGTACGGATACGTCGGCCGCCGCACCAACACTGGACTCCCTAGACTGATAATGACACTCAATACTCTTAACACTATTGCTTCACCTAGATAAAGATCAGAGTCCTAAGTTCTGCGGTAGAACCGAACTCCTATGATACCAATTGGTCACAACCCGTCCTCGGGGCCCATGCCGTGACTACCCCAAGCCCACCTTCCATTGGAAAAGGGATAGCAACTAACACCAAGGTGTAAGTCCTGGTAAAATGGGAAGGCATTTCCATTGTAAAGTAAACAAACACCACAGAGCAAGAAAGCTGTAGATGTAAACTCTACGTAAAAACTGGGTACAATAGTAAGTACTGAAAGTAAGTGGGCCAGAATACAAACCCAAACTGAATGTAAAGAACAACTGGAAAGGGAAAACAACAACTGAAAGTAAAAGCCACAACGTCAAGCCATCCACTGGAAGTCCCACCTAATGGGTGAGTACAGATAGCCTACATAGCTCCTCGGGTCCAGTGGTCCACTCCGAGTACGTCCCGCCCAGTGGTCCACCTCCAGGTACAGTCTTGCTCTGCAAACCTCAACCACGATCAATGATTTCCGTCGTCTGCAACCAACACAACAGAGTGCGGGCATAGCCCGTGCAGGGGTGAGTATAAGCTACTCAGTAGGGACCCCGAGACCCCCGAAAGTCCCCCAGAATCCACAAAGGATAATCCACAAAGGAATGATACAATCATGAAGTAACATCCAACACTACTTAGGTATATTCCCATACATATACCTAAGTCATCAATTCTCGTTCGGCTCCAACATCTGTGCCCAAGTACTACCCAGTACACACAAGAAACCACAACCAAATCCACAGAGGAAAGAATTACGTAAATCCACACAGGATTGCACAACAAAATCCACATAGGAAATAAATACATGATTCATCTCACACAGGTATACTTCTTCGTATGACAATAGAGATGATCAGATATAGCCACTGATTTATCTAATATGTTGGACCCACAAAGGATCGATAGGTACTAACCCCCGTAATGACCCACAAAGGATCTGACCCACATAGGATCGATAGGTAACTGACCCACGCAATGACCCACAAAGGATTTGACCCACATAGGATTGATAGGTAACTAACCCCCGCAATGACCCATAAAGGATCTGACCCACACAGGATCGAGAGGTAACTAACCCCCACAATGACCCACAAAGGATATAACCCACACAGGATCGATTGGTAACTAACCCCCACAATGACCCACAAAATATCCGACCCACACATCATCTATAGGTAACTAACCCCCGCAATGACCCACACAGGATATGACCCACACCGGATCTGTAGGTGCTGTCCCACACAGGACCGCTGAGCGCTGACCCACACAGGATTGGACCCAAACACTATCGGTATCACTGATCCATGTAGGATCACTGAGTGTTGTAGTTGTCGCAGTCGAATCCACTGAGGATCTCTGTATAATCGTCGTCGTCATTGCAATCACAGCCAGCTCTAGGGTTCCCGTACACAGCATGCTCGTTCGGAAGGGTCCACTCCATGAGCCGAGGAGCTGATACATCAACTGACACATAGTCCTGAGTTGATGTATCCAAAAGTTCTGTATCGTCAACAGGATCTCAATTCCACAGACGACGTGTCATTCGGATGCACGGTCTTAGAGTTGTTGACATTTTTGTCCTAGGGGCCTAGTTGGTTTTTAAGTCAAAACCAACCTGACCGTACTCCACTTGCGTCCAAACCTCGATTGTAGTATGCCAAAAGATCCGTCTCACTAAGAGGAATCCAATAAAGTCTACGACACGTCAATCTGACGTCCGGAGCTCATGTTATAAGCGTTTCAGCTCCGAGGGCCCGGTTGGTTTCGTGTACGAACCAACTCGGCCGAACCCAAAGTTCTCCAAAACCTTGAGTGTAATATAACGAAAATACCGTCTCGATTCAAGGATCGCATTGCAGCTTACGGTGCGTCGATCGGAGGTTCGTAGCACATGTTATGGGTAACAGACCAAAGAGGTTCTGTATTAGGGGGTTCGGGCCCGGTCCGACCCGGCCCGATACCCCCAGGGTCGGCCCGAACCGGGTCCGGGTCTGGCCCGCTGGGGCGTGGCTCGGCCCGGCTGGCGTGTGCCGGCCAGGGCAGCTAGCCCGGCGCGCGGCACGCTGGCCAGGGGCTCGGCCGAACGGCTGAGCCGTTCAGAAGCGGGGGGCACTGCCCCCGCATGTAGCAACCGCGGCCCCTTAATGGGGCCACTCACGTCCGGCCAGCAGGGGGTTTCAAACCCCCACGGTCCAGCGGCCCGCTCCGGCTGGCCGACTTCTGCCTCCACTGGACCGGCAAGGCCGGTCCCCCTGCTTCGATGCCGGCAGCACGGAACCGGCCGCCGGTTCCCCTGCTCCACTGCGGCCTGGAACCGGCCGTGACCTTCGTCCGTCCGGCTCGGCGCGACGGCGCCATGCCCCTCCGTCGCGGCCCCTCTCTGGCTGAAGTTCTTTCATAGTTCTCCGGTTGGGCGCGACGGTGCCACATCTTTGGTTCGTTTTCAATGGCGTTGCGCTTCTTCCCCTTATTTAATATTTTCTGCGCGGTGCTTCGACACCGCGTTGCCTTGCTAATGCCGTATTCAAAATCAAACCAACTAAGGGGGGAGGAGGGTCGGCCGTGTTTGTGTGGTCCGACCTCCTCCCATTATTGCGATATCAGGCGGGTCAAAAGAAAGGAAGATGGCGATGGAAGAAATCAAAAAATAAACCCATACCTCAGCGTTGTCGTCGAACGAGAGTTCGTCACGGAATTAACTGTCCGGGAAGAAGAGGATCGCCGCAGAAGAAAGCATCACGGAAGGAACGTCACTGGAATTAGTTGATCTCTGAGGAAGGAATCTCTCTCCATCGTCCGATGTCGGAGGTTGGCGTTCTTCGTCGGCGGCGGTGGGTTCTTCGCGTTCTTCATCGAAGAACAAAGAATCCTCAAGGCTCTCTTTTTCTCCAAAAGGCTTCTACAACCAGAAATCCAACGAAATAAAATAAGTTCAACACTGATTTTATTATCATAACCTAAGCTATTGAAATTCAAAAGAAAAGAAATGAACAAATAATTCAATGACTTAATTGTAATGATTTAACCGCCCAATTTAATGAGGCTTTTCTTAACCATAATAAACGCACTTTTGACTTCATTAAAAAGGGGGTGTGGATGCGTTACTTAATGGGAAAGAATCAGTGGGGCTCCTGCGGGCCCACCTCACAAATATCCTACCAAGTGGGTAGGATATTGTGTGTTACACCTTATCTGCTTAACTTAGGTTAAGCCGCTTTATGTAAAATTAAATAAAATGGCGCACCAGTTTTATTTTATTCCTTAACTTATCCCCAAAAATTAAAAACTGCACTAGAGAAAATGGAACTCTGGAAAAGGTGTTTCTCAGCAATTACCGGCACTGCGATTCCATTGGTTCCCTCAGAATTCGATTCCGAGAACCGGTTCAAAAGTTAGAAAAAACCGCTCGTTCGTTCACTGAACATACCCGAGCTAAACTTCAGAAAAAGATTCCAGGCACACCGATCCTCGGAATCAAGTTCCTTTAGAAACTGTGTTCTTTTAAAATTCCCAAGAAAATTAAGAAAAGAGTTTCCTTTAATTTTATAGGACTTTAAAAATTAAAGAGAGAAGAAGTTTACTTTGTGGTTAAACATAGAATATAAGGTGTAAAATGAACTTCCAAATTTTCCAATGACGTATTTTATTGAAATATTTCACCCATTGTTTCCATAATATAAAATTATAGGAGTTTTTGGGACAGTTTTCCTTGAAATTGACAAAAATAATTTCTTATGTAATGAAAAAAGAACAAAAAAGAACTTTTCATGCCATTCATATTTATAAACATTTTGGTTAGGGATAAATACCACTTCGGTTGGTTTATATATATAATTTTTAGATATAAATTATTTTTTATATTGGTAATTGTTTTTAAAATATATAGAATAATTATTTACATAAAATCCTTAATTAAATTCTAGTGATTTAATTATTTAGTTAATAATTAAATAAAATAAATGCTACCAAAAATATTAAAACTGAATAAAATCGATTTAATTAATTTGGTGACATAATTTTTTACGATTAATATTTCATTATGTATATTTATTTATTTAAAATATTAAAATATTATTATTTTATTGAAATTATGAAATTCAAATTAAATTAATAATCTCCCAATATAAATTAAAGTTACTTTTATATAAATAATATTAAATTAAATTATTTAAGTTTACTAAAAATACTATCATCTTGAAAAATGTTTTTAAATATTGATAAGTATCAAACATGATCCATTTATGAGACATTTTATCATTTATAATGAACTTATTTACTCCTAAATAGTAAGAATAATGTATGAACAATTAGATTTAAAACATTTATTTTCCGTGTTACATGCTCTTATGTCTAAATGAATTTCCAACACAAAAGTTTTTTTATTCAAATGAATATAAATCATATAATCAATGGTATTTTTTTATAATTATCAGTCTAATTTATTCCTAATTGTAAAAAAACATCAATTAGAAAACTTGTTAGCTTAGTAACTATTCAAAATGGTAAATTAGGAAAATATAAGAGTTGAGGGAAAAAAGTTTACAAATGTGTTATATTTTGATTCAAAGGTTTTGATCTTCAATATAAACATTACATCCAATTATTTATCAATCATGGAGCTATATTAGGTAATAGAGACCTCTTATTAAAGAATGATTTTAATTATTTTTCAGTAATACCACTTCAAATCAAATATAAAATGGAACTCAGTGTCCTCCCTCTTCTACACATATCAATCCATTTACCTCATACAAAACCTTCCAAAATCACTATCCAAATATATAAACTTATACTGAAGTCCTGATTTGGGTCATAAATCCATCTTATGAATCCATTTATGCACATCTAAGGAGGATACACAAAGAATAGGTAATGTTATTTAAAACGTTTTAATTTTATTTCATTCTCTACGTCCTTCAATTATAATTGTATCATTATTATATAATAACCTATTTATATTCCATATAAGGATATGTTTTTATGTTAAGGTTAAAAAATAAAAACTCTCACACTTCAATCAAATGAGTAATGAAATCATCATTCAACTTTATGGTGGACTACGACCTTACAAACCAATGTAATTTTTTTCCATTAAAACCTTTAATGGTAAGTAATAATGATGTATTTGTATTTTATATATGAAATTTATGAAATTTATGATTTTATTATTCTTTAAGAATAATTATATCACACATTCCATCATGTTTTCCTTTTTGTTGGAATATAATATCACCACAGGTGTGTATGGAGGACTACTAGCTCATGAAGTGATTTGATTCATCCATGATTTAATTGGAATGTATTAAAGATGGTATTAAGAAACATAAGATATGTATATGTAATAATAATGACACTTTAATTATAATATTTTTATATATCATGTAATTTGTTTCTAATACAATAAGATAATCGAAATAACATGCAGGTGTAGATGCAGCCTACCATCTCTTTGAACGGTGTATTTCATTTTATGTCAATAAATTTTATGGATTACTCTGAATAAATATATACTGAATATATATGAAATTTATATTACTATATAAATTTTTTATGATTATATCATGATTTATTATAGTATGAAGAAAATAACAGGTCAAAACATACTTGAATAACAAGGCAATTAACACACAAAACAATGAAAATAATGAATGATTATTAAAAAACAGGAGATTATATGTTATAAAATGAAAATTTATGATAATAATGAAATTAATATTTTTTATAAGTGAAAAAAATTCATATAGACATTATACATTTTTTTTAAAATAATTTAATCATATTTAAGTATTAGGTAAGGTATTTTTTATCATAATTAATAGTCATTTTGTTAAACTTCTATTTCATTGATAATGTAATGATTGGATTTCGTGTATAATGAATTTTTAATAACTTATTTAGTATTTAAATTTTTTATTTATATTATAGTGGATGAATGAGATAAATTCATTTATTAACTCCCACCTCAATGTAATGATCATTTTATGTGTTCATTTCATAATCTCATTCTAATTGAGACTATTTATTCTTGAGTATCAATTAAAGGAAATTTCATGGCAATTTCCATGTAAACCCTTTTATTTTTGAATCATATGGTAATTAATGAAATATTTCATGTAAAATTAACCATTTCCATCGATCTTTTATTTGAATTTTGTTATAAAATTATTACAATAAAATACAAATACATTTATCTCTTCGGTCAGATATATTTTATCATAAAAAACTATGCATTATAAAAAATATTTCAAATTTTCTAATAGTTTAAAAATTATTAAATAAATTAATTTTCTCTTATTTTTACTCTTTAACGAATTTATTATATGAAATATTTTGGTCGTTTCAATATATTGTTTTTTTGGATTTTATCGAAAGTGAAATGAAATTTTGTTTTAATGGGTACGGTTAGAAAACAATTCTAGCTATGAGGACCACTAAACTATTTTTAATATTATTTTATTTGTTTCAAATAATATTTTAAATGATTTTTTTTAATTTTTTTTAAATTTTAATGATATTTTCATCATAAATGTTTTTTAAAAATATATTTATTGTATTTCTACTCATCAATGATAGAAAACCATTATTCCAATTCTTATGGGAATATATTATTTTTATATTATCCTTATTCATCCTATAGTTTATTTATCCTCAAATTGAACAAGAAATATATCTACATTCACTTCCTTGAGTTTTATCAGTATCATTATATTGAATTCTCCACATTCTTTTAGAAATTAATATTCCTCTTAAATTTAATTTTATTTATCATGGATATAATTATATCCTAAACAATATACCATTTTTTTCATAAGGTATTTACATTGTATATTATTGATTAACTGGGGAAGTATTGATAAATCTATATTCATTAAATAATTAATAAACTTGATACGAAGAATTGATTATGATTTGAATCGATTATTTGATACGTGATGAGTGATTTAGATATGTATGAAATTGGTGTGGGACCATTTAATGTAATACCCACAATGAATTAGTTGTATTATGAGACACTATCTATTGGGAAAAAACCTACTGAATTTGTAACAATGAAGTTAAAACTATCCAGAAGATAGATATGGACATTATTTTCTTATGAATGGTCTTGACATAAAGAAGATAGGTTTTACCCTACATGTTGTAATCCATATTGATGATATATACAAATGGTAGAGTTATCATGTCCCTGGGAAACCTGAAATCCAATAATTAGGCATTTCCATCTTTCATATTTGGTTTTCAATATCAATGAAATTTTCTAGATGTTTTAAAATATGTATTCTTTTTATTCTCATCTTGTTGATTTAAATGGTATGTTTTTCCAGTTATTTAACTTTACTTGTTTATTCTGCCTTATCATAGGATGATAGACATATTATTAAAATGGAATTTCTGTTCAGTTATTAATATTTACATATTGACTATACTTATTAATTCATGATAGATTCAATTTTAATTATATAATAATAATAATTTTATCTCACCATTATATTGGTTCCTTTCCTAGTAATCCAAGAATTTTACAAATATGGATATGCGGGGTTTGATTCATAGAATAATGTTACTCTAAAATGAACAAAATTATTTTGTAATTTTTATTATCAAATTTAATGTAAAACTCATTTATGAATCTACTTTACCAAGTCTACAACCCTATTCAGTTATTCATATTTTTTCCATGTATCTTATTCTAATATAACGGTAGCAAGCACTTGATCTGGGCTTATTTTGGTTATGTCTCTATAGTTGGTGTCATAAAAATTAGTAGCAACATTAAATCTTTAATAATGAAAACATTGATAAGAAAAACCAACCCTATGATAGACATTGAGGATAAGAATATAAAAACATATTAATTTTTTGTTAAGGTAGAGATAATGTAGAATTTACTATTAGTAAATACTTATATACTGCAACACCTTGAGATTTAATGAGAGTTATTGTTTTTAATTTCTTTGATGTCATGTCTTGTACGCTATTCCATGATTATCTTGCAGTATATGCAACATCTTATTAGCTTGTAGTATACGAAACACTATTCTTGGCTTGTGTTACATGCAAGAGCAACCTTCCTCGATAGCTTGTATTGAACGCAATATTGAGTTTCACTAAACAACGAAATGTTATTAAAATATTATATAAACTAGCCGTTATGAATAACAGTACCCACATTTTGAAATTTTATAAATTTTATCTTTCAAAATGTACTTCATTTTTTGATTCGGAATATCGAAATTAACCTAGTGTGTTTTTTTGTATTTTTTCGGAAAAATTACAATTTTTGATAAATAATGAAAACACTGACTTATAGTTTAAAACCAAATTTTTATTTAAATAATTATTTTTTTAAATTTATTTTAGGTAAAAATTGATACATAATACCTATATATGTTCAATGTAATTCATTGGAGTCATTTTATAATAATTTTAGATATATAAATATTTTATTGAACTTTTCACCGTCTTTTACCCACATCCTAGGAGAATTTTCAAATTTACATAAAACATAATTTTACCGATTTTGTGAGTGCAATTTTGAAAATTCAAGAGACATGGTTAATATCAAGGAGTAATATTTGGTTCAATAGGATAAATTTTATTTGGTGAATAGTAACATTTTACATTTATTTACCACGGTTAAAAGTAAATAGGGTAATTAAGGGTAAAAATGACATTATTATTTCTCGAAAACATGTACTAATTCTATTGGATTAGTGTAATTATACCAAAAAAGACCTTAGGAATAAAATATTACCCTTTAGGTCCACTTGGATTAGATTAGGACAATTTTTATTATTTTATTTAAAGAAGAGTTAAAATAGTTAATATCAATGTTTAATAACTAAAATATTTTCAACGTAGGGATATACATAAGATAAAATCTACTATAAAGATTCATTATAAATATTAAATGATTTCTTACTTAATGGTATTTTTTTATAATTTTTAGACATTAAATAATTTAATTTATTTATGACACAATGGTGGTGCAGTAATTACCTAATTAATGAAATATTTAAATTATTGAAATTATAAATACCCAAAAAATGTAATTTCAGAATTTTTATGAATTAAACTAATTTTATAGGTTAATATAACATATTATGGTTGGTTAGATGAATTTTTTATAAGTAATAATGTTGTTATGAATTTATAGAAAACAAAATACCCAATAGTGTCAAAATTGACATAAAAGTGTTTTTAAATAAACTATTTTATTATTAATTGATATTCGATTCCAAAAAATATAAGGTTCTTCCAAAAGACTTAAATAATAATATATATCAAGTTAATGAAAAAATTGGGGTTTGATTGGCAGTTTATAGTACGTTTATTAACCATATAGTGTAAGAATACAAGAAGATAGGTTAAAAGTTAAATTATTTAACTTAGAGTTTAATCTAAATGATAAGGTTAAAATGGTAACCTAAACATGTCTAAAACCAGTTAGTTGAGAGTTTTTCGATCCATACCCACTTAATCTTCTAAATAAATTAATTTGGATCCATTATAAACCAAATATGACTTTATTATAAAATAATATTTTATGTTTTCTTAAGCTACCCATCAGCCCTATAATAAAAGGGCACCTCCTCCCTCTCCTCTTCACACAAATTTTAGCCTTCAAGCTTAGCCAACCCATGACCATTTCACATTTTCACATCCATAGAAACCTACTTGGGATCCCCGTCTTCTTAAAAGACCAACTTTAGTTCCCTAAGAGGAGGTTAAGAGGAGGGGTGTCGAAGAATAGGTGATCTCTTCTACCGATTCTTTCATGTTTCATTATTCTTCTACTTTCCCTTCTTTAGTTGTTTCATTATAAATAAATTAAATCAGGATAAATAATATACTGATATGTTATTATAAATATGAAACAACCCCATTTCACCTTCTATTCATCCTACTGAAAATGAAATCACCGGGCATGCGTACGTACGGAATACCATCTCCACGACGTTGTGTAATCTATTTTTCCACCACCACCATACTTGGATGGGTATAATGTTGTAAAGAATAACTATATTTGGTTATTATATCATCATAATGATTCTGAGTTATTATATCATCCACTTCAATTCCATTCAATAATTATTGGAATGATATCATTGCTCGTGCGTACGTACGGGTTACCGTCTCCACGACGGGATGAGATTCAATCTCCATATTGACCAATCAAGAATTATTATAAAGTACATATAACGAAGAATAATGATATATATGACATAATAATGTGACTGTATTTATGTAAATATATATATATGTCATTTACTTACTTCAATTCAATTCAATAAGGAAATGAAAACAACGTTCATGTGTACGCACGACCTACCGTCTCCATGAATAGTGTGTTTCATTTTGTTTATATATCTATTATATATATATACTAAATATATATGATATATAAATCATATTTTACATTTTTGAAGTATGTAAATCATGATATAAGTAATAATAATATCAAGAACAACAAGTCATAACATGTACGATTTTACCCAAAACACCGCCTTAACGAGGAATTGACAAAAGAAAGGGTAATATAAAGTAATAAGTGAATGATATATGATATCATAAAAATTATTATGGTTTTGTTACTAGTTAATAATATTTTTAAACCCACTATAAAAGTGTTTCAGTCACAAATGGAAGAAATTTTACCTAAGGTAAGGGATAATTTTTCAATCTCATTTTTATCCGAGATTTCTTATACGTAAGTATTTACTGGTGTTATATTTATCATCCATGTCCATAAAAATGTCTTTCATAAGGTGTTTAATATTCTTACATGTTTTTTAAAGTCATGTTTACCCGTCTATGATTTTTACTTTTTGGTATGGAAGGAATCATTATTTGGATTACCATACGTGGTACTTTAGGATTTTTCTATTAAAAGTACGAGGAGAATGTTTTTTTATCTTATACTGCATGAACGGATTTTTACGGTTTTATAACGCCTTATTTTGATGAAACTTACTCTATAATATTTCATGACTATTTTAAAAAATATCCTTATATTTTAAAATTTCATGGCATTTTGTGAACAGAAAATGATTTTAAAGATGAAAAGATATTTTCCTCACAAATTCTTTTCAAGTGTTTTATCAAAACCATTTTCCATCTAACATGACCTTATTTCATATGTGTATGGTTCAAGTATAATGTCTCTATCATTTACATGGTTTCAATTATCTTATGATGAAATGATATCCATTTGTTTTATATGGATTATGTTATGATAGGAAGATGTTTATGAAAACCATTTTATTCTTTATGTTATGAGGAGTGATTTGTGTTTATTTTGTGGCACAAGTAAGAATGATTTCATTATGATATGGGTGAGACTTATATCTCCCTCCAATGTATTGGGTAATTGTTTATATCTCATGAGTTAGACATGGCTGTAATGGTAAGTAAATATGGTATAATAATATAGGGCTGGAACGGCAGGTAAACCCGATTTAGTAATGGACTTCGTCCACTATGATGGTCTTGGTATAAATGCCTTGGCTACTATGGAAATAATATTAAGTGATTAATGGTTTGACACAATTACATGTTTTATTCCCATGATATTTTATCATGATTGTTGTTCCATTATGATCTATGCCTTACGTACTACCATGTTTAATGTCATTGCTCAAGATTTTGATGTTTAAACATTATGTTCATGTTTTTATGTTCAAATGTATATGGGTTGTATTATTTTCTCCATGCATACCCTTACTAAGCATTTGAGCTAATAATTTTTATGTTTTCCTTTCCCCCAGGATATAAAGGATGGTTTTAGGTAAGAAAAAAAGAATATCTTTATGGGAGATGTTGAAGATCATCCACTATGATTAGAATATTATGTTACGAGTTTCCAAAGGCACTAAACTAATACGGTCTTTTGGAATTTGTTTTGTACTCTATTAAGTATTCCAAAAAAGTAATTTAATGTCCATGTACATCAAGCTTGGGTCTCTATAGTTAGTATCAGAGTGAGGGTTTAGTTAACCTTTGGAAACTAGGATGCAAAAATTTTAGTGAGATCCCTAGAGATATTTCTAAGGTATGTCTAGGGATGTCCTTAAGGTTAAGTATAAGTATAGGTTATAGTACATTGATTACGGTAACGATCATTGAATTAAACCCAAGATTTTATAGTTTTAAAGTAATACCTCTTTATTATGTTGTTTTCGTAGAATGATTTTTTCCTCTCACACTATTCTTTTTGGGTTTTAGAAAATGGCTTCAAATAGGAATATTCTTGATAATGGAGGATATGATTGACAATAGAATGATATTCTTCATGAGAAACAAACTGAAATGGGATTTGGAAGTCTAAAAATCGTTATTATGCCTAATCAAAAATCTCATAATATGATCAATAATATCAAATTTGGTAAGTATCCTGACTCACCTAATAAGAGAAAGATAGAGTATCATGATGATCATAGAGGAAAAAAATGTTCAATTCCCCTCATGTAAATCATGTGGGAAGAGGAATCAGGGAGAATGTTTCAAAGGAACTGGAAGATTCATTGGGTGTGGAAAAGGACTCAAAGATACTAATTGCAAAGGAAAAGGTTTAGTTAACACCATGGAAAAGGATAAAGGTATTTCTAAGACATCATCAAGGGTTAAATGTTTTAAATGTGGAATGTACGGGCATTATGAAAACCAACTCCCTAAGAGAAAGTATCATGAAGAGAATCATCACGGTCGTATGGGTATTATTTATATTGATGATGACGAAGAGACTACAAATGATATGTGAGATGAAAGTATTGTGGAAGCTCAGTGAATGGTTTAGAAAGGTAGTGGAATGATTAATGATTATCAAGAGTTATGTTGTATAGGTAATGGTACTCTGGAATAAAGATGAATCTAAGGATTGTTACACTATTGTTTTTGTTAAAGTATTTGAAAGTATATGTTGAATGGTACCGGTAACCATGAAAGGTTTTTCAGATATTTTTAGAAAGTAGATGATATGTGCATAATGAAGGGATTATGATATAATGATATGTTTGATAGTATTAATGAGCTCATGACTGATATAAGGACAATGTGATATCATGGTTTGAGTATATAGAAATTTTGGGATTTTAGAATGTGGAAAGAGTTAACTTTTGACAGAATTCATGTTTTCATTAAGGTTCTATGGTAATTCTTGTTTCAAGAGAATACATGATTAATGTATTCAAATTTTGGAGTGTGACCAACAAGATATATCTTGTGATATATGGGGGATAAATGATGGTATTCACGTGCTTGTTATGTGGCCTTTCATGTAATTGTTTTCTTTATACTATGATATTGGACAGATGTATTTTGGATAATCCTAAAGATTGTAATGGATTAAGTTGGACATCAAATAGTATTTTTTATGGCTAGAACATTTTTTTGATATAATTTCTTTAAAGTTATAATAGTTTAGTTTTAGAAAAAGGACAACTTGTAGGATGGGAAACAACCCATCATGTGGAAAAACGTTATGGAAATCGAACCCGCAACCGAAGTGCGAAAGGCCTTTATCACCTAACACTGGCCTACAGGATGTCCCTGGTTAGTATAAATTAGTTTTATTTTATTATGTGTTATGATATATGAATTATAAGTTCATATTATGAACCATAAACGATCAATCTCACCATATATAGACTTATGTATATTTAATAACTTTTTCTAACCTTATATTTGAGATAGATGGAATGACCTATTAGTATATTGCATGATCTGGTAACAATTCATGGAAGACAAACTCAACTTAATTTCTTTAAGGGATGAAGTGGAAATTGTTCAAGGCATAACCAACATTGATATTGTTCCAAAATCAAGTAAGTAATTCTTGTAATTCAAAAATTATTCAATAATTATGAAATGATCTTGAAAACCAAAAATTTTTTCCTAGTGCCCTCGTATCTGATGAATCAGATGGTACCTTAGATCATCACAAATTTATGGCTTTGTGATTGTTGGATTTTTCCTAGCCATGTTCTTGACCACTCTTCAACCATACATGATAGTTAGATTTCTCTTCCATATCCATATTTTCACATGTATTCTCCTATGTGGAAACCCAGTGATGAGTTACTTTGGGTATCTGTTATGTTTCTAATGTTCCTTTTTCAAATGATGAATTAGAATTCATTTTCATGATTTGGGATTATATGAAAGAAACTTTAAAGTAGAAAACCATTTATAACCCCGATTTATTTCGAGGGTGAAATTCATTTTAAGGGGGGTAGAATTTAACACCCCAAGATTTTATAAGAATTATTCTTTTTAATTTCTTTAATGTCTTGTGTTGTACGCTACACCAAGATTATCTTGATCTATACACAACATCATATTATCTTGTAGTATATGCAACAATATTCTTGGCTTGTGTTACACACAAGATCATCCTTCCCCGATAGCTTGCGTTGTACTCAGTACCTAGTTTCACTAAACAACGATATGTTATTAAAATATTATATAAACTAGCCGTTATGAATAGAAATACCCAATTTTTGAAATTTTATAAATTTTTTCATTCAAAATGGAGTTCATTTTTGGATTCTGAATATCGAAATTATCCTTGAGAGATTTTTTGATATTTTTTCTGAAAACTTTCTAATTTTGATGTATAGTGAAAAACACTGAGTTATAGTTTAAAACCAAATTTATATTTAAATAATTATTTATTATATTTATATTTATTTTAATTAAATATTGATACATAATACCTATATATGTTCATTGTAATTCCTTGGAGTCATTTTATAGTAATTTTAGATATATAAATATTTATTGAACTTTTCACCGTCTTTTACCCACCTCTTACGAGAATTTGAAAATTTACAAAAGACATATTTTTATCGCTTATGTGAGTGGAATTTTAAAAATCTTAGAGACACTGTTAATATCAAGGAGTAAAATGTGGTTCAATAAGATGAAAATAATTTGTGGAGAATAGTAACTTTTTTACTTTTATTTACCACAGTTAAAAGTAAATAGGATAATTAAGGTTAAAAATGATATTATTATTACCCTAACACATGTATTAATTCTGTTGGATAAGTGTAATTCGACCGAAAACAACATTAAGAATAAAATATTACCCTTTAGTTCTACTCAGATTAGATTATGACATTTGGTTATTATTTTATTTAATAAAGAGTTAAAATAGTTAAAATCAATGTTTAATAACTAAAATATTTTTAATATAGGGTTATACATAAGATAAATTAGACTATAAATATTAATTAGAAAGATAAAACTATTTCATACATAATAGTATTTTATTTATAATTTTTAGTCATGAAATTATTTAATTTTTTTATGACACAATGGTGATGTAGTAATTACCTAATTAATGAAATATTAAAATAATTGATATTATAAACAGCAAAAAATTTTAATTTTAGACTTTTTATGAATTAAACTAATTTTATAGGTTAATATAACATATTAGGGTTGGTTAGATGAATTTTTTGGAATTTATAATGCTGTTATTAATTTAGATAAAACAAAATACCAAATAGTGTCAAAATTGAAATTAAAGAGTTTAAAAAAATATATTATATTATTAATTGATATCATCTTCGTAAAAAAATAATGTTCGGCCAAAAGACTTATATAATAATATATATGACATTATTGAACTAATTGGTGTTATATTGGTAATTTTTAGTAATTTTATTTACCATATTGTTAAGAATACAAGAAGACATAGTAAAAGTTCAAATATTTAACTTAGAGTTAAATCTAAATTATATGGTTAAAATGGTAAACTAAACTTGTATAAAACCTATTAGATTAGAGGATTTCGACCCATCCAAACATTATCTTAGAAATTAATCAATTTTGAGCCATTATAAATCTAATATGTCTTAATTATAATTTAATATGAATAGTTTTTCCTATATTCCCCTCACCCCTCTTAAAAAAGGGCACCTCCTCCCTCTCCTCTTCACACAAATTATAGCCTTAAATCTCGGACAAAACATGTCCATTTCACTTATAAAATTCCATTGTAACCTACTAGAGGTCCTGGTATTCTTCAAAGACCATCTTTAGTGCCCTAAGAGGAGGTTAAGAGGAGGCGCGTTGAAGAAGAGGTAATCTCTTCTACCGATTCATTCAAGTTTATATATTCTTCTATTTCCTATTATTTAGTTGTTTCATTATAAAGTAATGATATTATTATAAATAATTTACTGATATGTTATTATAAATATTCAATAACCCCATTTCACCTTCTATCCATCCTACGAAAGACGAAATCACTATGCGTGCGTACGTACGGAATACCGTATCCACGCCATAGTGTAATCTATTTTTCCTCCACCACCATACATGGATTGGTATAATGGTGTAAATAATAACTATATATGGTAATTATAACATCATACTTATTATGATATATTATATCATCCAATCCAATTCCATTCAATAATTATTGGAACGATATCATCGCTCGTGCGTACGTACAGATTACCCTCTCCACGATGTGATGAGATTCATTCTCTATATTAACCATTCAAAATGATTATAAAGTATATATAGTGAATAATAATGATATATATGATTTATTAATGCTACTTTATTTTTGTATATATATATATATATGTCATCTACTTACTTCCATTCAAGTCCATAAGGAAAGGAAAACAGCGTCCATGCATACGTACGACCTTCCATCTCCATGAATGGTGTGTTTCATTTTATTTATCTATCTATTATATATATATATATACTGAATAAATATGATATATAAATCATGTATTACATTCTTTAAGTATGTAAATCCTTATATAAGTAATAAAAATATCATGAACAAGAAGTCCAAACATGTACGATTTTACCCAAAACCCAGCCTTAACATGGAATTGAAAAAAGAATGGGTAATATAAAGTCATAAGTGAATCATATATGATATTATAAATATTATTATGGTTCTGTTCCAAGTTAAAAATATGTTTAAACCCACTATACAGGATTTTCGGACACGTACTGAAGAAATTGCACCTATGGAAAGGGATAATTTTTCGATCTCATTTTTATCCAAGATTACTTATACGTAAGTATTTACTGGGATTATATTTTTCATCCATGTCCATAAAAATGATTTTTATAAAGTGCTTAATATTCTTTCATCTATGTTTAAAGTCTTGTTTACCCCTCTATGACTTTTACTCTATATTATGGAAGGAATATTTTTTTGTTTACCATACATGGTACTTTTTAACATTTCCGTTAAAAGTACCAGGACAATGTTTTTTTAACTTATATGGTATAAATAGATTTTTATGGTTTTATAACGCCTTATTTTCATGAATCTTACTATATAAGATTTCATTAATATTTTCAAAAAAATCCTTTTTTTAAAAATTTCATGGAATTTTGTGAAAAGAAAATGATTTTGAAGAAGATAGGATATTTTCCTCAAAAAATCATTTCATGTGTTTTATCAAAACTATTTTCCATCTAAGATGACATTATATCATATGTGTATGTTTCAAGTATAATGTCTCTATGATTTATATGGTTTCACTTTTCATATGAGGAAATTATATCCATTTGTTTTATATGGATTATGTTATAATGGGATGATGTTTATGAAACCCATTTTATTATTTGTGTTATAATGAATGATTTATGTTTATTTTGTGGCACAAGTAAGAATGATCTCATTATGAGATGGGTGGGACCTATATGTTTCTCCAATGTATTGGGTAATAATTTATATCTCAGTAGATAGACATGATTGTAATGGGAAGTAAATCTGGTACAGTAATACAGGACTGGAAAGGAAGGTAAACCTGATTTAGTAATGGAATTTTTTTACTATGATGGTCTTGGCAGCAATGACTTGGCTACTTTGGAAATCATATCATGTGCTTAATGGTTTTCCAAAATTACATATTTTATTCCTATTCTATTTTATCATTATTTATGTTGCATTATGATCTATGCCTTATGTACTTCAATGTTTAATTTCATTGCTCCAGATTTTGATGTTTAATCATTATGTTTATGTTTATAAGTTCAAATGTATATGGGTTGTTTTATTTTCATCATGCTTACCCTTACTGAGCATTTGAGCTTACCATTTTTATGTTTTCTTTTCCCCCCATGATATAAAGGAAGGTTTTAGGTAGGAAAAAAAGATCATTATGGGAGATGTTGAAGATCATTCACCATGATTAGAAGATTATGTTCCGAGTTTCCAAAGTCACTAAAATAATACGGTCATTGGGAGTTTGTTTTGTGATGTATTAATTATTCCACAAAGGTAATGTAATGTACATGTACGTCAAGCTTGAGTCTCTACATATATATTGTATCAGGGGTTTATGATTTTAGTATTTTATATAAGTTTAAATACATGAACATAACTTGTTTGGGTTTTACGAGATGGTAGTATACTAATATTAAATATATTTATAGAATTATTCGGAATGTATGTGTTTTATTGGAAAAATTATTTTAGTAATAGCAGCATTATATTTTATAGACATAATTTTATCATTATTTGTAACCATTATGGTTAAAATGATCATTAATTAATGTGCAATAGTAAATTTAGATTATTAGTCTTTGTGAGAAAAAGTTGTTTTAATAGAAACAATAGTAAAAAAGTATATTTAATAATTAACATCATTTCAAGGATGTACTCATATTCTTTGGAAACATTAGAGAAATTATATTAACTTTTTTTTTGAAAAATTATTACCCATTTACTAGTTGAAAACCTGTCACATCTGGTAATGTGGTGGGGCTTGAGCCCATGATTGAAGGATGATAATGGTTTCTCTCCTACAACTGGCCAAAATAATGACTTATTTAATATTTCATTTTTTATAGGTCAGCTATTTAGGAAAAATTCAATTTATTCCTAATATTTCAATGCACTAAATGCTATGTTTACTTCTTTTTCATGAAATAATAAGTATCTTTGATTTCATGTGTAACACAAAAGACTCAGTGTTATTGAATACTTTTAATTTTATTATTTAAAATGAAAATTATCCCCTACAAATTAATTGGTATGTTATAAATATTATTAACCAAATTATGAAAATATGCGGTCAAATTAAGGGGAACAAATTAATTAAAAATGAATATAGACTCAAAATGAGTGTAAATGAATTGTTTTTATAAAAATCTACTTTTATGCACAAATGATATTTTATTTTAACAAATAAAACTCATCATTATTATTGGATGAGATTAATAATATTTTCATATTATATATTTATTAGTATTTTTTCCATTCATACAATATATTTTATAGGCCTCATATAATTACAAATGCAATTTTACCCAAAACGTATTATTTATCTTGAGACAATTTATCCACATTTTAATAGCGCACGTTATTTAAAACTAAATTTGGAGAATTTGTAAAATTTTAATATAAATGTAAACATAAAATATGAATGTGGAATTTCAAAACTATATTAGGATGATTTTATGGGTTTTCTATAAAGCATCTTTTGTTATGAATAGTGAAGAATTATGAATTTTAATTGAAAACATTGGTTTCATCTAAATAATTTATAATTTTTTTTATATTTTAATTTTTTTTAAAGTAAAATTTGTTCAATTATATATCATTTAATTAAATGTGGTCCATTAGAATAATTTTTATTTTAAATTTATTTTTATAAAAAATTTCAATCTAGGGAATACTTTCACATTAAAAACCTTCTTTCTCTTCATGTCAGAGATATTACAAGTAAATTTAATTCTTCTATTTTTATGCAATTAGTTTAGAAAAATGTATTCCATATTTAAAATCATAATAATTTATAATTTCTAAAAATTCCAACATAATTTTTTACTAATGTGACTGGTGAAAAAAATTAAAATTAATTACTAGGATTATGTTGAATAATAATTCACATAGTGGTTAAACATAGAATATATGGTTTAAAATGGAATACCAAATTATTCAAGACCAATTATAGAAGATTATGTCAGTAACTATGGTCCTATAACTCAATTGTATGCTTGTAGGGGATAAGTTTCAATTAAATTGACTTATACAATATGTTTTGTGGAGAAAAAAATCTAAAAACCCATAATTAAATATAATATTTATAAGGAATTAGTATTGGGACAAAAACCACATTTTTATCAAGATTGGGATTAATGAAGATTTATTTTCATTACATGAAATTATATAAAAAAATAATTTCTAATGCATTTTAGAATTTTATTTAATAAATTTGATATCATATTTAGAATTATTCATTAATAATTATCTAATAAAAAAAATTTATTTTAGTCCTACTGTATAAATTATAATTGTTAAAATAACTAGTTACCTTATTAGAAAACCAAAATTGTAAAATAAGAAAACATAAGAGTTAAGGGACTGAATGATTAATTAATGGGTCAAATATTGTTGTAGAGGTGTTAATAAACAATATAATCATTATAAACTATTAATTTTCAGTCATGGAGCCACAATAGGTAAGGGAGACAACAAAATATTGAATATAATTTAGTATTTTCAAGAATACCAGTCCTCCTCAACTATAAAAGGAAAATCAGTCACTCCCTCAGTCACACATCCAAAGACATTTGTATAATTAATCCATAGTATAAATCATTCAAAAAATTTACTCCTATCATCCTAGAAACCTTATGTTAATATGAAATCCATGTTTGTATGAATTAGTAAAACCCATAGGGGTATACCTGAAGAAGATATAGTTATATTCCAAAATATGTTTTAATGCCTTTTCTACATCATTAAATTAATATTATACTATGATTATTTAATTACATCAATATAATCCATATACATAGACGTTTTAATTTTATTAGTTGGAATAAAAACTTCAAATATTTTCATCAATTTTGCTATAAAATAATCATTCATGCATACGATGGACTACCATCTCACAAACTAGTGTTAGTCATTTTTCTATAAACACCATTCAAGGTAAAAATTAAAGATAGATTTATATATTATATTTAATATGTAGTATATTCATGGATTTATTATGATTCTGAAGTTATAATATCTCATATACATTTGTGATTTCCATGTTTTGGGAATACAATGTAATTGATTGAGTGTACTGTGTACTACCAGCATAAAAATTGAAGTGATTCGTTCGTTCTTTATATGGAATGTATTATGGATGATGTTAATAAATATATTTGACATATATAACATTTGAATGATAATTTAAAATTAATAAATATATATTTATATATATAAACATATATCATTGATTTTTCTTTGATTTAATATAAAAAATTATTGAAATAGTGGTTAAGAATGTCTATGGTTTACCTTCTACATGAGATGTGTATTTCATTTCCTGTCACTCCATTTTATGGATTACTATAAATACATATATAATGAATATATATTTTATTTTTATCACGATAGAAATTCTTTAGATGATTAAATCAGGATTGATTTAAGGGGAAAAACTAAAAAGTGAGTACATAATCAAAAAACATGTCAATTAACACCCACAACAATGAAAATAATGAAATATTATTAACAAAAAGATGATAATTGTAAGGACATGTGTCTTCATCTATGTAAAAGTCCAATTGAATTTGATATTTGGAATTTACTAGATAGACCATTCATTGAAATTAGCTTCAGAATAAAATTCGGAGAGTCATAACACTTCATGGTGTGTTTTTAGACATGATTAAAGTATTGATAGGATTCTATATTGGGTCCATGAGTTTTGAGAGCATCAAGCCCTAGAAATCAAACTATTGGAGGGTCTTCATAAGGCACATAGTTTTTCTGAAATTGCGAATCCCCTGGAATAAACCTGTGTGTCCAATATTAGTGGATCATGTATGCCCCACAAGAGTTGCACACATTTAATCCAGACCATGAACCTAGCCCACACAGTTCGTGCCACATAGGTAGTACTTGGGTACTATTCATTTCATGTATGGTGCATAGTTCGGGAAACTGTATAGCATAACGATGAAAAGTTAGTTTCTAGGGGCAGTGGGTTCCACAGAATTGGAATATAGTGATTCTAAATAGTGTTCCCTGACTGTCTGGTCTGGTTCTGAGGGTCAAATTACATTTCTAACCAAATTGACATAAAAAATGAAACCACTATTTTTATTTTCTAATTCATCAAGTGTGATCTTATTCTCCTTGGCATCGTGGGTGTCTCCCAATACTAACTGATGCATTAATATTTCCCCTCCATATGTTGTCTAAATTGTTCATCATGGGTCTTAATGAATCTCAAACAATATACTCTAAATTTAATTTATATATTTCATTATTTAATATCCTCCCAACACAGATATTGAAGTGAAATATCATTTTTCTTTCTTTAGGTAAAATTTTTAATTTGTGGATTTCTTCTAAACTAGACCAATTCAATTCTCGTTAATGGATATGTAGGTCATCTTGTGTATGAGGTAAGTCATCTAACACTTTTTTCAAACATTTCATTCAGTTTATTAATATTTTCTTTGTGATTTTAACTACCCTTTTCCATAAATCACCCTTAAATTTAGTTCCTGTAAAAAATGATCATTGTATCTATATACAAACCCTATAAAACTTGTTTAGAAAATATGTGATATCAACCTAAATCATGGAATCCCATTGGGTGTGCTGACATGGTTTTCTTCATTATTAATAATTTATTAAATGCTATAAAAACTTTTTAAAAATTCAGATGGGATTAATAATGGTATTTTCAATTCTAGACACTTTTCATATATATATTGGATACTCTTATGATATTTGTTGAACCATTAAAAATTAAACTATTATTTTCAGTCACTTTTCATAAATGACATTAAATTTTAATTGAATTTTGATTCTTAGATGTGATATATATTTTTTATTATTTTCTTATAAACAAAATTTTGTTTTTATCATAAACTATCATGAGTGATGTGAACTTTCTTCAAAAATACAATGTGAGAAGTAGTTTTTCATAGTATGCTTGTCCTTATATATTCCACCCTTATTCATTTCTTTGATGTCATTTTTTGTTATATGGGATGCTTTTGAGATGAAATTTTTTGAAGATATAAAATTGATTTTCCCCTTGTTTATATAGTGTGTGATGAACCGTGATACATCCAAGGGATTGGATTTCTTTGTAAGTGGGATTTCCCATGTAAAAAAATTCCCAATTGACCATGGTACCCAATAAGTACCTTGTTGATCCATGTAAACTTATTTTCCTTGTCTTCTTTAACATAATGAGAAGAATTAAATAGAATTACATTCTCAGGAATTTTTTTCATTTCTTCCATGTATTAAATTGTTAAATTAATGAAATTTAATTGTGTGATATGATCACGCCTCTTGTTATAATAACATAAACCTGGATTATTTGATTTTTAATAAGTGTGATTCCCTTAGTTATTAAGGGTCTTAATAAATTCATTTAGTGATAGGTAATGCCTCATGTATAAAGTTATTAGTATTTCTATATTATTATAGCTGAAATGGGTTCCAGTAATAAAGTATGTGATATTTTTAGCATGGATTAAAATCATGATCCCCAACATCATGTGTTGAGTTCATAACATCTTGCACTATTTATAATATATAGGTAATTGAGATGAGGTTCTATGCTCACTGTTTAGAGTGATGACATGATGGCTCACTCACTATCCTAACTGCAAGGCATGAAATCTAACACACTATTTGGCATTAGTGAATATACAATATTGATTGTTCTTATCATCTCATTTAGACTGGTTATTGATTTCTAATTCATGCTCAAACTTTCCATCACCTTTTCTTATAGGAATATGGAAACCTATATAAGTATGTAATTGGTTCGTGTGGTTTGATGCAATATATTAATATACTATGAATATATTATTTCTATATACACATGGTTACCGATATGACACTCATTTCAGCTATGACCTGAAGCAGGTAGAATAATATCAGTGTCCTATTAGAACCTGATATAACTGGTGTTTAGTTATTTATTCCATACATTTTATAATTCATATTAGCTACATATTTCATTCATTTATATTCATGGACTAGATTTAGTTGCTGACACTGTGGGTGGTAACCTACTAGGATTTATAACTCAGACCCTGATACGACTACCATTGTACTAGGGTACCTTAGTATAACATCTATTTATAGGAATTTGGATAATTAATTATACTATTTCATCATACATGAGGGTTAGGAGCATAAGACCAAGCTAGAGCTCGAGATGCTCTTGGATATCACCCTCATGGATTTTTCTTCTTTTCCTTATTCATATACTATGATGTATACAATTTACTATTTCATGTCTATTATTAACTTTATGTATGTCATCAACTTTACATGCGTTAATTGTAGTATATTTGTGTTCGACATATTTTTTATTTGTTTATTATCATTCTTACACTATTTTGTTTTTCATTTATTACTTATTTCATTGTTGTTTGTCATTTATTATTTTCTATAGTAATGGTATATTTTGATAATTAGGGTATAGTCACCCCATTATCACCTCTATACACCCTCACTACTAGTCAGGAGCCTCTGACATACAGGGTGGTGTTCTTGAGTCTATGTGAACAACTAATATGTCTACTATATTAGTGTTTAGTCGGGTCAAGACATTAAAAAGTGGAATCATAGGTTTTTTATTTTCTATTTCATTTTTGGGATCGTAGGTATGAGTATAATACTGTTTAGTTCATGGTAAATAGTTTTTTCTAGGATTGATCACCCCTCTCATGTGGAAATGTCCAGGTGTATTGGGATTAGACAGTTGTTGATACTTATTGTTGTTCCCATTAATTTTTATTTCTCATTTAGTGATATGTGTATCCTCTAGTCCATATTGATTTACAGAGTTTGTTTTATTCTTCCCTTATCCTAGAATTTAATGGATAGGTCATTACATGCATAATAATAGGAATATAGAACATTCACATATCATGCATATGTTTTTCCATGTATTTTCATTTATATCCTGGCTGTTAATTTCATTGTATGAGTTTTCTACAATTCCATGATTTTGTTTTATTTTCCATTCCTTTTTCTATAATATGATTAGGTGATGATATTATACATTTCCCATTTATTTTATATGTCCTTCATATAAAACATTATTATTAATTTATTATCACATTATCCTATATTACTGCTTATGATAACATTCCATATTTTGATTTTGATATATGTAAATGGTTCAATGGGATAAATATATTTGATGTGAGTACAAATGATATATATTTTACTTATAATGTATATAGTGGTATTATGATTTAGTAAAGGTAACCCACATACTCAATCCATCCTTGATCTTTTCATTTCTATAAAGACCATTTTAAAATGTAAACGATAATAATGATCAGAATTTTGGGACATATGTTTTTTATTAATGGGAACAGAATGTCATCCTATAATGTGTATGTTCATTTTATGAATTCTTAGATTCCAACCCAGATAAGTGATTTGTTATATATGACCATGTTATATAATTTAAAGTTGTTAAAATTTAAATTCTATTTAAATTTCATATGAAAATTTTCTTTCTTCTATAATGTCTTGTGGAAAATTTATATACATAAAAAATTTAACTATGTAGTTAATTTGGGGAATTTTTTATTATATATCCCTTTAATGGTGTTTTGAAACATAAAATATTTCAAAAAATACTATTGGGATTCATTCTGATGAACCCACGTTTGATTAACGGGACACTCATTGGTCACCTTATCTATTATGGTTTAAACGGAATTTATCTGTTAAATTACCTAATTATGAAAGGATATCAATATATTTTAAATGTGTGAATAGGATATTTGATAATAATTTCAAGTTACTGCTTGGTGTTTTCTGTGAAATAATTTAATTCATAAAGACTAAATGTGAATACGTGTAATGACTCAAAATAAAATATTATGTGGTGTCCTTTGATTGACCATTGTGTAAGGGAAGTGAAGAAATCATTATGAGTTCTGTGAAATAGAAGTTTAATAATTTTATGTGGGCATTCCTTCCATTTAGAAAAATCATGAGTCATAGTCATAAGGACTAGTGTAATCAATTAACATGACCTATAAATATGGTTTTATGATTTTTTTAAGTGGTTAACCTATGGTAGGTAGCACCCATAGATATTCAATTCCTTGATAAATATTTTTGGCCTTCAGACGTTTAGTTTCATTTGGGTTTTGTTGTCCACGAAACGAATTTTAGCTTCTAATGAAACCCTTGTTTTGAGTTGTGGTTATGGTATTCTTGAACCTTATTATATGCTTGAGCATTGAGTAATGCTAAATTATATTTACATAGACATTCCAAGAAGATGGTCAGATTCTTTGATGGTCATGTGACCCATTTATCTTTCATTGAGAGACTCAAGAAATCATAATTATTTTTTACATTTGTATGGGATAATGATACTTGAGATATTTCTATGCACATTCCATCAAATAGATGAATTCATTGAGATGATAATACTATGGGGAGTATCAAGGTAGTATCATTAAACTTTTGTTATCCCATGGTATTATGTGTTTATATACATGATACCCATCACGTTTCATAATGATTTATCAATCCTATTGAGTTTTATTGCATTGTTTAGCATGGAGTTTTTGAGTATGTTCTCAAGTAATCTATATTGTAGAGTGACTTTTTTGATAAAGGAATCATGTTTTTGAAATTATTAGTAATACTCTACATATGATAATTTTTTTATCATTCTAATTTGGTTGGATATTAATTACATGAAAAATATTTTGATGTTGCGATGTGGTGATCATGACACTAAGGAATGACACATGTATGTTTAAGGTCATTTGATCTAGGGAATTGTGAGTATCTGTCCTACCTCTTTTATTTTGATTGTTGAGAAACTCTTATGATGGGGACTGTAATGTTAGTTCTGGTGAATATATACCCTTCCAAGTAGAAAAATACAAACCATGAAATATCTTTTGAAATGATTGGTCATGCAAGAATTACCTTAAGGATTTGCAGTTTTAACTCGGGCTACTTCCTTTTCAGCAGCACGATGTTGTTTTAGTTGGATATGTATGAATACTCTTTGAGAAAATTAAGATATCATATGATGTTTGGTGGTTAAACATGAATGAACATGTAATTATTTTGATGGTGATTACATTGTGGTTCGCTTAATTGTGGTGTCGTAGCATGAGATGTTGGGATTCTGTCAAAATAATTCGACTGGTAGTGGATAAATTTATCGTAATGAAAATATTAAAACTCTTATTATTGTACTTTGGATTAGTGAATAGAATATCCCATATCATTACATCATCCATTATGCACTATGATTTAGTTAGTGTAACAATGAGCTAAAGATGTACAAGCTATTTGGATTGTTTAGTTGGGTTTCTAATATTTTCATGATGATCGGTGGTTACTATCAAGGCTTGGTAAGTCTTGAGTTATAACATGGTTTATATGTATGAAATCCTTGGGAAAAATCTTGGATACTAATTTTTCATTCTGAACATGACCACTAGAATGATTCTTATATAGGATTAGTAAATGTTCTAAGGTGGATGTCTTGTCCTTGTACCAAAACCTCAAGTATACATGTGTACAATGGACAACCTTGGGATTGTTCCATGGCCTCTACTTCATTGAATGTTAGGTTTTGTCAGACATGATGTGGGTAATGACGGTTATTTTTAAGGGTAATGATTCCAGTGGCCTAGATCTATGTTTTTTCCATGTTTATGATTTATCATGATAGATTAAATTGTCAAATGGTGCTTTGTTAAAAAAAACCCACCATGAGTTCATTACAGAATTCATTTAATGTGTTCATTGTGAATGCATAATACCTTAAAGGAAGGAATTGTGTTCTAGTTTTTAATACATCTGCTATCTAAGTCTATTATCTTCAAGATATGTCACTCATTGGTTGATCGAATCATTATCCTTCTTGTTCGATGTGTGATGTTGAAATGAGTTGTTTTAAAAAATATTGTTGGGTTATGGTTATTGTGTGTTTGGGTCAATAGTGTATTTTGAAAATAAATGCATGGATAGTTCAGTTTTCTTGATTGGGTTTCAATAATTTTTATATAATGGGGTTTAAATTTTGGCCTCAAAAGTAATATGTTTTCCCATTAATTAATTCACACCTAGAGAAATAGTAAAATGATTAGTGGCTTTCCATGTATGAAAATTTCGATAGGTGAGGTTTCGTCATATGGAATTGGACTCTTTATAATGATAATTACTGTGTTGGGGAGCACAAACTGCTAAAATCTTAATGAGAAAATGATGGGATTGTGTCTTTAGATAAATAGGTTTGGGTTATCTCTATTTTAGTTTTACTTTTTTAAAATGAACATTTACTTATGTTTTGGTGGAAAATTACTATATGCTAAATTAATCTTAGAGGTGCATTGGGAGTTTGGGAATGCAACATGACTATTTTAATGAGACTCGAGGACCCCTATAGGTCAGGGTGATGTTTTCATTATTCCAAAAGGATTCTCAGGGATGAGAATCCCTATCGTGGAGATTTTGTAATGTAACATGTTTTGATCTAATGTGAAAATACAACCGAATTTTTGATTTGGTGCATACTAGATGGTTCGTTCTGTTAACTATGTTCTAGAATGTAATTCCAAGAGATGGAATACTTCCCGGTTTTGTTTTCTAACTTTGGTGAAGCTATAATAGGTTTCTCAATTGTCTTGTTGAGTTTTGGGAGCACCATGCCCCATAAATCAAATATTAGGAGAGTCTGTATGGGGTGCATGTTTTTTCTAAAACCATGTGGGACCTAGTATCAAAATATATAGCATGTATTAGAGGAACATAGGTACCCCTAATGAGATGTATATGGTTTTCCCAAACAATGTTCTGACCCCACATGATTTGTGCCACTTTAGAAGTATCAATTAATTATTCATCACATAGTTGGCACATTGTTAGGAAAACAATGAGGCCCAACAATGTGAGGTAGGTTTCTGAGGTAGTGGGTGCTGCCTGATTTGGGAATTTTTTGGCCAAATGATGTGGACAAACCATGTGACCCAGAGTTTTTGGTGAAATTTCCTTGCCTTATTTAGTGAATTAAAAACTAAAACCCCTATTTTTTCTTCCATTACTCTAGATGGATCCTGATCACCATGACATTATGGATTTCTCTTAATCATATCCTAATCACCACGATTTCTTCTTCATTCAATGTTTTAGTAAATCATCATTGGTATCTATGGATATAGAATAGAAAAATTTCAATTCTTTTTTATGCAATCTCTATTTAACCTTCTCTCGACTGAGTTATTAAGGTGAAAGATCATTTTAACTATTTTCATGTAAAATTATCTTTTTGTTTATTTCACCCAAATGGAACCAAATCAATGCTCGATATTAAATGAGAATGTCATCCTAACAATGGGGTTTGTGGTGTATGAATTTTCCTTAAATTTCAATAATTTTATGGATATGGTCTTTTTGTCGTACATTGGCCTTTTCCATGTATTTCCATTTAATTGAGTTATTAATATAAAATTGTTCATTGTACACATATACACTCAATATTTTTTATATTTTTTATATATATTATGTCAACCTCAATAATGGACACCACTTGGGTGTGATGGATTGATTTGACCCTTTTTAATTAATTGATTAAATGCTTAAAATGCCTTCTATGAATTTTTCATGAATTAATAATGGGATTTTACCTTTTAGACACTTTCCATTGAGAGAAAAAACCATATTATGTTCCATGATGAACATTCATAATTTAAATTTCCATCGTGGTTAGATTACCTAAAATTTATTTATATTTTAACTCAATTATGATTCATTGACTTCACTATTGTTTACGATTAAATGAATTGTTTGGTAAATAATGTCTGGTTTTATGATAAAACTTTTTCAATGATATGTACTATCATTGAAATTATAATTTGATATGTAGTGGTTTATAGTGTTCTTGGCCTTATTACATTGGGTCTTGTTCTTTTCTTTTATGTCAATGGTTTGTATATGGAATGTTATGTGACATGGCCTTTTGATGTTATGAAATGAATTTTCCACATTTTATATACAGTGTGTGATGAACCAAGCTCCTCCTAAGGTATTTTTATTCTCTGTAAATGGGATTTACAATATAGGAAAATTCCCAATTCACCATGGTCCCCTCTCAGTAGCATGTTGAGCCTTTTAAATTGAGTTTCCAAGTATTAGTTAATATAATTGAATGTTTTAATGGGGATGATGTGTTCATGATTTGTTGATTTCCTTTCATTCATTAAATGGTCAAATTTATGAAATTTAATTAGGTGGTAGGACCACATAATCATGTTATAATGAAATATGAACGACTAATATTAATTCTTATATTTCTATTTCCCTTACTTATTACTGGAGTTATGAAATGAAGAGCATGGAAGCTAGTGCCTCATTAATATGATTATTATTATTTCAAAATTATTATTCCCTAAATGGATATGTGATGATGATAATATATCAGTTGAGCATGGTGAAAAAACATTCTCCCTTACATCAGGTTTTCTATTCATGATGTCTTGCAAGATTAATATTATGTAGTACGTTAGGCTGAAGAGAAACATTACATATTTAGCGTGATGACAAGATGTGTCAATAACTATCCTAAGTGTCATGCATGATGTCTCTCATTCTATTAGCATATATGGAATGTATCCTATTTCATGATCATATGGGCTTTTTTATACTAGTTATGGATGACTGATTTATGATCAGTCCAGCAAACACCTATTATTATAAGTACACGATAGCATATGATCATAAATACTTGGTTTATATAGTTGGATCCATATATAAAAATACTATGTGTGTATTATTACTATATATAAATTGTCATCGAACATAATCTCATTCTTGACACAAGCAGATGCTGGTAGAGATAGCCAAGTATCTTATTGCAACCAGAGCTAACTGGTGATTATTTATTTATTTAATACTTTTTGAAATACATATTACATGCACACTACCTTAAATTATTTTCACATTATATACCATGTTGTAGACACCATGGTTGGTAACCTACTCGGGTATATATCCTAGACCCTTCTTAGGTAGCCACTGCATTGGGGTACCCAATAAGAGATTCTATTTTTAGATCCATGGATAATTTCTTAATCTATTTATCTATTAGTTGGGAGTTAGGAACGTATGACCGAGTTGATGATTAGGATCGTTGTGGAGACTACCCTCAGGGATTTGGTTTCATTTAATTATTATTGTATTGTACTTTGTACAATTTATTTCAACTTTAATATTGTTTAGTTTATTTATATCGTCATCTGTATATTCATGCATTGTGTTATATTAGTTTTGGCCATATATTAAATTTAGTTATTGTAATTATTCCTCTAATGTGTTATTAATTTAACACTTATTTCACTATTTTTTGATATTTACTACTAGATAAACATATGTGCTACTCTGATTATGGAGGTATAGTCTCCCCAATATCACATCCCTATACCCTTGCTGCGTGTCATCATGCTCTGGCATACGGGGAGGTACGCTTGAGGCCATGTGAACGACTGGTCTGACTTACATATTAGTGGTCAGTCAAGCTGAGATGTTATAATAAATTATTGCAGAGGGATCATAAATGATATTGTTATTGTAAATATGGATTTATTATAATATAATAATAGTCTTAAAAAATTACACATGTTTTTATTTAGTGCTAAATCAAAAAGAAGTGTAAGGTAAGGGATATCATAACTTAATGTCCAGTCAATAGGTCAAAATTATACTCTGTTGATTATATACTAGGAATAATTTTGGTGTAATAAATTTTTATTTTCTTATATTGTGTTTACATATTTTTTATGAGGAATTGAAATTGATAAACGTAATTTATTCTTTTAATATTTCTCACCTCAATGTTATGATCACATAAACAGTTTATTTCACTATTCATTCTAGTCGAGATTGTTTATTCTTCAATACCTGTTAAAGGAAATTACAAGAAAATTTACTAATAAAACATTCCATTTTTATATCCTATGGGTATTAATGAAATCCTAAATGTAATATTGATATTTTTAACTCCTTTTTATTTATAGTTTTTTAGAAAAAAAATTTATGAAAATTCGAATTCATTCCTCCCTTCATCTATAAATATGATTTCTTTTAAAAAAAATATTATATACATGTTTTAAAAAAAATTACATTTCTAAAATTATTTATTAAAGTAATTTTCCCCCATTTTTATTCATTACAAAAAAATTTAAATGATTCTTTTCATTTTTTTGAAAAAATTTCTAATTTTTTAACAAATAATGTAAAGCTAATTTTTTTAACATGTATGGCATGATTGGAATTTCTAGCCATCATTGGTACTCAGATATTTTCATGATTAATTTATAAGTTAGCTTGGTTATTTTCAATAAAATTATTTGTAGAATATTTTAAAAAATTGTAGTTTTAAAAATGATTTTATAAAAATATTTAGTTTCAAAAATGTTCTTCAAAATGAAATGGATATTTCTGTCAATAATATTAATAAATAAATGTTTATGGAATTTATATTCAAAAACTATAAAATTAAATTACACATACCCTAATTGGTATATAATATATTTATAATATCATTAATATTCTTTTGGTTGGTTTATGCTCACATTTACTAAATAAAGTTTTAACATTGACGTCATTGATCGATTTTTTAGTTACAATATTTACATTGAATTATTGAAATTATATTTTACATCATATATCCCAAAAATGTAAATATTATTTATCATGGAAAGATTTATTTATATAAATATATACCATTTTTACATATGGTATTTAAACTGAAATTTGTTTATTAACTAGGGAAATATTGATAAATCAGTATCCTTTAATCTATATAAGTGTTTGATTACGAATATTTATTGTAATATAAATCAGTTATTTGAATTTGAGGAATTATTTGGATATGTATGGGATGATTGGGGTCCCATTTAATGTAATCTCATTGATTAATATGTAGTCACCTGAGATAAAGTCAGTAGAAAACAATTCAATTTTATAAGAAAATTGTTTAAACTGTTTGGTGGATAGATATTTATAGCGGTTAATTATGAATAGTCACTAAAAAATCAGATGGATTGTCCAAGCATGTTTTAGAAAATATTGTTGATAGATATTAATGGTAGAGGTTCCTTGTTCTTTGGAAACACGATTTCTAATAATTAATTATTTCCTTCATTCATTTTTAGTTTTCATTATCCATTATATTATCTCCATGTTATAATTTATGGATGCATTTTATACACCTATTATTATTTTTAATGGACAATGTGTTCAGTTATTTACCATTCCATATTGATTCTTGTTTATCATATTATGATAGATAATTTATTAAATTGGAATGTATGTTTCGTTATTTACCATCCATATTGATTATACTTATTGATTCATTATTACTTCCACTATACATAACCCATAAAAATAATTTGAGTTTTCCCTTAATTTATTTCCATTCTCAGAAATCCATGAAATTCAATATAACTAATATTAAGGGTTCTGATATATAAATTAATGTTATTATCCAATTTAAAACATTATATTAATTATAATAAAAAACTCATGTATATACCTTGTTTAATAAAAAACAATTATTTAATATCCTTGACAATGTGTTTCCATGTTTCTTATTACAATGTAATGAGAGTTAGAATTGTAACCAGGATTACAAGTTTTTTGGCCTCTAGATTTATGTTATTTTCTTGATACTCGTTATCAATATAATCCAAACATGGATACTGGTAAATTAAACTAATTCTTTCTAAACATGGAGAAAACCTTCGATCATAATGTTTATTAACATTGGGGACATTACTCTTGTATATACCTTGGGTAGCCAAAAACATATATTTTTATATTTTTTGGATGGAATCTCATGTGTGTAGCATCATAGGTATGGATCCTAAGGTGTCGTGTGTCATCTGATAGGTATTTAATGCCAATGGTGTAATTATTCATAGAAATTTATTTCATGAATCGCATATAAATTGTATGTGGTATAGATTCTAGACAAGTAAAGAAGTTTAAAATCATGTGGAGATAAATAAACGACATGTTTAATGTAATGTGGGGAAAATGTGGGTTCATGATTAATTTCTTGTGGGGATGGGATGGGTGTAGTTTGAACATCATGCAGGGATAAGATAGGTGTAGGTCTAACAACTTGTGGGGACATCTTGAGATTATGTCAAATGTATTATGGGAACTAGTTCAGTTCCTTTTTGACAACTTTTGGGAATATGTTGGGAACTAGATTAAAATCTAGAGAGGACTTGTTAGGAATATTTTTAACCCCTTGTGGTGACAAGATGGACATAGGTTTATCATCTTATATGGGTAAGATGGGTGTAGGATTCATATCATTCGAGGATATATTGGGTGAAGGTTTAACATCATATGAGGAAATTATGGTTAAAGGATAAAATTATTGGGTGCATATATTGGTTGGAAGGTTTAACAATTTTCATGGAGACTATGGGTTCATGATTATCATCATAAAAGAAAAATTTCACACGGTTTTAACATTTTACACTCATATGTTTAGTGGTTGACTTAGTCTTTAGGGGTGATTTCACACATTGGATTTGATGGTTATGTCATGATATTAGAATTGAATCTCATATAGGTACCCATGATGTGTTGGTATGTAATGATTGAACCTTCAGGAGGCATCCTACATACACAAATAAGAAACAAGAATCAAATCTCATTTAGTGTTTTCCCACATTTTATAGTTCTTTCAATTGACTAATCCATTTAGTTTAACCTCGTGATGAATGGAAGATCATTTCATGGAATGTGAATCAAATAATTATTGTATGGGTCTTACACGTAGAAATATTCTCATGGGTGTTGTTATAAGGGTGACATCCCACAAAGGGGAACCCATGGGTAATATATGTAGTGTTCCAACCCATATAGGGGGTGTTGCAGCATCCAATTATCGTCATAAATGGGGAATCCTATGTTCATCAGATATGGTAAGTCTATATTTTAGCATCATTTTCTCAGGAATATGTGATGTAGCCAAATTTTATATAAGTAGAACATGGTTTGGGAAGTATTACATCAATTAGATTAGATTTGGATAGGGATTACGCCATATGGGTGACCATGTCAAGGTTGGAGGAAGATCTTGAGAAAAGAGTCTCTATAAAGACAATAATTTATCCCCCTCAGTGATTACACCTTTAAGGATTATGTTTCTTACACCCTTTTGTCATTGGGTGTGGAATGAAATAAATAATACCATGTAGAAGTATATATCAAGAATACCAATGACTGGGTGCTCATTCATATGATAAAATGGATTTAGGGTATGAATTCATTAGAGAAAAATGTAGGGTAAGGGATTGGTCTAATGATTAACCAAACTAGGTGACCAAAAAATAAGGAAGTATCAGTCATGGGAGGATTTTTCTTGAGGCTGAATTAACCATATATTTTTATGATAGCCCTATACTCTCAACATTCATGAAATGGTGTCAGAAAAATGTGGCCTCATAAGGGATCTTGGAGGATGGGTTTTGTGTAGTGTGGAACATTGGAAATGTTTGGGGATTCAATAAGGCTAGGGGTCTTGCAAGGGCTAGGGAATTCATCAAAGAGAATATTTCATGAAAATGGTTGAGCATGAATCCAAGTTATGCCATGGTTCCCATAGGGTTGTTTTCATAATGGATTGTCATCTTTCAAAACAACAACATCCATTGATAGTATTATGATTTAGTTAAGGGTACATGCCATTATGAAATGAATATCCACCATTCGTTAGTGTTATAAAAAACCCATGTGAGGTATTTTCATGAAAGATGGTTGACAATGGCAGTTTATCTCTTATTTCACTCATGAATCTTCTATGTAGTTAGAAATAATATCATTCCATGGATGGAGAAAGGTTGATTCCCCAATATTTCACCCATATGAGGTATTTTTATGACCTTTGGAGGAAATGGAATTGGATTAGAAAATGTTGGAGGCATTCATAAAATATAATGAGATTTTTATAAGGATGTTTTCTATGATCCATGGTTACATTTCATGAATTTTACTATCAATGATATAGATTTCCACAAATATTCCAAAAATAGATTTATTTGAACAAAATATACACTATGTGGACGTTACTATTAATGCAGTATGCATATAAGGACTTCTGTGATCCATATCAGTTACAAAAACCTTGGACCATAGAGAAACATTCCCTTAAGTTTATTATAATTAATTTTTGGACTTAAATTCACATAAAATCTTTTAATCCTTACTCTAACCCTCCACATTCACACACTTTTTGGTGAAAGATATTTCATTCCATTAGAAAGGGTTCCGACAAGGAAGGGGAGAGCTAGATTATTAGGTAAAACTACCAAAAATTGGGGGTTAAAATGAACTAATTTTGAAAATATACTTTTCTAAAAATAGTGGTTCTGTTAATATAAATCTGCAATCAAACCCCTAATGACAATAATTATATGAACTCACCATTCACTAGAAATCCTATAAAAACATCCTGTAAAAATAAAATTCCAAAAAAACCATTTAATGAGTTGAATAATGGTCATATATAGCGGTAAAGGTTTTACTAACCTATGATGGGAGATGGTTAGAAATCTCATGGTAAGGTAGAGATTCTGTACTCACTCATACCATGACACACTCATAAAACATATAATGGGGACATAGAAATAACACCCTCTATGTAAGAGGATAACACTATATCGTTTTGATGTGTGGGGTGATGTTTTCATCCCCAATACCGATCTGGATGAGCATAGAAACTGGCTTTCATATCATGCTTGGAAAGAAGTAGTGGAATAGAACTATTAGAGGTCACATCATGAAAGAACATTAGTCCCTTACTCTGTACACCATATTAAACTACGTGACCAATGAATATTGGGAGGCCTTGCAGGTCATGACATCCCCCCAGCCCTCGCATTATTAGAATATTCTCAATGTTGTTCTGACAAACCATCCCAACAACATGAATAATTAATCATACATATACCAAGTCCAAATTTTCATAGAATATTAAACTAGGTAATACATGGTAGTCCATTCGTGTCATGAGTTTGAAGAGGATATAATGTGGGATATACTTTATGAGATAGAAGGCTTCTCATAGTTCCACATATAAGGCCACCTGGAAATCGTGTCAGAGCTATTGAGAAGGTGGTAACCAATGACCAACACATTCCTTATACAACATGGGTAGTCAAAACCAACTTGCGGGATCATTAGTATATTACTAGGATCCATATCCAAGAGTCTATGTACAATGAATTTTTCCTTGTAGATAATTTCAAGCACTATGAGTAGATTCTATCCATAACAACATTCATTCATCTCTTACAATAAGGGAAAAGTGAGCACTCACTATGGGAGAATAAAATTCCTTTCAAATATCTGTTTACATATTTTTTGAATAGACATGCTAAAAAACTACTATGGATGCTATTCCATTGTTCAAAGTCACTCCAGAAAAATAGGGATCACATGTATTAGAGGATCATAGAGGCAATAAAATGGATGTTCTGTGGTTAGAGTGTGGGGACTTAGGATCCCTTGGTTTTGAGATAAGGGTTTAACATTGCAATAATCATTGGATTGATGCTCCCGATTATTGATGGCACATTGGGGGTGTGGTTGAGAACCTCCATCATGGTGGTGGTACTAATGAAGGGGGACCACATTGATATTTGAGTCATGATATTGGAAATTCTATACAAGATTCATATCTAAATCAACTAGGGGAAGACTTCAATATTTGTGAATGGGCCCATAAAAATATTGTATAGTTGGTTAACCTTACATATGGGGGGATATGAGTATATAAACCCTATATATCCTCCTAAAAAACATTCATCATTCGATCTTGATCATCGTTGGGATTCACCATTTTACTTGTGCTTAGTGGATGAGCTAGGGAGGATTGGGCAGGGAGGCTAATTTTTAATCCTTTTGTTTCACCTTCCCATGAGGATATTTAATGATGAGGACATTGAAACCACATAACAATGACTGAATTTACGAAACATTTTAGGTGTGGAACTGGTAGTGAGGTTGGAATGAAAGGCCCTCTATGAGTTGTGCACCCCATATCACATTGCAAGGATGCTCTGATGACATCAAGAGTTGAACATGATGATATTGATTAGAGTATGCAGCAAGATTCAACTCTTGGTCCATAGTTAGAGATAGGGCATGTTTGTGCAGGAATATGAATGACCTAAGAATGAAGTTCCACCACCAATCACTACTTATGGCCTCACCCACAATTCTGTTTTTATATATGTGACAGTTTATATCCCAATGATATGATGATGGGGGACCACTGAGGTTGGAAAGAATGAAGGGTTATGCTGACTACATGGTTGAGGGTCAGTGTTAGTGAGAGAATTCCACAGTGTCAGGGTCAATACAGAAAGTGGAGGAGTGGTTTTATAGTTTATAATTCCAATTATATGATAGGTAGACGTTGTTAAGACGACATTAAAATAGACTCAAAGCAACTAGGTTAATAAATTCAGGAGGAGGGATGCCCCTTTGGTGTAGTATCAATGGCTTATACCAACTATTTGGGGAAGTTAATGTGCCTCCTAGATATTCCCATTTACATTGTATTTCTCAATTCCATTGATATTGGAGGTTTTGGTAGAGAAATATCATGTCACCCTAACAAATATTATCACCCAGTAAAATATTGGATTTTCCTTACTTGGTTAATTGATTCAAGTATAGGCTTCCCTATCCCCCAATGTAAAGTTGTGTAATAAAAAATATAATTGTAGGACCTAGACCATTCATGAGGCACATTGAATCCCCTAACATGTCGAGTTATAGTGCTATTAGTTATTAAACTTTTTCTAAATATCTCAAAAATTGAGTTATCCATGTGCATGCCTCTATAAAAAGGTGTCGAATAAGGTTTCATGGGGAAGTTATTCAAATCAAGAAACTCCTAGGGATGGAGGTCCTATGTTTGATAAAGATAATCATTTGATCTTTTGTTACATGAATATAAATCATCCTTAAGAATTTATTCCAACTACCCTATTAACTTATGAAGGAATTTACTAGAATGGGGGATGGATAGTTTTGTGATGAAACTCTAATAGAGGGAGATGGATCCTCCATCCTAGATGGGGCAAGAGTTGGGCCTCTCTTAGATGTTGCAACAATAGGAGTTCCTTGGATGGAATATGTGGTTCTAGAAACTAATATGACAACCACTAGGGGAGCATCATTTCATGGGGGATATCTCCTAAACCTCTCTGAGTTACTCTTCGTGTTGTTCTACACAGGTACATCATTTCCCAATTCTACCTTTCCTTGAAAAATTTTCCTTTTATATGTTTTATAGGATAACATAGTATAATAAACAGCTGTTCAAATTGTATTTGCAGCTCATCCAAATATAGAGATTATCATTTCTAGGCAGGTAATAGTAGAAGAGGAGACTAATTTGGTGAATATGGCCAATGTGATATGCAAGATGACCCTATTATAGAAGAAACATAGGTGGTTGATACTAGAGATGATGTATCAAGGGAGTACACAACATTTGTTCCAATAGCCAAGGTGGTCAGAAATCTATAATAGTTGTTCCTATATTGGAAGCTCTGTTAGTAGCGACAACTAGAGTTAATTCCTCGTAAATTTGGTCGATATTTATTTACCGATGGGGGTGGTCATGGATGATGTTATGACTGAGCCTACATCATAGGTACAAAATGTGTTAGTTGAGTCTCCTACTGTAGATGAGGGCCTGGAGAGGATGTGTTTCACCAAGAAGTGTCTCTCATCCCACCCAGGGACCTACCCGCAAATGTCCCATCATTTGATTTTTTCATTTTATGCATTAAATTTTAGATTGCACCGCCTATGAACCTTGGGGATTTCGATACAGGCTTTTTTAATGATAGATGAGTCATCTAACACATTATGTGGATGAGTGTGGGTATTTTGACAACTACCACTCAAATGAATGATCTAGTATAATATGTGGGTCCCCATTTTATTATTAAGTCATCCCAGGGATTGGAATGGTGGATTCTAGGGGCCTCCATTATTTTTCCTGAGGCCTTCTTGTCGATAAGGAACATGTTGTGTAGTATGATATTTTAGCTAGAACATGAAGAGGTTGTGGTAAATCATTCTCACTAGATGGACGAAGTGGAAATAGCATTAACAGAAGAGTTGGTGCAGGAGCACAAGGCCATCCTCGCTACACTAATAGATATTATTGACCCACTGGGAGTTTATTTGGCTATGTCTTAGACTAAGGAAGCTTATAAAGATCCATTGTCGGATGAGAACCTGGTCGAGATATAATGGGTGTGCATCAAGGGCGAATAGGTTCATTCTATATTGGTGGAAGAGTTGGATGATCTAATAGATCATTTTTAAACCCTATATGATATTCAATAAAGGCTATCCAAGTATGAGTACTCGATCACTAGGGATACCATTAGGGAAAATTATTCTTATCTTATAATAAAATAGTGGCTCCAATATATGAATGGAACTCCCATATTTTGGATGGATTGTTTTAAATTCCTAGTATCTTTAAAAAATAATCATTTTACATCATTTCTATTCATATTAACAAGAAAATAGATAGTGAATATGAAAACTCAAGTCATCCATTCTCTATATATTAAATAAGGAAAAAACATATGATTTCCAATTTCATGAGTGTTCCATGAAATGGTTGAACTCTCATGATTTTAACTAACATATAAGACATAAGTGAGTTCCCTGAACATTAATGTTTTGGAATAACCGTGAGACTCTCTACATGGTTGATAATCATTCTCAAGGTGTGCTACAAAATAATTGGTATAATGTTAGGAGAATTTAATTCTACCCCAAAATAGGTGGATAAAGAGACTGAATCATGATGTTGATGAGTTGAAACATAAATGGGGTGTCATAATGATTGATGATAACTATTTATCATTTTTTAAATATAGAATATGGTAGCTTTTTGTTAAGGATGGGGCTAGAAAATTACAATCGACCACAAACTACATTAAAAAAAGGGCCCTATCAGAAAATATCATTAGATGTATTTTGGGTGATAATCCCAATATATTAGGTCAAATATTTTGGTCATGCACACTTTCCATTAGCAGGCCTGATCTAACATGAATGTTGATGCAGATCCATGTTAATAGAGACATGAAGCAAGTACATGTATGGGTGGAATGTCCAAATGCAGTTCAAAACTCTGAAAATTATGCCACCCTAGATTTGAGATCATTGCATAGGAATATCAATATGAACAGAGATATGATTTGTATTCCAAGAAGAGTGTCATATCATGATTTGAGTGACAGTCGATGAACACAAATAATGTGGTAGGTGATGAACACTGAAAGGTAAAAGTTTTTCCCTGGGTTAGGTTCTATGGTAGTTCATCATTTTATAACATGATATCAAAACAATGGGGAAAATGTAGTTTACGGTCATACTATGAGGATAATATAATTTTAGTTTAACTTCATATAGTAAGTAAGATGTATCGTACATTTTATGTTGGTCTGATTAGGATGTTTGTAACCCTTTTTTACACTCGTGTGACCAAGATGTGAATAAAACCAACCCATACAAGGGGGTTGGGAGTCATAGGGTAACATAATGGGGTATTTATGATAGGTTCTCATGGGGTAAAGGGTTATTAATACATGGATTTATCTTTTACTTAATATTTTTGGTCAACAAGTAAATCAATATTTTTCAAGGCTCACACTTGGTCTCTATTGGATTTATTGCCCTTTGTCCCCCCCCCCTTATTTTTTACCAACTCACAAGAGTGACATAGATATGGGATACTCACTCTTGATCTATTTTACATAATGGGTTTTAAAACTGATAGAAATTGTTTTCAATCTCTATTGATAGAATAAGGTTATTCTAGTCATACTAAGTTGTAGAAAGTACTTTGGATTCCTAATACTCATACCATATTGTTGAAAATAGTTTATGGTCATATTTTTTTGACCAATATCCCTAGTTTATATTCATAGATAATCGACCATGGTGTTGAAAATATTTTAAGGTACTAAAGACTGGATTTAAGGGGATTATCCCAAAATGATTCCCATGATTTATGAGTATTTACGATTAATGGAAGTGGTGTTCGTAGGAGGCCTTCTATAAAGAAAAAGAATATAAGTTGGATTGCGAACAATTTGTTGTTGTGAGTCTTGGACCATACGGTTGTGTGTCTCATAGGAATATACATGTCATTAGTAATATGTAACCTAAATAATTACTATCCAATGAGGCCCTTCCCATGACCAAATAATTGGGACATTATTAATATAGTTTAAGGTCATTATTCATGGACTTGGGTTCAGTGTATAAGGTCATAGAGTCCAGAAGAATTCAAAATATATTAACGTTATAATTCATGGACACTATGGGGGTGTGATACAATTGAGTGTTCTTAGAATAGAGGGGAGTTGAACTGAAGTGAATTGAGGGATAAGGAGTCTCGGTTCCCCATTCCATATTCCCAGAATGACTTTCAAGAATTTTAATGCTGGGATGAAAGGAAACAAATCATAGTTTATGGTTGTGAATTTCATACTATAGGTATCAACACCTCTAATCCATGCTTCAAGAAAACTAAATCCCAAATACTAAGATTGTATGATCCATGTTCAATGTGAGAGACAATGTGGGATAATGAATTCCCATTGTTTTCAAGGGATAACACAATAAGAATAAAAAGTGAAAAAAATCCCATGAGGGAAGAATATAACATTAATGACCTAGACAGTTAATAGGGAATGAAAAATGATTGGAGAAAATATTTTTATGAGTGCGAAACATTGGTTCTATATCAATTTATGTATAGGATTTGTAGGAATACAAAAAATTAACCATTGAACATGTTCGAAACACACGAACAATTATTTCTTACCAGAGATACATTGAAGAGTGAGCCAATGGTTATAGATTATCCATTGTGGATAGGAACCATTTTTATTAGTAAGCATGTTCAATTCAAGTAGTTTTCACTTATTAAAATCAATGAAATCACAAATTCTGAAATTGGAAATGGGTGGAAACTCAGACGAAATGGTGAGTGTCCATTCAAATATTCCTCAATGCACCTGAATGACATAGATGTCCATACCATTAGTCGAGGATCAATCCTTAACAGTATGGGGAAAGAACATGAAATGCGATTAAGGTATGGATGGACCTGTGATCAGAGATCAGTATATCACTATGTATCCCATTGGAATGCCTTCATGATGTATGTTATTATAGGATGTGTTGTGGATAAAGTTGAATTCCCGAAAGGGGCTTTTCTTTCAATTGATTACAATGAATCACCTCATATTTTAATGAATTCCTATCTTACATGGGGTAATTATTACAATTTAATGTCTTTCTATGAGGTCATTGGTTGTGGTTCATATTATATTTTCTATACGATGAATCCTAGTTTATAATAGGTTAATGATATAGTTTAATAGATTTTGTTGTGAGTATTAGTATTGGTTCATCTAATTTCTATCATATTTGGAATCCTAGTTTTATACGAGGTGAGGTTGTAGTTTAAAATCCTTTACTGGGCATATTTGTTTAGATCATTTCGTAGGTACATGAGGCATCAAGAATTTATTATATAAGGAAATATCATATATTAACATCACGCATTGAAGATGTTTTGATTTCCAATAATATTTCATAAAACACATACTATGGTTTACACTAGTTTAAGGACATATATATTGGACCAGAGGGGTAGTTACTAGTTAAAGGATGTGTATATTTTACCAAATTGGTAGATTCAAGATTAACGTCAATGAGATATTTAAAATGAGAATGGGTGACATAAGGATTATTATTTGGAAGCAAATAACAATTATCATATATGAAAGGAGGTTAAAAAATAAATATTCCCCCATAAATCATGATAAACTATACCCCAAGTAAATGACATTATGTGATGGGTGGAAGGACCCCATAATAAGTCTATTAGGAGTAATGCGACTATAATAAGAGATATGGACATCAAAATGTATAAAACTGGAATGAGAATTAAGAAACATGTAGTTCAAGAATGTGTACTAATGGAAGACAGAGACATGAATGGAAATCCTCTTGAGAAATGATTTGTGAAAAATGAAAATGGGTGATTTTCATGACTAAACAGAATTGGTGATGAACATTATGTATTTATGGGGCCGAGAAGGCCATATGCCCATAGATTATGATCATAATTCTTCAATCATGAAGCAAAAATCTATTTCATGGATGATTGGTTGTCTCATATTTGTTAAAAAAGATGTTACGTAGTCGTGGGGGCTCTATAATAACTAAAGTGTTCTGGGAACCAGTTGAACATTGTTTAAGGTCATAAGTTTTGTACTAGAGATAGACACAAAAATTATTTTTTGGGTGTTGAGCACATAGACAGGTGGTGTAGGAATAACTACATATCTAATGGGAATGGAAATCAAGTCAAACATTGTTCTGGAATTGAATGTGGTAGAAGACTAACGCTGGATTGGTGGTTTCCTCTCTAGGGGTATATCAAATCATATTATATTTACGACATGAGACAAACCTAATTTATATTTGGTAATATTACAATTTAATGTCATGTTAATGGGATTTCAAAGGGCTTTATCAATGAGCTAAGGGTTACTCTTCCACATGTCAGTTCATGAGGGTATCTCATCATGTGGTTGGCTGAACAAATGTGATCGGGGATTACACTTGAGGAGGACCAGGGGAATTTGTGAGTGATAGTTTAAAAGTTAGTGGGTGGTTTTGTGATTATTTCATGGTTGGGATGAAAAATATAAGGTCTAGGTGTCACTACATATCCCATGGGAAGTAAAACTAATACACTTATAGTTCGGGAAATATGATATTGTATATGACCAAGACCAAAAATAGGTGGATCCATCCCCTATGATGATTATATGATATGATTTCTCTAGTTAGATTTCATCTATACTGATAATAGTTATGTCATTAATATTCATTTAATTAGGAAAAATGATAATTTGGAAAATTTTAAAAATTCACGATGCTTGGATTTGGTGACTGTTTTTTAAGGATATTTGTGTATAATGAAGGAGGTAAAACCCAATTAGAATTTAGGGCCAAAGGGACTCTCAACCACCTAAACATCCTAAAACAATATCCACAATTTTTAAGGTAAAAATCATTAGACCATCTGCAGTGTACTATCCCAATGATGGTGGGGTTAACAACCCACCCATATTGGGGAAGCTTTTTTGATTAATTGGTGGTTATGCCCTAGATAGAGGATCTAAGAATCACTTTGTATCCCATGTAATAGGGAATCAAGAGACACATTTTTAAGGGATACAATGTTGTAGAATACTGAAACACAATTTGGGGTGGTGTCCCATCCAGTTAGGGAATTGAGGAATCCCACTATTTCTGTAAGTAATATTACATTCATGACACATTATAATTATAATGGTTATAATCATGAATAGAGTACATGAATTTTTTTCACACCATACATATCATATTTTAAATTTTATTTTAATCATACATCATGGGATTATCTTTGAACATCATGTGATATGGATGTTTTAGTTTGTAGTTCAAATTATTATGGTGTGGACTATGGCTACAACTAGTTTAAATATTATGAGCCCATAAAATATAGGTTGAAAATATATAATGGTCGTAATGCATTATCAATTGGGGGTAGTTAGTTTATGGTTATAGAGCTCAAACACTAGTTTCTACAGTTTATGTTCACATAAAATTTACCATCACTCCTAGTTTTTGGTCAATGATTTTATACCAACAAGAAATAGATTAAGTTGTAATTATAAGACTATATCTTTTCATGTAATGTGATGCTTCATAATCATGGAGTTTGTGGGTGATTTGACACAATATCCTTCTTTTTTTATCAAAAGGTATACTACATTATAATAAACCTTATGGATAATTTATGGTTCTTACCATTTGGGATCAAACGTTGGGGGATGTTTTTGGGTATCATAAATATTATGAGATCCATTAACATATCCCCATAGAGGAAGTAGTGGATATGATCCTTCTTGTTTAATGATCTCTCTATCCAATGCGTGTTTCCATAAAAGTTGTGAAGGTACTGAATCCTATCATTCCGAATGGATTATAATTATTATAGAAGAATTTTTTACATTTGTTATATAGTTTGATAGTTATAAACTACCATTCTGAATGATGTAATATGAATCTCAATGGGTAATACTACCTATGTTCCATACACTAGAGAATAAAAGTTAACCTGGGTGGAATTTCGATTTGTCGTGTGATAGGCCCAAATAGCGTTTGGGAGATTATCTATATAAATAGTTTTGTTTTCACTTAATATTATAATTATAATGTTCGAATGATTTTGTGTATACGTCAATCTATAAATTTTTCTATTCATGGTAGCGAGATGTATGAATAGACAAGATGGTGGACATGGAACACAGTTTTTTCATCTTAGTGTCCCAGAAGTCAGTGTTGTTATTTTTAAGAATACCATGATGTACCGAAATCTGATGGATGATGTGGGAGAACATAAACTCAACCAGGTACTAGGTTTTTACTTCATTGATGGGAATTTTTTAATTCCATTTGGATAATAATTTTATTTAATAATAAAAGGTCGTGAACTATCAAGTTGTTTCATGTGGTTATGGACCCAAAATATAGAGTTCCCGTACATCAAAGGGATTAATATATTTTATAATGTGTAGAATATTTTTTGGATGACATACTCTTTTGGCATGTATCTTACATGAATGACACCACTTTGTATACTCAATTCAGTTGGGAACAATGGTGGTCCAACAATATCACAACTTCATAATTTTTTGGGAGAGCTTCAATCCAACTTGATGGGTTCCATTGGATATTACATAGACCACATTCTGAACCTAAGGTATATCATCTACTTTGATACATAATATGATAATTTTATCAATACCATACTTTTATAAAGCTTTATCATTCTTAGGTATACCATGTAAGGTGAACTATTCTGCAGTATAGTGTATTCTATGGTGGGAGAAGTCCACATATTAGATACTTGATAAATGGATTTATCCAATGAGGTTTCTCCTAGGTAATGAGTGGATTTATGGACCCTTAAATAGATGTATCATCATCTGGTTTATTTACAAGTTGGTTTTTATTATCTAAGGTAGTGAGGGTGATGATCCTCCAATGTTCCACATTAAATACATTGTAATCCAGGTTAGGCTTGGTAGGAGATTTAGTGAGGAAAACATATCCATTAGATTGACCATACTGTGGTCAAGGTATATGATTCACCATTGGTTGGGAAGGGATATAGGCTAGTAGCTAATGGGTATATTCAATATTTAGTGCTATCTCTCTCTCTTTCAGACAATGTAGTCACCCATGATCTATTTGATGACTACATCAGAGTATCCTATCACATGTGAAAACGGGAGATAAATCTCGAGGGTTTTATTGAGACCATTAATGATATCCTAATACTCATCCTTTTTTTAGATAAAATATCTAAGAGTAGGAAATATTATGGTAATATGGAATGTGATTTATTGATGATGATGATCTATAATCACACACTATTATGCTAGGGACACTAATCCTTCTACCATTTGGTCATTATGATGGATCATCATTGAAAATCTACCAACATGGAACATGTTGATTCCATAAAAGAATAGCTTTATATAGAAAATAAACATTTATGGGAAGGTTCTTATGGGGTTTGAGGTATAACTATAAATTTTCCAATTTCCTAACCATTAATGGCCATCAATACAAAAAATTCTAGGGCAAACTGCTAGAGGATTACTACCAAATATAAAAATAATCAAATCATCATGAGGCAGTTAATTAATTACATTATTAATTCTACCTGAGATCCCAACTTTATCAAATAATGCTACAAATATGGTAAATAATTATATAGCACAAAAAACTAGTCTGATGAAACTATTCTTGATCGTTTATTATTTGGTCTATTCATCGTGGATTTTCCGGTTGACATACTAATGTCATTTTACCGTACCCTCATTGTTTTTATTGGCTAGTAGGGTATCGATGGTTCATTCAAGAGTGGTCACATTGATAAATAAAGGATTTTTTGATATGGTTGGTTTTAGAATTAGAGGATATATGAGGTATTACATAATATCCTCAATGTAAATCTAGATGTCCTTATCCAATTGGTAAACTATTCCTTTTTCATGATCCTTGAGAAGATCTTAGTCCTTCTAAAAATATTTCAGATAAATTTTTGTATTTAGAATAAGTGGCCTTTTATGACCCATAACTTCATGAGATTTCATGGGTGGAGTCTTTTTTTTGATATCCATGAAGTTGTAAGGGTCTATCTATATACCTCCATATTTCCTGAAAAATAAAATAAACTCTCCCGTGGTAGCCCCAAATGCACACTTCTAGGGGATAATATCTTTTTTTGGGAAATTATTTATACTGAACACACTTTAAATATCATTTTTATAGTCATAGAGAAATATTTATTTAACCACTAGATCATCCATGTATTTCGCAATCAGTGTACAAATAAATTTCATAATGATGTGGTGCATGGCCTGCTGATAAGCTACCTCATCATATTTCAACCCATAAGTAATCACCATATAATAGAAAGTTCCATGTGGCATCCTAAAGGTTGTTGAATATTCATCCTCTAGAACAATAGAAATATCAATTTATCAGTAATACTAATCAATGATGGTGATGACCTGGAACATGGCTATATAATCAATCAATATATTTGTTACCCAAAGTAGAAAATCATCCTTTAGACAATCGTATTGTAGGTCCCTAAGGTCGATTCACACATTGAACTTTCCATTATTTATTTTTACATGGAATATATTGTCTTTACATCCTGGGTATAGGAAAACCTTTAAAAAATTGTATTTAATAATATTTCCAACTTCAGCCATAACAATCGAATCATGAGAGGGGTGTATCATTTTAGGAGGTTGTTTGAATGGTGATTCCCCAATCAGAGGCCATGATGGTGAATGGATACACTAGGTTCAAGCCTTATAATATCATCATAACATCAAGAGAATACCGTGAGATTCCATTTAAGGAATTCTACATAATATTGATTCTCCTCTAATGACATGTTTTTGATGATCTGTGTTGTCCATGGATATTTATCATTACAATGGTTCACTTGGGTTAACTCATTATACTAGTGGAAATACCCTATTAAAATATAGTAGGGGTCTCTTTAAATTCCGATTTTCCTTCCTTGAAAATTTAATTAGGTGGAGGTTGAGGATCTTCCATGCCAATTTACTAAGGGAGGGCACCAACGTATGGTCTGGTGGGAACATAATTCTTTTTGACAAGTTATTTCTTTTCTAAGACTATGGTGATAGAATATTTTGACCAAATCCCCTTATATTTCTACCTGTGAGGTACACTCTTGATACTGAATTAATGGAGATGAGTTTACGTCCATCGAGTCATCCCAGCTTTGTTGATTATGAGTGAATTTCATGGATCCGTGACTATGGGGTAAAAATCATGGTACTTCACCGAAGTTGGGACTTTTGTTATCTATCAGTTATGTATTATATAGGAGTACCAGGTAATATATGAGTTCTCATTTTTCATCCACATAACTAGTCATCTCCAAAGGTATAGATTAATGGGTTCTATCCAAATAATTAGATGTAAATTATTTCTCCCAGATCTACCAATGTATCAGCTATAGTGGTTGTTATATTTTATGGGAATTGATGCACTAAACTCCATCAAATTTTAACTTATTTACATCTCTTCTATAAAGGCCAGCATCATGGTAGTGGGTCTTCTATGATTCAAATCGGGATTCATCAGCTTATATTACCCACAATAAGCCATCAAGATTGTATCCGAGGAAGTAGTGATATTAGGAGGGGCCACTACATGAATATGAATCCTCATCCTCCCCAAAAGTGCATTTATGGATGTATCTTGTTATTATATAAAGGATTTAGTTCAAAATAGTATGAAAAAAGTGATTCCTCACCCAAATTTGTTCACTCAATTCCTTAAAACCCATTCCATAACCTTGAATCAACGAATTAGATGGATCCATATCTACATTTTTTTATCCCTTATTATTAAACATTTAGGTAATAATATGATTTAACCCAGAGATAGTGTCCACTAGGAATTTCTGTATTCATATTCTATTAAACAGACTAGTTTTAAAAAATGTGTGTATTCTTTCCTGAATAGCGAGACACTAACATTCCCCTATAGAAATGGATAGTGTATTCAAATTCCTATTTCCTAGACTCCATAGTGTTATAGGACACAATAGTAGCTACATCATCCTCGAATTAAAGAGGGATTTCCAACACTTCGAAAAGGGCATCATGAATTTTCTATAGAAGTATGAGAGCCCCAAGAATCTAAATCTACAAGGGTGTACAAGTTAGGTGCTTTAAAACATCATAAATCTATGATATGGGAATATTTTTCCATATATAGAGTATTTCATTGGGGGTTGTGTAGTGGATTCAATCAAACGAACCATTGGGATATAGATAATACTGGTGATATTCTATTACAACCTAGGTATTCTCCTCTAAACAGCTATTGGTTCAATTTTGGTCGGCTAAGATGGGGCCCTAGCGGGACATACCATATCATATTATAATTTTGAAAATATTGTATGATCAAATAATATAGTGAGTGATGGAGGCATACCAAAAGGCATAGAGTAGCAGGGTTGTTCTTACTGAGCATTGTTCGATGATTTCTACCTCTTCTCATTATAGCGAAAATCATAATCTGGGTGCTGATGTAATCATTTTTTTCTTTTTTCATATGCATTACCACTCCTTAGATGAAGTCAGCTGGAGGCACATGAGGGTTCTTTATAGAATTCATCGCTGATTTGAGATGCCAGAGAGGTAAACTTGGTCAATGGAATTCATTGATTTATACTCTTTCTCATTGTTAATGGACTAGTTCATGTCTTTTTGTACACTAGAAGCAACTCCTTATTCTAGAGGCCCGAATTCTCCATGTTTTTGATCTAGTTTCAGCACCATTGTACAATGATTTACATTATTCCATCAACATATATTCTTCCATGAATTAGAAGGCCGCAAAACTGATGTACAAGTAGTGGTTAGAGTAGTCATGGAAATAAAAAAAGGATCAAGATTTTTCAAGTGGGAATGAATAATACCATTTGAATGGGAGACAATATTCATAGTTAACAAGTTATCATACATATACATCCCACTGTTGGGAACCTATTTTCAATTGGCGGAGTCACCACTATCACTATTAGGGTCAATGGAGACATGTATCCCCTAAAATGTAATTCCACCCATAATATCTATGCCATTATCTACATTCTCCTATATCTAATCAAGGAATAAAAATTATTATTTTAGTGTCTATCTGAGAATCCTATAATATGGGATATCGTTGTTGTGTCTAGTGATTTGGGCCACTTCTAGTCTCTAACATATTAGAGACATTAGGATTCATTAACTTAGGTTAACATGATGTATATTTAGACCTATACATCCTTGATGGAATAATACATGTTCTTTTATTCGATGAATTGAATCTTAGGATCATGTCCCATACAAAAGGTCAGAGCCACATTTTCTCATCAATGAGGCTCCACATGGTGTGGTTATGCCTATCAGTGTTGCATAGGGACTTGCCTAATTTCTAATGGATCATCCATTAAATGTGATGGTAGGTGTACTTGATCATGAAACTGAAGGGTAAGTGGCCATGGATGTTGTTTAGCCCAGTTTATGTATTCTCTCATAGGCTGATACTTTTTGGTGAACATTGAAATCCCTCAGGTAGTTCATAGAGATGTGGTTAGAGACCAGCTTATTCATGGAATTATTCGTACACATCATAATGAGTTTTTCTTTGCATAATTTCATGTAGAGTGAATACATGATTCAATTACATTGAGGGAAAAAGTAAAAAACACCATCATCGGTCCTATTCATTCATTTTAGGAGGTTGGTTATTGATGTCTTGTGTGTGTGGTGGAGCTAAACAGCTATATGAACAACCATCGGAGGTCCTCCCATCTAGAAATGGACCCTATGGGTGGATGAAATTACTAGATGAATGTAGGCCCTTCCAAATTATAGATGAATAATTAGAGCTTGTAGGATTACTTTTACTCAGGTTTCTCCAAAATTGTATCACACAAAGAGAAGAAATAGGCTCTATGTTTTAGTGGGTCTCGTATCTCACTAAATGGTGGGAATTTGTGATTAAAATGTTCTAGGATGTCTTAGAATTCATCCAACCATATAAGGTATATATTCACTATAAATATAACTTCTATGTATCATGATAACAGAATAAAATGATGTGATGAAATTTAATCTATCAGGTGATCATGGTGAGGATTTGTGGCTACCAATGTGTTGATAGGCTCAATGAATATAGGATAATCACAAAAATGATACCAAGGGTGATTATCAATCTAACCAAGTAGGTTGGTTAACTCATATCATGAACCTTTTTCATATCCCCCATATTCTTACATGACTGGGTGTATAGATACACCAAGTTCAAATTAGGGGATCAAACTGTGGAAGATAGGTTTCCCCACTGAAGGATATATGGTGACCTCATGAAATTATTAAGGTTAGGGAACTACTCAACATTAATCATGGGAGTGGTCCTTTGAAATTACTCAAGCTCTTGAAGCAAGGATTCTATCATGGGTGTCTGACTATGCTTTTAGAGCATCCTTCGAAGGGTTTGAGGGATTGACCTATCACACCCCATGGTCAATATGTCGATAGGCAGGTAGTAACGTCTCAATTGGTGGAATTCTAAGGCCATGATTTTATCTAGGCTGATGAGTGTGGAAGCCTTCTGAGGGGTCTTCTTGGTGCTATTTCACCCATTGAGGTGGGCTTTCCCCATCATGCCCTACATCAGTGGCCACGTTCCTATGATCTATTACCAGTTCAGTAGAGACCACATTGACCATGGAAGTAGTCCTAGGGGAACCACATTTATTATTATAGGGGCCATATTGGAGGTATCACCACTAATATAGGATATGGATAAAATGGAGGTAGGTATATTATCCACAACCTTTTATTTTCACATGGGGATACACCTATTCCATTAACCATTAGAGTATAGAAAGACTCTTACCAATAGTTTTCTGGAGATTATGGTGGTAGCTATATGACTTCAATCACTGATCTACTTAGAGAGGTGTGATGTCAAACATCATTCACTACTAGGAGATGGAATCAAGGTTCTCATGGCCTTCACGGTAATTAATCACATGGTCATAAATGTTGTTGAATTTTTACTATATAATATAGATAAAAAACATTATGGTCCTTATTGAGGGTCTCCGAGATGAATAAATAGGGAACTACATATGGCCAAAACGTGAATGCTAGTCGGTTAGAAGCTAAAAACTCTGATAATTACTCTTTCCCAATGTTAGTGGAATGATACTACTCTTAGTTGGACATTGGATGAATTTTTGTAGGCCAATATAATGGAGGTGGAATTGAAAAACACCTTATTTTAAACTCATATACTACAATAGGGGGAAGATCATGGTTCAAATATCCTCTCCATGTTGGGATGTCTATTAGAGGATGAGCCAGCTTCAATATCTTATATATGTATGAAAGAGTTTTCACCACTTCCTCATTTGAGAGGAAGTAATCATATCGTTGAGACTCAATGGAGTTCTCACCATTATCGAAATGATCCAAACTATAACTATGCATCTCTATAACTTCTTACACTGAGGTAGAATAGGGTAAAAAATAGGTATATTAAGATAGTTTCACTATATGTCCTTGGGTAGAGGCCAAATCATCATCCACCAATAGGTTTCTATGGAGGTATTTATGGACCTTGTGGATCTCATCTTCTTGAAATGTGATCCCCAGTGGACATTCATCTACCCTAGAATTGGTATCAAGGGTAATGTTTCCTTATTATACTCATCCATTACATTTCAATTTTAGAATTCAATGATTATATGATTCTCCCTAGGGTCTAAAATTTGATCGATGTGTACTTCTCAAAGATAGGATTTCTTGTAGTCTCTTATGTTTTTCCCATGTGTTTTATGGAATCTATTGTGGGCACTACACCAATAATGTGTGTTTTCCCTCCTACACTATAATGGTTCTTTATATAAGTGAATATCTTTGTTATTGGGGGGATCTATTTTTTAGGTTAGTTATTTTCTATGAAGGACCCACACATTTTTTTTGATTATTTAGGGAGGTCCTTCAAATTAGATCCTGATGGTGTGGAGAAGACATATGCATTGGTATTTCTCATCACTATATGGTTTTTAATAACTTCTAATACTACCAATAATTGAGGGATTAAACTTGTAATACCTATATGTTGGCTGGGGTCTCAATCCAACTAGGTAAATTATGAATCTATATTCGCATGTTGTGGGGATCTGATGGGATACCATATTTCTAGAAGAGGGCAATGCTGGAACCAAAAATGATTCTTTTCAGATAATGTTACCTGTCTTCCACTAACATCAACATTATGAGTATTTAGAACTGGGACAATAGAGAAGTGGTAGATCCAACCCACTCATCAACCTTTGAAATTAGTTTGTGTTGATGTTGACGAGACTTGGTGAGAGCCCTCATGGGAATCTCCCAAGTGGCGGTAACTGTAGTCATGGGTTAATCTTCTTCTACGTTCTCATATTTATGGAGTGATATGTCATAATTATATTGGGATATGATCAAAAATAAGATCACCATGGGAATGATGGTGGATTCCCACTACATGGACCTAAGGAGTGGTGGTGTTGGTGAGGCTCGGATGCCTCAGGATCTTAGTGTACCATATCCCTAATAGTAATAAGGTCATCCTTACAATATCTATGAATAATTTCATCAATCACCCTCCTCTATATGGTCTCGGAGGGTAAGCTGGGGCATGGGACCTAGAAGATGAAGGTTTGGTGGATATTATGGTAGGACTATATTCATGTCTGACCATCACCCAAACGTTCCCACAACACTTATTGTTTCTAGGATTCAATATTATTATAGGATGAGTTATGTAAGGCATTTGTATTCATGTTTAATTACATATAGTAAATTAGAATCCTAGAAACAAAACAACATCCATTCTACATAAACAATATAAGGATTCTAAACTCTTTATGTCACAAATAGAGGATGAAAAACATTATCATCACTAATACATAGCTGAGTTTCACGATTGGCCCATCACATTCTTTGAGAGACTTGGAACCAATTGTATAGATATGGTTAAATTAAAATCAATCAGTGTAAAAATGGTACTAGTTCCATTTTTGAAGAAGTTGAATTTCGTGTCGTGTTCACAATATATTATCTGACACATTCTTTCGGGTCCATCATTGTTCTTCAAATAGGAAGCGAATTTATTTTTTTATTACCCAACATTCCTAGTTTCCAAATGTAGTTGTATTTGAACCCATTAATCAGTTATGAAGGCCCCTTGATCAAAATTTGATGATGGGACATCAGTTCCTCATTTGATGGATTCCTCTACAAAGATCATCATGTAGTCTAAATATACATCATAGATTTAAGAAATGTTCCTAAATCTCATTCCCGGTTCAATTTTAATGTTAATGATGTTCAATTGCAATAAATTTCTTCAACACGGTAGTATCCTTATATTATAAGAGGTAAGAGCATTTCAAATGTTGTGAATTTATCACTGATGGGTAGGATGAGAACCTATAATGACTTTATCATTCAGTGGAAATTTCTTGTGTGATTCATCTTTCTCATGGAACATAATGCATGTAATTTTTGGAAAATGGTAGTTGTCACTAGGTGTGTAGGTTTTTTAGAATTTTTACCTCAGTTATCCCATGTTTACAATACAGTGTTGGAATTTTGGTTTAGGTCCCAATTTCATCCTTTTATGGAAATGGTTGGGGTAAAAGTAGATTATTTTTCCGGGATAGGTTGAGTACGATATTAGAATCATATAGGAACATATTGGGAATTATGTTTGGGGGTACCCATTCTTGTGATGTTTCACACACCATTCACCACTTCCTTTTCCACCGTTCAATTACGGTGTATGTGTGGTTCATATTGGTCAATAAAACTCACATAAGAACTGTCAAAGACATGTACATTTATGTTGTGGTATCATAAAAAAATTACATACAAACATGGATAGAGCATTGAGTTCTTCATGTGTTACCTTGGTGAGTTTCACTTATGAAGTCAAACACAAATCACCCGATCATCAGCGGTGTTCGGTGAATCATTGTGTGTTTTTGACTGAACCCTAGGAGGTATCCTAGTATAAAATCAGTAACATTTTGGTTCTAGGTGTTACAAACCATGTATTAAAAGATCATAACCCTATATCATGAAGTGATGATGGTTAAACATCATGAGAGTACCCAGGGTTAATCACGCATAATTAATTCTGTTAATCTCTACATTGTTTTATCACATTTATTTTCTATTTTCATCTTTAATCATCAAACCACCAAGTTTTACAAAACCTCATTAACCTTCTACTTTCATAATAAAAATCCTCTTTTTAAATTAAATATCTAATTCTCTGTCAAGAGACGGCCTCGGTTTGATGCTATACTACGTAAATTCTAGTCAAAATTAAACGAAGAATTTTATGCTCCCGAAAATGAGATCCAATTTTGGTGCCATTACCAGGGATCCAAGATCATTTTTTTCTTTATTTACTTTTATTTATTTATTTTTCTTCTTAATTAGTACTCCTTTAAATACCCCACCCCCATTTTACTGTTTTTGTTTTGGGTTTTGTCATTATTTTTTGTTGTTTTTGTGTGTTCTTTCTCTCTCTCTCTTTCTTATTATTCTCCATATCTCTCTCTATAATTATGTATTATAACATTATATTCCCTTTTCAACCTTCTTAAGAGATATTATACATATTCAAAAGAAAAATAAAACTTCACAAATTATTTTCATGACCTGATCTGGAAATGAAGCACTACTAGAATTTGACCCTGAAATTGGAAAGCCACTTCACACAAAAATCAAGGAATCTAGAGAAGGTCAATCAAGTAACATTGTAGAACCACTTTTGGGACCTAAAGTGGTACTAAACCTATCCAAAATTCATCCCAATAAAACCCCAGAAAACATGGATAAAAATAATCGAACATTAAAAGAACTGTCCACCATTGATGTGGAGTACCAACCTGCGCACATCCAATATCCCGAGGAAGCAGCCAACTTTGAGCTAAGATTAGGTCTCACCCACCTTCTTCTTAAATTCCATGGTCTTACCGCTGAGGACCCTCACAAACATCTCAAAGAGCTTCACATAGTGTGCTCTACCATGAAACCCCAAAATGTCTATGAGGACCTAATTAAGTTTAGGGCCTTCCCTTTCTCCTTGATGTTGTAGACAAAGACTAACTTTACTATCTAGATTTGACAATTGGGGGCTGTAATGACCATAAATGACTATTTCTAGAGAATTTCTTCCCTACCACTTGAACTTCATCAATTTGGAATGAAATTTGGGGAATTAGGCAATCACAAGGAGAGGCCCTTTATGAATACTGGGAGAGATTCAAAATAATTTTCTCAAGATACCCCAACCACTAGATTAGTGAACAACTATTAATCCAATAATTCTATGAGGGAATTATTCCCATGGATCGTGGAATGATTGATGATGCAACTGTTGGTGCCCTAGTTGATAAAACTCCTTCCGCCACTCGTGTCTTAATAGCTAACATGGCTCAAAATGAATAAAAATTTGGTATAGGAGAAATTGCACCAAGACGAGGAGTTTATGTGGTAAGTCATTCATCCATTGAACAAAAGTTAGATACTAAACTTGATGAGATGTATACCCTTCTAAGGGAATTATCTCAAGAACAAGGTAACTTACACTCTACCTCTATTCTATTACATTGTTGTATTTATTCTAATAACACTCATTTTTATAACCAGTGCCCACAACTTCAAGATTCAACTGAGTCTTGTGCAACTGTGTTCCTAGGGCATCCATTCCAACAATTACCTCCCTTCAAGCAAGAACAAGTCAGGACAAATTCAAATCCTGGGTGGAAAGAATAACCCCAGTACTAATAAGGAGGAAACTCAAGAAACCCCAAGTAGAATTGGTATCAACATGGGCAAGGTATGAAACATTATTATCCTTAAACTTTGCAAAAAAATCATCCTCCTCCTCCAAAATCTGATCCAAGCTTCAAGGATATGGTGAAGCAAATGTCAACCAAGAACCTCCAGTTCTAACATAACACACAATCATAAATTCAAGATTTACGAACCCATGAGGGACAATTGGAGAACACCATTGGTGAACTAAAGATGCAAGGTTCTGGACAACTACCATCTCAACCTATTTCCAATCCGAAGGACAAAGGTAATGTATGTGTGATTAAACATCGTAGTGGTAAAAAAGAAACTCCTTATACTGATTCTACTCAACAGGTATGCCCCCATCTTGAAAAAACTATTTATCCTCCCATAAAAGATTCCAATGAGGAAAACAAAATAAAAATGACAATAAAATTATCATTAAGGATTCCAATAAAAAATCAATTCATCTTCCTTTCCCTCAAAGACTCTCTAAATGTAAGAAAAACATCGATAATGAGATTGACAAGGAAATAATGGATACATTTAAAAAAGTTCAAGTTAATATTCCATTGTTGGTTGCAGTCAAGAAAATTTCCCGTTATGCCAAATTTCATAATGAACTTTGCACTCATAAATGATGGATGAAGGGGAATGATGGAGTCAACTTTGGAAGGAATGTCTCGGATTTGATTCAACCAGCAATGCCAACCAAATGCAAGGATCTGGGCACATTCACAATAACATGTACCATAAGGGAGACTTTCTTTTATGATGTTATGCTAGATTTAAGTGACTCCATTAATGTAATGACTCACTCCATGTATACATCTCTCCAGGTTGGAGAGATTCAACCGACCAGAATTATCATGAAACTTCCCAACTGGATTACAATGCATCCAACAGGAGTGATCGAGGATGTCCTTATACGAGTGAAGAATCTCTTCTTACCTACTAATTTCTAAATTCTTGAGATTGAAGATACACGTACCCAAGTACATCCTCCTCTCATAGATGAGAGGACATTACTAAAAAATGCAAAGATGATCATCAACCTTCACAATGGTACATTGTCCATGTAATTTGGATGAGAAAAGGTTAGTTTTAACATCCATGAGGCAATGAAACACCCCGTTGAAGAGCACTCCACTCTTCTAATCTGTTCGATGGAAGTGTTCTCAAACGATGTACACACACACAATTCTCTCCTCAAACCAACTTAGGATTCATTTTTATTTTCTTCACCAATGGATGATTTGAGTTTTGATTCATGTTTTGAGTTTTGTGTGGTTTCTGAAAAGTGTAAATTTGTTCTTTAATTGATGAGTGTGTTCATTCTGAGGTACCCATGACCATCGATAATTCTACAAATATAATTTCTATAGATTCTTTATCTTTAGAGAATAAACAAGAGGAGGAAGACATTTTAATGGAACTTACTCCCCCTAATTTACCTCCCTCAATCTAAAAACCACCAGTGTTGGAACCTAAAAAATGTCCTTCTAATTTAGAAAATGCACATCTTGAGGGTATTGACCAATTTACCATCATTATTGCCAATAACCTATCTCCAAAATCTGAATTGAAACTGCTCAAACTTTTGAGAGAGTGTGAAAAGGAAATTGGATGGAAATTGAATGATATTATCAGGATTAGCTCATATTTTTGTATGCACCATATAACTTTGGATGATGAGGCTAAACCTGTAAGAGAATATCAACAGTGGTGGTATCCCACTCTCCTTAAAGTAGTAAAATTAGATGTTAGCAAATTACTTGTTTTGGGAATCATTTATCCTATATCTGATAGTAAATGGGTTAGCCCAGTAAAAATAGTGCCTTAAAAATAGTAATAATAGTTGTGTCTAATGAATGGAATTAATTGGTTACCACACATGATAAAAAAAGTTGGCGAGTCTTTATTGACTACCATCGACTGAATCAAGCCACACGGAAGGACCACATTCCATTACATTACATTGACCAAATGTTTGAATGATTGGCTGGTAAGTCCCATTATTGTTTCCTTGATGTCTATTCGGTTTATTTCCAAATCCATATAGCCCCTGAGGATCAATAAGAGACAACATTTACCTGTCCATTCGGCACATTTTCATACAAGAAGGATGCCATTTGTTCTATGTAATTCTCCGGGTACTTTTTAGCGATGTATGTTGAGTACTTTTTCTTAGAACCTTGAGAGTTATATGGAAGTCTTTATGGATGATTTACATGTATAAGGAAATTCTTTTGATTATTGTTTGGAACAACTAGGTTCTGTCCTTCGCTACAGCATTGAAAAAGATCTTATTTTAAATTATAAGAAATGCCATTTTATGGTTGAGCAGGGGACAGTTCTTGGGCATGCCATTTTATATAATGGAATTCAAGTTTATAAATCTAAAATTGAATTAATTTCAACCCTTACATATCCAAAATGTGTCAGTGAGGTTCCATCTTTCTTGGGTGATACTGGGTTTTACCGTCGATTCATTAAAGACTATAGTAAGATTACACATCCATTGTCCCGGTTATTGCAAAACGATTCTCAGTTTGTGTTTTATAAAAATTTTGAGGATGCATTAAATTCACTAAAAAAGAGTCTCACATCACCACCCATCATCCAACCACCATGGTGGGATCTCCCATTTGAGATTATGTTTGATGCCTCTAACTTTGCAATTGGGGATGTTTTATCACAAAGGGTTGAGAAGTATCCTAATGTCATTGAGTATGCCTTGCGTACCCTTGAACCTGCCCAGGTAAACTACAAAACCACTGAAAAAATAACTTCTTTATATTTGTGATTGCCCTGGAAAAATTCTGTTCATATCATCTTGTGTCAAAAATCATCGTCCTCTCTGATCATGATGCCCTTCGTTTCCTCCTAAAGAAACTTGAAGCCAAGCCCCACCACATTCGGTGGATGCTCCTCCTCCAGGAGTTTGACCTTGAGATTATAGATAAGAGAGTAGTGGAGAATGTGGTATCTGACCACATTAGTATGATTTCCCCACCATTGAACCATCATGTTGACTCACCCCTACCCATTGGATAATTTTTCTCTCTTGAGAACTTTTGTGATGTTGTGGACCTTACCCCCTGGTATGCGAACATTGTGAATTTTCTAGCAACATCGAGGGTCCCCACTGATTTCTGCATTTCAAAATCCCAGAGACTTAAGCATGATTCTCATTGGTACATTTGGGATGACCCATACTTGTGGAGAATTTTTAGTGACCAAGTAGTTAGTCAGTGTGTACCTGACCATGAGTTCGCCTATGTTTTGACCTTCTTCCACACTTTGTACTGTGGGGGCCACTTTGGCTCTAACGTACAGCTCGAAAGGTCCTTGATTAAGGACTTTATTGGCCCAATTTATATAGGGATGCCCATATATTTTTCAAGTCATGCAGCTGTTGTCAATTCATAGGGAATATCTCCAAGATGAATGAAATGCCCCAAAAACCCATGTTATTTTGTTAGATTTTTTATGCATGGGGCATTGAATTCATGGGGCATTTTACAAATTCATTTGGTGTTTTGTACATATTATTAGCTGTTGACTATGTATCTAAATGGGTGGATGCAAAGGCCACCATGACTGATGACTCTCGAGTAGTTTCTGATTTTGTAAGGTCCAAAATTATCCGTAGGTTTGGTTTACCAAGATTCCTTATTAGTGATCAGGGTTCTCATCATTGTAATTGCAACATGAAAAATTTGCATCTTAGGATGGGGTTGATCATAAAATCTCTACTGCCTATCAACCCCAAACTAATGGACAAGCAGAAATATCAAATCGGGAAGTTAAACGAATCTTGTAAAAAACGGTACAACCCAATAGGAATGATTGGAGTTTTCTATTGGATGATGCACTTTGGGCGTACCATACAACTTTTCAAACCCCAATATGAATGTCACTATACAAAATCGTGTTTGGAAAGGCTTGTCACCTAGCAGTAGAGGTAGAAAATAATGCATATTGGGCTGTTAAACAATGTAATTTGAACCTTTCAGATACAGGTGAGAAAAGAAAGTTGTAGATTCAAGAGTTGGAAGAAATTTGACATAATGGATATGAAAAATACCAAATATATAAAGATAAGACAAAGGATATTCATGATATAATGATTCAGTAGTAGAAGTTCCCTACTAGTGATAAGGTCCTCATATACAATTCCAGGCTTAAGGTTCACCCAGTTAAGCTTTGTTCCCGATGGCTCGGTCCTTATATTGTTACTAATGTTTACCCATTTGGTGCAATACAGATTTTTCATGAGCAGAGTGGATGAAGTCTTACCGTCAATGGTTAGTGACATAAACACTTATATGAGGATTTTACAAAGAATCTGATGGAGGAAATCCTCCTTATTGACGCATCATACCAGAAAACACACCAGGTTTTATCATTCCTTCTCACATTCACATAATATTACTGTGAGGACACTACACATTCTAGTTGTGGGGGGGGGGGGAGGGGGTGGTGGATAAATTCTTGGGTTAGATAGGAATTTTCATCATATTATCCTTTATTCTCCTTTTGGCCTTCTTTATGGAATTTTTATTTTTCCCCATCAACAATTTCTAAGTTCCATGATTTCGTGACCATAAAGGGGGGAATGAAAATATACCATAACAAAGGCTAAAAATAATATTTGTATGAATTTAACATCAGGGAGTGATTTTCTTTTTAGTGAGTTGATTTTCTGTCAATGATATAAATGGTCGTATCTATGTAAAACCATTGAGATGATTGATGCCCCTTGTGTGAGTAGTTTTTTGGAAAACTGTGTCACTAATATCTTCAGAAATATTTGCACCAAACCAAAAAGTGTGAATATTTCTTACTTAATATAATGTAAATATATGTTATTTTAACATATTTTAGCTTTAAATGATATCTCTATACATTCGTTCCTTATCTGATCTGCTTAATTTCTGTACCGGATTTACCTATGCGTGTGTACCTAATGTCTGACTTTTGTACACCCTAAAAAAATGGTTATGTCTTGGGAAGGTCAAAAACCACCACTCCTCAACCATTGATCATGTTATAACTATTTCAATTAGTGTTGTAAGGAGATCAAACAATTGTTGAGAGATGAGGGTGATATTTGTTCCAAATGCAACTTCTAAAAAAAATGAGGGGAGTGATGAAATGTGAAACATAAGGAGATATCTAGGTCAGGAGATTATGGTTTGACTTCTGGGAATATTTATGTGAGTGGGTCTGGAAATATGATTGCAAAACATGTAGGGTAGGTTCGAGGGAAAAAATCATTTAAGTTGAAAAATTCTAAAATAACCTATATTTATTGGATAGAAAGTGGAAAGAATAACATGGAATGGTTTTCACACAAACACATGGAGAGATAGTGTCATGTTTGATTTCTGAATTCCTTGTTCAATTTGGTATCATGAATCTTTTTGAATTTCACTATGATATGATTTATGAGACATCCTTTTCTATTTTCCCTATGAATAACTCCTTGGTGTGGTTCGTGCATTGATCACATTACATTAATTAAAATTTTCTCATATATTAAATCTTCATGATTTTGGGAATATATATATATGCATCATTTTATTTGGATATTAGAATTTTCCCATGAGTGCAAATGTATAGGTGTGGGGGTGTGATCATACCACGATTCATTGTTTTATTCCACCCTAACACCACTATTTTAAACTAGTTTTGTAATGAATATTCCAAATATAATAATAAATTTCACTCTATTTTTGAATCAATTAATTAATTTTAATCAATATTATAATGGTCATTGTTACTTTTCTTTATTATTTCAATGTAGGCGGAGATGATTTTGAGGTCCGTTGATGAAGTGGAAGAAAAATGGGTAAAAATTGCATGGATCCATGAAGACATGTCCACAGTTCTTCTTGAATAGAAAATTATGTGCATCCAAATGGTCTCATTTTTAGTGTTCTAGTAAAAAATATAATGGGATATAACTATTATGAAGGAATCCAAGACAAATTCGGCAGTCAAGGGGCCCAACCGAACTGATATGTCCAAGGAATCAAATCTGCACAAAGTAAAATGTGGTGTTCTATAATCTATCCATATCTCAGGATACACTAGTCCAATTGATGATAATTTTTTGGTGGAGATAGTTAAAAATTGGGGCTACAACTTAACAGTTTTGTCAAAATTGATATTCGGGTGTCCATTGGTCAAAACGTGTGGTACAATTGGATTGAAGAAATCTGTGTGCCTAAAACCACCTTCCAATTTTCCTGTAAAATGGAACCTTGGTCACCCCATGTGAGAGATAGGACAGGATGCAAGGTGCTGCCATTTTGGTGCCCCCAAGGAGTTTTATCAACATCTCTAGAAGTTCTTGGAGGCTATGGGAATTTCTACCCCAACATCATTCTCTTCCTCCGCTCCCATGGGTTTCTAAACCCCTTATGATCACCCGGGGAGGAACGTGATGTAATCCCGAGAATCATTTTTCTATTATATTGAATAATATTTTTAATTCCCAGTTTTACATTGTTTTTATTCGTCATATATTTTAAATTTATTGATTTATGTACTTGTATGTCATGGTCAACTCATATGATCACGTTTGGGGGTACCCATTATTGTTATGTTTCACACACCGTTCACCACTTCCTTTTCCCCACTTCAATTGCGGTGTTTGTGTGGTTCATATTGGTCAATTGAACACACTTAAGAATTGTAAATACCATGTAAATTTATTTCAAGGTATCATAAAGAAAAAACATACAAACCTGGATAGCGCGTTGAGTTCTTCGTGTGTTGCCTTGGTGAGTTTTGGTTATGAATTCAAACACAAATCACCCAATCATCAGCGGTGTCCAGTGAATCATTGTGTGTTTTCGACTGATACCTAGGAGGTATCCAAGAATAAACTCTGTAAAATTCTTTTTCTAGGCGTTAAAAACTAGGGATTAAAAAATCATAACCCTATATCTTGAATTGAATAAGGATAAACATCATGAGAGTACCCTGGGTTGATCACGCTTAAATAATTCTGTTAATCTCTACATTGTTATATCACATTAATTTTCTATTTTCATCTTTATTCATAAAAACCACATGTTTTACAAAACCTCATTCACATTATACATTCAAAATCAAATACCTCATTTTAAATTAATTGTCTAATCCTCCGTCGAGAGACGACCTAGGGTTGTTGCAATACTGCAAAAATTCTAGCCAAAATTAAATAACTAATTTGACATGCTCGACAACGTGATCAGTACTAGGGTGACATCCCATAGAAGAGGTGAAGATAAATCCAATGAAATTATACATGGGGAATGATGTATTAATCAAATACTACAACAATACAATTTAAAGTAATTTTTTGAGGATTTTTTCATGCAATTTAATTTCATATGTCTATGTTGTGGAGGTTTGATTTTTTACACCATCTATCTGAAACATGGATGTGATAAAACCCTAAGGGGAGTTAAGATAAAGATAAAAAAAGGAATCTATATCATGGAAGTATATTTTTTTTCCAATCGGTGATTCATCCTTTAGTTCATACAACTATAATACTCATGTGCCTCTTGGTGGGCCATCATGTAAACGCTTCTACGGAGGTGTGGAAATTAGGGGACCTAGTGTTATGGTGATTAACCATTGGAAATTAACGAAATTAGGGTACCAATGATTAGTTTAAAAAGGTAGGGTACATTTATAGGCCATACATGATCCAAAGTGAGAGGATACAGGAGTCAGTGGTATGAGTCACATGAGAATTTTTGGTGTTGTTGAACCGGTCTTAGCATGGTATGGGTTCCCTATACATTCAGCGTTCAGGAAATTATCTTAGATGAAAGGATGATTATAAGAGAGATTTTATTAGGAGTTTTTAAGGTTGGGTATTCCTTAAATATTGGGGAATTATGATGTCTTGAGGACTCATGATGGCCATGTCTTTGATAAAAGAGCCTGTTTTGAAATATGTAGTCATTATACCTTTGTGTGAAATCTTGGTTCCCATGTTGTTAGTTTCATGAAGGATAGTTTTATTGAAAAAACCATTATCCATATATAGATTTATTTTTGTTTGAATACTATGGATCTACCCTAAATTAATGTCCACCATGGGTTGAGTTTCGAAAAATCCCATTATAGGAAGCTTCAATAATGTTGTCTACCATTTTTTTCTATCACTTCTTTCACTCGTAAAGCATGTAAGACTCCCAAATTAATATATTTTATCAGAAGATGAAAGGTAATGTCACCATAAATTCCATATATTGGGAGTTATTTATAGGCCTAGTGATGTCAAGGTCATTACTTTCATGAATGATATAGGGTTTCACGAACAATTATGAGTTTTTTGGAATGACGAGTTCCGCAACCAAGGTTTATACTAAGTGACAGGTACCTACATATTATTGTGTGGTCAAGTACTTTCATATAGTGGATTTATTCTACATAGGGTATTCATTCAATGATATACATTTCTAGGGAATTCAATGGACTATATCTATCTGTTAAACAATTGACATCTGTGAACTAGACACTTAAGTAGATTTTTATTCCATTTGAAATTCCCTTAAAAATATCAATTACTTTCTTGAACCCTACCATGACACATGTATTTATGCATCAGTAGAAATTTAATATTTTTCACATATATTCTTTTAAATGGTGTATCCATATCAACTAAAATTAATTCATCAAAATTCACCATTAATAATTTTTTCATAAAAGATAATTTTATAATCTATCAATCAAATTAGTTCAAACCAGTTACAACTCATGTTTTAATGGGTAATTAATATGAAAAACCATTAATTGGGATTATTTTTTATTATGAATTTTATAAAATTTATATTGAGTATATTAAATATAATTTGATTTCTTATTCCATGAAATGTCAATAAATAATTGTATTTTCAGTTCAATGTCAATATCCATCCCTCTCATCTAAGATGTTTTGATTTAAATTCATATCGATCTCCCACATATTTCCTAACTAAAATTAATTCTCATTGGGTAATAAGCTCTATAAATGTTTTTGAAGATACTTGACACTTTAATCAATCAATTTCCATTTACCAATTGTAATTTCACTTTTCCTGATGTAAATATACTTTTAATCATCAATATAATCTAATTTTCTAAAATTCATTCTCAAATAAATCATTGATTTATTTTAGAATAACTCCATTTTATTAAAATTTTCACTTCTATTATAGGTTCATATTATTCTTCCACCGAGTGTTTTCTACTATTTTTTTGGATTTCAAATATATATTAATTCATATGATTATTTTAAAATTTGTCACATCTATTTAAATTGGATTTTTATTTCCCTATGTAAGACATGGGTGTTTAATAAAAGGTTTTCAAAAAATTAATATATTTTATATTTCATGTATATATTTATTATTATCCACTTCATGTTTATTTATACAAAATTTAGATCTTTTTCAATACTACATTATTATAAATTTCTAAAATAGAACAATTTTTTAAAATGTGTTTTTTTATTCCATCCTTTTTTTACATAAATTTTTAAAAATAATTTACACACATTATATCTTATGGATCATTATAAGTATATATGAGAGATAATTTTAAACAAAAAATCACATTAAATGATTTCAAATAATTTGGAAATGTCTCCTCCATGATTCATGGGTTTTACATTGTAAATTTATTTTTTCATTATTATTATAATTTTATATAAATTTATTTTCATGGAAGATGTTCATTTTTTTATTCATTTAAAGTACTGTTTAATAGTTATTCTAGAATTAGTATTCATCATCCCATTGAGTCTTCACATATGTATTTAGAAATAAATAATTTTATTTTTCTATATGATAAATGATCCATAATTACCAGTTCCATTACTAATTATCATTGGTGTATTACCACAATATTTAAACCAATTTCATTCCCTAATGAATACCTTATTTTTGTTAGATTTGATTGATCGGTGTTAACTATTATCTTCTACATTTATTTATTGTCATTATTTTCACCTAATTATATACAATTTTATATATGGTTTAAAATACATATTTTTCCTTATCTTGATTGATGGTTGTTTGACAAGAATGTTACTAAATTTCATTAGATACCCATTTAATTTCAATGGGTATATCATGTTATGAATATTGATGTAATTATGAATGTTTTTTTATGTGATTACATTTTTTTTGGATATGAAACCCATTTTCATTTCATATATTCTTTATGACCTACTATTTGATTGTTTTTATTTTTCATTAAATGATAAGGATGGTGAGGGGTGGTGTCCTATATCAGTCTCCGATTTTTTTGATTATGTTTATATCTCATATAATATGTTTCTTCACATAAAAAAGGAATAATAATTTATTTTCACATAGGGATGGCTATAATGACTTTAATCAATTTTTTGTGTTGTGAAAATAAGTATATTGTTCACATATACTGAGGAAAAAGGAATTTTCTGACTAGGTTTTCCTATTCTTATGATTTTCTAGTTTTTTTGTTTATATCTTTCTCTTACAATGTTACATTCCATGTTTTTTCCTCTATTCTAATATATTTTTCACTTTCTTTTTATTCCATAATTTACTCCATTATTTATTATCAATGCCTTAATTGTTATAAAATTCATGTGTTTCTCAATTATACCCAATACTCATTTTATTCTCACATGTGAATCTTGAATGTTAATATTTATGTTTTACATTACTATGCTTCTAAGATATCCAATTTTTAAGATTCAGTTTCTTATGTTATAAAGAAAATTATTACGTATGATTCCCTTATAATTATACCATATGTTGAAAATTTTAGAGATGTATTTAATCCTTTTGATTTACTATAAAGTTACTCATAGAGTGGAAATTATGTGTGTTAATTGAACAAAGAAAAATGTTTTTGGCTAATTTTTTTCCAAATTATCTAAAAATATTAATAAAAAAGATCAAGGTAATTTATTCTAATGAAATTATTTCCTATTTAGTTATGTAATTCTAATGATCACATATTAATAAAATTTATATTTTCTCCATTTATTTTGTATAAATTTAAAAATAAGGGTCATGGTTTTTGAACAAACACTATTATTTATCATTATAATGATAGTGTGTTACCATTGGTATTATTATAGATTGTTTAGTAATTTTAAATAAAATTATAAAAGATAAAGAAATTTGATATCATGTATTTATTGTATTTATTGATGTTGATATATCTACGAGACATATAAACATTAATATATGTGATTTAAATGATCTAAAATTATTTCTAAAGGATATCATTACAAATTGTAGTTATGAAATAATTGTTGTAAATTAATGATTTCTGTGAAAATATAAATGAAATAACCAAAACATACTGTGGAACATAGATATGGAGTACAACTATGTGATATTTTATTTTTATTGAACATAATATTAATTTAGAGGTCTTTATATTTTCCAAAATTTCAATATGTAACTAAAAAAACTTTATATTTATTAAAGGGGAATATTTGTGTAAAAAATATAAACTAAAATTGACTATGTTTAGATAAATAAAAGGTATGTCATTTTCCTGATTATTGGAGTCACATATATTTTCAAGAAATTCCAAATTTTTTATGAAAATCGCTTTTTACTCATTGAGACTAAATTTCATGAATTATATAGAGTGGAGAATACTAAGTGGATGGGTTTATTTGAATATTAACTCATTTGACATAGTGGTTCCTGGTGTAAAGACACGTAATTTTATACCAAAATTGGTTAGCATTGTGTGATATATGTTTTAAACTAACATGAATATTATGAATGTAATTTTATCCACAATAAATGATATATATATAGTTGATCATGAATTATTAAGAATTGATCCACATATAGAAACCTAAGAATAATGGGGATTCTATCATGGGAAGAGTTGTTAGTTAACCACATTGTGATAGGCTCACTGTTGGTGTTGTTCTATGAGTTAATACATTGATGACATTTATATTTTTTTTTAGAACATGGGATTTATTATTAGATAATAATTTAATATATTTTATGTTATGTATAAATTATATGATGTAAGGGATGACTTACCTTGGGTATTGTATTGTGTTTATTTTCCATTGATAATAATTTCTCAAGATCATTAGGTGTGTGTTAAAAATGTCAATAACAAAGGGATGTGTTACATAATAGTGATATCCATGAATTATATGTTATACATTGGATGGTTGATTTATAGACCACTTTAATTAGACACTTTATAGATTTATTTTGTTAAATGATGAATGAACATTGATTTCAATATGATATTACTATGTATGATAACAAGGGAATATTATGGGTTATATTATAAGGGCAAGGACATTAGGATAGTGTGATTCCATTATAATTTTTACTCATTATGATTTTATCTCTATTTAATATTTTTTATGTTATATGGAAATGTGACTCAGAAAGGCCTATAATTCATATGTCTATTAGGGGAGTGGCTATAAATATATTTTTTATAATTAGGATAGAAAATATCAATAATATGTATTATTATTATTATTAAATATTCTTGAATGTATATAAACATTTTCCTCTCTTTTTATTTGATTTTCAATACACTATATCATGATTGAATAATTAACCTGCTCTATGATTAGATGTACTATTTTGAACATGGTGTGTTATTTCATCCTATAATGTAAATGTATATATCTTGATGGGGTTATCTTCTATTGTTGGGAAAAAATAATGTATGGTGTTCTCTCGGTATGTATTTGGTCTGACTGTAAATGTGGAAAAATCCATATGAACACAAATGAGTTTTCTTGGTGTCTTCCAAAAGTAGGTTTTTAATGTTTCCCAGTTTCCTAGTGTTTTCCAAATTCATTAGCCTAAAAATTGGGAATTTCTATTTGTAATGGGAAGGTTTTCATCATTAGAATAAATGGCATGCATAAATATGAAGTAAATTTGAAAAGCAAGGGAACTGCATACCTCAGAATATGGACCACATACCATTTCTAGGAATGGTTCATAATAGCATACTGGGTAGTGGGAATGGTATGCGAGATTGGTTCGCGAAACCAAAAAATGGTTTACAATAATGGTTTGTAGTGAAGGGATTGAGAATGTGAATGTTGTGATGGTTTATGGTATGGAATAATTATTGGTGTCGTGTATGATAAAAGGCCGTATGCGGACCACAGTGTAAAAATGGTACACAGAATGGGTTTAGTTTGTAGAAGGAGGATAAAAAAATTGTGGAGGTTATACTGAAACAATGATTTGGAAAATCATGGATTAACAGATTTGTGGATATTATTTCTTATATATGGAGTACTAATTCGAAAAATTACAAGTGAGAAAAATATTCATTAGAGAAAACCTTTTTCTCTAAGAATTCATCTACGTTCAAAAGTTTTTCACGTGAAAGCAATTCCACCGAAGGGTTTTGCAGGAAACTATAACCTGGAAAGGACGCTATATGTGGAGGAAGAAGACACAGTATATGAAGATTTTGGAAAAAATTATTGATTTGGGAAGGATAGTTCTACAAATGGTGATGAATTTCACAGAATAAATCCCATGATTGGATTTTGTGAGGCACTGAATCCCGCAAAGGAAGTTGTGGTTCTTAGTGGAGGTTTACGAAGTCGGTACGTATAGGTGGTACATGACAGTGAAGGAAGTGGTAGTCCGTAGACAGAGGGTGGTTCGTAGAAGTGGCAGTGGAATGTGGAGGAGGTGTTCATCATATCAAACCCACTATAAAATACATGATAGGAGCCGGTGGTTTGCAATACACACTCTAAAGATTTCAAAATAGTCAAATCAGTTTGCGAATGTCATTTATGTTACCTAACAATACACGGAATGTTGGATTTCATCTGTGTGAGAAAAAGGGAATTCAATATAGGACCTACCTATAGTTGAGGATGTTGGAATTCATGAAAATGAATGAACCTACATGTCCATAAATTTTGTTTTACCTACAAGTCTACAAAATGTGAGTGGAATCCATTCAAAGAGATGTGAGTGAAGGAAGAGGAAGATGAAGAACCATTCCACAAGTAGTGAGCCAGAGAAAGTGGAATAGGTAGTGACCCTTTGGAGTACAGTGATCCAAAAAAACATTGTAACAATAGTGATCCTGGGAATATAATATCAATCCTAATTCTTTTAGTCATTATTGGTAGTGTGACTTAGTGAATTTGGTACCTCGACACATCGATGATTAATTCTCCTTGGATGTATCCTAGTGATGGTGAAACAAGTAAAAATCTATATGGACTTATGATTTAATTACAACATTACATTCATTAGATCATCATCAAATAAAATTTGAAAGAACATTAAAATGAAGAAGTGTAATATGTTACCCATGGAATATAGAGGTCATGATCTAGTGGGTCAAGAATAAAACTGAAAATAATATCCATACCCTATTTCACCCCTGCCCCTCTCAGAGTATATAGTCCCCCATTGGACTAATACATAGGTATTATATCGAATGATTCTTTAACCATTTTTTCCCCAACATTGATCTGTAAATTTATGAAGTTAAATATTTAGTCTTCTATTATATTGGTGTGACATGGAAAAGATAATTACTATAAAGAAGAAGTAGAAGTCGTGTAGTATTCCTCACTGTAAAAGTGCCTAAGGAAAAAGTGTGATTGAATTTAAGGAATCCAATATTCTAATGAAGAATGGTTTGGATTAATCAAATAGGTAAAATATATACCCACTAATTGATGCTACATAAATGATTGAAGAACATTTCTTACCATGTGATGATGAAACTACTGATGATGAAGAATCTACAAGAATTACAGAAGATGAATATCTACAAGAAACAAAGGAATTGGATTTTAAATTTGTTCCGGAAATTAAATATAAATATAAATATATATATATATAGATATATATATATAAGCACTGGATATTGAGATCAACCAGCTAAGAGTCATAAATTAAAGCCTTATTGATATGGCTACTATGCTCTGGGAGAAGAATTATTCTAGTAGTGACGAGATAAAAATGGTTTCATTAAAGAAAAAAAAACTCAATGTTTATGACAAGGGAAAGGATATGAACTCAAAATAAATTCTGAATCTAAAGGCCAAAAATGATGATCTTTATACACAACTATCTAAACTAGTTTATGAAAATAAAAGGCTACAACTGGAGAATACATGACTTTCAGATTTTGCTGCTCATGAAAAAGTTCAACTAAAGGAGCATAATGACATTGTGGATAAGCTCACATATGGAGTAGAATATGAGATGTGTAGAGGTAATAATACAAATATATAACTTAAATTTCATGTTTATTCAAGGGATATGATGATTAAAAAATGGAAGAACAGTTAGAATTAGTGATGAAAGAATTGGAGAGATCCAATGTCATAGGAAATCCTAAATTTAAGGATTCCTTGAAATTAATATTTGATTATCCTTTGGAAGGTGATGATGAAATGAAATAAAAATATGTTAATTATAAAGAGATACAAGAACATAAATTCTCATATCAATGGCCATAAAATTTGGGAAAATAGGTATTGGATTTAATGAATCCTCTTCTATGGATAAGAGGATGAAATCTGTGAAAACTTCTAGAGATAATAAAAAATGTAGGTTCTAAAGACACACCTTAAAAAGGTTTTACAAGATTTAATGAAAACATTTTATTTTTCTGTGGAACTCATGGTCATAATTCAATATTTTTCTTTAAGGAATTGGAATACATTTCTTGATCTAAAGACATAAATACTTCTAAATCAAAGAATAAGAAGAAGTGTCTAGAGAAATATGAAATAATAGTCTCTCATATGAGAGTATCCCTGAAGTGATTTCATTTTGGAATAATGGGATACACCATGAGTATGTGTTAGGAATATTAGGATCTCAATGTTATAAAAAGAACTCAAGTTGAATCAACTTTTCAACTGAGAAATGAAGAAATTTGGCATGAATTTTATAAAAGATTGTTTATATGTTCTAGTCATGGGTATTTGGAAAGACATTGCATCAAGAAAAAAGTGGGGAATAAAAAAGAACCTAGAATTAGATCTGTAGCACAAGAAATGTATACAGAAAATTCATATACTGGAAGACAACATGGTGACCTGAAAAATAGGTATACAGCCTCAAGAGAATTTGAAGGAGCTTAGTAAAAAGTCTATCAACAACCCACTCTATTAATCTCAAAATGAATTTATTAGAATGAATGTGAACCAAACTGGAAGAACAAGGGGAGATATATTCATGTTGCGAGTTTGAAGATTGAAAAATCAGTGGATGACTAAAACTTAATTAGAATGGGTGGCCTGATTTGATGGAGGAATAATCAAGAGACGATGTCTTATGGAGACATTACAATTGAGATAAAAAACATTAGAAGTGGAATGTTGGTGGAACATCAATAAAGAAAATGTGTAATAGTTGGTAAAAACCAAAAATTATAAAAAAAATACAATCCTATTAAATATAAATATATGAAATATTTTATGAATGGGGGTAAAGACGGTCTTTTCATATGTACAGAATACTTGAAGTTGACTAGGATGTTTGAATAAACAAACAAATAGTCCAATTCTATTCCAGAAAATAAAAAAGTGTTGATCCATCAAGTTCAACCAAAATCATCTCCATCAGTATTACATTCAATTCCCCTCCCCCTATATTCATTAATGGTGTTAATTGATCTTCATGTGTTTTCGGTTAAAGGAGATATATTATTTGAGGGGATGTCGCATCAAACGATGCAAAGTGGGGATGTAACATTATACGAGATGTGAAATGATTCAAATTAGCTACAATAATTGATGAATAAATCTAGAAGAATTACTCAAAAGGTGTTTATTGTGTATGGATTCCTAAGATGTATAGAAGTGATTTAGCATAATGGATTATGATGGTGTTATTAACATGAACTCTTGTTTCCTACATTGAGTTCAAACTCAGCATACTTATAGGTTTTGTGGATGGATGATTGCTAAGTGTCACTTGTGGATAAATGATGCATATGAAGAATAATGTTTGTGTTCTTAACAATGGGAAGAGTTTCATAACATAGGGTGATATCCCTATCACTTAATTAGTTGAAAATTCTCTATGGCATAGAAATGTTGAATGTTTTTGATGTCCGAAGACAAGAAGACAAATTGAATGAATAGTATTATTTGAAATCATATCATTGTAGAATATATAATTGGATGATCTTGTGGGTAAAAGTATTGAAAATAACATCATGGTATCAGGACCCTAACCATGTATTATTTTCCCATATAGAGAATATATAATACTTGGTAAGTGACAACATTTATAAAGCTGCAAGATAACATCAATATTGTTTCATCCAGATGCCGAGAAAAGTATTTAAAATAAATGATTTCAATATAGTGGAATATTTTTTTTATAAATGTATATTGATTGAATAAAAAAGAATTAAACTCTATGTCAACATAGAATCTGATTATTTAAGCAAAAACTGACAGATAGAAATTCATTGGTGATTAGAAAGCACAAGTGTATACAAGGAGGATGAATAATATACAATAAGAATAATAATTATAATAGTTAGAGCCTAAATTTTTTAGTGATGTTGTCGAAGAAGGGAATTGGGATCAAGATATGTATTCAGAGCATCAAAAAATTGAAAAGAATCAGACATGGGAGATTATTTTGAGGCCAATAAATAATAATTTCGTCAAGAGAAAATGGGTCTTCCACAAAACAAATGAATGAATATAGTGTTGTGAGTCGAAATAAAGTATGAACAGTAAAAAAGGGTACTCCCAAATAGTGGTTATTGATGCTGATAATACATTTTAAAATTTTTCATGACTAGAGACAATTAGGTTATTTTTGGCCATTGCATTGCAAAGAAAGTATAGATATTTCTAGATATATGTGAAATCAAAATATATATATGGGGTTCAAGAAGAAGAAGTTTATATTGAGAAATAATATTTTTTTTATTATTCATAATGATTTGAATATAATTTTCTAGCTAAATAAAGAATTCTATGGGTTGAAGCTAGCGCCAAGAACATTGTATTCAAGACATGATTATTTTTTAAGGAATCTTAGTTCCTAGCATTTTGGAGTTGATTAAAATTGATATTTCTACAGTTATAGTAATCAAATTATTTTGGCAGTGGTATATGTTGATGACATATTTGTTTGTGCCTCAAATGAATTACAGTGCTAACAATTTTCAGAATTCATGAACAGTTAGTTAGAAATTTCGATGATTGGTGGGTGGAGATTTTTTCCTTGGTCCACATGTAATGCAAGTAATGAGAGGAACGTTAATTCCACAATATAAAACACCAATGTAGTTTCGATGATGTTTGGAATGGATAATTCCAAGGAAATGAAGACTCTTGTTTCTACCTTGATGAAACTATCAAAAGATGGTAAAGGAAAAGTAGTTAATGTCACATATTATAGACAGATCATTGGGATTTATTTGTACTTTGATAGTGATAAGGACTGATATTATATTTGAAACATTCCAAGAAGTGAGATATCAAAGAAATTCCAAGGAGATCCACGTGATTTTTGTGAAAAGAATACTTCCGTATATCAAGAGCACATTGGATTTTGGTTTGATTTATAATGAAAAATCATTTCCATAGTTATTGGGACAAATAGTTGCATATTGGTTCGGTTCATCAGATGAAAGGAAATAAACTTATAGAGGAGATTATTATCTTGGAATATTTGGTATTTCATGGTTAAAAAAGAAACAAGATTTCATTTCTTTGAGAGATATATAAGTTTCATATATTGTGGGTACTCAATCATGCACATTGTTATTGTGGATGGAGCATCCACTTGATGATATATAAAAAATTGTGGATGTGGGACCCCTTATGTTGAGTAAATATTTGATCTCTACCGTAATCACATGAATAATATTCTGATCGTATAAAGATGAAGCCTTAATGAGGTATCAATGTGAAAAGTATTATTATAATAAATTGTTGTAAACTAGTATAAAGGGGGTATTGGTGGGAAAAAATCCATCAAGGATTCATCTAAGTATGTTTTGGATGTGATTGTGTTTTTTGACAATGCCATATAAAAGATAATGAGTATGGTTGGTGTTTGATAAAATCATGTTTTTAAGGAATCCCAATTTCCTAGAGATTAACATATTCTAGGGTTTAATAGTCAATAATTTGTGTTTGTAAAGGTAAGATATTCATCATAGGAGTGAAAGGATTGTAGAACTATGAAGAAAATCAGAAAAATATGAGAACCACATACCTTGTAACATAGACCATGTGCCATGTCCTAGAATGGTTCCTAGCCACGTAATAGGATACATGAATATTGATTGGGAGTAGTTTGTTGAACCGCAAAAGGTTCACGGTGATGGATTTCGGAGAAGGGTGTGCGGTATATGGATGTTGTAACTGATCATTATATGGTGAAAGGTAATTGTGATGTGTAGGAGTAAAGATAGAATGTGGATCATGGTTGAGAAATTGTTCACATAATGGGTGTGGTTCCTAGTAGGAGGATCAATATATGATGTATGATGTACCAAATCAATGATTTAGTAAATCTTGTTTTAATTGATTTCTAATCCCACTGATTATAAGTGAGAGAGTATTCATTAGGAAAAATATTTTTGTCTAAGAATTTAGCTATATAAAACCATTGTTCATGTGGAAGAAATTCCACAAAAGGTTTTTGTAGGAAACTATGTACTGCAAAGGATGTGGTACATGGAGGAAGAAGGTGTGGTATATGGGGGAGTCTGTAATAGAGAAGTGATTCAAGAAGGATAATTTTTTTAAGGGAGATGAAATTCATGCAAGGAATTCCATGAAATGGTTATTTGAGGAATTGATGCCTGGAAAGGAACAATTTGATCTTATAAGAGGTTTACAGAGTTGGTATGTAGTGGCGGTATGTGACAGGGAAGACAGGGGAAGAATGTGGATGGAGGCTGGTTCGTGGAAGCGGTAGAGGTACATGGAGGATGTGTTCTATATAGATAACCTGCTATATAGTATGTGGGAGGAGTAAGTGGTTTAATGAACACACAATGATTCTTGTAAAATCATCAAATCAGTTATTTAATGTCATTTTTGTTACTTAACAGTATGAAGAAAGTTGGATTTCATTTTAGGGGAAAAAGGGACTTTAATTGGGCATCAACCTATAGTTGAGGATGCGACAATTCTTGCAAATGAATGGACCTACAAGTCCTCAAATTTTGTTTGACCTACAAGTCTATAAACATTGAGTGGATTCCTTTCCATGAGTAGTGAATGGAGGAAGAGGAAGATGATTAACCTTTCCACCGACTGTGATCTAGAGAAAGAGGCATAAGGAATAAGCCTTGGGAATGCAGTGAGAAGACCCTAAAAATTGTAATTGCAGTGAGCCTGGGAATAGAATATCTAGCCCAAAACATGTAATCATTATTGGCATTGAGCCTTAGTGAGCTTGGAACATTAGAAAATCATTGTTGAATAGAACATGGATATATCCCAGTTAGTGTGAATCAAGTACAAATATTTGTTTCCTTGTGATTCCTCTACTACATTACTTTTAGTACCTTATAATCAGATAAAATTGGAATGTACATTAATATTAAGGAGCATCAGAACTGACCCTTGTAATAATGCTATCATGATCTAGTGGGGTAGGATAAACATTGGAAAGAATATGCATACCCTGATTTGACCCCTCTCAAGGTTTCTTGGCCTTTTATGGACCTAACACCCATGATGAGATTCTTCAATTTATATCAATGTGTGGTTCCACATCAGAAAATTTATACTTACATTTAATACATTTTATATGTTTTATAATACATTTATCAGATATAATATATATGTTAGTGAGTACTCTACTAAAAATAGTTGTGATTGTATATTACCATTTCTTATTGACATATTTTTCTTCGAATATATAAATTATTCTTAGGATTGGGAATTACACTATCCTATCATCAGATATGCTCTATCTAGTATTGGTCGATCTACCATCCTATGAGAAAATATATAATATCTATATATGGTCATATGGAATCATTTTTATTTTAAATATTATATAAAAGTGGTGTTCTATTCCAACCTATTGTGATGTCTTGTGTTCTACATTAATACTCATGATTATTTTAATGTATCTGTATTAATACATATAGAGTTTAGAAAAACTAACAGAATTGAAATTATTATTTAATTTTAATATCATAAGCCTAAAGAGGAATTATCTATCTTATAATATTATTTATAGTAACATTATCATACTTTATTTTTTCATGTATTTTAGGAAAAATATTTTAAAAATATTTTCCATTTATATCTTATAAGGATTATATTTTTTACTTATTTGTGTTTTTTATAATATTCCATGGGAATGTATCACAATGGATGTATAAAACCACTATTTATATATAGGTCTTATAAAATGTCCTAGTATTTTTAATTGTGCTGGTGTAACTAGGGATATATATATAGAGTCACATGAAATTTGAATTTAAGTCCATCTTTATAGACTATTAATTATTTATTTTACTCTTTTTGGGGTTTATTTGTGTTTATTGATTATTTAGTAATTATTTAATAATAAATAAATGTATTACCATGATATATGTTATATTATTTATATCATGTATTATTTTATTAATAATGAATTCTACTTGGTATAGGTGATTATAATATATATTATTTTGTGTGATACATTCCCATAATTATTTAATAATGGATACATGAAAGAGATTGTAGCATTTTCATTATGTATAATATATCCTCTCTACTGGTTAGTATCCTCTTTAATTTTTTGGAATGCATTAGGGAATATGGAAATTTTTTAATGTTATGAAATATAGGTAACATGGAAGGGATGTTAAAAACTATTATTATACTTCTTATTCTATTATTATTATTATTGAGAATTAGTGTAATGAAATATGTTATATTAAAACATATTATAGATGAATTTATTATTACCATATTGAATAAATATGTGTTGAAATAAATGTTTCAATGGGTGTTTGGTTTATAATTACCTTGATTTCATAGTATATATAGCCTATTTTGAAAAAATAATTGCATATAACCATGTTATATTGTTTTAATCATGTATTGATATTTCTAGATATTAGTTTACAATAATTTTTATTGCTAAAAATAATTTCATTCCATTACAATGATTTTTTTACTATTAAATTAAATTTTGAATAAATTATTATCACTCAAATTATAGTGAAAAAACATATTTAATTTTTATTGAATAACTTATAGGTAACTTGTTAATTTACTAAACCAAAATGGGATTACCATTGGGATACTCATTATTAAATTGACAGGTCCTTTTTTATATACATTAATATAAAACTAATTCTAGAATTAAGTGGCTGGGATATGTACACAATGTAATGGTGATGATAATACTATGATGGATTTCTATGTCCAAAATTATTTGAGTATTCTTGAAGAAGAATCATCAATTTTTCATCCAAATCTATGACCTAGGGATGATGTACGATTTTTGATAAGGTATGGGATCATGATTGTGATGTTTAATGACTATGTACTGGATGAGTCATGTGGGATTATAGTTTTAAACAAATATTTCATGTATCTAATCATGTTTGATTATAGTAAGTGGGGATATGTTTCGGTGTTTGTTTGAAAGTGTAATTTTTTTGAAATCAGGGGAGCCTATTTTGAAGCTTCGTTCAATGATGATAGAACATGGGTTAGGTGGAGATATCATATTGGTCATTTCATGGTCATTTAAATGATTAAATATGGATATAATGGTATATATTGTTATTTAATTTTCAAACAATATTATCATTATATTTGTATGATATGATTTAAATTAAAATTAATTTGTCGTTGAGGAAAATAAATCTAATTATCTTTTGTTTGGAAATTCATAATGACCATTAAATTTATTATTAGACAATGTGATGACTTTGTTGATGTTATATTTATAGATATCCTATTTCTAATTATATATTCAGATGAAATCATTATAACCTTCTGTATCCCATAAGAAGATGTGAATTATGATGGATTTCTAATTAAAATTTCGTGATTTTGTGCTGTGGAACTCAAAAAAAAGTTATATGTACCACATTATTTATATGATGAACCTTTTGATGATGCTTTAATTAAACATAATGTATACAAAATATGACCATTTTCCCCCAATAGAAGTTATAAACTTAGCCATTCCACTGAGGCATACTGAGATAGTAACGAACCATTGTCATTCAATGGAAATTCCATAAATATGTCATAATCACATTAAATTACAACATAATGAACTACTGTGTGCTATGTGCCCATCAAACATAAGTTTATCACTTATGTGTTTGAAATTTCGAAAATCTGACATACATGGTTGCGATCAATAAGTTATTTGGAGTCAGATAGGAAAAACATAATTTTTTGTAAATTGTTACCTACCCTTATGAATAGTAACATACCCATTTGAATAGTTGTATACCCTAATGAAAAGTGACATTGACTATGATAGTATAAAAATAATATTCACTTGAAAGTATGATGTACCTATATTTTAGAATAATTAAATGAATGTTTTAAAACTCTTTTTTTAATAATAAATTATATTTTTAATTAAATATTAAATTAATCATATTTAGAGAATTATTTTTGAAAATTGGATTTGATTTTTTGATTCTAAAATCCAAAATATGTTTAGTGTGAATTTTTGGGATTTTTCTGAAATCCTTGAATTTTTGTGTATAATAAAATACGATAATTAGTAATAAATGCTAAATAAGGGATTTATTGAGTCATTAATGATGATATGATAATCTAATCCCAATTGGTTCAAAATCACATGCATTTATTACAATTCATGGTCATGAAATTCATACTATTTATTGTCTTATATAGAAATAATAAATTAATGATTATAATATTATGAAAACCCTCCTCTCCTCCACTATAACCCCACCACTCTCTCTTCTCTTCACTATATTCAATCATTTTTCCTTTCCAATATTGTGCCCAAATATCTACCCAAGATCCTCACAGACGTCCAAAATCCCCTAGTCTCTTTAAAATACCAAAAACTCTCCCATTAAAAGGTTCTCAAAGGAGATAAACTAAAGAGGTAAATTCCACATTCCAATTATTTTATTTATTTTATGTTCTTTTCTTTTCTTAATTCTTTCTCCACCTCCCATCATCGAGATAGTATGATAACTCTATTAACTTTCATGTAATATAGTTTTTTATACTAATGGGATATTTCATTATCATCTCTCCTTTCCCTGTATTTTTTTGAAATAAATGAAAACACCATTTGAGATGTGTAAATTTAGCACATTCATGGACAACAGTTTTTCAATTTCTGTTAACATAATTAATTCTATTAATGAAACATTTTTAATAGTAGAAAAATATTATTATATATTTAATATATCCTAGTTACGGTTCTGTAATCTTTTTGTAGAAATTATATTATGTTATAATGGAAAACATGATCATTGTAATCAAACCCACTGATTTACCAAAATGGTTCTCACTAAGGTTTTATATAATAATTAATCTTCACTACCAAAAAAATAATAAATTTTTATAACCATGTAATCACATATATTTTCACTAATTACATAAAAATTAAATTCTTTAAAACCACATTCATCTTACATGTTTATCTGAACATGAATATAAGTGAACTGATCATTAAAACCTTGTAAGAAAACTGAGTTGAACGATGAAATTGATCCTCATAACCAATCAAAAGGGTTAAAAATTAACATAAAATTATTATAATAAACAATATATATATATAATAGGTTCTTTTATTTTTAATTAAAAATATTAATTTTGTTATTCATCTCATGATGTTAGAGAAAAAATCACCATCAGATTTAAGGTAAGAGATCGTCTCTATTTTACTCATAATCAATATTAACCTCTATGATATGAGTTTTTCTGTGTAATACCAAATTATAGTGTATGATTTTTCACCTCCCTGTACATCCCTCACGATTTATATGTTTTGAGATACCCCTTTTCTCACACATCAATCACTCTTAGGTACACACGATACCATGCCTATAATCTGTAACGAATTCTACCTAAACCTCCTTTGTTCTTTTGGGTTTCCTTGTATTTCATTATATCAAAATGGATTTATCATATCTATGTATTTTTATCTTCTAAATTATTTTTATTCATACATAACTCATTTATCATGACCCTTTCGTCACTCCATTTTGGGGATATACATGTTTTTATCTCCTTAGTACTTTCTGATAAGCGAACCTATTTTAAGGGAATGTTCTAAATTCGTTCCTAATTTCAAGTGAACTATATACTCTATTTTAAGAAACCATTGTTTTTATAAAATAATTATTTTTATTATTAAAAACTTCTTTGTTCAGTTGTGGTTGTATATAAAATAATTTTACCTTTTCTATTCTATATTCACTATACTATTTTCTCTAAAACCCCACAAAAATGTTTTAATACTAAAATTTCTCAAATACATTTCTTATATGTTGTCACCTATATTGTAAATCACATTCCATGATATTTTCCTAAATAAATTCCATGTACATTATAATGGCTTTCATTCAAGGAAAATTTCATGATACGCCTGTTGATTATGCTTTATGTCATAAATGTGGTACACAATTCTTCTCACGGGTAACCAATAGGTTTTTATAAGATTGAATATATATGATTCTTTATGTGGAAAACATATTAATGAAATGTATTATGGGTGTTACCATATAGTTCTCCAATGAATTGGATAATGTTAAGTCTCATGAGATGTTATGTGCAACGGTTTTGGTAGTTTTCCTTGGCCTTTTCTGCTATAGAAAATGAGATTTACAGTTAACCTTGGCTTGTACTACTACGGGAAATTGGATTGGTGGTTAGAATTGACTCATTCTAAAGACATATCTTATGTTTCTTCCACACTTATATGATTCCATGTTTATATGGTCCCATGTTTATATGTTATCATTCCATATGTACCATGCATGTTATATCATTATGTCATGCATCCAAACTCATGTGCTTACGATTTATCCGTATGTTCCTTCCCTTACTGGGATTTTTAGCTCATCCCTTTGTTCATGTGTTCCCCAAGGCATACTATGAATATGTTAGTGCTCATGGGAAGTTAGTATCTCTTTATGTATATTAAATAATGAATATTTTTTAGCCCCATGTTTTACGTTTTATGTAACTATAATCAAAGATACTAGACTTTATGATCCTTATCTTGTATTTTGATGTAAAAATATGATTAAAATCATGTAATGTTTTGTGAAAAATGATATTTTCACAATATAGATATTAAAATTGATATAATTTTGATTCAATGTGAAGAAATATACTATGTTATCGTGATTAAGTTCTTCTATTTTCAACAAATTACATTTTTTTGATTAGAGATACTATTGTGATAATTTTCTTTCGAAATATTTATTTTTTTAAACTAATAGATTCCATTATAAAATTTATATGATTGATGATATTTCAAAAATAAATATTCATATATTACTATTTTTGAAATATGATGATCTGAGAAATGATATCGAATTATTTATAACTAGTAGTGTATGATAATTTACATGGTTCTTGGACGTGTAGTCAATATGGATGATTAAATAGGAACTTGCACCAAGGGAATATTTTCTAGGTCTACATATAGTAGAATACATTTTGTGGGATTATATATTCCATTAGTTAATTGATTGATGAAAATTGAAAAATTTGAACATCGATATCTTGGATATAGTCTTTTGACCCACCAATCACCATTTTTTACCTGATAAGATTACATGGACCAACCCACTAGGGTTTTACATAAGACAAAAATATATAATTAGTTCCCCAAAAGTATACCAAATATTATTGGTTTTGGTAACTAACATAAATTATACATATCTCACAATATATGAAAACATAGATTATTAGAACCTCCAAAAAAATCATTGTGAAAATAGGTACTTCAAAACAATAATTAGATATATATAATCAACTATTTATTATACTAACAATCTATGTGATAATACTTATGAGTAAATCCCAGTATGTGAAAAAATAGGATACATAACATTTGATAATCCAAATGAACACACATCCCTAATAATCCCCTCCATACATTACATAAAACAAAATTACACATCAGTTGTAGTGGTCACCATCATAACATCAAATAAAAATTCTTAATAATGCTTCATCTATAATCAAAATTCAGTGGCTCTAGACAACCCACACTAACTTCATGTCTATCCAGACCATACATGATGTTATGCTTCCTCTTTGCATTCACAACATATGTTGGAATGGGGAACAACCAATGGGTTTTCAATCCACCTAGTATGGCATGACAAAACCCAAAAAATGAAAAAAAGACCATTAATTCCATTGAACAAGTAATATGAGTCTTCACTAATAGGAATACAAAGTGAAAAATATTGAACAAAAAGTAAGCTAATAGATACAAGAATTAAATATAATCCAAAATAATTTCATGAATGAATAATCTATATATTCTTAACCACTACAAGTATATGTTAGTTATAGTAAATACCCAACCCCTTCATCAAAGAATCTCAAAATACATGGAAAATATGAAAACTAAAATTAATGAATCACTCTATTGTCCATGAAAACTGATTTCAATATTCATTCAAATAATTCCTTTTAGATAAAAAGAATTAGTTCCAAGTAAATAAGACCCTCAAATAAATTTACACTTTTGAACATGTCCAAATATAAACCACCCAACAAAAAATTACAGGAAGTAGATACCACTCAACTGTAAAGAATGTACTCTAGTTGAATGAATACTGAATTTTTTCTTCCATCAATAGCCTATTTTTAGTAAAACATACATGTTATCAAATCGAGGTAGAAAAACTAACTTTGGATCAATATTATGGTTTCATGACTTGATAGTGGGTGAATAACTATTTAAGGGGGTAACATGCATAAAGTCATGACTTCACCCTTTATGGGATATAAGATGTGGGAGTACCGACTCTACAAATAGATCAACACACCCCATGCATTTTTAGGTTAGTATAGACCCTATCTGTAAATTGATATTATTTTTTTAAAACCTTATATAGATAATCTATGCGGAGAGTGCCCTGCCCATAAACACTTCGAATATTAATAATGAACTCTATTGTTTGACATATAGATTAAAATATTTTATCATTATTTTTATCCTCCTAAAAATTATAATAGTAAAATGAATCACACCATTTCGATCTATATTGAAAAATACATGATAAACACAACATGTTTTTCCAAAATATAACCATGGTGAAAAATTTATCTTTTAAAAATTGTAATTGATAAAAATAATAGGATGAGCCTTAAGGAAGACCCCAAGGGTAAAATATCATTCCAAATATTTGCATTGAATTATCTATCCCAATGTGTGTGTGTCTTCATTATAGATGCTAATATATAATGTAACATATTATGGAAATAATTTGACCAAAAAATATATTGAAATTATTATTAATATTATACTTTTTTTATTTTTACTATCTTATATATTGTGTGTGTGTGTGTGTATGTGTGTGTGTGTGTGTGTCTAAGGGGATTGGGTCCTCTGACCCACTAAATTTATCTATCTCATCAAGAGGGACTCACCCGAGTATATTAGGATCTGATCATAAACATTATATAATCTTCATTTTTATTCCCAAATATAAATTATTTCCCTTTTTTAATCTTTTTTGGTTCATAGTTTAATAGAATTATTTAAGAAAATATATTATATAAAATATAATAATATTGGGAAACTTCATACTAGTATATATTTTTTCTATAATATAATACTCATAAAATAAATCGTAATTTATTTTTATTAAAAAAATATTCAAAAAATTCAACTTTAATTCTTCATCTCTCTCACACACCCATAAATCTATTGAAATATTCATTTAAAATATAGAATTAGCACCAAAAACACAATATTGTGTATAGATAAAACAAAATAATTAGGTGATAAAAAACATGGAAACTAATATAATGTTTCACATTATCATATATATTCTTTGATCCTATGACAAAAATCATTTTCACATGGAATATATGGTATTTTTTTGTTCTAAGCAATCATTAAAAATGAAATCATGAAATTAAAAAAAATTGTAACTTATAGAATCACATTAATATGTCATTTTATACCTGGGTCAGAAGTAACTAGAGCCCTATTAAATCCATAATATAAACCCTTTGGTATCCCCTTTTATTTATATTTATGTCAATGGAAATTATCCAATTCATTTGATTACATATAAAACATTGGGCATTTCACACATGGATATTACTTCTTTTTTGATGAAATATAAAAAAACAATGAATGTTTGTATTACTATTGTTCCTTTGGAAACCTGGTTTATAAACACCTAGTCAAGCTAATGATCTTAAATTTAACCCCCATATATATTTCACTATATTAATCCAACCTAGAAACATTCATTATAACTTAGAGGAAAAAATAAATTACAAAAGGAGGTGGTCAAATGCTCAATAAGTATAATAAAGGAAGATATTAGTCATAAAATTATAATAAGGGTAAATGAATTTGAATATTATACCATACATGTCAAAGTTCATTATCCTAAGTCATATAATAAATCATAATAACTCATATTTCTTAAATCATAAAAGAGTTTCCCTTGCATAAAAAAAAGAATTTTTAAAAACACATAAGAAAATTAAATTATTTCAGTATTATAGAAATATTATTTATAATCCCATCATAGTTGAAAATTTCCCCTACTAAACCGAGTTCACTCCCCAACCATCTAAATTTGAACCACGTTTACTCCCATTCTAGTCCTTTATTAGGGAACTGAGTTCACTTCCCACTTCACTCATAACTATCTATTGATATATAAATCATTACCCAATGCATTGGAGGGAGATATTGGTCCAACCTATTACATAATAGAAAACATATATAAGTGTTCCATAAAAATGTAAATCACTCATCATATTATAACCAATTGATTGAAATGAGTTTCATAAGCATTGTCCAATCACAACATAAACCATAAAAAATAAATGGGTTTCATAAATATGAGTCCATCGTAAACATAAAACATTCATGGGAATAATATGGATATCATCATTGAAAAATATAACCATTAAATAATATGTTACATCGATGTATGAAAATGGAAAATAATCTTCGGATATCACTTGAGAATAATTGTTTAGGAAAATATTCTTTCTAATTTGAAATTGTTTTCATTTAATAAAATGTCATGAAATTTTAAAGGAAATATTTTTCATTGAAAATAACATTGTAATCGTGTAGATTAAGGTTCAAGGAACTCACCCTTAATGAAATCATTAAAAATAAATTCGTTCGATATAATTTTAAAAAATATTATTCTCACGCATTTTTTGAAAAACTAAAAAATTAGAGCAATAGGAAAATAAAAAAAATATTCATTTCAAACCATTTAGTAAAAATTAAGAAATAGGTAAAAATTAAATTTATAATTGTAGTAAAATAATGTAAATATTTTGGAATATATTTTTAAGAAACATTGAATGGAAAATAAATATACCCTAGTAAATAATTTCTTATAAAAAATATCCAATAATAATGAGATTGTAAAATTAACCCATACCTTTGTTATGATTTCATTTATATCTATATTAATGTTTTTAATATTGGGTTAAATAATGTTATCAACCTATTATAGAACCATATTCATATTTATGACATTATATATGATCATATTATTACCCTTTTGTTAATAATATTTCATTATTATTATTCTTTCAGGTGTTAAATACTTCATATTCTTGTACATATTTATTGTATAAGTCCTAGTTCAATAATTTTGAATATATTAATTTCATTTTTATAATGTTCTTAAAATAATATATATTATTATTCATTCTATATATTTATATAATCATTCATCAAAGGTGATATGGAGATTGAATCCTATGCACGAGAGATGATATCATTCTATTTATTGTGAAATATTGTGAATATGGATGGTGTATAAATTTTTCAAGACTCAGTATAATTTTATATTCATTATATATATATATTCCTTATTTCCATTATTATTCCAACCCATGTAACATGGTGATGAAAAACATACTACCCCATGTCATGGAGACGGTAGGTCATACGTACGTATGCATGCTGATTGTTTTATGTGGGACAGATAATGTTGGAATATGGTTATTCCATAATCATAATGAAATATCATTATATATGTGATACTACAGGTTTTTATAATTTTTTGAAAAAACACATGAATAATAAGTATAATAAAATATAATCTTCATAGAGTTGGTAAAAATGATTACATCATCCATAGAGAACCACTTTTCGATCTCTTACTAATGACACTGGGGTTGGTGTTGTGATACTTCCATCAAATATAGGATGTTTCTAGAGAATGTTGTAAGAGAAATGGCATGTTTTGTTGAGTTCTACGGCTTAATTTTGTGTGAATAAGTGAGATTGGAGGTTCCCTTTTATAATTTAATTAAGAGGCACTATATGAATTTTAAATGAAGTTAATTTATAATAAATTAATCTCATTCCAAATATACCAAAATTTTCAATTATTTTATTTTTATATTATTGATAGTTTTATTAAAATCATCAAATTGAGTCTATACAACATTTTGTCTTTATTTGAACGTTATAACTATGGTTAATACTTAGTTAACATGTTTAAATTTTATCTACGGTAACAAATTTTCCAACATTATAAGAGTGTAATTTTTCATTATTAGTTATAAAATAGACCAAAAATTAATAATTTTAATAAAATTGACCTTAAAAAAATTATTTAATTATTTTAATTTTTTTTCTGATTTTTAAATAATTTAATAAAAAAATTTTCGTGTAAACCACAAATTGTATCATTTTTGAAAATATTTATTTCATAATTTTTTTAAAATACCAATTTAACATGTTAACATTAATCAAAATATTTTATTAAATCGTGAAGGGGTCTGGTGGCATCTATAAAATTTGTTTTTTCCATTAATTCTATCAAATTAAATTTATTTTTATATTTTTAATATCATTAATTGGATTTATTAAATAAATTAAATCATTACAATGTCATTATTTTTAAGTAAATAATTGTAATTATTCAAATCTTAAAAACAAAAACTAAATTTTCTTGAGGAATATAAATTTATCATATTTACAATGGCTAATTTTTTTTCAAAAATTTCTTTTGTAAATCCATTTATTAAAATAGTATACTAATTAAAAACCTATAGTGTGACCAACATGAATTCCTTTTAAATAAAATATTATAAGAGACTAATAAATATCCATGTGAATCCAATCAGACATTAATTCAATCGATTGAAAACATGAGCGAGATATAAACAACCAAAAAGATTTAATAATGTTTGTTTGTCATTTAGTAGTTCTTAAAATATTAATTAAATTAATTTTATTTATTTTTATTATATTATTAAAAGGACTACATCATCATTTTGTAAGATTTTAGGGTAATTATTAATATAAAAAATAACAATAAAATAACCTTATAAGTAAAATCATTTAATATTTTAGATGACTAATTATTGTCAAATATAACTTCTATATAACCCAATATTAAAAATGGTTTAGTTTTAAATATATGAGTATTAAATCATTAACATTTCTTTAAATAAAATTTTGTAATTGTATTAGTCTCATCCAAGAGGCTTAAAAATGATATAACGTAATTCCCCGAATCTATTTACCTAGAGCTGGTGCATTATTTTAATACATTATCATGATAATAAGGAATCATGTCCTGAAGGGCCAATTTGTTTTATAGTCTTGGAAAATATATTACATATATAAATGTAACATTTTAATTTCTAAAATAAAATAAAACATAGATAATAAATTGATAAAACCATCATTCCCCTAGAATAACCATGCATATCAATCATAATACACTTATTTGAATCTTGGTAAAATAAAACACAATAAATCGGTAAGCTCAGATGCTTATTAACGGTAAATAATTGAGCAGAAGATGTAAACTTTTAAGAAAATATGTTGCATAATAAAATAGCCATTAAACATAGGATTGAAGATAATATGTAAAAAATAAATTAAATAGTACCATATAAACATGCACATGGATATTATACTAATCGAATAATCCCATGTAATAAATAATTTCATAAAGAGGGAGTGCATAATACCGAACATTATAAATACTATGTCATGGCCTTAAACCAAAAATATTCTCAAATAATATATAAAGGCCTTTTGTAAACATATTAGTTTGAATCATGAGACCTACTGATTCAACGAGGGTCTATAGTGGGCCCCACAAATAACTTACTATGTCCTATGCATTTCTCACAGGAAAAGGGTGAAACATAACAAAACCAATTGTATTAAATCAATCATTTGAATTTTCAATACATTAACTATAAACCATGAATGGTATACACATAACAAATCTACAATCAAACATATCATAACTCATTCAATACATTATAAACTACTGCATTCTAATAAATCAACATCAATAGAGAATAATATCCTGTAAAGGATGTTAACATTGTTGAAAATGATTAGTAACACTCTTTAAGAGAAATATCCAATTTTCATGAAATCATTTAAAAGTCACAGAAATTATAATTGATATCTTTAAAAGATATTTTTGAATCAAAATTTCCCATACTACTATGACACTTTTTAATGTAATTTTCATTTTAAAACAATCTTATCCTTATAAATAAATCCTTAAAAATTATTTTGAAAATGTGGACATTAATAAATAAGTTTAAAAAAATAAATCATTGAAACATTTAAAATGAATAAATAGATAAAGATTCACATAAATAAAACAATAAAATATTCCTTTCGATTTTTTTTTCTGAAAAATGGTCATGGAAGATAAATATGTCTGAGTAAATTCTTACAAATCAATAATCTAAGATAATTATGAGATTGATGAATTAAACCTTACCTTAGCTTTGATACACTCTATTAGTGTCTAAAAATTATGTATAATGTGTTTAAACATATTATTAACTTATATAATAATCATTAAAAAATTATGATATCATATATGATTCTTTTATAACTTTATATTGTCTATATATTAACAATTCCATGTTAATGAAACATTTCGGGTAATAATCTCTTTGTTTATCGAACGTGTATTGGCATTTTTTTTGGGTCATATTACATAGATAAAAATTTAATTACTTATAGACAGTAAAATATTATTTATATATCATATATAGTCTATATATAAATAAATATAATAGATTGATAAATAAAATGGGACACACAATTAATGGAAGCGGTAGTTTGCACGTACACATGAATGTTGTTTCTGTATTTTTATCTTTTTCAATGTAAGTGAATTAAATATATATGTATATATACATATATCATCCCAGTAGAATCATTATTTCATATATTTCATACTTATTAACAATATTTATTCATATAATCATTCTTCTATGGATAACATGGAAGATGAGTCTCATCGGGTCTTGTAGAAGGCAAGTTGTACGTACGCACAAACAATGATATCATTTCCTTAATGGTAAAATGGTATAGAATATGATGGAATATATATTTTATAGAGGAAATATCATTTTATATTTATTATTTTAATCCATTATATTCATTTTTATACCCATAGAAATATTGTGTACATGAAAAATAATTTACACCACTACATGGATACGAAAAGATGTACATACGCACACATGGTGGTTTGTATTTCATAGGCTGGGTAAAAAAAGGAATATTTTGGTACCATTAAATTAACAAAATCTCATTATATATTATATAATGGAGTTATTATTTTAGTATTTTATCATCTTTTTAAGAGGAATTAGAAAAATAAATGAACTTTGAAATAAGGGATAAAACAATTACCTCTTCTTCAGGTGTCTCCATTTGATTTTCACAAAAGGAATTCTTAAGTTGTATTTATGACAATTTTTTTTCCTTTGAGATGATTTCAGGGATGTTTGGGAGAGATTTGGGTAGGTATTGGATGATATAAATGGCTTTAGTGGTGTAAACTAAATAGAAAGGGTGGTTCACTTTCATAAGTGAGGTGATGGGAACTTTAGAAAAGACATGAAATATTAATTTATTTTAAAATTCATTTTGGTTTATAATATCTCAAAATTAAATTATTTATAATCTATGATGATTATGGGTCCAAAAAGTCTCAATGAAAAGGTTTTATACATGTTTATGTCATTAAAATATTCTTATCTTTTAGATTTAACTCTTTGGAGAAAAAGTTAACTCTCACCACGTCCTCTTGAATTTTTTTACTATATGGTTAATATCATTAACATAAAAGGTCAAGAGAACCTAAAGTGGATAATTAATGATATTAATATCACAATAAATGTTATTTTACTAAACTATATATTTTTAAAATTTTATATGATTGAATAAAATAGTATTTATTTTAAAAACTCATTTATGCCAATTTTGACACTATTTAGTAGTTGATTATTTTAAAGTCTTAACAACTTGATTCCATAGAAAAAAGTAATTAAATCATATATAATATTTCAATTTCATTCATAAAGATAGTTTATGTCATCAAAACTATCAAATTATATTTATTTCAATATTTATAATACCATTTATTTGATTCATTCATCAATAAGGAAAATAGTATACCATTATTGTCTCATAAAAAAATATTTATTTTTTTATAACAATAATAAATAAAATATCATGATATAGGATATATTTTGATATTTATAATGACTATTTATAGTTGATTATATCAATTATATAACGTAATATAAAAATAGTTTTAATGAAAGATACATGTTTATCTTATATTTCTCTATAATTTTAATTAATTCTTATAAAATGTCATTTTCACATCCAAGTGGATCCATGGGGTCCCAAAATCGACCCATGGAAGACAATGATTAGAAATATCATATCCAATAATTTTACAACATGTGTTAGGATTTTTTTAATATTAATATAATATTTAATTTCACCCTGATTTATCATATTTACCCTTTAACCATCGTACATAAAATAATTACTAAAGTTACCATTAATAATATACAAAACATAAAAGGTTCCTATTTACAAAATTTTTACCATAAGATTCCAAATATTAAATAAATTTTTCCAAATTTAAAACAAAAAAGTAGAAGCGATTAATTTAAAATTAATTCCGGTTGTTAATACAACAAAGCAAGTTTTTATGAAATAAAATCTATCAAAAGACAGACATGTGTTTATATACATTTTAAATTTGAAATTACATCCAATGAAATGGATTATATTAAATAATAAAAATATAATCTAACGAAAGTTTAAAACCAATTAAATGTATAATTAAACAGTATAAATTAATTTAATTAAATTTTTTAAAATCAAAATTTAGTATATTTCACTGTTCATCAAAATATGATAGTTATCAGAAATGATTAAAAAACTATCCAAACATTTTTTATGTCCCAATTACAATGAAGAATTTAATTTCATAAAATTATATATATAAAAGTGTCAAATATTGGATTTTAAAAGGGTTCTCTATTAAAAGGCTAAAAACAAAACTTTTTTAAAATACATATTTTGTCTAAAAAATTGTATTATTCATTTTATTATTTCTAAAAGGAAAAATATGAATGTCAAAAGTATATGGGATATAGGAAATTCAAAATGTGGATAATTATATTTATAACAACCTTTTGAACGGCTAGTTCGATAGGTCGTGTTGAACTTGAACTCTGTGTTACGTACATCGCATGATATTGAATTATTTAAAAAGGAAGCATACCATAGATGCTAGGTGTGTTACATTATCAAATAATTTAATAAATTAAATCCTCTAAATTTAAAATCAATATTGAAAAATAGGGGTTTAATATTTCAAAATATCTTATTTGAAATCCCACAAAGAAAAATAGATTAAATAAACATCTATGTTTAAAATAAAGAATGGTAGGATAAGGTTATAAGAAATAACACATACAAGGGTCATATGTATTAAAAAAATCAATATGCAAGAGAAAACAATCCATCAAGTTATGATGGATAGTGATAGAGGACATGAACAAGAGAAAGTTAACAATCATAGAGCTATAAATATGTGGTGATCTGAGGGACCATTTAATTCATCACAAAAGAAGGTACTAGGAAAACATTATTTGCCTTATGATCATTTTCATATTGCTGTAGAATTAATTTAATTAATAGAATAACAACATAAAGAAGAATAATTAATTTATATGTTTAGATTAATCCTTTAACTAATTTCTACCACAAACTCATGTTTCTCTTCAAATGATTAAATACAATTATATTCAATTTATCTCAGTCGTATAAGGTTCCAAACATAAATATATACCATTTAAATAAAAAACTATGTTACAATAACCAGGGACTTTATGTAAGCTACTGGTAGGCGATAAATCCTTGTCGCACATTGGATGTGGGTTCGATCCCCATAGTTATGTCTGATGCAATGGGGTATCACCCGACCTACAAGTTTCCATTTTTGTAAACCTATATTGTTATAACATTCAAAATAATAATATTATGAAATGTTTTAACCTTAAAAAATACCAATGTTCATCATAATCTATTCCATCCATCATATATATCGAAAATACTTCTGTCCAATCTCTGTCAAAAAGGTCTCTAAATTTCCAAAATAAATTGTAACAATAGACTCCATAAATAATGTATTGTTTCTCTTATTGTCACATAATGAATATGTTATTATCTTAATCATACTAAACCATAATTAAAAAAAGTAATGGTGTACAATCCTTATATATATCACATTCTTCTTATAACCAGAATATAATTTTTGAATCCAAAAACACAAATACATTCTATATTCGACATCAGCTATTGTAACAACATAAGCGTGACCAAGATCTATTTTATTTTTATGAAATACATTTTCTTGACACATTGGACAATAGTTTTCATTATTTTTCATATCATAACAACTATAAAATTGGACAAATTATTTATTCCCCTTACAATCCCAATCCTAGTGTCCTTTTTCTCCATATTTGTAACAAACTCCAATTCATTTTATGCAAGTACTAGGGTATTTCTTCCCATAATTATCACATAAAGGGAAATACTTCTTTACCTTTTTCCCTATATCTATCTCTTGGTCCACTATTTTCTTTTCTTCTTTCATTACATTAATGTAATAATATGTAGAGAATTACTTTTTTTTCTTGATAGAAGATGAGACTATATCTTCGTATAAGGAGAAATATTTTTAGACCAATGCCCATTAGAGGAAAGCTTTTAACCCATAAAATAATATTTCAATATTACTTATTGGGTTATGTTTATAGTCTGTATCATTCCATGCTAATCTTGTAAAGTTATACTCATACTTTACAACATTATCATCCTCATTTTTCCTTAGGCTCACAATTTTTTTTCTATATCATCTTGTTGTTCACGAAGAAATTATTTCCCTCGAAAAAGTTCATTAATCTCCCCACATTCCAGATTTACCACCTATTCATCCTCCATTTTGTTTTTAATTAATGAGCATCATTGATCAACATCTTTTAAGAGACTATAAAATGCCATGAAAAATTATCCTTTTCATTACTTCCAAACGAAATAAATATTTTCACTTAGGAACATATCCATTGCACAGCTAAAAAAGTATTTTTAGTACCATTGAATATTAGATATTGTTGTCTCATGAAGCGGTATAACATTGGTCCTATGTGTTGTTTATCAGGATGCTCTATATCGGTATGGTTTTTATTCGTAACCTATATCATATTTCCCTGTATGGTTATAAGTTGTTACATACCAGTTGTATCACCATCTCCACTATCATTATTTGAATAGGAAGGAAATCCATACATGGGTTACGTTCATTGATACAATTTCTATTTCTTCTCTTGGGTGTCATTTCTAAATTGTGGCACACACTATATTAGGTTATGAATCCAAATACATAATTCCAATATAATAAAATAATTAACCTTAATTGAAAATTTTATGCATATATAATCCATAATAATAAATATGGTTTCTTTGAGGGCATAATTACTCATAAATTCTCCATAATGTTTTGTAAATAAAATATTAATTATCATATGTGTATCCCCTAGGAGTATCAATCCAGGTGTGTAGTAAGGCCCGTTATCAATAAACAGGTTACCCTGAGTCAAGACTGGAACACCTTTTATGACTTTTCACCCCGTAGTATATCGTTTACCGAACAACGTCCATATGTAGTATCTAGAAATGAATGTACTGCTTGAAATATCCATATAATCTATACTTTACCCAAATTCTATTGGGTTCACTATACTTATCCTAAAATTATATCTTAGGGATATGAATCATAATATTTGTTTTCTAAATATATTTCTAAGGTTGTTGCAAAACCTCCTCCGATACCAACTATAATTCCCCGACCCTAGTTACCAAGATCTATTGAAATATTTTTTTATACATTGGAATTATTACATGGAGTCATGTCCTAAATTACCAATCATTTTAGATTTATTGAAAAATATATTATCTACACGAACTTAAAATTAAAATTTATGGAATAAAATAGAACATATATAATCTATTGACTACACCAATATTACCATATCTCAACCCTTCATTTCAATCATAATACACTTTTTTTATCCATGGAAAATAAAACATAAGAAAAGGGTGATCTCAGATTCTCTAGTATGTGTAAATAATTTAAGGGAAGCAATAAACATTAAAGGAAATATGTATAATAATAAAAAACTTTCCAACTTATCTTTTAAAATAATATGTAAAAAATTAATTAAAAATTACTGAAAATACATGACCATGGATATTCTAATAATCAAATAATTGCATCTAATAACCAATTTCATAATGAGGGAATGCATAATGATGGACATAATAACCACTACATCAAGGAATTACGCTTGAACCATTCACTAATATCCTATTAAGGTCTTGTGCCAAGACACCATTTTATCTCATGAGACCTATCGATGCATCGAGGGGCTATAGTGGGCCCCACCCATCACTTACTAAGTCCAATAAATTCCTCATATTAAAAGTATGAAACATAACATAATCATTTATATTAAAACTTGAATACAATATTTCAATACATTAAACATAAACCAAGAATGGTTTAGAAATAGAACATTCATATTCAAACAAATCATAACTCATTCAATGAAATATGGAATATTCTTTTATAATAAATCAATCTCAATCGATAATAATATCTAGGAAAGTATACTGACATAGTTGAAAATGATCATTAAAACTCTTTGCGAGAAATATAACTCTATCATGAAATCATTTAAAAGTCACAAAATTTATAAAACACTCATTTAAAATATATTTTTGAATCAAATTATACCATTCCACTTTGATCCTTTTGAAAGGAATTAATATTTTAAAATAATCATGTCCACATAAATAAATCCTTAAAAATCATTTTGAAAATATGGACATTAATTAAATAGATGTAGAAAAAAATCATTAAACCTTTTAAAATGATAATCTGGTTAACTATTCACATCCATAAACCATAAAATATTACTTTTGAAAACATTTTTAACACACATGGAAATGGAAGATAAATTTTCCCAGTAAATACATACACAAAAATAATCTAAGATAATAATGAGATTGAGTAATTAACATTTATCTTAAGTCGGATACTCTCTATATGTATCTGAAACACCAGTAGATTTTGGTTAAATATATTATTAACTTATATCAAAATCATAATAATATTTATCATATCATATATAAATCTTTTAATACTATATATTACCATTTTATTAACAATTCCAAGTTAATGCTACATTTTGGGTTATAATCACTTTGTTTATCATACATGTTTTGACTTTAAATTCATGATCATATTACATAGATCATAATTTAATTACATATATAATGTAAAATAAAATTTATATAACATATATATTAAATATATAAATATATTTAATAGATAGATAAATAAAATGGAACACACCGTTTATAGAGGCGGTAGTCTGCACAAACGCATTAACCTTGTTTCCGTTTACTTACGGTACTGAATGAAAGTAAGTGAATGAAATATATATATATATATATACATATATATTATCATACTAGTAGAATTATTATTTCACATATTTTACACTTATCAATAATATTTATGCTTAGAATCATTTTGGGATGGTGAACTTCAAAGATGAGTCACACCGCGTCGTGGAGACGGTAAGCAGTACGTACGCATGAGTAGCAATATCATTTCCTTAATGCTCAAAGGGTATATAATTGGATGGAACATTTATTTTAAATAATAAATATCATGTTAAATTTATTATTTAAATCCATTATATTCATCATTATAACCATAGAAATAATGCGTACATGAAAAATAATTTACAGCACGACGTGGAGATGGTAATCTGTACATATGCACACAGAGTGGCATTGTTTTTCATAGGATGGATAAAAACAGAAAAATGGTTGTCCTATAATATTAAAAACATATCATATTTTGTAATATTTTGGAGTTATTATTTTTTAGTGGTAAAAAATTAGTAAGGTGAAGTGAAATAATAAATGAACTTTGAAAGAAGGGATAAAACGATTACCTCTTCATCGGGTGTCTCATTTTGATTTTCACAAAAGGACTCCATAAGTTGTATCTAGAAAAAAATATTTTCCTAGAAGATAAATTGGGGTAAATTTGGGGGAGATTTTGGTAGGTTTTGGTCTAGAAAAAGGGCTTTGTAGGTGTAAACTACACATAAAGGGAGTTTCCCTTTTATAAGGGAAGTGAGGGAGACTTTTAGAAAAATATTGAAATATTAATTTTTTATAAAATTATATGCAGTTTCTAATATCTAAAAATTAATTTATTTAGAGTATAATATGTGTATGGGTATAAATCTTATGAAACAATAGTTTTTATAAATTTTTAGTTCATAAAAGTATCCTTATATTTTAGACTTACCTCTTTGTAAATTTAGATAACTCTTACGATGTCCTCTTGTATTTTTATACTACATGGATGATATATTTCCTATAAAATTAAAATTTAACATAAAGTAAAAAATTAATTAACTTTTTTTCACTATAGATGTTATTTTTCTAATATATTTATTATAATAAATTTTATAACATTTCATAAAATAGTATTTGTTTTGAAAACTCATTTTTGTGAATTTTGACGCTATTTAGTAATTGATTTTTTAAAATTCATAAAAACATGATTATTCAAAGAAAAGTCATTAAATAATTCCAAATATTTCCATGAAATCCCTAAATTTTGTTTATGGAATCAATAGTTTCAAATTATATTTATTTTAATATGTATATTGTCATTTATTTGATTCTTTCATTAATATAGAAAATACTGCATCATTATTATGTCATAAATATATTTATTTACTTTCTGTATAAAAATTATAAATAATATATAATGAGGTTAGAAATATCTTTATATTTATATTGACTATTTATAGTTGAATTGATCAATTACATAACCCCATATAAAAATTGTTTTAGTGAAAGATACATGTTTATTTTTATTTTTTTATACATTAAATTAATTCTTATAAAATATCATTTTCACATCCATGTGGTTCCATAGGGTCCCAAAACTGACCCATGTAAGACCATGGTCTGAAATATCTTATACAATATGATCATAAAATATGATAGGGTTGTTTAATATTACTATAATATTATTTTCTACCCTTATTTACCAGGTTTACCCTTTAACCACAACAAATATAATAATTACTAATGTTACAATTAATAATGTACAAAAATAAAAAGTATCTATTTAAAAAATTTGGACTATATGATTACAAATATGGAATCTATTTTTAAAAATTTAAAACACTATTTTTTCAGTAAATAATTTAAAATTTATCCCCATGGTCAAAACCAAACACTGGGTTTTTAAGAACTAATAAAAATCAAAAGATTGACATGTTTTTATGTGAAATTACATCTAATGACCTAAACTATATTAAATGAAAAATAATAATCTATGTATACATTAAAACCACTAAAATTTATAATTTAAAAGTTAAAATTAATTTGATAAAAAATTTGTTTTTAATTAAAATTTAGTATTTTTCACTATTCATCAAAATATTAAAATTATTAGAAGAGTAAAAAAATTTATCCAAACTATTTTTTATGTCTTTATAATATCTAATAATTTAATTTCATTAAACTGAATATATAAAAACATCAAATATTTTATTTAATATCGGTTATCTATTGAATGATGGAAAAATAATATTTTTTTTTAAAATACATCTTTTGTTTGAAAAATAGAATTTTTCCTTATATTATGTAAATGAAACACCAAATAAACATTTTTAAATTATATGTGACATATAAAATTTTAAATTTGGTTAATAGTATTCATTAGTGCTTTCTAAATGGCTAATTTGATAGGTCGTGGTGTGCTTGAACTTGGTGTTGCATACATCACACAGTAATGAATTTTTTTTTAAAATGAAGTGTATCATTGATTCATGGGGTGTTATATATAAATTAATACCAATGAATATTATGGCTACAACCCAGTAATTCAATGAAAATAGAAGAAGTGATAGTTTAATATTCAACTATATCGAATATTATTTTTACCATTAATTACTTCATTTACCTTTTACGTTGTTCGTAAAAAATAACTAGTCTAATTATTCATAATTCCCAAAAAACATATATACATAATTTGGATCTACTAATTACAAATATGGAATAAATTTTTCAAAATTCATAACATATAATTTTATATTTTTAATATAAAATTCATCTCATTTATGGGGTGAAAAAACTTGTTATTAATGTAAAAACATGCAAAATATTGAAACATTTTTATATCTAAATTCAATGTAAAATTGATTTAAAAATCCAAAATTAAATTAAATAAAAAAAATATTATCTTATTTTAAGTTGAAAACATTCAAAAATATATTTTTGCACTATAAGTAAATTTTACGGAAAAGCATTTTTCAATTAAATTGTTGTTTTTTTCAATTCATCATAACATGAAACTTATCCGAAAAATAACAAAAAATAATCAAAAGCAAATTTTGATTTCCCTTTTTCATAGAAGAAGTTTATTTTTTCATCGAGAAACTATAAAATTGTTATATTTTTGATTTAAAATGGGTTCTCTATTAAAAAAAGTAAAATTTCCTTTTGGAAAATATAGGTTTTTATGTATATAAATGTGTTTCTTTATTATCTTATGACTACAAAATTTATTATAAGAATATAAAACATATATTATTGAAAATGCAACATATATAATTCATTAATATTATTTAATAATTTTAATTAAATAAATTTTTAAGACATCAAAACTTTGGGAGTATAGAAATAAAACTATTTCCATTATAAGCAACTGGTATATATTTTAATTTCTAATTAATTGATATAAAATTAATTAATATTATAAAAATTATATATTTATTTGTTAGAATATACTATTTATAACAACTAGTTTAATTGCTTGGTTATGTTTTATTATATAAAATAATAATATTATTATAATATATTTCTATTCGGTAAAACACGATCTTGTGTGTAATGAAAGGTATCAAATGAACATGGAATTGTGTGAAGCACAACACAATCATACTGTTTAGTTTACCATGAGATAATCCATGTTTCTCAAGTAGCACAATATCGACCTGTTGCTTTGTATAACACAGGCCATACATAGTTTTTTTATATAAAAAAATCTATATTCGGAATTGTGTGAAATAAAAAAGATAGAAATGATTAAATTAATTCAAAAAAAATCATCAAATTTTAAGTTGTAACATTATAACCCTAGTAAAATGAAATTCATTGATGAAATTTATCTGGGTTATGAACGGTTTTATACATTAATTCTCCATTTATAAAAACCTACATCAAAAATACAGAATAGTAAAACACCATTTTAAAAAATAAACTTAAAAGGTAATGGTTACCAAACGTAACTCGTAACAGTGTTTCAACATATGTTAACATATTTGGAAAGTGAAAACATAGACAAATAAGATAGATATAACTATAATTTTATGATAGAGAATGATATACAACATGGTCTGAATTAAAATATCAATCATAAATTCCTAAATTTGGGATGTTATAAGGGATCATTTGATTAGTTGGAAAACATGTATGAGGATATGATTTTTTATTTAAATATCATATCCAAAGAGTTGAATATTTCTCATTAGAAGATATACCTACTTTATTTTATCACAATCTCATCATTTTTTCCTTAACCAATTTCCGCATCATCACTTTTTTTATGAAATGAAGGTGAATATTTCATTCCTGAAGTGTTGGAAGATCATGAGGCCCATAAATATAATGACAGGTTATTCCTTCTATATTTATCATAACAAAAAATGTTTGAAACAGTTATCAAATATGAATAAATCCGCCCGTGGTTAGATAATACATTAATCACACATACATCATCTGGATATTTACTTAAGCATTAGATAAATATATAATTCTACAAAAAAATTTAAAGATTAGTATCTAAAAAATTTGAATTATGTTCTCTAAATCTGTATAATATTTATTTCCCAAAAATGATAAGGTATGTCTGATTTGGAACATTCCAATCATGTTATTACCATCGTTATGTATTCGGTTGAAACATGGTAAAAACCCAACTTATCTTACACCCTAAGGGAAAACACGCATGTTTCCTTATTCAAAAATTTATTGGATATATTTCATATGTGAAATATTTTTTAAACACCATCCATGATTTCTTAAATAACTCTTCAATAAACCCAAAATTAGTTACAATGAAATTAATACTCTCATATTTATTTATTCATATCCATCATTTCGAATACCAAATATCATTATATAAACTTCATGGACATATTAATGGTTATCATTTTGTTAATCATCTGATTTCTAAAAATATCACTTCATTACATTAATCAATATTCATGGTTTCCCATACCATTCATCATATGCTCATAAATCATTATAAAAAACATCTTTGAACCAATACATAGAAGATTCATTCTTGAATAATACAGTGAAATTACTTTTATACATTATTATCAAATTCCATTACATAAACACTCAATCATTTAACAACTACATTTTAATACTCGACATCTCCAATAGAGATCACATGATATTTCCATATATATTCATATATACGAGGTTGTTGATGTATATCATCATCTTTAGCCCTTGTAATTGAGAATTTTCAAGCATAAATATCATTTTTATTGCACTTCAAGAAGTAACATGCAATAGGTGAAATATTTGACGATTTATTTTTATTCTCAATAATTTAAAGGTAAAATGACCAATGGCCTTAATTTAAAGACATAAAACATTTAATAGTCCCCTTAAGATAATTTCCACTATGTTTCCTACTATACATTTTTTATGATATAGATCTAATATTCATCTGTCCATTTTTTTTACATTTTTTGTTGAATTATATCATTATTTTCATATCATAATCATGTGATATATTGAAATATTCAATCCACCATTATATAAGAAAAATATGGGGAAGGTAGATATAAAAAAATTTGTCATTGAAGTAATCATCATTAATTGAGTCAATTTTATCTTATTTCCTCATATTCATGAAAACTTTTCACTTACGATTCACCTCATATTCCAAGTGATAAAATACCAAAATAAATTTGTAATGGTAAAAACAAAGAAGACTAAAAAACATTTCAATGTTATAAATCTATTTCTAAGAAACTAGTGGTTCAATCATTCAACTAAAAGAAGGTGGATGTTTTTTTAGGAATGATAAAAGAAAACATTGCTCCCAATTTTGGTAATTTTCCATCCAAGAAGGATTTATGTATTGATAATGTTCTGGGGTCATCAAAACAAGTTGCTTTATTCCTGATCCAATCAAATTTGATTTCTCTAGAGTACAATCATTTAATTTCCCATCGAATTCTCTATTTACATGTTTCCACTCGTTTCAAGTGATTTACTAAAACAAAAAATCATTTCATGAGAAACATTTATCATAGTGTAAAAAAAATCATGGAAAATCAATTATAGAATTTTAAAATTATGCCACCTTCCTATGAAATCATAGGATTATACATTGAGATATCTCCATATATATATATATATTTACAAGTATATTAAGGTATCCCACAATGGTTTTCTCATTCTATATTATAATGGTTAACTAATCATTATTTCTAATTCAAACTATAACGACCCATGATTTTCATAAATTTATATTATATTATTTTTTATGAATATTAAAACACACACCAGAAATAATATTAGCTTAAAACTTTTGGAAACATGGAATAAAAAATTCCATTCTTTTAAATTATCTTTATTTTTTCCCAGATAGATCTTCCCCTTTATTACTCAAACCTAAAATCTTCCATTATAACTAGGGGAAATGAAAACATAGGAAAAGGGTGTTATCAGATGATCAATAAGGATAAATAAGGGAGATATGAGTCATAAAATCAATATAATGGTATAATAATTTGAATATTATACACTACATGTCAAATATCATAATCATTACTTATGGAATAGATCATAAAAACAAATTTTTGGCATAAAACATTGAATTATTCCAAACACTTAAGAAAAGGGGATAATTTCCATATTAGTCTTGGATTATTACAAGGACCATCCTATTAGACAAATTCCTTTACTAAATCGATTTCACTCGCAATTCAACACCTGTAATACCAAACCAAGATTACTCTTTTTTGAGGTCTGGTATTATTGAATCATGTTCATATACAATTTATGTCATGTATATCTCATGAGATAAAAATATTTAACTTTCTCATTGAAGGGATATATAAACCCACACATCAAAAAACTAAAACTATACATATGTGTGCTACAAAATAATAAACCATTCATCATATAATACACATGGAATGAAATGGATTTCTTGAACATTATTAAATTATAACACAACACATTGAAATGAAATGGGTTTTATAAATATAATTACATATTAAACATAATTAAACAATAAGAATAATTGAGATATCATCATTTATAACTATACCCATTAAAATATTAGTATAATCAAGTATGTAAACTAAAACAATTATTGAGATATTGCTTGAGATTGTTCTTGAGGAAAATATAATTATATTTTGAAAATACGTTCTTTTATTAAAATGCCCTGATATTTTTATATAATATTTGAAAATAATCTTGATAGATTTTAATATAATATTCAATGAATTAAGGGTTCATTAAAGCATAAAAATCCATTCTTGGATTATATGTTATGAAAACACTCTTCTCTACTTTTTCAGAAAAAGTTAAAAAGTTGATCGTTAAGAAAATGAAAAATAGATTCATTTGATAATGTTTAGTAAAAGTTCACACATGGGTATAAATGAATTTAAAAAATTTATTACATTAGTAAAATGATGAATATATATTTACGGAAAATGGATGTATATGCTAAACATATCCTAGTAAATATTGTCGTATAAATAATGTCGGATAACAAGGAGATCGTAAAATTTACCCTTACCATTAGTATGATTTCCATCATATGTATTTGAAACTATTTTATAATGGATTAAATAATGTAATAAAAGTATTCTAGAACCATAATGAGATTTATTATATAATACATATAATCTTATTATCACCTGTTTTATCATAATATTTTTTATTACTCTTCTTTTGTTCGTTAACTACTTCTTTTTCATATACATGTTTTTTCATATAAGTAGCAATTCTTTCATATCTAAAATGGTTCTTCCATTTATTTAATGAGATTAATATATTATATATAATATTATTCATTATATATATTTATATAATCATTATTTAATAGTGTAGAATGGATCACATCATGTTGTGGATATGATAAACCAAATGTACAAATGAGAAAAACTGTCATTTACTTAATTTTGAAATTATACCCATTTAAGTAATTTGGTGATGAGAAATATATTTCACCATGTCATGGAGATGGTATGTCGCACTTGTACATGCATGTTGATTTTTTGGCATGATGTATAAGAGGTGGAATATGGTTGTTAAAAAATATTAACAAAAAACAAACTTATATGTTATAATTTATTCATTATATTATTATGGAAAAACAAATGAATATAGAGTTGAAGAAGAAATACTCTTAAGAGAGTCCATAAAAATGATTACCTATTTCTTAGAAAACCTCCTTTGGATTTCCTCAAAAGGACACTAGGGATGGTATTTTGAGAATAAAAGCACCATTATAATGTGGTAAGGTAAACTAATAATGGAAATTGGCCTGTTTTAGTTGAAATTGGAGGCTCGATTTGGTGGGATAAAGTGAGGGAGGAAGATCAATTTTATAATTGATGTGAGGGGAACTTTTGGAATTTCAAAAAACATTAATTTATAGTAAACTCAATCTCATTTCAAATACAACAAATATTTCATGTATTTTAATATTATATGTGATTATTTTTTCATTTAATTAACTAATATATTTTAAATAGGATTTGGTTTTGATTTTATTTTACAATTTTTACTAACCCTTAGATATCAAATATTAATTTTTACAAAGGTAATTATTATTTCAAAATTAGAAGAGTGAAATTTATTTTTATATGATGTCAATTATACCATATATGGATGGTTTTTAATCATTTTAAACCATATAATAATTTTTTTATATTTTAAAAAAATATGGTTTTTAAAATATTTAATAAAACATTATATTAATAAAATATATATAACATAAATTTTAAAAGAATTAAATTTGTGCACTTTTTAAATATAACAATATAAATTATTAACTCAGAAAAATATATTCTATTGTACCCTCAAGGGTTATGGTATATATGAACTTTATTTGTCACATTAAATCATTACAATTTTATTTATATTATTTTTTTTAATATCATTAATTAAATAATTATTGCATCGTTATTGTTCAATCCATTCAGGTAATTATTCCATCCATAAGAATTAAAAATAAATATCAAAAAATAAGTTAAATTAATTATAGTTCTAACTACTTCTTATTTTAGATAGTCACTTCTAGATAATTCTTTAGAATAATAATTTACTAATTAAAAACATAAAATGTGAACAGTTTGACACACTTTGAAATAAAATATTATAAGTATCTTATTCAAATCCATAGGCATTAAAATGGTCATTATTTACACCATTGGACAACCATTATGGATATATAAACAACCAAAAACATTTACTGATGTTTTGGGTTATTTAATAGTTCTTATAATTTAAATTAAAATTATTTTATTAATTTTTCTTTTGCTTGTACACATATTTTATCATAATTGTACATGACATTAAGAAATTTGTGTGTTTTATAAAAAATAAAAATAAAATACCTTGGTAAATAAAATCATATTATTTTTGAAATTAATATTTATAGTTTAGTTTATCTCATCTATAAATCTATATTTAAAATGGCAATGTTATTAAAATACAAAAAATACATCAATAAATTTTCATTAAATTAAATATAATAAAATGATTACTCTCATCCAAATTGTTTATAAGGATTAAATTAAGGCCCAATTATTATTTTTATCTAAATCCACTCAACAATAGATAATAGGGAATGAGTTAGGGAAATTTTCACTTATTACACTATTATTTTACCCCTTAATTAACTATTTTAGCTTTTTCCATGTTAAAAAATCATTAAACTATTCAAAATGACAAATAATAAAACAAACCTATTTAAATAATTCGGGATAAATTATTCCAAATATGGTATCCATTTTTTTAAATTCATATAACTGAATTTTTATTAATTAATTTAATATCAATCTCATTAATGGTGTGAGAAACAATTGATTAAAGTCAAAGCGTACAAAAGGTTGAAACTATTTTATATAAAAATTCAATTTAAAATTAATTTAAATGGACTATATTAGATAAAAAAAATATAAATTTAAACTATTTTTTATTTAAAACCATTCAAAAAATAATTTAACAATATATATTAATTTGATGAAAAAGCAGTTTTCAATTAAAATTTAAAATTTTTTATTATACATTAAAACACGAAACATATTAGAAAAATTCCAAAAAGTCAGGCAATGTAAATTTTTATATAAAAAATTAAAATAAAAAGATCATATTTTAATTTAAAAACTATAAAAGAGTCATAATGTTTATTTAAAATAGTTTCACCATTTAAAGGCCATAAATTATCATTTTGGAAAATATAGGATTTTATACCTAAATTTCAGTTTTTTTGTGAATTATAACTTTAAAATTTATTAGATGAATATAAAAAATATTTGATAGAATATATAACATATATATTTCATTAATATCATTTAATAAATATAATTGATTTTATTGTTGAGACAAAATGACTTTGGAAGCATAAAAATAAAACAATTTCCATTATATTCAATTGGTATATTTTTTCAGTTCTAATTAATTTATAAATAATTATTTTATGTGTTAAACCTTATATTTTCAAAATTTACTTAATAGAATTCAAAACCACTAATTTAATGGCTAGATTATATATTAATATATTAAATAAAAATATCTTAATAATACACTTTTGTTCAGTAAAAGTTGTTCTTTTGTTTAGTACAAGCTACCAAAATTACTCTGTGTTCTGCATAACATAAGACATTATTAGTGTTATGTATTCTTCAAGTTAATCCATGTGTTTTTTGTAGCGTAATATCGACGTAGTGTTTTTTAAAATGCAATATAGATAAATTTCTTTCATATAAAAAATGTTGAATTTACTATTGAGTGAAATGAAAAATATCGAAATTATTACATTTCATCGAAAAAAATTGTTTCAAAAAATCTAGGGTTGTTAAATTACTACCTATTAAAATCCATAATTTTAGCTATAATGGTTTCACCTGCTGATATTTGGGTGCAACCATGGTATAAGATACTAAAGGCTCATTTATTGCAATATAAGTGCACCTGTTTTTCTTGTATATTCTCCATGTAAAATATATCGAGTTAAAAAATTTATAATTGAAATTATAATTAATAAAAAAATATTTACTATAATAAAATCATAATAAAATATATTTTTGATATCAAAATAACATTTAATTTTAAGAACACCTTTTTAATACCAAAATACACTTTTGATTGGAAAAAAATTCTATTAAAAACACATAAAAAATAATTTTTCTCAATTGATTAAATAATTAATTAATTAAAATTAATCTAAAAATAAATTAATTAACAAGGAAGCATGTAAATTGTTTTCTTCATATAAGTAAAAAATAAAAAAACCATTTTGTCGTGTGTCAAAATGTTATGTATAAATAAAATAATAACATTCCTTTTGAAAACCATGGAAATAATGTAAAAGGGAAATAAACTTTTCTCTATATATCTTATACTTCAATAAAAAAAATTGTTAAAACCATTTAAAAAATATGGGCATGGAAGAAAAAGGGTCGAAAGGGAAAACATTAAAATATGATTTCTAATGAAATATCTCGTATCACTTGGGAAACACTTGAATTGCAATCTCTATGAATCAATACACATTAAAACAAAAATTTAATATAATTATAATAGATAAATTAATTATTTAATATTTCAAAGTGGTGATATATATATAACTTATAAAAGAATAAAGGTGCATAGTATCAAAATATTCCTCAAAAAAATAATAATTTAGATGTTTTCCATTTCCATCAGTACAAATTTTCACATGTGTCTTTATCTTCCAAAAATATCAATTCATTATTAATTATTTAAATTTTTATAACCTTTTTCATCTTCATTACTAATATTTCTTCACTTATTCCCATGTTATGTATAATTTTACAATCAATTATGTTTACGTTGGTTGCTTTGGCCATATGTGGCTAATGTGTCAAGAATTACTTCCGTAGGATCCCTATGGTCAATGATGTCATTATTTAAGAACCTATCGAATAATAATCCTGAAATAATAATTATATATATAAAGAAATTATAATATTAAAACCAATATTGAATGTTTTTTATTAACTACATATATTTATTTCCTAGAAATGGTAAGTTGTATGTATCCGTGACTAACTTATCCGTCTTTTGAAAATCATTATGGAAATGAGCTAAGAAATAGTTTACCTCTGTAGAATGATCATAATATCATAAATATCAAATTTTTCCTTAAATATAAATATATATAAATCATTAATTTTCTTTGGTGATGAAAAAGGAGTCACATCACTTCTTCAAGTTAGTAATCCCTACATACATGAATGATAAAATTCCTTTTTCAGTGAGTGAAATGGTAAGAAAAAAAATTATTATTATATTTTCATACTGATATATATTTCATTAATTTCATAATTATTTCAATTTAAAAATAAAATTATTCATTATCTTTGCACTTATTATATTCAATTGATTGTGTAATTGAAAAATGATTCACATCGCTTTGTAAGGTGATAGTTCATCATATACAAGAGTAATATTATCTTTTCCCCCAATGAATGGAATGTAGAAATGATATATATTATAAAATTACAACATAGGTATAATTATATTATAAATATCATATATATATATTATCCATCATCATACCAAACTGTGAGTGGTGTTAATGGAAAAAATTAATGGCAACGGTTCATGAGGTGGTAGTCCACTATACACACGAATGATGATTTTGCAACCCATTTAATGGAAGAGATAAAATAATTATGTTAATAAAATGAAATAAAAACATCTTATTATATATAAAATATTTATTTTATTTTATAATATTTGTATAAAATTATTTTATGGGGGTGGAGTAATATATAAAATTAAAATGATTAGCGGAAATTGTAACCTATTCTTCAAGTAACTTATTTCAGATTTCACCAATGAAATTCGATGGTTGGATATATTCCCAAAAAATCATTCTTGATTTATATTATAAAATAATATAATATATTTTTAAAATAAATTTCTAAACCAATGTGTATTTAATGAGTAAATAGAGGAGAAGAGTATGTAGACTTGTATATGTAAGGTGAGTAGCACAATTGTAAATTTTGGAAGGAATTAATTACACCAACATTAGTTTCATTAAAAAAGTATCCAATAATATTAATTATTATATAATATAATTTATAAGGAATAAATATTTCCATAAAATATATTTTATAAATGTTTTAATATCATTTCATGCCTTACCATTTTAGTTCAAACCCCATGTAATTCTTATTTAAAAATAATCAATCGAAATAATTTTAATTATTTTAAATTTTAAATTTCAATAGTTATATTGAACTTATTATAAAATATAATTTATTATTAATAAATATATTTAATACATTTTAGTAAATTAAATTCATATATGGATAAAATTTTAATTAAATAAAACACAGAGATGTGACGAAAAAAGAGGGATTTCAATTAGTAATTTTTTGCACAATATTATTTTATATTAACTATTCAATGAAAATAATAATTTAATGATAATAAACATATATTTAATTAATTATATAATCCACATATTTAATTTCATTAATTCACCATTAGGTAGTATATTAATTAATTAAAATGGTTAAATATTAGGCATTTAATAATTGTTCTTAGAGAAATTAATTTATAAAAAACAATATACTAAATGATAATATATATATGATTAAAATTTCATTAATTGAGTTAAATATTAAAAAATAATAATTATTCTACTTCAAATCATATTCAATATATGTTTTCACTTTTATAAAATTTATCTTACTAAAATAAAAATAATTATTTACAAAAATCATTATATTTCACCATCAACCAAAAAATCAATATCTTCCGGATATCTGTAAATTTCAATACAAAGATATATTGATATTATGATTTCAAAAATTATATTAATTTTATAGGTTTTAAATTATAATATTGTTAAATTATCCTTTTAAAGGAAACGTTATATGAAATGAGTTTACTTAAAACTATTTCTATTTTAATTTAATATTAATTAATCTTTTTGAACCTATTATAACTATATAATTTAAATTAATAAATATGAATATGATATATTTCTTCATAACCTAGGTTTTAAAATTATTCCCGCTTATAAATTGTTTCCTCATAATTTTATTCCACTATTATGAAATTGGGGACATCATTTCCTCATAAATGTTTTATATTCCAATAGTTCCTCTTCAACCATATGGGTTTTACATGAATCCTTAACATAGTTTACCACATAATTCTATAAGATAGGTTCTACATTCTCATGATTCGGAAATATATATTTCTCATAAGAAATTTTCTCTTTTAACAAAAATTTATCTTATCCCAAACCATTATATCAATACCCCATGTATTTCCTTATCTGTAAGGCATGAAAAAAATTGGGTAACTTGGATAAACTTGGAGGCAATGACATTGGGTAGGTAACGAATCAAAATATTTTCCATGATTTTATATGGTCTAATGTAATGTGGGAATTGATTCCCCTTCTTACCAAAACACATAAGACTACTAAAACTAAAAAACATGATAAAGTTATGATCTCATAACTCGAAAGAAAGACCATTCCTCTTGTTATATCCAAAATTTTATTAGTTCTTTGTGTAGTCCTCATATGTTTCTGAATCCAATGAACCTTATTCGCCATTTCCTATACTAATTATAGTCTTTCCAACATCATATCACTTACATAATCTCAAAAAACTATGGTCTTATAATTCATTCCAAATAATTCCCCAAATAGTGCCAACTATATTGTAGAATGAAAACTATTAAATTACGAAAAATGAAATAAAGAAATATGTTGATCCCAACATCCCTAATAATCAATTTAACATGAAAAAACATATCTTCCAGTAGATAAATCATATTATTTCACTATCTATTAAATAAAGTATAAAAATATATACCGAAATTTAGTTAACTATGTATTGAAATCTGATTTTCGTTCAATAAATTTTATTTTAAGTAAGGATCATTCTTTGATACATGTGAGAGGCAATCAGTGTATCCTCATAATATCATTTAAATATAGTTGATAAATTGGATCTAAATATAGTTCATCATTAATGGGAATTAAATTTATAGTGTTACTTAATTGATCAACAATAATTCCAATCACATTATTACCTTGGGATTTACTTATAAATACTACCATGAATTCCACTTATATATTTTTCTATTTCTACTTTGAAAATGTCAAAGTTTTAAGAACCACCTTCATTAATTATCATTAAACTTTAACTTGATGAAAATCCAAACACATAATAGTAATGTATATAATATATCATTTAATTAATTCCCTGCATTAATACTCTTAGATGTCTATATACATTTTATTGTTTCCTAGATGAACATAAAATATAGAACTACAATCTTCACTCGACAAAAATTTCCACAACGTGGAATCTGAAGGATGAAAATATTTTTCCAACTCAAAAAACACCTTTTTAAGAAATATTAAAATAATATAACTTACCGTTATTAAAATTTTCTTCCCTTTCCTATAAATAATAATCCCCTCTTTTTTATTTCAAAATTTTTTGAAAAGAAGAAAAAAAAATTGGAACTTGAAATAAAACAGAGTATATCCTTATATATACAACTTCTTGGAAAAAAATATAAATTCATTTACAAACGGGTCACCATCCATTTGTAACATGGTTAGTATAGAATTATTTTATTGAATCAATGAATCATAAACAATTTTCTCTTTTCTACAACGTCAATGAATTGGGAAGTTATTATCCTGTATTAGTTCCACCAAATTTGGTCATATACAATTATTTCTAGGTGAATATATACTTCAAAACATTATGATGATTATATTTTTCACATTATAATCCATACAAATGTTCCTCAAAATTTTTAAATCAGAATCCATTTTTCTAATTGAAGATCCATTGTAGGAGAATTTAATTTGTGCCATTTTAAATGATGTTATGTATAAGTAATTTTCTGATAATTTTGCATTAGGACATAGACAATTCATTTCAATAAAGAATACGTGTATATGAAACATTCCCCATTTTTTGAAGGAATGGTTAGAACTACAGAATTCAACAATATTATTTTTAGTTCCTCAAAATAATCATTACATTATTTTTATATCTATAGAGTTAACTCTTTTTCTAGTTAACATAGTTTATGGTCCATATTGCTAGTAAATATTTTCTATGAAATTATTATAAGTAACCCATTATATTATGAAAACTAAAAATCTATAAGATATTTTTGTGTCTTGGACATTAATTATAAACTTTTATTTATGATTTTCGATATTTATTCCATCTTTTTAAAACATATTTCCCAAAAAATAATTTTTTTTTGAAATTTTTACACTTAATAAATATCCAATATTTTTTTTTTCATTTATGATTTAAAAAAATCATTATGTTTCTTTAATGTTCATCTTTACTATTAAAATATTAAAAAAATATAATAATTAATTACACCAAAAACACATAGACTAAATATAGAAAAAAATAATCTATATGGTCTATAAATACAACAAAAAAATTAGACAAAAAAACTGAATATCTAGAAGCTCATAATGCATATATCTATTTCAAAATGTATTCTCTATAATGTATTTTTTCTTTATGTTCAAATCATGGTGCCCCACATTTAGGTAAAACATTGAAAAATTATAGACTCCCTAGATCTGATAAAAAAATCAACTATATGAGTAAGAAGGTACTTGTTCATAACTATGATTTTATTCAAGGATATATAGTCAATAAAATGATAAATTTCACCATCAATCATTTTAACAAACCAAATATGAGTTCCACATGTTGATCTTCTTGGATAGATGAATCCTTTATCTAATAACTCTAGTGAATTATTTTCAAATTCTCAAAGTTCCACTTGATTAATTCTTAAGGGGGTTTATAAATATTCATAGCATCATGTACTATGTCAATTGCTAACTAAAACACTAAATAAAGAATAACTCCGAGAAATTCAGCAGGAAATTCAACCATGTATTCATCTAACATTGGTGCTCCAGATATTCAAAAAAAATCTATATTTTCAATAATATTTGATTTGTAACTTTCATTTCTACCTCTAATCAATTTCTATTATTTTTAGTACTTTTCAATTGTTTGAAATCATCCAATTCAACATTATTAGCTGTTAAATAAATAATAACATGATAAACTAAAATCCTATTTATTCTAAGAGTGTTATTCTACTATATTATAGATAGCATTATAATATTTACATGAATGACCATCCCAATAGTAACATTATAAAAATTCTGATAATTATTGGTTTCATTAATATTTTTACTAAGAGTTTCCCTAAATGTTATCTCTTTTTTTTAATAAGGTGATATTCTATTTTCTTAATCTATATTTCTTAGAAATTAACAAATGTGGAGATCCAGACTCAAATATGGTATTGGAATAATTTGAATTCACAAGTAACATACTTTACACCACTTCATTTTAAAGCCTAACATAAAATGTAGTAGTAAAAAATGACAATGCTATACAATTATGTTTTATATCATGATGGTTTCCATCAGGTCGAACTATATTTTTAAAATATTTAACACAATGAACCAACATATTGTAATTAAATACCTCATATCAAGACGACTATTAGAAAAAACATTCATTAGTTGTTTTATCTTATATTATTTATAGTCACAGGCCCTATGACCGAACTGAAAACACATAAAACACATACCAAATACATTTAGAAAACCCATAAAATTTCATTTTATATAGATATAACAGTATTGTGTCCAACCTATAGTCACCATACCTGGATGATTATCTAATGAATTCCACCATGACCTTTTGATTCAATTATTATCTCAAGGAACATACATGTCAGCATACTCCATCTCAAAATTATCAAATCAATGAACAACATTCTCATAAATTTAAAATTTTATTCTGTAAGAGTATCTTAATTGTTATAGTTAGATCATTGAATTTAATCCATTAATTAATCTATTATTGTATGGGATCAAATCCAGCATATACATAGCCAATATTGTAATGTTTGCTTCATGTGGAGTAAATTAATCTTCATATTTTTTCCTTAATTCAAGGAATAAGTTTTCCACCCAGAGTTGAAAACCAAGAGGGAAAAATTTTATGAGGAAAATATTGTTACATGATTCCTAATACATTACATCCATATCATATTTATATATGTAATTATTAAAAAAACACCACAATTGTAAAGTTTCACCGTAAAATTGATAAATGTAACGAGATACCTTGTTCATTCTTAACATCCCATGACATAAGACATATTATCTAGGGAATTAGTCCATCCCTTAGCTATCACTGACCCATATAATTCATATAAATATATGTCATTTTCTTATATAAATCTTCACTATTAATAAGTTATTTCATTGTAGATTGTGTTCCCCTATAGCATTAATACTATAACAATTGATATCATATGGTAAAATATGCATCAATAAAAAAAACTATACAATTCCAATTATATCTATCTAAGGATGCTAATTTGGATGGATATTTTCCTCTAAATTCTTTCCAACTATAGATTCCTTATTTACTCTATGGAATTCCATTTTTAATTATAGTATATTAGTTGAAACAACATGGAATAACTTACATTTTATATCATTTAAGCATAAATATAACGTAAAATAATTTTACTATATGATTTTATCATTATTGTAAACTTGAAGGTTATCTACACAGACCTTTGAATTGATGCGCCCGTAAGGGGCATAACATTTAGGGTTTCCCCCCAGCGTCATCATCATCTTCACCTCATTGCGACGACGGCTCTCCCTCAGTCTTCCCGGTGACATGTGGTGTGGCAGCTTCTTACGTGTGGAGGGCGGCCACTATAGATGGGGGTTCGTTCTTCTACGGTGTGGGTGGTCAGGTCTCTTGTGGGCTCGGAGTCGTTTTTTGATCTTTCGCGGCACAGATTCGAGATCTGGTGCGACTTTAGGGTGGTGGTCCTTCTCCTCAATGATGGATCTGGTTCAGGTGCGTCAAGGTTGAGATCTGTTGTGGTGTCGGGGTCATGCAGTGAAGGGGTTTTGATTTAGCGCTTTGGGGAGAGATAAAGTTTCCTTGGTGTTGGGGGCGTGCTCTGGTGTGGCTCTGGGGTTGTGATCCGTGAAGTGTGGGGTTGAGGTGTGACGTTAGGGCAGCGAGCTACTCTCATTCCACGGCATGGGTCACTTTATATCCTTCAGCAGAGTGGGGTCAATACTATATTCCTTCAATTATTCCATAACAAGTAGTTGGATCTGGTCTTTATCAACACCAGGGCATGTTCCTGCTTTGTGGTTAACGGGTTGAGTTATGTCTGTGACATTTTGTTCTGGTAGGGGTTCCTTGGTAGGTTTGCGGTTATCTCTATGTATGGGTTCGAGGGCGGCGCCAGGTCATATGGTGTGTATGGCAAGGATCGAGTTTCATTGAAGGTTTTCTATGAAGGTTTTGTTTTGATGACTGAGTTCTTGATTTGTAAATTCGGTGGTTTTGGTTGGTTTGGTGATACGGTTGAGGTGCGGGCTGTTGGAATAGAGGTTCTTCTGGACTCGACCACATGGAACTCCATGGAGGTTTTTGAGCTTGAAGTCTTCCTTTGCAGAGCTGTATGGATTTGGATGCTGAGATGGTATGGAGTTAGCCGTCGGATCGGGAATGTTCTTGACAAAGGACACTTGTTTTCCATTCGGCCTTGCAATGGTGGATAGATTTTTGATGCTCACATGCTGGGGAGGAGCGGTTTGTGTTGTTAGTCTGTTTTGTCTATCCTGACCTTTGGTCATGAAATGACTTAAGTATTGAAGTAAGTTTGGGGTTCCCCCATCTTCCCTTAAAAGGGGGTTCATTCTTTTAATAAATGAAAAAAATTGAAGGCCTTCGAGATGTTTGAGGTTTACACAGACATTTGATGAAAATTATAACTGATCATAAATATTACATAATAATGAGTTTTAGTAAAGAAGTTATATTCTTTGACATTGTGTATCTTTCCATGTTTTGTGTTTTAGATAATTATTTAATAAATAATATTCTCTAAAACAATATAATTCATTGTGGACAATTCTAATTAGTATCTAGTTTTTTAATAAAATAAAATATTTAAAATAATTCAAGATTGTTTTCAATGAAAAATATTCTGGAAATTCTACTTCAATTCATATTTCCCCTTAGCATTCTTTAAATCAAATGAAAAATGTTTTAAAAACTATTATGAGCATAAAAATTAGTATAATGTAGTCAAAATGAAATAAAAACATTATTATAGTGAAAATATTGAAAAATCATACAACATTTATCATTATCTTAAATATTCATTTATTATATGAAATAAATAATTATACATGATGAAACACACTTTTTTCTCAAAGGAATACATAAAAACATGGGCATTATTTTGATTTTTTTGGTAACTTAGAGAATCACATTCATAACCCATTTAAAATCCATGTTGGAAGTAATAAGATATCAATTAAATCCATATGATATTCCCTTTGGTAACTCCCTCCTTCATTCCTATTATGACTATGAAATATACCTGATTTGTAAAAATTGATATTTATTCTCACTCATCATATAAGTTGTAACGAGATCCCCCATGGATATATGGGTGATCATATTTCCCTAGTAAAAAATAATGATTCATATAATGAATAAGTTTATATTAAAAAATCAATATTAAATCATAGATCATCATTAAAACATTTTTAAAATTGTAGTAAAATAAATTTTGGATATCAAAATACACCTTTCTTTTAAAAGCCCATCTCTATTACAAAAATACTCTTTCCTTTTGATAACCACATTTTCAATTGATGAATACTACAAAAAATAAATTTTTTTCCCTAAAAAATATATGAATTCATGAAATGTAATATTAAAATATAATGTCGTTCATGGCCGTAAGAAATTAATTACTTTTTATATGTTAAAAATAAATTATTTCCCTTAACCTTTTACAAAATTCTCCATACAAAACTAATAAAAATATTCCTTTTGAGAAACTATGAAATAACATAAAAGTGAAATAAAATATTCTTTATAAATATATTATGCCTATAATAAAAAATTATGAAAATAATTTTAAAAACATGGAAATAGTATAAAATAAGCCAGTTGGTAGAAATTAAAAATATCAGTTCAGTATAATAAAATATATATATCACTATGGGAACACTCAAATCACAATCCCTATGAAATAATAACCTTAAAAACCATAAATATCATTTTATTAGATATATACATGATATAACAAGTAAATGTTGATTTATATGACATTTTAAAATAATAAAGGTTCATAAAATCAATATATTCCTCAATGAATGAAAATTGAGATGATGTCACATACCTTGAGTATGAAATGTCACATGTGTCTATATCTTCTTGAAAAATAATGTTATATTAATTATTTACATACAATAAAAAAATTATAAATTTTATTTCTACTATTATTTCACTTATTTCCATGATTACACAATTACATCATCAATTATGTTTATGTGGGTTATTTTGACCATATTCGACTTTGGTGTCAAAAATTAAATCTGTCGGTTGATTATGGTCAAAGATGACATTATTTAAAAATATCAAGAATATTAATCAAGAAATTATTATCATATTTTTACATATATTATAATTTTAATACCTATATTTAATTTTTGTTGTGATAAATGAATCATGTTATGATCATGGAGATGGTGGGTCATAAGTATGCCTGAGTAACATTTCCATTTTTTTAAAATCATTAAGGAAAGGAGGTATGCAATATTATACCACTAAAATATGATTATGATACTATATAAATATGTGTGTGTGTGTGTGTTAGTTTTTTAAACATAATTACATATATATTTCATCCAGGTGGTACGGTGAGAAATATGGATTCAAATCACTTCATGAAGGAGGTAGTCCACATGTACATGAACGACATTTTCAAATTCTCATTGACTGGAGTGGTATGGATGAATATGATATAATATATTTCCAAAATAATAAATATTTCATCAATATTAAAGTAATATCTTTAATTTCACATAAATTCATTACCATTATATTTATTACATTTTTTGTAATGCATTAGTGAAAAAATAATCACATTGCATCACGATGCGGTAATCCATCATAAACATGAGAGACCTGGTCGTATCACCTATAAAAGGGAATGTAGAGATTCATATATTATATAATGAATATATCATTGTAAATATTATATAAATATTATATATATATATATATATAATCCATCATTATACTCATCCATGAGAGGAGGTAATAAAAAAAATTAGTGACATCAATTTGTGAGTTAGTAGTTCTTCATAAACATGAATGGTGATTTTTTGATCCATTTTATGGGATAGTGAAATGATTTATTTAATTAAAATAAAATAATAATATTTAAGTATATTAAATATAATGATTTTATTATATAATCATGGATATTTTATAATATAATTGGGTGGAGGAATAATTATATTAAAGATGGTAGTTGGAGAATACCACCTCTTATTAGAGAAACATCATTTGGTTTGCATCAAAGGACCTCCTTGGTTAAATTTATGCCCAAAATAATTCTTTTAGGATGATATTATGTATTTAGATACGTTTTTTTATTAGTTACTCTTATAATTTTAGGATGATAGGGAATGGCCTTTTATAAATGAGGTGAGTGGCACAGTTGTACTTTTTGAAAAGAATAAAGTCAAACAACAATTATTTCATGTCTTAATAATCAAATGTAATAATATTCACGATAATATAATGGGTAATGTAAAAATATGGACATATAATTTATTTTAGACATGTTGTTTGGTCATTATAACCCATATATTTTTAGTTTCACCCCATGTAAATCCAATTTTACCTTAACTGGTGTATTTGATTTTTTGTGTATTCACTATTATGATTGATAAAAAAATTATGTTTAACATATTAGAAAATTTAAATTATTCTTAGACAAAATATTAACTCTATTTTATCAAATTCAATTCAAATAAATGGAAAATTATTTGAAAAAAATTGCAGACGTGCTGAAAAGTGTTTTTTATAGAAAAGTACTTTTTAAAAAAAATATGACTTACTATTAACTCTGTGAATAATAAATATAATTTTATGATACTAGATTAATACTTATAGATATTCCACTAAAAAATTTAATTTAAAACATTCCACTTATGTATTGTTTTAATTAATTTATGTGGCGAAGAATTACTCATTTAAAAATATTTTTTAAAAAATTCACATTTTTTAAAATGGAAAACTTGTACGAAAATCCAATATAATGTTTATTTAAGAGTAATTTGTTTTATAACATTTAAAAATTTAATAATTTTGTTACTTTAAATATTATTCAATAGATAGTGCGAATTTTAATATATAAAAATATTATTGAAAATAAAAGTCATTTTACCATATTTCGTATTTTCATTATTCACTATTAATCAATTTTTTTTAAAAAAATAATAAAATATTTAACCATAGATAAATCATGATATTAGGATTTAAAAAATAGAATTTATATTTAACAAATTAAATTATAAAATTTATAAATGTCATAGTTAAATAAAAACATATACACAAATTTTTTATTAAAACAGTTTTTTTTTATTTACATAATATTATTAAAACTAATATACCGATATAATTAAAATTAAAAAAAATATGAAAATAAATTATTCTATAATTACTTGGGTTTTATAGAATATCTCACATATTTTACTATCTACTATGACACTCTATTAGTTGTTTTAGTCTTTGTAAATTCACAACTATCGTCCTCCACAAACTGTGGCGGCAAAGGTATCCTTGTCCCCTATAAAGATTAAACTAATTTTGTATAGTGATCCCTAAAAATCACATGATATGTGACCATAATCCACAATTACTCACACAATATCTTCTCCCCCTATCTATTTCATTTGGATATTACATGATTAGCATCCACTTTTTGGCACATCTTGTGTTCACCTTAACTAGACTTTCATTGATGTGCCACATCAACACTGCTAGTTATTCATAATTTTTGTCACCATTATATCGCAAGAATTGGGAAGATTTGATGAATGTATATTAGGAATGGGGGATGGATAAATATAATAACATATGATTTAAAAATATCATGTGCTCAATCTATCATTATATGAATAAAATATCCCACATATAGAAAGAATGTAGTGATTGATTATTTCATCCGTCTTAATATCCAATGAAGAATAAGGAGCTAAATGGAATTAGGTATAATGAAAAATAATAGATTAAGATTAATTACTCATGATATATAATCTATAAATCATATATCATGATTTATTATAGAGGAATATAAATTTATTTTCAAAACCCAATTATAAAATCCACAAATAACATAGCGTCAATTCAATCAAATTAACCCTATCTCTTCCAAAAATGTCCATTTATTGTTCTGATAAGTCGGTGTTCTAATATTTTATTTTTTTTTCATTGATGAAAAATATAATTTATCTAACCGTGAATTTAATGCCACTCACTTTTATCTAATGAATTAACCACCAAAAAATGGCATCACACTATCTACCTCCCATAGGTACGTGTATCCCACAAATTACTAACCACAGAAAGTAAATTAAAATTATATATACAATGGAACATATAGGGTAATAGGGTGTTTGAAAATTTATTAAAATATTTTAAAAAAATTATTTTATAAACCACATTTTACTATAATCACATGATGGTCATGGTGAAAAAAATTTAATACCTTACCTGGGTAAAATCATTAGAACATATTAAATCCTAATTTATGTTTACCGATGTAAATCATTGTTTAAGGGAAAAAATGTTTCCTAAATAATAAAAAATTCAAGATGAAATCTATATTTTTATACATATTGTTTTCAAGTCCCCATTATGAAAAAATTTTCCTTGTGGTACAAAACATGCCCCTATATCAACAGAATAATCCAAAAAAAATTAATGTCGCTTGTTTGGGTAACGTTACCATTTAACTCCTCGAGTGGTGTCAGACTATAAATATTTAAATTTGAGAGAATTATCTATTGAGAAAAAATCATGTCATTATATCCTCTATACCGTATGAAAAATTCACAAAATAAAATTTAATAACTATAGATAATTTACATTGATACTAACAACTAATATTTTTATAGTAATCAACTATATCCATTACACCTTCATTACCAATAGATTCCCTTGATATAACTGAACATGATACTCAGCTATAGTGGACTGAAAAATCATCCAATCTTATAGATTACTAGTTCCTACCATCTTGATAATAAAATATGGAATCAACGGTCTTTATAGAGTGAGTAACATTAGGAATAATCACCCACAACCATTATAATTTTTTTTATTTTAAAATTTTAAGGACCTAAATGAATAAAAAATACTATAATATCCAATCAAAAAAAATTAATTTACAATGGTTTTAGTAGTTGTTTAACTCATTCAAAACCATTAAATATCATTATATGTAATCATTTTTTGATAAAAGCACACCTATGTCTCATATATCATAGAGAAATCCGTCCAACATGATTCATAAAATGGTTGGGATACAAAGTAGAAAACTACCTCAATCCCAAGTTACCTTCCATGACATTTATTACAATAAATTCATATGTGACTATAGTTATATCTCACATCTCAATGGAAAATTATGCCTTCTTCTCTAAGGAAAAATTATTGAGAATAATCCATACACATACCAATCAATAGAAAGTTTTATAATAACTTGTGAATGATAATATGAAATTGTTTTCATTTTTATTTCATGAATTTTATTGAAGAGTACCATATACACCAAAAACAAATTTTTAATCATCTAAACATCAAACAAATTCCCATCAGGATTCCAAATCTAGTAAAATCCAAAACATTTGATCCTTAAAATTCATATTTCCCTACTCATAATCAACAATACAAAACATGATATGGTGAAAAAAAATATATCATGTAAATACCTTTTCTTACAACACATATAATATGTTTACATGGTGTGGGAACACCCACAAATATTTACTGAGTATTCTATAAGAATGTCCATTATCAAATGATACTAATTTCTATGATATTTTACATTACACCGTCGAGTAAAAGTATCTAAATGTAATCACATTCCACCAGGATAAGCAAAAAATGTCCTCTATATCATCAGTATACCAATAGATGTCCATTTTGAAAAAAATTAAGGATATATTGAATCTCTAAATTTAAAAATACACCACCATAGACACCTCTCGAACAACAGTAGAGAGAATTTTCTACACAAATGATTGAATAAGAGAAACAACACCAATATCATGCTTTAAAATAATCCACCAAATTGATTCCCAAAATCCTCCAACATTATTTATACATAATGAACGATGATATGTTCCTCAAAATATATGTAACTAATGTGAAAACCTGATTTCACTGAATTAAATCGAATTAACATCACAAAAAATATATTTACTCAATGAATGAAAATTATATACTATGAGAGTATAATAAAAAATTGTTACTCTTATTGAAAGATGTTAAAAATAAATTTGATAATAATCATGAACCTCCATAAACAAAAAACTAAATGGGATCAATGCACATTCCCAAAACCCTTATAGGACATCTCGACACCCCACATGAAAACATTAAAACACCTCCTTAGAATGTATGTTGATGTACACATATTCTATTGGATGAGGAACAACTATATGCGACTCTTAAAAAGTAACTATATATTCTTACACATTTATATGATGTGAGTTCCCAAATCAGAATATAGTATATAAAACTATTTATACCACCTTATATGTATTTCATATTATATGACTATGTCTTATTTTATCTCAAAAAAAATATTTTATCAATAAATAAAATTAATAGAACCTTCCTATCTCATTTTATCACTAAAACTTCTCTATAATAGTATGTGTCTAACAAATTCATTCTGATGTAGTCACAAAACAACCTCATATCTACCTCCTACAATCTTTGAAGAGACCCCAACCTCAAAAATAATATAATCACTACACCACAATTGGTGATTGATATATTTTATCTATTAATAGAAATAGTTTTTCTAGTCAAGGATTACAAGGGATTACATATGAATATCTCACACTGAGACACAAATTGAAACATTGTAAGCTTATGTAATTCTTTACTTGTACAAGGTTCCATAGTGAATAGACATTAATAATACCTTGAAATACACCAACTAGAGCCCACCCATAAACAACTATTACTAGAGTATTCCTATAGCGCATTCTTTCAAAACTAATTAATGAAATGTATATATAAAAATTTGGGAATAATTGAATGAAATTGATAAGTCATCCACATTAAGTTACAATCACACCTCTAAGTCTCTTATTAAAAAACACCTTGATGATCAATTAAAGATTTAAATAAATAGGTACTTGATATCCTCGCCATATCCAAATTGTAATCATATCCAATGAACTTCCCTAGTTGTCATCTAGTCATATTCCAAACAGTTAGTATAGATTATTGTGAAATCCTAAATAGAATATTCATCCATCCAAAACTCACCTTGGGAACCCCGAACAAGGGTGGTGTTTTAGGAAACCTAATCCAATATTTTTTAGCATATCTTTTGAATTCAACATATGAATTACTTAATATAGATGATTATATAGTGAATAATTTATAAGGAATACCCCATGAAGTCTATGGACCATGATTTGTTGTATCCATTCCATCATGTAGACATCTCAACCATATAAGATTAAACATTAATCAAAGAATAATTCTCAAAATCTATCCATATTTGGTTGGTCATATCAAGAGTTCAACCAGACACTATACATCCCCTAAGAGCTCATAGTGTCATGTACTGAGCTCAAGAAAACAATTGTCCACTCGACAATTTAGGATTATTAAGATAGAAACAAGATTCTATAACTCATGATAATAATATTTCAAATTAGGATTTGGTTCTACTCGTTATTAAGAATTCACACCCCCTATACAACAATGTAATGCCTCATCTCACTAGAAATAAGATAACATTTAATTTATCGAAAACCATGATTAATTTTGAGGGGTAGAGACATATACTCATATTATAAAAAAATAATTTCTCTCAATCTATGTATAAAAACCACACCTCATTGTAAATTATATTTGGACAAAAAATACCTACAATAAAAAATGTATTTGAAAAAACTAACCTCAATACGAGTGATTGGGTACCCTATAGATGGAGTTATGGGGTTAGTTCATGACATGTCTTTATTTGTACAAGAGAATCGTAAATATAATAACTATGTAAGAAACCACCATTTTGATAAACATATGAATAAATTTATTTACAATTAGAATGATTTTTTCTCTAGGTAGACGTGTACAATAGATTAAGAAATGTCCCTGGAGTGTTCGAGTCTTGTTCAGATATTGGACCTTTGAGAATTGAGAAAATATGGATAGGTTGTATGGTTACCACATGGTTAGTAATAATCATTCGGGGTAATTATGTGGTCTCTTAGTGGCATATAGGTGGAAACATAGTTTTCGGAAATCGTGCAGACCTAGGCCCATGGCCATGTGATTTATATTAGACAAATTACATATTATATTTTTACGTGATGTGTGTTTTTTCCCAAATTGTGTGCCTAGCCTAAGTGGGTTCCTTATTAGTTTTTGAATTTGTGCCTAGTAGGTGCATTTTATGGCTACTCATGTGGTGAAAACATGGATCCCTACTAATTTGAGTTAATTTAAGATTTCACCCTTAAGGAAATTTAAGAGCATACATGTTTATTCCTCCTTCTCATTTCATCAGATGAACAATTATTCCTCCACTTGCAAACTATCCTCAAGAATACTCTAGGATCATCCATATCTCCTAGATCCAAACTCCAAATAATGTGTCATCAGAAGCATTTAATTGATTTAGATTATATATCTATATCTCCTCTTCCAAATTCAGTCACTATTCCTATATTTTTGCTCCATTTAGGGGCAATAAATTTTCACCTATTTTCAGATTGCTGAAATGTTCTTCAATTTTTCTTTATGAATAATATATTTCAAAATATGATAGTGAATAAAGAGACATCTAAGACCTAAAGGTAGGTGTTCTAGTTTGTTTTACTTAAAAATTTATTTGTTTACATTTGGGTGGAATTGTTCTCCAATCCAGCCATTATCAAGTGTTTCCTTAAAATGAGTATTTGATTGTAAATTTATATATTAACATTTTTATACATCCATGGATCATTGAAATGTAATTATAAGTTGAAAAAGTCAACTTAAGCCACCCCTTGGTTTTTTGACATGATATTACCATTTAAAATTAATTTATTAAAAGACTATAACACCTGTTAAGTGTAAAAATGCATTCCAAATCGGGTTTCCATCTCTTTTAGAAGGTTTATTAGTTTGAAAAGAACCTCATACTTTCTTGGATCATATGAAATATACATTACTATTTTGGATAATTAGATATTTGATAATATAACCTTCTTGGTGAATCACTGAACACTGAAATTTAATTTCCAAGCCTAGGATCATTATAATACACGGTTATATTGAAAAGCTTCATTCACAATGTTTTTCCTCTCATAAATGAATTAGATAGACTATGTGAATAAATTATAATGAGTGTACAGTCAATTATAATTGATTTATTCTTTGTATATAGACAATAGGAACTCTAAAAATCTTTATTTATGTAGAAAATTATTATTATGATTCATAGGATGTTAACCCATGGTTATTATTGATATTATGATTACTCCATTGAGATTGGATATGGAAGGATTTATATGGGAATTGATGAAAATGTTTTTTCATGCTCCCTTACCATGGTTGTTGATCATGATAAAAATCACTGTTATATTATTATCGGGGTGATGGGAATGATATTACACATTACTCTATTATGGTATTGTACTGATGATATCAAGGGACGAGCATGATTTATCACATTCATTATGATATTTAGTGCATGTAAAATCGTGAATGAGCATATAGGATCATTTAGACTTAATATGGATACCTAAGTTATGCACCGGTCCAGCTAGCACCTATTATCTTGGTATATTTGAATTTGTATATGTATACACTTAGTACATATATGGGGAAACATTTTATAACGATGGTATGTATATATATTTACTATATATATTTACAAATTAGTCTCACTATGGATGTAGCCGAAAATGTTAGAGTCGGTAGGTGTCCTATTGGAACTTGGATTTGGATGGGGATTAATTTATTCTATGAGGATTATTTCATTATATGAATGTACACTAATATTTCTATATACACTGCTTGGATTAATTATAAACACAATTCATGGTGGACTACTGAGATTTTATATCACACCCTACTCAAGCTGCTTTTGGTACCTGAGTAGATTACTTTTATGTAAGAATAGATAAGGAAAATCACCCTATAAAAAATACTTTATATCATTAACCTATATTTGGAGCATGGAAACCATGGGCTGATGAAATGCCCGAGATTCTAGTGGAACAATCTTTTCCCATTATTTATTTTTTAGTTCCATGTTTAATATGCCTTTCCACTATTCCACATTTCCCTTATCAAAATTCTGTGATATCATTTATCTGACATAGGATTTCTTGATTTCTATATTATTTTTCAATTTCATAGTTATTTATGCTTTAATAGATTATTATTACATCAACTGTATATTCTTATATAAGAGACGGTCACTACTTCAATGTAATATACTTTTTTTTGCAGTTCAATTTGTTGTATCACGATTATTTGACCATCTGATTATTTATCATATTTCTTCTAACACATTCATATGAGGCTATAGAATCACATTTTAATACCGCCACTACTAGTCAAAATCCTATAGCATATAGAGAGGTGAACTTGGGGCCATGTGACTCATTGGCTCAATGAATTGGTTAAGTGGATCCCAGGTCAGGACGTTATAATGTGATATTAGAGGGGTTTTTTTCCTTTGTATTACATCCTAGTTTTTTATTATGGGATTAGGAAAAAAAATTTCTTAATGAGCATGTGGCTAGGAATTTAAAACCCACGTATAGGGAAAATCCAAATTACCTGGGATGGGTTAATTCAGTTATTAATTTTTTTCGGTTATGTTTGATTCAACTTCACCATGAGGTGACACACATGATTTTTGAATTTATTTGTCATGGGGTTATTGTAATGTGTTTTCATTTACTATGGCATAATTTAATGAGGTCGTTTATAGATATTCCTCATCATATGAACATTATAAATTTTATTCAATTAAATTTTGCATTTCATGTCTATTTTTAGCTAGAATTACCTCTTGGATATGGTTTGTTCCTGGACTTTTTATATCGTAATGTGAAGAAATTTATTGAAGGGAAAGGAAAATTGAAATAATTGAATTTCCACTATCAATGTAAAAAAACGTGATATATTCAAATAATAATAACCTTAAATCTTTAAATGTTAAATTTATACCACTAAATGGGGTTAAAATTTAAATGTTAAGGGGTTTTCCTCTATTCATTGCAATAAAATGTTCTTATAAAGGAACCCCTAAATTGTTTATTTGATACCAAGACCTGAAACACATCATTTTAGTGGTTATTTGGGAGTCTCTTATGTTCTTATGGACTATTAAGGTCTTCATTTCCACCTTGAACATGATTTTGGAGTATGTAGAGAGTTTTGATTGTCTTATAGGAAGACAATTTACCTATCCTAAATATTTATCTACTAAATTTTGACTGTAAATAAATATTTTTTGGTATGTTTTTTCCATTGTATCATCCCGACTCTCTGAAACGTATTAGTCTTTTTTCAAGAAGGTGGTGACGACCACCCCCCTGAGGTAGAAAGCCTTGAGCCACTAATGATTCCTCCAATAGTTCCACATGTGGAATATCTTTTAATTCTTGATATGGGTACCAATGCCTACTTATGATATGGTTTCTTTCATATAATGAAAAATGATCATGGATTCACTTGACCTGGCATGACTAATGAAATGTAATCTCGAGAGTTATTCCAACAAAATCCTCCAACCTTGGGGGGTGGAGGATCTCAAGCTACAGATTCCTTTCATGAGGTCATGCTACCATTATTTTTTATTCTAGAGACACCGCCAAATTAGTGGTCAAACATACATCTTATATGAAACACAATTCTACACTGATATGGATGATGTTGTTTCTGTGGCAGATCAACATAATGATATGGTCTGGGTATATTTCTAGACTATCTTCTATGACTATATATGTTTCCATAGACTCTGTGGTCTAACTGGGATAGAGTGTTAAAAAATATAAAGAAATGATCAATGTATGTAATAGAGTATTCTTCCTACATTAATAGTCATTAGTGGTTCACACTGACTCCATTAGTTTATGTTCTTATGAATGCGAGGACACTCAATGATGGGCTTGTATATGCCATACAATCATAGGTCAAAGTCATTTGGAATTTTATTATTTCTATGATAGTAATCCAGGCCCATATTACGGAATTAAATCTATGTGAAGGAAACTGTATGAGTCAAGGTAGTTTGGAACCATATACTAAAAGTGGTTCTTCATGAATACAAAATCATCAATTTGTGGCTACTTTTGGTGGTTGTAGTAGTCAGACAACTCATACTAATAGCTTCTTAACCTGTCACTAGTGTGGGAAGCTATGACATAAGAAACCATAGTGCATGAAAAATCTAGTGGAATGTAGAGGATACTGTAAGATATATCTTATCAAGTGATTATTTCGGACATTTCCATCAGTTCCTACTAATTTGGAACATATACAAACTACATGTTTTAATGGTGGGTCATAGTTTCTATATAGGAAGTAAGTTATATAGACATGAACCAATTAGGCCAAGGTTGTTGTCATCATAGAGGTATTAATATTCATTATTCTCAGTGACAACAATATGAGCTTTCTCAGGGTAGCCAGGTTTTGCATTAAGGCCAAAGTACGATCCAGTTACATGTAGTGAAACCAATATTAGAGGAGCAGAGCACCAGACCACCTACTATTCAAGAAACTGTTCAAGCAGTATCAAATTTATTTTCTATGTTATTTGATATGTGCATGTCCTACTCATTTATATCTCATGAAATCATAGGCAATATGGGCCTCGAGAACAAAATCCTATCTGAAATGATGATGCTTGAAAGCTAGTTATATATGATCAAAAAGAGTCAACTATTGTAAATATTACCCCTTGGCATATATAGGTATTTTCTTGCTTGGGGTCTTTTCTTCCTAGAAATTATGGGCTTTGATGTAATTATCAGGAAAGATTGGATAGTTCATATCTATCCCATGTTGATATTTATTGCCAGAGGATAAATATTGTATAATATGGGGAAAGTTGATTCATGCATAAGGATGAATAATATTTTTCAGTGAATAGAGCTATTCCCATGATATATGGTTTGGTTGTGTGGCATGTTAGATAACCTATCACTTCTTAGATGATCATAGGTTATGACTTGTTGTTTTTCCTCCTATATTCGATCATTTTAGGTACATCTTCCATGATGAATTTTATTGGGATACCTCTAATGAGATGGGTGGAATTCACTATTGTTCTAGCTCTTGGATATCAGTAGTGAACATTCTTTCTTTCATGATGGAACATATGGTGCCTATAGATCTCAATATGAAGTTAGAGGATCGTGAGGATACTTTTTTTATATACCCCAATAATTCTATTCGGTTTTTTATAGCCCCATTATCAACGAAGGTTCATGGTATCCATTGTCTTTGTGTGGATTACGGCTAACTAAACTAGATTTTGGTAAAGAACCAGTATCCACTACCTTTAATAGATGGCATCTTCGATTAGTTTCATTAAATGATAGTGTTTTAAAACATTAGGTATATGTAGGGATGTCTTAAGATGAAATTTAGGTCTTTAGACATAATTAAACCAGCTTTTTTAGATGCGGTATGGTATATTTGATTACTTTATCATGTTTTTAAGTCTTACAAATGAACATATGGTTTTCATGGATCTAATGATTTTAGTTTTCAACACGTATCTGGATCCATCTATGGAATTATTTTTGGAATAAATCTTAGTTCATTGTAACTCATGACAAGAACAGGAAAATAATATTTAGATCATGTTTAATACACTAATATGGAATCATATTTATGATAAGACTAGTAAATTCCATATATGCATTAAAAATGTACTCATTATATGTTATATTATCTGGGAGTAAGGAGTTTTGGTAGATGTATATAATGTGAGAGATTTAATATTTGGTAGCATCCGATGAACTTCATTGAAATATGGAATTTATTTTGGATAAAATACTATTATATATGCTTCATCATGGTTTTGTCTTTCCATGAACCACCTCTTTGTAAAGACCAGGAAATTTCAGGGAAATTTTTTTCATAATTTCTTTGGAATTTTACGAGAATGCAGCTTCTTACAGCGCCTGATTCCGAGGTCCGGTGTGCTCGAAATCAATTTCTGAAGTTTAGCTTGGGTACGTTCAGTGAACGAACGAGCGGGTTTTTCTATCTTTTGAACCGATGCTTGGAATAAAAATCCGAGGGCACCGATGAAACCGCAACGCCGATAATTTCTTAGGAGGACTTTTCCAGAAGGTGCGTTTGCTCAGGAGGAGTTGTTAAAAAAAGGGAGTTAAATGTGAAGTAATAACATTGTGTTATAATTTTATTTCATATTTGAAGTTGTTATAACCTATGTGTGGATGTTGGGTGGGACCTACTTGTTGTCAACTACCCATGAGGGAATAAAGTTGGTGTGGGGCCCACACGAGCCTAACCCCTCACCTTCCTAAACACCTCTAAACCCCCCCCCCCCCCCCCACTTAAGATATGTAACTCATCTTAAATTTTAAACTTCCCAGTAATTGGGTGACATTCCCTCTCCTCCATTAATCATGAAAACACACTAATCTAATTAATGGAAGAAAGAATTTGAATTTTTTGAACTCATGGAATGACTTAATAAAATAATAATAGCTTATTTTATTTTTGGGGGTTAGATTGGTTGTATTGAGGATTGGAGGAGAGAGCTCTAAGTCTCTTGAAGAACTTCATCTTGTCCAGCGAAGAACGTCTTCATCCTCAACGAAGAACGACATCACTTCGTCAAGGATCATCAACTCGGCGAAACGGTATCTTCGGTCCTCTTCTTCCTCCACGACAAAGGAGGAGGCACCGACATGGAAACTCGCCAACGACGTGCCATTCCTTATCCTCTCCGCAGCTGGTGTGAGACACCATTCCATTCTTGGATGTACACCAACGTCGTCATGGAAACCACCCCCACGACGCTAGCTTTCACAAAATTCTTTTGAGGTAGGGAATTAAATTGTGAATGTTAATGAACCATGTTTATTACCTTATAAAACAACGAACACATATCAACTTAGTACTATGTTAATATATGGATGAATATGTTTGCAGGTTGGGAATTCTTGATATTGGGGAAAACTGTAGGGGTAATTTATTTTGTTCATGATTTTGTTTCCATTCATCGACTTCTTTTTGGACGCCTTTTATCATAATAACATGAGAAGGTCGGATCGCACAAACACGGCCGACCCCCTCCCCCCTTTTATGTTGTTTTTGTGGCAGCACGATCTAAGGCAGCGTGGTGCAACGACACCGCACGGAATCATAAAGAAACATGGTGAAAAATGTGGCGCCGTCACGTCGTGCCGTGGAGGTCGAACAAAGCCGCGATGCCGTCACGCCGCACCGGAGAACCATGAAGGGGCCGCGTTTTGTTTTTTGACGTATGGATCGTTAAGTGATGACGATACATGCCAAATATGATATTTAAAGCCATCATAGTAAAGGTTGGGTCCCGGGTGGACCATTGGAGAAGACGAGAGGCGAAACAGACCACCAGAGCGCGTCCGGTGGTCCGCGGAAGACGGGGGCGGCGCGCTGCCGGAACAGGACCGCCGCGGCTGAGTCGAGGCCGCGGCCAAACCGGAAAGGCTAAGCCGTTCCGGAGGCGGAGCCGCACGGCATAAAGCCGTGCCGGTTTTTCTTCAACCGGGGAGGGGGGCGTAACCCCCCACAAACCGCTGGCCACGTGGGCGTCATGCCAGCCCAGGCCAGCCGGCTGCCCAGGCTGGGTAGGGCCGCGCTAACTCGGCCAGGCCGCGCCCTGCTGGGCCGTACCAGGACCCGGGTTGTGTCGACCCGGTTGGGGTCGACCCAGGCAGGGGGGGGGGGTATCGAGCCAGGTCGGACCGGGCCCAAACCCCCTATTTTCGGCATGTTTCGTTCAAATGCCCATAAATTGGGATACGGATCTCCAATGGATGCACTGTCAGTTGCGATGTGATCTTTGGATCGAGACGGTCGTTTAGGTATATTACACGCAAGGTTTCAGAGAACATTGTGTACGGCCGAGTTGGTTCGAACTTGAAACCAACCGGGCCCTTAGAGCGGTAACACTTATATCTTGAGCCCCAGATGTCCGATTGACGTGCCGTCGACTTTGTTGGATACCTCTTGATGAGATGAAACTTTTCGAATAAATCGTTTGATATTTGGATGTAGATGGATAGTGGCCGGGTTGGATTGAACCTGAAATCCAACCGGGCCCATGGAACGGAAAAGCTGATAACTTTCAGACCAGATGTTTGTTTGACGAACCATTAGCGGTGTTGGTGATCATGATGAGAAACGATCCATATGAGTATACCCTATGAGAGTTCATCGTACATTTGAGATACGACCGGGTTGGTTCACACACGAAACCAACCGGGCCCCTGGGACGAAAAGGCTAATAACTCACAAACCGGGCGTCTGATTGACGTGCCATCTATTGCACTGAGATCCCTATGACGAGGGAGTCCTTTGAGATAAATTTTCATGGGACTTTGAGATACATGGAGTATCGACCTATAGCTCGTGGAGCGGACACTCCCGAAGATGAGCGTACGGAGTATTGAGACCGTGTAGTCGGCTGAGACCTGATGACTTCTTGACCGAATCGACTTGGAGTGAGTTGACTAGACTAGTGGACAGAGCACTACATTGTTTGGGTGGAGACCCATGGTGGACGGAGCACCACTTTGTTTGGGTGCAGACCCATGGTACTCATCTGGAGAGTACCTATGCATGCTATTAGGGGTGTTCAATACTATTTTTGGGTGGCATACCCCGCCGGGAAGCACAACTGTGTCTGGGTGGCTGACCCACGGTACTTGACAAGAGGAGTAACTCAGCAATCTTAGGTTAGTGAGCAGTACCTCGGAGTCGTGACAGGATCACTGTACACTCCTGATACGGGGCTCTTCTGTAGTTATAGTTTCGATAGTTAAAATCCTGGTTTGAGCTGAGTCTATGACCTATGTGTTTACCTCATGATTGAGATGGGTCACTTGATAACTTAGGTATATGTATGGTTATATATCTAAGTAGAGGTTATCCGTTGATTTCATAACCTCTGTGTTTCCACATGATTGAGATGGGTTACTGATGACTTAGGTATAAGTAAGGGATTATACCTATGTAAGAGTTATATGTTGAGTTTCTGATTTGTGGTTATCCTTATTGGATTTAGAGATACCTTGAGGGTATCGGGGTCCCTGCTATGTATCGTTATACTCACCCCTGCACGGGCTATTTCCGCACCTCGTTGTGCTGGATGCAGATGACGAACAACGGTAACGGAGGCCGAGCGTCGATGACTGGACGGTACCCGGAGGTAGATCTCACGACGAGTCGGTACCCAGATGAGACAGATGGATGGACGATTGGACGTGGAGTGCTGAGGAGGGCATCTGTACCTACCCTTCAGGTAGGATCTGTGGTGGACGGTCCATGAGCTGCGTTTCTTTTTCCAGCTGCTTGTATTTTCTGTTGTACTTTTATTCTGTTGTAGCTGTACTTTCAGTTGGGTTTGTATTCTGGCCCATTTACTTATTAGCACTACTTTTTTACTTAGTGTTTTACTTCCACTTGTACTCTGTGGTGTTTTGTTTACTTTTATAAAGGAAATGCCTTCCCAGTTATCAGGAATTACGCCTTTGGTGCTAGTCACCTGCCACTAGCCTATTGAAAGCGGGCTTGGGGTAGTCATGGCATGGGCCCCGAGGATGGGCTGTGACACACTTACTAATTCCAATAAAAATGGATTTAATTAAAAAGAATATAATATTTTGAAGATGAATTTTAGGAGTTGATTGTCTATTTGAATTCAATGACGATGTTGATTCATTGATATCTAAATATGAGAAATATAGTATATTGCGATGAATCATGTATTAGAATGGGATTAGTCCTGACCTAGTATGAGCTACTCATTGTTTATGGGTCTCTTCATTTGATGCTTTATGAGCAAAATTAACAGATTCCTGACATTGAGTTAGCTATTATTGTTCATGATTTACGTTGTTTAATATACTATTTTCTTGGGTTGTTTTGTGGTATTTATGGATCGCGAAAGACTCAGGTACAAATTTACATTGTTATATGTAAATATAATGTATCATGGATAAGATAAGTACCTATAATCCATCAAATTTTATCTTGCCTACAAACCTCTAAGGTAATTTTATTGTTGATTCTCTAAGCTAGAACAGTAAGACACATGTGGTTTAGGAGGCCAGTGGTGAGTTACTACTCATGAAACTGCTTTTAGAAATGCATATTGTGTTTTAAAAGCATAATTTATAGACTATATTATCATCCATTATAGTGACCTATACCCTTTGATAATGTATATAATTGGGGTATATTTCAGATCCCAAGGGACAATTCCAAGGGAAATTCATCTCAGATGATGATTTATCTTCCTGTTATACCATAGTTGAGTTTGTGACTTAATTCTTTCATGACCGGGTATGGATCCCAAAAGACATGAGTGAATATCTGATGTAAGAATTTCATGGCACATCAAGGGATGTCCATACCAGTATCTGCAAGATATATACAGACATACATTTCCAGTATTAGTGGCATCGTATAAAATGGGACCATGTTACTTTTTTTTTGTTTAGTTTGACCTATGGGTAGTTAAAGGATGAACATTAGTGACCAATAAGACATTTAGATATGTTACCCATTCTTGGGATGAAACAGAATGATGTTTCTTAGGATTTCATGATGGATTTACCCCAACCATATCTAGGAAATGATAGAGTGTGGATTTGTTTTGATCATATAATGATGTTTTATCACTTCTTGTCTATAAAAGTGACCTTCTTAGTATAGTATGTATAGAATCTATAAATTAGAGAGGTCATAATTCTTCAGGGGGATCCCTTTTTATCGTTTTTTATTGTGACAATTATTTTATATCATAATTCTATAAGGGGATGAATAAGGCGTCCAGTACATTGGTACTTCTAAGCATGGAATATCACCCTTAGACCAATAGACATACATAGTGTATGATTTAAGAGTCATATGACATTCTCTATGCATGTGGCATTAAAATCATGGGATTTTGGGAGAAAGTCATACCCCGTGTTGAGTTCTCGTATAGTAATATCTTATGTTGATACCATTATGATGCTTATATATGAAGCCTTATATGGTATTCTTTGTTGATCACCTATATGATAGATAGTGGAAGGTGCCACAACTTTCATCGAATCACATCATATTCACAAGACAATAATGAAGGTATAATTGATCATTAAATGCATGTTGATATCTTAGTCTAGGAAGTTGTACTGTTCCGATGGACACTGATAAACTATTGCATTCATGGTTGGAGATTGGGGTTTCTTGTGTGTTTCTCCCATGTGAGGACAACGACATATTTGGAGGTAGGGCAATATGTCTCCAAGATTTGTTGAACCGTTTGTTTTTTTAGAAGAATCAAACTAATTGAATTATAAAAAGCACATCCCCATTGATACTGGTCTATATATGATTCCATTCATATATCTAGGAACTACTAATACAATCTTAGACCAACTCCTAATTTCTAACCTGATGAGGTTGAGTTATATTTGGATGCTTCTTTTGAGAAGTATCTAGTGTGTATTGTGGATTAGAGTGTGTTGGTGGTATAAAGAAGTTATGTTACTTTGGTAAGGGTTATATGGAAAAAAGGTCGAGTATATGGAAAGAAGTGGGAAGAAGAAATAGATATATGAACTCAATGGTTGGAACTATTTGATGATGATACCTCTCTATACTCAAAAGACCAACTTTGGGATGAGTTTTTTAAAGAGGGTAGGTAATAGAAATCTATCCTTTCATGAAGGTATGTATCATTTTATTTCTATTAGAATACATTTATTTTCCATGTAGACATGAATTATGTCCTAGGGAATGTCCCATGACTATTCGGGGAATGTTCAAATCCTAGATCTCTGAGAATTAGGAAAATAGGGTAGGCAGCACAATTAGTACTTTATATGAGGGGTAACCGATTGAGATCTCAATGGGATATAGTAGTATTCCTAGTTGTTTAAAATAGTGCAAACCTTAACACATGGTGTTGTTATTTGTTTTGGGAAATTTATAGAGGCGATTTCAATAAGCTGTAAATAGTTTCCCAAATCACGTGCCTAACCCATGAAGGATCCACCTTGGGTAGCAGATTTAGGAATATTTGGTTCTCAGTTTTCCCAACCTTGTGGAATAACCATGTTCCACTATCTTTTTTGAATAATTTATTATTACACCATCAGTGAAATTTAACACCATATACATTCTCTCATAATTCTCACTCTGGTAGATGAACTCTTCTTCCACCTCCAATAGGCTCTCTTCAAGATGATACCTGGGTCATTCATATATATTTGACCTAGAATCCAAATCAAAACCCTAAAAATAATTTGATATCTAGAGTTATGATCATGAAACCCCTTACTTCATATTTCTTTCTATCCTCCTATATTTTTTGTATATTGGATCAAAATATTTTTCCCTATTTTTCAAATAGTTGACCATTCCTTATTTTTCATCCAATCTACTTCAAATTTGAATCTTCTTATGTATGAGCATTCATCTACTAACAAAAGATAGGCTATCTAGTTGTTTTCCTTAAAATGTGAGTTTTTTATAATAGTTTCAACGTACTTCACATTGGACATTACTGCATGTTTACTTAAAATGAGTTCATTCATTAAAATTTGATATATGTATGTCATTATACACTTTGGGATCATTGGTATGTAATTTTTGGATACCAACACCAACTGTAGATACCCATTGGGTGTTTTTTGTTGAAATATGCCACTAAAAGTAATTGATTTAATGATCAGAAAACTTTTATGTGTCATATTGGAGTCAGAAAGGGGTTTCATACTCTATTACATGATTCCATAGCTACCAAGGCACCTCATAAGTTCATGGTTAAAATAAAATGGAACTTACCCCTTGTAGAAAAATGAATAATTGATAGTATCACCATTAATGTCCAATGTTCAACCTTGAAATTGAATTTCCATTTTTTGTTTCAATATTTTTTTTATTGAAATGAATTCTTCATGATGGGTTTCCTTGATTAAATGAATTAAATGGAGTATGTGAATAAATTATAATGGGTGGAAAGGCCAATCCAGTTGATTCATGATTATAATATTTATTATAAGAACAATGAAACACTTCATATATATGGAACATAATTATTATGATACTAAAGAGGTAACCCCTCAGTTATTGTTTATATTATGATAATTCCAAGGAGATTGGATATGGAATAATGGATAAGGGATTTCTGGAACATGATGTTTTACTCTCCCTTGCATCAGGTGTTGATCATGATGATTATCACTATTATAATATTTGCTGGGTGATGGGAATGGTGTTCCACATTCGTCTATTAGCATGGTGGAAAACTTATCTAACAAAACCTATCTATTGGGTTCAGCATGTATTCTAACATTCATTATGAGATTTCGAGTATGTGACCTCTTGCATAAGATTATAGGCTCATTTACAGTGGTTATGGTTGCCTGAGTCAGGCCACATTATATACGTCACCAAGAATAAAAGTCTATGTCTACTTACAACAGAAGGTATGTATTGAATATAGGTGGATAAAATATATAAAAATAATATGTTTATATTGTTTCAATAAATATTTTTACATATCAAACTCATTTTGGAATAAGAAAAAGTAAGTAGAGTACCCTTGTGTCCTCTAGGAACCTAAGATGAATATTGAATATTTTCATCAATTTTTTTTTCTATTTCCCATACATACATGTTGTTATTTCAATGCACTCTACTTGTATATAATATATTCACCATTGGTGGTTTCCTACTAGGGTTCTGTCTAAATCCATACTTGGGCCACAGTTGGTACATGAGTATATAAATTGTTTGTAGGTATGTAAAATTGAAAGATCCATGCGATTGATATTTTATATTTATAGATTATATTTTTAAAATGGGAGAAAAATACCAAGAACATGCTCAAGATTTTAGTGGATTAGTCTTTTCCATTTTTTATTTTTATATAGAATTTGGTATATTCATGTCACGTGTTCCCCTATTTCTTTAACATTATTTTGTGATTTCATGTATATGGATTATCCTTACTGGATTTAGATCTAGTTATTTTTTCTTAGTTTTTTATGATTTCACAGTTGATTATTATATATATTGTATATGCTTTCACTATGATGGGGTTTGGGTCCTATGTCTTAGGATTTTTTTCATTATGTAATTTATTTTATCACTCTTATGGTAGTGTCAGATTATTTATCATGTCTTATGTGAGACTATGAAATGAGGTAATTCTCTCCACTATAACAATATTACATCCTCACATATAGTCTGCTGCCTCTAGTATATGGGGATGCACACTTAGAGATATTTGACCCCCACCCCATGGAACAGGATAGGTGAATCCCAATATGGGATGATAGAAATTATTTGGCCAATATTTGAACCAATTTGTCTTGTACATTTCTAAAAAAATACGTGGGAAAAGGTCCATTTTGAGTAACTATAGACAAACCATGTAGGATTCCAAAAACACCATAGTGGAATAGGAAATCAAAAAAGTAATCTTAACTTAGGGAGTGAGAGGTTAAAAAGGGGGAAATAAATAGGAAATACATGGACACAATGTTAAATTATTTCTCTAAGAGTTATTGAAATATAAAAAACTCAATTTTCAATACTGTAGATATGATCAACCACAAAAAGTCTTAAGAATATCATAGACATCTTAACCACCTCCACTTTGACTATAAACATTTGTACGAAATATTCCTATCATAACTCCTAGATCACTATAGATTCCAGGAAATATGATGGGAATAGATATTTCCTTATCTACTCATAGAATAATCCATAGGGTACCCAGGTGAAACATATCTCAAAGAGGTTTTCACTGCTCCTCAAATCCAACATTGACAGTTCAACCATGAACATCCAAGATAGTGAGGCTGATCATCGAAGAATATTAATAGATGAGGGAATGTTTCATCCCAAATCCCTTCAAAACCCATACATTGATAAATATATAATTTATCAAATCCATGAAATAATTGTACTTATTCAACAACTTAACAGGACCATCCCTCATCCATTGTTGTATAACCATCAAAGGGATTATGGACCCCAAGTGGATGGTCACACCCTACATGATCTCTATGGTACAAGAGTAATACTTTTATAAATAGGGGACCACTCCCAATGTGTTTTTTGGGGGAGTAAATAAAATATTTAATATAGTAAATATAGTAACATCCACTAATAAAAAGTAACATGTCATGTCATTACATACACTAGATACCCATAGAGAATCATGCTCAAACCATGTCATATACTATAAACAATTTCAAATCAATTCTTGTTATTATAGATTGTGTACAAGATAATATATTAAAAACCCACAATTTCGTGATCTAAATGAAGAAAATACTCTTGATATACAATTCACTTTCCAAAAATAGAAACATAGAAAAAATAAAAAAATTTATCATATTATAGTCGATACATGATAGATGAAGGGATTAGATCCCACAAAAAATATTGAAATTAGGTACCAAATATTCATTCTAAATCAACCTACTTAATGTAAATTTCATGATGACGTTGATATATTTTCAATATAAAGTCATATAAAATAATTAAGGTCAAAAAATGTGTTCATAGTAATAATTAGTATATTTTTTGATATGATAAATATACATATACATATTTATCTATAAATACATGATGGGTAGGGGATTTGTGTCACATCCCATTTGTCTCCAATCATCGAGACTCAACCTTGTTCAACATATTTTTTCTACTTTTATATTTTTTTCTCATCACTCATTCCCCTAAATTCCAAAATCCTGTATCTTTTACTAACCACACAAGACTAGGTGATGTAGAACATATTGAAACTATAATTGACATATCATTTTAGTTAGAATATAAGATTCACCATATGAAATAACATGTAAATTCCTCACATTGAAACATATCTACCTTTAAATGTAATATAGATGTTTCCCCATTTCCATCATCATATCATGCAACGTTAGTCTTCCCAAGATGACCTTATTTTGATGTTCCTCATCATCTATTTTTTTATATTTGTAAGACCATAGTCCTGTATCATAAATATAAAATTATAGTGGGAGAGTGGTGATATTGGGTGTTGAATTAGAAAATATAATATCCTTATACTGATAATTTTAGGTATTGAAATCAACATTCTGGAAAACAATTCCCCAAAAAAGTGAGAAAACACTCTGATATTTTTTTAATCCTAATCTCTATGGAAAAATAATGATATCAATGTAATATGGTTTAACAAATTATAAAAAATTATGAATAATTTCCCATGATAAAAATTGAACATAAAAAATATCTGGATTCATATATATATAGTTGTAAATTTTTTCACAAAACGATTGGGAAAATAATGATGAAATAGCATAAATTATATGTTCTAGTCCATACCATGGGGAATAATTTACATTTTTGTGATTCATTGAGTTCAGGTTTTTTGTATCAATTTCATTATTTAATAACTTGATCCTTTAGGTCACTATAGATTCAATTGATCCTTTATTATAAGGAAATCTTTCTTGCAAAATAATTATCTCTACCTTCAACAATTCTATATTTTGTGTCTTCCACCAATTTATGACCCATGAAAGTTCATAATATGGCTAGAAATAGATGAACATCAATTTATTTATTTCCCTAATCAACTAATTAATTTAATCAATAAAATTAATTATTTAATCCATTCATGACTACAAAAAATTCAGGATTCCAATTTAAAATAAATTTACATTATAACTTTAGTAGAAACACCTTTTTTAATAAAAAATAGTTTCAATTTTTAGTTTATAGTCCCATTTCAATAGATATATGTGTCACCCCCTAGAAAAAACATGTGTGATGTACAAATAATATCTTTTATACTTTTTTATTTGTTTTAGGGCACATAAATCTATGAATACAATCCCACCATTACCAGAGTGTTATTCAATTCCCCATACAGAAATGAACCATAAAATATATTTTATAATATTAGGTGTTATGGGATACTAAATTATGTACCACTAAAGAGGTTACAAACTCAATAACTCAAATGAGCTCCATGTCGTTTTCTATAAAATATTGGGTCAATACATTAGACATATCAAAAAAAAATTGTTTTATTAAAAATAAATATTTAGATGAATTCATATTATATTATGAATATTTCCCAATGATTTTTATTTTATATTTTAATTATCCTTTTTATTAATATTACTTGTTAGAATTTTATCTTAAATTATTATTAATTTACAATATATATAATTTTTTTTCATTTAAGTGTTACCAAATAACAGTTTTATTTATTCTTAATTTAATGGATTATTATGTTTCATGTTCAATTTGTTTCTCTTATATCAATAGAACATATAAAATCATTTGAAATGTTTAATAATATAATAAAACAATTGTGGTTACCATTAAAACTATTTTTTTCGATGTAATAGCTTTAATATTTTCTACCTACTATAAATGAAAATTTATATTAAATCCTTTCTGTTCCTATTTTTTTAATAAATTATTTATCAAACCATAAATTTTTATAAATATTCAATTTGATTATTATACATTCTTATATTTTCTTACCGTAACATGTAGTATAAATTTTTTTATTTTGTTTCTATCAAAGTAGAAAAAAAACACAAAAACAATCGGGAATCTAAATTCTAATATTTCATAGTTACATAATGCCGATGAAAATATTTATTGGATTGACCAGATGTAAAAGTTTATTTTATCAAAATGGTAATTTATCATTTTTTATAAATAAATGAAATTATTGTAGTCAAATAATGGAAATTCATGGGACTATTTGATAGTGTAATACATTATATTAGGATAATTACAATGAATATAATATTCTACTATAGATGAATACAAAAAATATATCCAATCCAGTTCAAATACATGAGATAAGTAATAAAAGTTTAGATAAACATGAAATGCGTCTCTTTTGAACAACTAGTTTCCATGAGAAACATAGAAATTTTTTAAGATGAATTTAAGAAATTTTATTTTCCACCTTGTGAATTAGATGGTTTATTAAGAAAATGTTCTAAGAGAAGTTTCAAAAAACTATAATCTATTATATAAAATGATAATTTAGAGTAAATAAATATGGATTTTTTTGATAAATTTCCATCTAATTTATATTCATGGAAGATATTTATTGATGAATCAACTAATCAAACAAAAACTATCAATATAATTGTATTAGGACTTATAATAATCACAAAAATATTCAATAATGAGATACTATTTAATAGGTAAGAAATAATGAATTTTATTTCACCTAAAATATCAATATAAATGTATTAGGACTTATATGAATCATAAAAATATTATATAAGGATATTATAATAAGGGGGAAAGAAATAATGAATTTTAATTCACCTTTATATTATCTAGATTAAATTCAAGTGCTCAAATAAAAAATCCACTATAATGATAAAAATTTAATATAAAAAGTATTTCGATGTTATCAATACCAAATCAAGTTAAAGTAAACTTTTTAAACCTTTGATATATATAAATAATATTTTTAGAAGAGTAAAATTATGGTATAATTAAAAAATTAACCTAAACGATATGTATGGGATTATATATTATTTGGACACTATCTAGGTAAACCCTTAGGGATATAGTAATGTTGAATTTTTATCTTGGTTTATGTCATCTAATAATCGAGAGGATTTTGTGACTCAATGGATGAAAATTTAGTGTTTTAATTATAATATTCCAATAACATGGTTTCAGTTCACTATTATAGTTAACCATTTTGCAGTCATGGAATATGGTAATATTGGTACGATTATATTTTTTCACATCTTGGCCATGGTTTTTTCAACTCTTCGTGTCATTTAGAAAATAATATATGTTAATGGAATTTGGAATAAGGGGGTTCTACAACATGTTACGTGTTTATCCAACTATGAAGATATTTTCTAGCAAACTGTGCATTGCAATATTTATAGGATAGCGGACACCACATTTTTAGAACACAATTTGTTAAATTATGTAACCTAAAAATGGGACCATATCCAAACATTTATGGAGAGAAATGGAATTTATTACCCATATTTTTTAACCGATAATCCCATCCTAATTTTTCATTATCCAAAACCATCCACCACTAATGTTCTATGGGGTTATAGCATTGGTTCAATGATGACTCTCTATGAATTAACATTGATATCTTTAAGGTAAATGTTGATATACATTGCTTTTATTCTCCCATTTTTAGAACTAACTGTTATATGTCATATTTTCATTTTCATGGACACCAATGTGGAATATTTTGACTTGATCTATGTTTTATATTTATAAATGATTGGATTTCTTATGGTTTTTAGATCTTGAGGACCAGTTATCCTTGTTTCTAATATTTATTTTTGAAGGCATATTGTTTAAATTCATTAATGAGGTTGGTTCCTATATATATATATATATATATATATATATATTCTAACCCTTGAATTACTTAATTTTATTTTAAAAAACCTTTTTATCATTTTTGAAACTAATTGATTAGATATCAATGTATTTTTTTTAAATATGCCATTAGTGTCATGAAAAATGTGATTTAGGGGGATTATATTTATAAATAGTTTACAAACATTTTTTTTCGATGCAATACCTCTAAAATTATTTTTATAATAAAATAGAATTTTATTCATTGGAGTAGTAATTATTTACTGCAAAAATATTTTGTATATTACAATCTTGGTTTATCAAATTTTTAGAATGATATAACATTAGAAACCTTGGGTGTGGTGGGCTAGACACAAATACAACCATAGTGATTATCACACCATTGGGGGTAATTCTTATGAGGATGATATAGTATTTTAAGACTCAAGAAATTTATTATTATCAATATTTTAGGGTTTTTGTTTCATTACATTTCATTTAATGTATTCTAATATGTAAGATCAAAATGTTTTCTTTGTTTTATTCATGATGGTATTCTTTTATGTTTTACTTCTCACATTTTCCATATATGGTGTCGCCATAGATAATTTTATTTCTTTAATATAAACTATATTTTATTTAAATTTGAAATTCATGGTTTATATTACATTGAAATGATATAATTGTAACCAAATGATATGTTACAAAATGCTTTGTAAATTTTAATTTCATTATCGGATTACTATTTTTTAATGCTAGAGAGAATTGTTTCATAGGGTTAGACAATGAATATATTATTATATTAGTATCCAAATGATATTTGATGAAAATATAGTACATTTGTCATTGGCTATCTGTATAAATGGTTTCGTAGGATAAAAGTGATTTGAAGGTTTCTATGTGGCATGGAGATTTATCTCTATTAATTCCTCCTTGGTATTTGATTGGGACGTTGGTGATGGACAGTCTCACAGAATGTTATTTTTTTCATTATTTTAATTTCATCAAGGACTAGCCTTTTGAATTTCTCTTTTATGTTCAACATTTTTATCTAAATTTCTCATTTTACTCTAACTATTTTATCTTTCTTGTTATACGTGAGACATGTAGTGTTATCAATCCGGGGGAAGTAATTCCCTTGGCTTGTATATTTGAACTAGATGATTGTCACTAGCTCGAGGTGAATATGAATATGACATGGATGTCAGGACATATATAGATATGGTGATATGAAAGGATTCCATGGGTTGATTCATTACAAAGTCTAATCAAATCAATTACACATCCAAGAGTTTGTTAAAACTACTATCATGTGGATCATGGATTTTTAAACTGAATCTTTTACAATTTTGGGCTCAAATAATGCATGGATAGTAGGTGCTTGATCACAACATTTCATGATGCAACATGAGATAGCATGGGTAGTCTAGATTTTCATTTTAAAATTATTAATTTTTTGAGATATGATATGATATGATGATGTACGATCCTCCCAGAATATGTTAGTTTCCTTGGGGATTCTTCTTGGTTTTTGTTGTAAATGGAATGTATATTCTGATTGAGAGGATAACATTGATGGCATAAAAACCCATAAAGAAGTCATGCATTTAATTAGGGAGATGTTTAAGTGAAATTTTAATTCTTATTACATGTTTTTAAACCATGATGAAAGGTACAACATGAAAATTAATACATTTAAATTTGTTATTTATTATTCACACTAGGGTAGAAATGATTTTTCACGGTGCTTATTTTTTAATTTTTATGTTGGATTTTGGAAAATGTTATTTTAAGAGATGTTATAAACATTGTTTTTTATATTGGTTATTTTAAAACTGATGTAAAACCAAAATTTCTAAAGCATTTATCATATTGGATCCTAAAAAACAACGTGGAAAACTCTTCAAAGTCATGATTTATTTCGACCGTTTTAAATAACCGTCATGGTATATACTTTATTAAACAGGTTATTATATAACCAATGTTATAATGTTCGCTTCAGAAGCATTTCTCACTGAATTTTTTAAATAACCAATGTGAAAAACAAGTTTATCACATTGGTTATTTTCATTGCTAACGTGATAAACCAGTCTAAAAAGTTTTTTTCCACATCAGTTAAATAATAACCGATGTGAACACATATATACTAATTCAGTTATTTTATTACTGATGAAAAAATATTTTCCATCCCATTTATTAAGTCGGTTATGAAATAACTTATGTAAAAATACATTCCTATGCATTTGTTATATTGGTTTTCAAATAAACGACGTTAAAACACCTTCCCATGAATTTTTAAATAGGATATAAAATAACCGATGTAAAACCATTGTTTCATAAAAATACCATTCAACCAAAACTATGCCCTACCGATGAAGACCTGAAACAAGTAGAAAATAGAAAAAAACCAGAAAAAAACCACACCAGAATACATACCATAAAAACATCAAACCTAATACAAAACAAGAAGATCCAAATCAAAATTCAGAATTCACATACATAACTTTTAAAGCATACAATTTCAACTAAAAAACTAAAACACCTTGGACATACCCCCCCACCGCACTAGATATCCCACCCCTGGATAGCCCCCCACCCCCGGGACACCCTTCAACCCCCCTGGATACCCCCATCCCCGAAATAGCCCCCACCCCCTAGATAGCCCCCAACCCCTTGGACACCCTTACACCCCCCTAGACACCCCCACACCCATGGAAACCCCCTCACCCCACTGGAAATCCCCTTGTATAGTACCCCACCCCCTGGACAGCCCCCACACCTTGGACAATCCTCCCACCCTCCTAGAGACCCTCCCACCCATGGGCACCCGGGACACCCCTACCCCAATGGATAACCCTCCAACACCCCTAGAAACACCCCACCCCTGGATATCCCCCACCCCACTGGACATCCCTCCCATACCCCTGTTCCCCCTAAGACACCACCCACACCCATGGAACCCCCTCCCCAACCCCATGGAAATCCCCCCAAACACATGGACACCCGCCCACCCCTTGGACCCCCTGGACACCCACCGCTCCACAGAACAACCCTCTGTACATCCCCCACCCCCTGGATATCCCCCACCCCCTAGACAACCCCCACACACTAGACATCCCTCCAAACCTCCTGGACACCCGCCCACCACCATAGACACCATGGTCAAACCCGCCCCACTGGACACCCCCACCCCTAGAACCCCCCTACTGGACACTTCCCCACACCCCTGGACAACCCCTGGATAGCCCCCCGCACTCCTGGATAGCCTCACCCCCTAGATATCCCTCCCACCCTCTTGGACACCCTCTCACACCCATGGACTCCCTGGAAACCACCACCCCACCAACAACCCTCCAACACAACTGGAAACACCCCACCCCCTGGACAACACCCACTATCCTGGAACGCCCCCACCGCCTTGGACAGCACTCCTACCCTCCTAGACACCCTCCCACCCCCATGGACACCCTGTACACCACCACCCCATTGGAAAACCCTCCCACACGCTTGGAAACCTCTCCACACCCCTGGACCCCCTGGATAACCCCCACCATCATGGACATCCCCCACTCCCCTGGACAGCCCTCCCACCCTCTTAAACACCCTCCCACCCCCATGGACACCCTTTCACCCCCATGGACAACCTAGATAGCCCCACCCCACTGGATAACCCTCCCACACCACCTATACCCCCACCCCACTAAACAACCACACACCTAGACACCACCTGGACAACCCACCCACCCTCTTGGATAGCCCACACCCCCCATAGACTACCCTCCCACCCTCCTGGACACCCCCACCCCACCAGGTAGCCCACCCACACCCCTGGAACACCCCCACTCCACTAGACACCCCCACCCCACTAGACACCCCCACACCCATGGATACCCCCTGGACAGCCCCCAAACCCTCCTGGACAACCCCCACTCCCCTGGACAGCCCTCTCACCCCCATGGACACCCCCCACACTACACATCCCTCCCTCACCCCTAGAAACCCCCTACACCACTGGACACCCCCACACCCCTAGACACCCTTTCACCATCCTAGATAACACCAACCCCCTGGACAACCTAGCTACACTCCTGGCCACCCTCACACCCCCATAGGCACCGTGGAGTCCCCCCACTAGATAGCCCTTCCACAACCCTGGTAACCCCCCCCCCCCCCCACACCACACTGCACAACCCCAAAACCCTGGATACACCCTAGAAAGCCCCCACCCTCCTGGACACCCCAACTCCCATGTACGACCATACCACCCTCCTAGACACCCTCCCACCCCTATGGACTCCCTATACACCCCCACGCCACTAGACAACCCTCCCAAACGCCTAGAAACCCAACCTAAATGGAAACACCCACACCCCTGGAACCCCCTAGACCAGAATCCATACTGCAAAAACCATCAGAACTATACCAAACTACAAGTAGAGAAAAATTAAACTTTCACATATATGACATTTAGAACATACATTGTCAACTAAAAAATCATAAATATAACCTAAACAACTACCAAATACAATACTAAAATGATAATATTCAAATTTACATTTTACAATACAATCAAACTAAAATCCAATCAAACCTATAAAATAATTTGACCATTCCACTTGTAAGGGTTTGACCTCTTTAGCACTATAGGTTTGAGGGTCGTCAAGTAGCTAAAATTTAGATGGATAGTAGTTAGCATGTATAATGAATAAATCAAATAAAATATTATGGAAAAGTTTAAAAGGAAATATTACTAGGTCAATCTTCACAGGTGTTCCAGTTGTAATTATTTCACACTTAAATCATAACATATAATATCTGCATTCAATGACGCCTTTATGTTCGTGACAATTCTGTTTAAATGAGTGTAATTTCAAAATATTATTTTTATGTAATACATCAAAAAGTACAAATTATAATTGGTTATTTACCTATAATTTAAATTATTTGATATTGTCACTCTTTTTCATTGTGTTTTTTCGAAAGTAGACCCATCCCCTATTAGAAAATAATATGAATGAGATAAATTTAAAATTCATTATAATATATAAAACTATTAAGAAATTGAAAGATACTTTTTCAACATATTCTTAAAACTTTCTGGCACATCCCCTCGGACTAAGAATATCCAATAATGTATTTTCTCACTTGGGGAAAAAATACCTTACATCCAATGATCACTGATAAAAGAAATTTTAAGGTTAGTGGTTTTTTATGATAAATGATAATGAACTCTCTTCTAGAGATATGTTTCTTAACTCTAAAAAAGGCATAATCCAACACTGTGTGATTATATTTTGTTCAAATCATTAAAAAATATAAAGAATTCCTTATTCCTCATCCAATGCATGTTCTTTAGGTGAAATCAAATGCAGCTCCATCAATCCATATACATCTTTCTACTCATTCTTCTCACACATGTTATAAAGATACCTAATACAAAATAGATATAAGAATACATTATTTTGAATTATAATGTAGGGAAAAGGTGTAAAGACTTGCAAGGAAAAATATTTCACCACATGATGCCCGACATATCTTCAGTAACAAGCTCCATGATATTATTTTTCCCAATCCCCGCATTTATTGCACGTCCAAAAACATGAGCTTCCATTGGAATCTCATAATGATCCCCCAACAAATTTTAATATCTTGACAATCTGTCAAGACTACTAGAATCAATATATGATGTCATATATATTTATCTTTTTTGTTTTCTATATATTATTTCTTTACCTTTGATGTACTCCTATAAAAATATATAAAAAATATTTATTATTTTTCAAATGTTAATAAAAATTTAATAAAAATAAAATAAAATAGATGATATAACATACATACCTCTATGGTAATGAGTCGTAGAAGTATCAATACACAAATTTAAAAAATGGTTGATACTATGTATAACTATCATCATCTCATCTGTAGGTAATGGTACTTGAGGTGATCTATCTATAATATCCTATACAGTGACCCTATAATGCTCTACCACTATCTTTTGATGATAAATTGTATCTCCTATACAATATACCATCCCAAATAAAACTATATGATGTTGAGGATCATCAACATATAACTCTCCATAATTAGGAAGTTGTGGCAGAGGAGTAGGATAAAAAATGGTGTATGCGGGAAGAGGTGGGGGAGTGAGAGCTACGGGCAGAGGTGGATGATAAATAATACAGTATGTAGGGGAAGGTGGAGTGCGTGCTACAGGCTGAAATTGTCTTTTGATGTCTACAAACATAGACTGTACCGATGCTCTATTATTTTCCTCCATCATCACATTAACATCATGAACTTCATCCTCCAAGGATTTAATTTTTTAATAAACATCCTCAGTAGAAGAAGTAGAAAACATGGCAACACTTTTCTTACTGATACACATGTCAGATATCCTCGTACACGACCAGGATGTTAAATCATTCACAATGCTACATATAAAATATCTTGTCTCCCAGCAGCTGTAAATACCCCTTGTGAGCTCTGATCCTCATGGGAATATTGTATTAATTAATTGAACATTTCTATAATGATTCTAACTATATAAAGAATATAGTTAAATTAAATAAATAAAATAAATGTCTTACAATCCTCTCAAATATGATTCTAGATTCTTCAAAAAGATATTTCCCCCTTTTCCCCATCTGAGCTATCTTCCATTTTTCATGTATAGATTGAGGGGATGGAGGGTAAATCTAACTAGAGCTTAAACACTCAGCTCTTAGTTTTTCTAATATTTCATCCATTATTTGTTCTTACAATAATGTATACCATCCCCAAGAAAATCAATGAGGGTATACATTTATAGATTTTATCTCTAGATGATATTCCCTTATTTAATGTAAATTAAGAATAGAAAATCATTATGAAAACAATAATAAGACCATTTATACAATAAATATTATAAATTTTTACATTTACCTTACCAAAAATGAATCTTTTCTTCTACTATAAACAAATTGTTTTCATGTGTCTTCATCTATGAATGGATATATAAGACTTGGAGTGTCATGACAATTAGACCAAAAATGAAATCAAATGCGAGGGATGATTTGAAATCATCCCTCTCCTGGAACCCATTAATAAGCATTTCTTCATGAATCCTCTAGTGTTAGGAAGATCAAATGTCATCTGATAAAGAGAGGTAAAAAATATTATACTATAAACATTTAATGAATAGGAAAACAATATAAAAATATATTATGAAATTGTTTTCCCACAACTAGGATATTATCTCTCTTTCCATGCTTCTATCGTCATCATACAAAATTCTAACTTTTCTCTTACCCTGATTTGATACAAAACTCTTAAAATCCTTTAAATTTGGAGCTTTATATATTTCATCCTCATCAAACTCAATGAATATCCTATGGTTCTGTATACGGGCAAGTGATAATTTTGTTAAACTTGTGCGCCCAAGTTTAAGAACTCTTGAAATCATCTTTGTCATTATGGGAGCACCTGAGGAAGATTGGGAAACATCAAGAAGAGCATATAAATGTTCCTCCAATGAGGAATGGTCATTATGATTATCTCCAAAATAATGTGGTGGATCAACTAATTTATTTGTCATTATCCCCCAAATAAAAACCAATCATTAGTGCACAAATATACTGATTCAAATATTACAATACTAATGTAAATAGAAAATGGAAAATTGAACTAAGTTATGTAATTGTAGACATGGTTAATATGGTAAGCATGTTAAATAACGGTAATTATGTTAAACATGATAAACAAGGTAGTATAATTTTCATTCAATGCAATCAATAAATATATATGTTACTTAAAGGGAAACTATGGTAAACTATGTTAAACATGGAAAACATGGGAAACATGCTAAACATGGTAAAAACAGAAGACATGGTAATCATAGTACACATGGGAAACATGGTAAATAATTTTAATTCAACAAAAATAATAGATATATAGTTTATGTAATGATAAAAACGATAAACTAAACTAATCAAAATTAAAATAAACCAAAACATCAACATATTTGTTTTAATATGTGTTTTAATAAAGAAAAAAATTACAATGTCTATCATTTTATGAAAATAATAAATGTAAGTAAGAAATAATCATAATTTACCTGTAATATTAAGAATGTAAAAATGTATTCCTTTCACAAATTCCTTCGTCAGGATCGTTCCTTACGGCACAAGCCCTATCTTCAACATGCTCATCATTATGTTCTGCTAATCTTTCCATGGAAGTAGGGATGTCACATAAATGAATATATTCATCATGTTTATCCTCACTAACATATTGTTTTTCACTTGTAAAACAACAGATCACTACATATCTGATTGATCAACAACATAGAATATCTATTTTTCATGTTTTTCTATTGTAAAGGAATCTATTGTGTCTTCCAATCTATTAAGAATAAAAACTGTCATTCCAAATTCATGGTGTCTGAAACTATTGTTACCGATAAACCATTTGATGTTAAAAACAGAACCTTAATTTTAAATTAATCAAAATCCCATATTTCATCAATGACTCCAAAATATGCATATAATGTAGAAATTTTGTTTTTGTCTTTAGATGTAAAAAACTGATTTACTTCTGCAAACACCGACACACCACTATTATGAACTACACTTCTGTCGTCTTGAGCTTTCACATAAAATGTATAGCCCTTAATGTCATACCTGGATCATTTTATCACATATAATCTTGCACCACCCACTACCTATGATAATGCCTCTAATACTTCTGATCTACCAAGCATGGTCTTTTTAAACCATGAAAAAAATGTTTTCCTGTGCTCATTCAAAATCCACATTTCATTCTTATTTAGATTGAATTGTTTCATCTCAATATTATATAATGTGATATACGTTTGATCCTCGTCTATGTTATTCAAGATGTATAATTATAACATCTTCATCTATTCATCGGATATCAATTTTACTTTTCATCCATGAATCCCCTTTCCCTCATTATTAACTCATTCATGGTGGGATGAAGGTAGACCTATGTGCACCGCCACATAAAAAACTCTACAACCTCGTAAAAAATATACAATTAAAAAATGGAGGCATCATTTCAATATGGATTCTAAACATACAGATTCAATATTTTTATATACCATTTAAAATGATGCATCCAAAAAAGATATACAAGTCCACAAATCATTATTTTTTGACCTAGATGAATCATTAAATTCACCATTATATCAAAAAATGTTGGATGAAAATACATTTCTAATTGAAAAAGTATAAAAATTCAATTTTTTTCAAAATGATCAAATCATTCACATCAATCACCTTATTAGTAATTGAAATGAAAAAATAACACAACTTTATTATAGTCTTTCAGACATGGATGTACAATATTCCACGCAATGAAACTGGTAAAAGTTATTACACCATGTCATGACAATCATGAGATTTCATATCTATCAACATAAAATCCATCAAAGAGACAAAAGTTTATACATTTGATGAATAACCATGAGGCACTTTGATATCATAAGTACACTGAAAAAAGTTAATTTTCTCCATCTTGGATAATGTATGAAAATTTGAGGGAAGAAATGTTCATCTTCCATTAAGAGTGGAAGATAACTCCAAACATATTCCCATTTATATTATGTATAATCTTGAATTCAACCCATCTTTGGTATTTACTTTGATATCTAACAATGTTTTAATCAAACTATCGCATATATTCTTCTCCATGTGCATGACATCAATATGGTTGCTCCAAAAATATTGGCCTTTTCTTCAAAATATGTCTATCATTTCCAGATTTCGGTGTCTTTCCCAATGTAATTTCATGGATTTGCACACTCTCAAAATATACATCTAGAGATAAAGGTTTTGTAGCAATATAAAGTTATTGCGAGCCATTGAATGCCTTTTTGAGTCTTCTATAATAATGATCCCTAGGTAAAATTTTTTGAGGAGCCATGTATACTGTTTTCCTCCCATGATGCAATTGGCAATATAAAGTCTATTGATTGAAAATTGGACATGATTTATGCCCCTTAATGTTGTATCCAATCAAATTTTCATATTCTATAATGTCATTTATAGTGAATATAAACACAGCACGAAGTTGAAAATATGCCATTTTATAAGAATCATACACCCTAATACCATCCTCCCATAAAAGATTCAAATGATCAATCAATGGTGACAAGAAAACATCAATATCATTTCTGAGTTTCTTCAAACTAGAGATTATTATACTCATCATGACATATTTTCCCTTCATACAAACGTCAAGTGAGAGGTTTTAAATTAACAATAAAACAGGCCATGAACTATGTGTGCTAGTTAGTTTTTGGTATGGATTCATTCCACCTGTTCACAACCCTAGTATGATATATCTAATTTTATTTCCAAATATAGGATATTTCTAATCATTTTTCTTCCATTGTGGAAAATCATCTGGAAGAAGTATTTTTCAATCACATATCCACTCATCAGCATGCCATCTTAACCATTTTACATCATGTGAATTAGAAAATAAAATTTTCAAATGATGAATTATATGAAGATACCAAAATACATTAGAAGTGATATTTGTAATCTTTACATCATCCTGTGTTATTAATTCAACTTAAACTGTAATGTCACACATTTAGGACACTCTGATAGAATTTCACATTCCTTTATAAATATTATATAGTCATTCAGATAATCATGCCTTTTCTGTTATACCAATCCCATTGGGAAAAATGTTTTCACGGCCTTATAATTTGAATCTGGAAGATTGCTGTCTTTTGGATGAAGGTCTTTCAATAATTGTAGCATCTCTGCAAAACTTCTGTAACTCCATACATGTTTCACCTTTAGGTTATTCAATCTTAACACCACCAAAAAAACCATAAAATCTATACAACCAGGATAAAATGGTTTTTTAGCATCACCATATATATGCGGAACTTTTTGTTCTATCTCAATTTTTTCTACTATAATATCAAAAATAATTTATTCAATTCCATCAGAGTTACTATCTTGCAAATCTTCATCATTAGTTGATTTGAAATTATGTTTAGTTTCACCATGACAAATCCAAGGGATGCAACTCAGATTAAAAAAATTACAAATATGATGATATTTGATCTCTCTACTTTTCGATTTATTCATATTCAAACATTTCAGGCATGGAAAAAATGTCACTCCTTGGAACATTGCGTTCAGAAAATTCCAAAATGGAATCAACACCTTCCTCATATTCATTATTCATTCGATGTGCTGTAATCTTGATTCGACTCATTATTACCTATAAAAAATATATAAATTATAAATCTTGTTAAGATAACACAAATATATATTTATATGAAAAATATCATAATTTGAATGTAAAAGAATTTTGAAATATAAAACAAATAAATGCATATTTGAAATATATATGCATGAAAATGTTTTTAAAAATAATATTTAGATAGATATAACTATTTCTAATTCATCATGGATCCTTTATTATTATGGTACACAAATAATGCATCCTGGTGCAATTGGATACCAAATTCACCCTTTCGTAAAAATGAAATATGAAGTATAAATATTAAAATATGTATACATTCACTACTGAAAATTACATATATCCCAATGATTTGAAACCATTTGGATAGTCCCAAAAACTGTTGGGATAGAATTCCACAACGGATTCACACACCATTGGCATGATGGTCCATTTAATAGCCCTATACCAATGATTCTACATGAACTGTTGGTATAGACTACCAGATGTTAAAATATACCAATGGTTTTAATGAAACCATTGGAATTATATATACCAAGGGGGTGTCCAAGGGGGTAGGGGATATCCAGGGGTGGTGGGGGCTATCCAAGGAGGTAGGGTCTATCCACGGGGGTAGGCGTTGTCCAGGGTGGCCATGGGGGTTGGGTTGTCTTGGGTCTAGGGGCATGTCCAGGGGTGGGGGTGTCCATGGGGGTGCGGGAATCCAGGGGGTGGGTGAGTGGTGTCTAGGGAGGGGAGGGGGTTGTCCAACCCCTAAACCATTGGACACCCCACCCCCTTAGACACCACCTATACACCACCACCCCCAGGACAACCCCCATCACCTAAACAACACCCCACCCCTCTAGACACCCCCACCCCCATGGACACCCCAACCCCTATATACCCTTACCCACTTGGACAACTCCCTCACCCCCTGGACAACACCCCACCCCTTGGACACCCCACCCCTGGACACCCCCACACCCCATGGACACCCCCACCGCTGGAAACCCTTCACCCCCTAGACAACAACCCCACCCCATGGACACCCCACCCCCTTGGAAAGCCCCCTCAGCCCTGGACAACCCACCCCCCTTCGACACCCCCTTGACACCACCACCCCATTGGCCAACCCCGCCCCCCACCACCAAGATATCCCCAAACCACTCTAGATAGCCACTACCCCCTCGACCCCCACACCTCATGGATACCCCCCTCACCCCCTAGTCACCACCCCCACACCCTGAACACCCCACCCCCATAGAAATTCCCCACACCCCTAAGACACCCCACACCCTTGGTCACCTCGGGGCGCCACCCCCACTTTGGACAGCCCCCCCCCCCGGACATGCCAAAACCTCTATGAACATCCCCCACCCCATGGACACCCCCTAGACACCCCTACCCCTTGGACATCACACTCACCCCCTGGACACCACTCCTACACCCTGGACACTCACTACCCCCTAGACACCACACCCACCTCACCCCCCTTGGACACCCCTAGACAACACCACCCCATGGATAACCCCCTCAACCCTTGGACACCACCCCACCCCCTGGACACCCCTACCCCCTTTGGATATCCCCCTCACAGTTTGGACACCACCCCACCCCCTTGGTCACACCCTGGACACAACCACCCCATTGGAAAGCCCCACCTCTCTGGACATCGCCCCCCCCTGCCCCCCCGATAGCCCCAACCCTCTGAAAAACCCCCACCCCCTGAACACAACCTACCCCCTTGGATAGACAACTCAACACCTCGACACCCCCACCCCACCCATGGACACTGCTACCCCCCTTGAATAGCGCCTCACCCCATGGACACCACCCCCATCCCCTTGAACACCCCAACCCCCTTGGACAGCCCCCACACCCCCCAGACACAACCCCTACCCCCTTTGACACCCATAGACACCCCCACCCCTATGACACCCCCACCCACATGGACACCCCCCCCCCCCCCACCTTAGGAAACCCCTGTATGTGCGCACACACACACACACGATAGAACACACAGAAATCATAAACATGCATCATATCACATCCATAGTTTATTTTACCAGAAAATAATTTAGCATGGTATAAAAAACACTATGTAACTTACCATGATAGCAAGAACAAAGATAAAAAAATAACATCTCAAAAAATTATATTAGGGAATCATGAAAAATAAAAATGAAACTGAGCCATGCGAGGCTTACTTGAGTGTTTCTAGTCAACCTGATAGATCTTGTGATATTAAATATATTGAATGATATTGGAAAATGAGTATACGGGGCACAACTTTAAGGAATCCTTTCATTATTTTCCTTGTTAGAGAGACGAGTGTAAGGTCGCCTGAGAGAAGAAAACAGAATTTCTGAATACGGGGTGCAATAAACAATTTAAAAGCATTATCACGTTTTCTATTTAGTAACCAACATGATAATCTATTTATTTATGTTTATAACATAGGTTATCTATTAACCAATGTAGAAAGGTTTTTATAACAACAGTTATTTTATAACCTAATTTATAAATGGTGCTTTACCACATCTGTTCTTTTATAACAGATGTGATAAATTGCTGAGATTTTATTTATCCTATTGATATTTTATAACCGACGTGATAAAGCTAATATCAGTTTTTATGTCATTGGTCATTTTATAAACAACATGAAAAATTGATTCTCTTCGATTTATCATGTTGTTTATTGTATAAACAATGTGATAAATCTATTTTTATATCTTTTCATGTCAGTTATATAGAACCGACATGAAAAATGTCGATGTGTTTAATATTGTTTACACAAGTGTCACGCTTCTTAGATTCATTCAGTAGCTTTAATTGATGGGGAAATAATAAAGGTATTTATTGGACTATTATGAAATAAATATTTAATTTAAATAATAAATGTGACATGATTTTAATATGTAAGTACAATATAATGGATTAATTGAGAATATATAGATAGTAACAAAATTTTATTTCATTTGGAAAGTTACGTTTTACTTCATTCCCCTGAACTGATTAACATTTTATTACTGATTACATTAGAAATGGTTATTTTAACATATAAACCATGATTTTATTTGTTTTCAGAATAAATGATGATTATTCTTTTAATAATTTCACATCCATTAATTATTTATTTAATAATCCATAATTTTTTTAATAAAATGGATGTTTATAATAATGATTCAAAAGTATAGTTAGTTATTTTATGAAAAAAATGATTATTTGTTTTGACATGTAATCATGAAAAGAAAATGGTTTTGGTAAATTAAGAGAAGATTTTGTAATTTTATGATAAATTAAGGTAAGTAACATTATTATTGGTTCCTTTTTAATGAGCATCAAACTTGTATAATGAAATTCAGGATGAAAATGAATCATGTTTAATTCTTTTGGGTGAATAGTAGTATATTTCATCTTGTAATTGGAGTGTATAGAAATGTTTTTTATATTGGATTAATATATTAACTTATGAGAGATATTTAATTTTTGAAATCAATTTTCGAATAAGACATTCTCAAATGGTGTATAAGATTTTTGAAATTAGCACTTTTAAGAAGGGTTTCTTCCATTATAGTTTTATTTTTTTTCAACCTATCGGTTGGTGTTTGGTTTTTTTGATTTATATGATTAGTTTGACTCTTTATTATGTGTTGGGGTTATCTAATGACATATAAAGTACATAACAATATAGATATTTCATCTTCTATGGCCATAATGATTATTCTACAGAGGTCATGATCATAAGATTGATGAATACCATTAGATTTGTATTTTCCATTTATCATTATTTTTCCAAGATTCTATATGGATTATTAAGCATTATCCACCCTATTAATATTATATTATATCTATACTAGATATTAATTTTAGTTCTATTGGGTAGCCATGTTTTAGGGACTATTTTATCAGGTTCATGATGTTTATCGAGTGGATTGGAGTATTTAGTGCATCCTCTAATATGAGTTATAATAATTATGAGTTTTTCACAATACATATTTAGATAAATTTATTATTTTAAGGGTAACCATTTTTATTCATATTCATTGATATCATATTTGTTATTATTCTTTTATAGTAGTGTAAATGTATATATTGTATAAGTCACATTATTTTATTTCACCATTTGATACATTTATCTATAGTTGGATTAGTGAAACATTTATTTAAGAGGATTATCCATGACCTTCTGAATATAATAATTGTTGGATACTTCCATGGAAAATTAGTTTTTTTTGACTGAATGGATGAGATAAGGAAGCTATTGGGGATATGGATATTATCAATCAGACTAAGTGAGACACTAGATTTATTTCTCCAAAACCATGTTATAGTTAATATAGTATCATAAAAGATGATTAAATCCATATAATTACTTCTTGATGAATATGTTTTTTGAACCATCTATTTTTAATGACAGATTTGGTGGAAATAACATTTTGGATTGTATATCCTAGAATATCATTGGATCATTCAACCCAGTGATATTTTGAATATTTCATGGAAATGATGACGTGTTTTGGATTTATTTAGATCCATTTTATGGATCCATATAGAAAGAGAATATTTTTCCCATTATTATATATTGATATTATGCTTGATTCCCTTGAATAGAATGTAAAACAACAGTTAATGTGGTGATTTTATCTTGTATCGAGGTAGTCTCCCATTTTCACACCATTTTAGATTGAATTGAAATATTGGGAAGTCTGTGTCAGTTTTTTGTTCACCTAAGAGTCTTATTTTGGATAATATTGAATATATAAATCATTTTAAATAATGGGAGTGAGAATATCAATAGTTATAGTGTTTATTCATGATAATACTAGTTAGTTCATGACAGTGTCACTATGAAGTTGTAGGTATGGTGTGGGAATATGAATTGATGAATGAGAAGTGTGAGATGGAATAGAAATTTAAATAATTATTACTTCATGGAATAAATTTATGTCACCATGACCCTATGTTAATATTGGTTGTGAGTTATTTTAGAACATAGGGATACATTTCCCTTGGGGAGAATTTTATGAAATAATTGGATCATAAAAGTATAAATTATACTTTTACCATATAGTATAAGATCCTATAATATAAAAATCGGGTGTACTAATTTTAGGTCACTAATTATCATACAATGAAAAATATCATAAGAGAAGGAATGGTCATAGATTCATTCAGTATAAAATTAAACACTAGGGATATAAATAAATTAGAGGGGTCCTTGAAGAAACTGTTATCTGAAATAATCATGGATACGTATGATTATTTAATGTTCTTGTATTATTATTTATGGTAGTGTTAATTCTTCCTAGTGAAATCATATTTATATTGGGTCACAAAATGATATTATCTAGCATAATTTTAAATAAACCATTGATATTTGGGAGACCTCATGTTATTATTTTTAGTATTTTACTGGTGATTTCTACCTTTAGAGCTACTGGATTATTATAGTTAATCTGATTCTATGGTTAATAGATTTTGAATATATTCATATTTTTTCTACGAACACTATCATTATTTTGATGTGTCATGATATGAGACTCCAAAGTTAGTGTACCAAGATGACCAGATAAATAGAAATATTCATATCATCATTCCCTTCATGTTAAAAAATATAATTGGAATAGTAATTTCTTTCATCTTTATTGTAGCATTATCCATTCCATTATAGTGGTTGGATGAAGAACCCTTGGAACTCGGATATTATTTACTTAAATAATCTATTATATGATAATAATTAATGTTTATGATAATCAAAATATTCATGAAATCAGTTATTGTATATCATTCCAATTAAGTAATAATGATAGAAGCGATTGAATGTTTTTATAATAATGGTGTGTTAAATTACCTTGGTGTACTATTAAATACAATATATTATTGTAACCCATTAATTTATTTAAAATTATAGAGGGGGTGGCTGAATATGATGGGCTCTATACCACATCTAATCATAACATCATATTGTTACATGGATTATCGGATAAGACAGATCAACCAACTCTAAGGGATATATCTCATGGGTGTATGATTGATTTCAATAGGGTTTTTATTTGGAATATAACATAATTTTTATTACGTGCATACTCATTGGTGTGTCATATTGGTGGACTCATGGATCTACTTCTTATCATACAAGATAGGTGAATGATCTATGTTTTGACTAAGTGTGTCTCCCTAGACCTATGCTCTAGGATCTGATTCTTATAGACATGTTCATTACAAACATGATATGAATAAATGATATATAATCACGGATATACTAATATATATTTACAAAATCCAAGTAAATTGTTGACTCTGTTATATCCAAATTATAATTTTTTGTTGAGAGACTAAGATAATTTTTAAAATTCATGAATAACAAAATCCCATGTTCTTTTTATCACGTAGATATCTTATCATTATATATAAAAATATTTAATCTAAGAAATGTCTATATAATCTCCCATTTATTCAATAAAAGTTTTCATCCTTCAAAAGGTTTCATGGGTACAATAGTTTTATATAAATTATAGAAATGTAATAATATTAAGGGGTTATCTAAAATGATCTGTGAGGTAAACATATATATTAAATGATTATGAAAAAACAAGGGATTTATATTATGGATTGAATAGGAAATGAAAATGGTTCAATAATTATCATTAAATTGGGAAGAGTAAATATCTTTAATGTTAAATTAAAATAGGTATATAAATAATATTAATCACTTATTTTTGGAAAATTTAATGGTGTACATCATATACATTATTTAATTTCCTTTATTAAATAATCCTTAATTGTCTAAAGGTTAATAGTAAATTTATCAAAATATCAAACCCATTTCCAAGATATTTTACTCCTTTTATAATTACATAAATAAAAACCCAATATGTTTTGTCTCATGAGACATATCTATGCATCAATGGTATAAATATTTTCAGGCCCCGCCAGTCACTTGACTAATTCAAATCGATTCATCTTAAGATAACATGACTATTTAATATATAATAAAACATAAAAAATCTTCCATATTGAAATAATTACATAAGGGACTCCAATAATAATTTATATGAAAATAAAATGGATTACTAGACCCCAAACCATATGGAGGAAAAAAGTGGATTGATAATGGACACATAACCGTCATTTAAATAATAATCTTTCTTGAAAAAACAATACTTTTCCCAAAGTTAATATAATATCATAATATGATTTTGAACAAAATATAATGGTATTTATGAAAAAACATCATTCACACCTTATTGGTAATTTGGTGTACTCGTAATAAAATACAAGAAAAACATTATCATAAGCCATTAGGAGGAAGAAAGTGTATAGGTTCAATAGAATATATCACATGAAGTGATAAATATCTGTGGAAGGTTATATGTGGTGGAATTTTATGTTCCCAAAAAATGAGAAAATAAACCATAATACAATGAAATAGTATGATTTTCCAATTTTATATTAACTAAATTCAATGATGATCATATATAAATGAATGAAATTTATTTAACAAAAATCCAAAAAAATTGGGAAATAAGTGAATATACAGATACCTGAATAATGGAACAATATTAAATCTTATAAATAGAATGAAATATATTTAAATTAAAATTAATTAGAAGATAAATCAAAATAACACCGCACAAAGGGAACCTGGTAAATAAAATATATTATATCTCAATGAATGAGAATTGAAATTGTGAATGGAATTTTGAAATAAAAGAATTAAAATAAGAACCTTAGAGAGTTTAATTATTATATATATATATATACCTAAATAAATTGGATTCATGATAATATATATCATATTTCAATTATACACACCACAAATATTAAAATAGGTCCATTAATATAATTCTTATCCCAATAATAGAAAACTTAGATGAAGACCTTACTTTTTTTAGGACATCCATGAACATAAATTAGAATATAATAATTACTATATAATCTAATAATCATTAACATATGTTCCAAAATATTTTATAATTTTATAGTTTAATTTCATGTAAGTATTTAATATGATGAATGGTAATGAAGTTGTTGATGATCATGTTTCAACGATTCTTAATAAACAAAAGATATTTTCTTAATTGATGAGAAAGATGATGATTTAACCATACCATGACCAATAAAACCATTATTTATATATTTTTATCATATTAAAAATCAAATTAATTTTTCATAGTTAGAAATGACATAAATTCATTTCATTGATTAATTAAGTGGAAAAACCTAGCCCAACACTGACATGCCCTAAATTAATCAATGAATATTTGAACAACTCCTGTCAAATTATAGTAATGGAAAATTATATTTCAATACAATTATAATAAAATGTAATTTTTTTATTTAATTTCACAAAAATACTAATATGATATGATAAATATTGATTTTGATCATACTTTGTAAAAATAATCAGAAATTAGGTGTGAGGAATTTTCTCCTTGGTAACAAGCTTTTATGACAAGTTCAATATGTAGTAATAAATTATTTATCCTTTTATTCATATTTATATTTTATAATATGCAGAAATATCTATTTATTATCTACAAATTTTATAGAAATAATTATAAAATTATTAGGAGTTAAAAAAGTGTTATTTTAAAAAAACAATTTTAAATAACATAATGATCTTCTATTTTAATTATTTAATATTTATAATAATAAATTATTTAAGTTAAAATTTTATATAATATATATATACATGAATATAAATCCATATAATTATGATTAATAGCATTGTATTTATTTTAATATCATTATATTCTTGATAAATTAATTTTAAAAAAAACAATATTCGTCATGTTTTTTGGTTTAATTATTATAATTAAATTCATTAATTTTTGTTCCATGAGTTTAGTAACATGGATTTATTGTTTGGAATCATCATAAATAATATTATGTCAATTCTAGAATATATTTTTTGATCATAATGAATAATAAAAACTATCAAATTTAATTAATATAGTTATGGTCAAAATGTCTTTATGGGGGAGAAATCAATAATGTTAATAGATAAAATAAAAAAACACTACTTTAAAGAATATTTTTTGGTTTTATATCATCCTTATAATTATACACTTTAAATATGAGAAATTTTGTTCCATTTTTCCATGAATGTTATGTAAAATTATATTAAAACATTGAAAAAATATATGTTTTCCATAAGCCTCAATTATAAAAGAGAACATCCTCCCCTCACTCTTTAACACTTATTAATCCATTTATCATGAAAAAAACTAATAAAAAATATATCAACATTTCTTTATTCATTTTTAATTACTTCTTTTCTTCTAAAAAATCATACCATATCATTTTTAAAAAGAGATTCAATTGGGGTTTCTCTCATTAAAGGTAATCATCTGCACCAAGATCTTTATTTTTACATATTTGTTCCACATTAAATTGTATTTAAATAATTCCAATATAATGAAAACATTATATACCATACACTGATATGTTAAAATGTTGATGACATATTATATTTTAAAATCCTTCATCTAATGTGATAGCTAACATTTTCTTAAGTGTAAAGTGGACTACCACCTCATAAACAAGTCAAATTTTTCTTCCATCACCAAGTCATTTAGATTTTCATAATGAAGAATAAATGGAATATAAATGATAATTATGATCTAATATTGATTTTTTAAATTTAATATATCATCTACCTATTGACCCTATTATTAATATAGGAATGGATAGTGTCACTCATGTGTATATACGGCCTATCATCTCTATGAAGTAATGTGATTAAATTTTCAAGTCCAAATTTCATGAATAATATGAAAAATTTTCTAATTAATAATTAATAAAATTATGATATTAATATATTTTTGGATATACTGTATCTAAACCATATTCATATGAACATTATCATTAATAAAAAAACATTTATGAGATAATAAATTAGTAAACACTCAATAAAATTGTAATACTAACATACTATTACCTAATGTTTTATTAGAAGTTATTAGATAATATTATATGATATTATATATATTCATATGGTTCTGTTATAAATTAGTAAATTGATTAAAAAATATTTTATGATATGTCCCATTATGTAAAAGGGATTTTTGAGATAAGGGACTTCATCTTAATGACATTTACATTTTTAAATATTTGATATTATGAACCTACTTACAATTATGTGGTTTATACATTACCACATTGACATATTTAACTTGAATGACTATTTGATTGTGATGAATAATTTTTTAATTAATGCAAATTATCTCATATGGTTATTATTTAAAAGTCTCCAATGATGTGAGTATTTTATTTATATATTTTTTTGATTTCATAAATTATTATTAAATGAATATTCTAATAATCCTTTAGAAAATAAAAATATTTCTATATACTATGGATATCTAATGGGTTACGATATTTTATTCAAAATTTTACCATCTTTGGCACTCAAATTATGAAATGAAATGTATAAAAAACCTATTATTATTTATCTTTTTCATTAGGTAAATTAATTCTAATACCATATTTTATAAAACTGTTTTACAAATTTTCATTTTATTAGGGACATTTTATATCTAAAAAATAGTTTCTTAATTCATTTACAAAAATTAAAAAGGAATATTTTTAACATATATGACATTAACAGACATACCAATCACCATAACAATTTAAGAACAGTTATCTTCTTATGAACATTTTCAATTATATTAATAATAATTTTTATTAATGAATTTTTTTAGAATTTGAATTTAATTTTTTTATTTCTTCTAACATACATTTTTTAGAAAATATATTTTTCCAATGTTCCAATGGTTAACTCTTATCATTTATTAAATTTAGGGTCCATAACATTCTATTGAATCATTAAAATTCTTATGAACATTTATTATTAAATTTATCTTAAATATTCATATTTTCTCTATCATTAATATAATTATTTCCTAAAATATATATAATTGTTTCCAATCATTCTTTCATAAGAATATTTTTTGATTGACTTGGAAAAATACTGATGAATCCATACACATTATACCATACTTATATTTATAGATAAATTATAATTTTTATAAATTGAATATATCCTTAAATATAAGTGTAATTCACTATAAAAGGAGTTATGGGTGGGACCATATTATTTATATCCCCTCAATTCCTTAACATGTCTCTTGATAAATTTAATGAAAAAATTAAATACATTTCTGGGGTCTTCCTACACATTGATTAAACTATATTTGAATATGGATTTAATGGTATTGATATCATGATGTTTGGGATCAATATATCTAATAGTTTCTTTTCTATCATTGAAAATTCAATTATTATTATCCATGATATTATTTAATTGATATTATCAATGGATGCATTTTATGCTCAATTTAATGACTAAAAGGAAAGAGTTTTAATTTATTTCTTTCATTATTGATTATTCCATATATACTAATGATAGATTCTATAGTAAAAAAATTCGTTTCTAAGCATTTTATCTCTACGTGTTTTTATAATTTTCTGGCTATATGAATAAAAATTCATTAACTGAGTTCAATTATTCCAAAAATTTTCAACTACTACATTTGTTCTTTTTTTTCATACGTAAATTTAGTATTATGAATATATATTTCTGTCCTTGAATAAAAAATTGAATAGTAAATAGGTATTATATCACTTTTATATATTCTAATATAATAATATAGTCATCATCTCTATGTTACTATAGTTAGTGTTATTATCATTTATATTAGAAACATTTTTGTAGAATCATTGGGAACTTGATTTAGGAATATATTTATTTGTAAATTTTACACTATTATATAATTTGAGGATATTAGTAATCTAATATTAATATAATAATTTCTTTTGTAAGGTAGAGGTTTTGTGTAATTTTAGAAGCAATGCTTCCATATATAAATTCTATAGCCAGATGTGGATTAGGCACATATGTATCTATGATTAAAAAATATAAAAATATTTGGTCGAGTATATGTAATCTCTAATTCTACTGCATGATGGTTGTTCCCATGTTGTTTAACTGTATTGAAAATCTCGGAGGTATTTTTAATTGAATTCAAATATTCATAAGAATACATTTTAAAATATTTGAAAAAATCAATATTTAATGATATCATTAATGAAACAGTATTTATAATTACAATATTAACAATGCATAAAATTTCAATTTGTTCCAAGTCTTACATATGATACAGAACCTTTTATTGTAATGTAAAATTATTATGATATTATCTAATATTGTATATTAAAATGATTAAAAATAGCATATAGAATAATGAGTGGTATTAATACTCATGTCCAACATTGAAATTTCCATACAAAGAAAGACAATATAACTTGTGTTGGAGATTAAATATCAATGATAAATTTAAAGATATCACGTAGGTTTTGACTATTAACCAACAAAATATGGTAAAATTATTTTTTTATAAAATAATACACCTATATTGGACAATTTAATTCCAAATATTCCCCAATATTTTAGGGGAATAACTACAGCTGTAGTAGCTGGGAAATGGATTAAGTCCCATAATATGATTTTTATATGCGTTGGATGAGATGAAAGGGAAAAAGTTATACATTTATTATATCATATAATTTTTTATATAAATTAAAGAGGGTTATTAAGCATGAATACTATATAGGATGATGAAATAGAATACTTGGAATAAATAATTTTTTATGTAACATTTTCCACCAAATGTTTCCCTCATGATATGTGAACTGAAATGAAGAAAAGATTCCTCATATAAAATTAAAAGTAAAAAAGAATTTTTTTAGTATGAGTCTACATTTATAAGACTATATTTTTATTCTATATATTACATTAGTATTATGTAAAGAATGGATAACCATTTCATTGAAGGGCTCATACTAAGTCTCCAAATTGATATGGACTCTCCCTCATTCTCATCATATTATAAAATCGATTCATTCTCCATCAAAACATTTGAAGACTTTTCTACAGTGTATATATTCAATAGTGATAAATATAATTATATTTCAGCAACACATAATTAAATTTAAAAACAATTTAATATGAAGAAGAAAATGATGCAATTTTCATCATGTGAATACTTTAGAAACAATATTCCTTGAAAAAGATTTTATGGCATGGGAGTTTGTTACAACTAAACAAATAAGGGTATTCTGAATAATGTATTTAATGTAAAGAATTATATAACTATTTTTATTCTCTTTAAATTTAATGAAATGTTGAACTATTCAGACCAATTTCTTAATAGTTTGGTGAAATTACCACTAAATATGTTAATGGGATAATGTAAAACATTCGCAATCACTATATAGGAGTTTAATGCCCATAATGATTTTTTGGAATATACTATAATAATGTCATAAAATTTAGCAAATCTATTACATTACTATATATCATTTACACTTATATATATTCTTAGTTTTCAAAGAAAAATCAATATTTATTTAGCAACATAAGAATGGGGGAGTCATCCAAAAAGCTTACTATAAATATCACTACAAAAGGATGTGTTTGGAAATTACCATTATGAAACAAAAATGTTATATATTTTATGACTTCATTATTATACCTATAATTGAATTTGATATTCTCTTTTTTATATATGTTACTTGAAAATATTTTTTAAAAAATTATTCACAGGTGAAATAAATTATGATTTGTGGTGAAGATATGGAATCCCCAATTATAAGTTGGGAGACGTCATCATCTACGTCGTGTCTAGATCCACACCAAGAGAACTTCTAAATAAAATTCTTTGTATGCGGAGCATAAACACCATATGGAAGGAAAATGAAATTATCATTTTGAGTATGTACCTCTTGCACATTAATATATTGACATATTTTTGGTTAAATTTCTAATACATCTATTGGAATATAATGTAGATTTATTTGAGGATTTTATCCAAAATGAAAGACATGTATTAACTAATCCATATATAATTAACTCTTTTGAATTAGTGGAGTTAAAGGAAGAACTATACGAGTTTTGTGATAAAGGATTTATATTCCTTAGTCTTTCACATTGGCGACCCCCTAGTTTTTTACATTACAAAGAGTTATGGATCTATTAGGATCTCTATTTATTATAGAGAAATATGTTCCAATATAATAAATAACAAGTATCCTCTTAATATGGTTGATGACTTCTTCCTTAAACTTCATTCAACTCAATATTTTTCAATTATTGAGATTCAATTTGTGTATCATCAATTATGACTATAGTTGGAATATATTCTGATGAAACATTTTCACTGGGGTATGCAAATTATCTGTTTTTAGTAATTCTATTTGGATTGACCCATGTGCCATATATTTTTATGGATAAATAAATCCATGTATTCATGGAATTTATTTATAATTTTTTTGGGTATTTATGGATGATATCATGATTTATTATAAACTATATAAGATTCATGAGTATTGTGGCCAACACTTTTTATACAGTTATATTACATCATATTTTATGAATATTCCTTACATAACATAACAATCCAACCACTAATTATATATTTCCACTATATTTGGAAACAAGGATACATAAATAACTTGTTCATAAGTTAACTATATCCTCTCTAAGTAAGTTATTAACTATTAACACCCAATATGTTCATATAATACATAATTCATTTCTTTATACCCTTGGAAAACTAAGCTTTTGAAATGTTGGGATTGGATTCTCTATAATTTTAAACAAGGGTGATATCAATATAACATGATAATAAGTGTATTTAAACATGAGAACATCTTTTGAAATATATACAAATAAAATGATAGACCCTAATGGTCTGTTATGGCCTAAATCATTGTATTTCACAAAAGATTAATAAAAAATGAATCAGATAATTTAATCCTGGAGAGAATAACATTTACAATGTAATAGATTTGTGGAATACACATATGCATAAAAAATATTATTTCATAGATAACCCTCAACACATCCAATAAATTCCATAATTTTTAGGATCGTGATAACCAACCATGTACCCAGTTCATGATTAGGATAACCTCATGTGTACCCACTTTTGGGATTTGGGAAACCATTAATATAACGTTTCATTTCATAGGATAACCTCTCATGTTCTATATGTTTTATTAGAATGGGATAACCTCTTTTGTACCCTTTTATCACATAGAACATAAATATTAACCCAATGAATTAGAGAGAAATATAATTATAGGACCACATATCAAAAAATGGAAAATTATACATATTTATACCTCAAAAGAAATAGTCATATCATCACCCAGGAAAGGGAAATAGTTTTCATAAAAAATTCATTTTATTACGACTCATGGGGAAGAAAATAGATTATTAAAAAAATTCATCATAATGATAAACCCGAAAATAATAGGATAATAACTATATCATTGTTATATAATACTATTTATTCATAAGATAAATCCATGTTTATGTTCATTCATTACTTTAAATACTATTAGAATGTTTTTAGAACAATCTTTTTGAATATAACCTTTTCATTTAAGATTTCTTCTTTAAAAAAAGCACAAATATGAATGAAATATTTTCTTTTAAAATAAAATTGAAGATAAAAAGTGTAATAATCAAATCAATGAGCATTAAACATGTTTTTTAATTTCATACATACATTATAAGTTAAAATAAAACATTCCTTTCACTTTTTTGTAAAAAGAGTCAAATAGTAACTCTTATGGAAAACTATAAGAAGATTACTTTTAAAAACATTCCACAAAATCAATTATTTGTAACAATTAATTTAATAAATAAATGGAGAACATTAAAACCATTATTTAGTTTTTTTGAATCATGGTCTTGTAATAGAGAATACATTCATCCAAAAAGAGAAGTTAATTAGGTTTTTCTTTCAAAACATTTCTTGGAATCTATATTATATAAAGAGAGAAAAATGAATTATGACACTTAATTTATTCTAATTACTATATGATTGTAATATTTAGGTGTTTAATGAGTTAAATATTTTAATATTTCATCATTGGAAGCAGAATCACATACAATACTGATAAAAAATGAGATTTTATAGAAATAACCATATCACTTTGGTATCTTTTGAATCATAAAACCCATGAAATAAAGAAGCATATATAGAAATATATATACCGTATTTTTCATGATTAGAATAAAAATATACATTCATGAAAAATATATACACCTAAAAAATACACATGTTATGAATATGGCATGTATCCCATCGAATTAAAGGTACGGAGGAGAACTATTACCTCATATATCAACCTCCTGTATCCATGTTATAAAAAATCATATAACAAATAAATATCTATTATAAAAAAATTATAATAGAATAATAATATATATCATAAAATATATTATTTATATTAAATATTTTACAACATTCTTATTAAAAATTATTTAATAAGATAACTATTATGTGTGATAAATGTTTCTATTTTCACATATTTTTTGGTTCTGTAGTGTTTTTCCTTGGGAATTGATTATATTTCCATATTTTATAGAGTTTTTATAATGATATAATGTTTATAAAAATTCATTATAATAAATTTTATATTAATCTATAAACGATTAAATAAAATAATTATTTACACCATTCATAGAGAAAGTACAATTGTACATATGAAGGACCCTTAATTCCATTTTTTGATTAATGGAATCAAATAAAAGAATATAATAATTCAAATATCTTGAATCATTAATTTATAATAGATATCATATATATTCATTACATTAATAATTATTAACATCCATATCATAATAAAATATAAACTATATCACATACAAATATGGAGGTGGTATTCCACATGTTTGCATGAAGGACATTATAGTTTTTCCACAATTTGAAAGTCATGAAAGGAAAGTAAATTATTAAAAATAAAAAATTATATTTATGTAATATATATAATATATATAATTCAAATCTGTCTTTATATGAATCGATGAGAGGTGTTGATGGAAAAATAATTATAAGATTTATTGAGATGATATTCTATCGTATATAAGTTCAATGATTTATTTTCCCATTTAATGGAAGAGGATATGGATATTGGTTAACAAATTAACATATTAAAATTGAATTATATAGGATATATTCATATTTTAATATGATAATAGTAGAATACTATTTGAATGATGTGGAATAAGAAATAAAAAAATGTACCCTAGAACATGGGAGGGGATGTAAAGAAGTAGTTTTTGCAGAGATTGGATAGATCAAATGGATAATATAGTGTTATGTGGAGATGAGACGAGGCATTATTTTTTGTTTGTGGGAGGATCCCCTTATGTAAATTTCCAAAAAACAATACATAATGAAAAAATCATTCCCAAGAAATTTTTTTTCAAAAGGATAATAGATTCTTATTTTATATAGTAAAAGGTATAAATGTAGCCATAAAATCAGGTTTATACATGTCTTATTGGAAGAAATACACATTTCATTAGGATTACAACCACTCGTAAACCTATTTTTACCTTAATCATTGTTATTAATATTCACTAATTTTTAAAATTGTTTATGAAAAAAATTTAGTTGACGATATTATATAATATTATTTATGCAAATTATATATATGGGGTCCAATTTAAAAAATCCAATACATCAATTTGGGAAACTTTTATTTAAAATAAAACCCATAGACGTGATGGAAATTTTATTTTCAATAAAAAATGTTTCCACAATTATAGAATGTTTTTATATCAAAATTCAATAATGAACCGATTAATATAAACAAAATTTGATTAATCATAATATAATTGAACTAATTTAACTTTCAAAACTATCTTAATTAAAAATGTGTCCTTTATATTTTCTTAAAATAAAATATTAAATTTAAAAAAATCAGTATTTTAACTATTAATCAATGCAATACACCTTTCCAAAAATTATAAAATATTCAATATATGGTAAATTTTCTAGGTTGATTTAAAATAAGAAGGTATTTCTTTCAAAAAATTATTTAATAAAAAAATAATTTATTTTTAAAATAAGTAAAAAAATGTAACAAAACATCTTTTTAGGAAAATATAGTTTTTTAATAAAAATGGATAATTTAATATCTCTTATCTAGAAAAATATATTTTCTAAATTATAATTATTTTTATTGAATAATATATATATACATATTACTAAAATAATTTACTAATACTGAATAATTTAATATTCAAATAAAAAAAATGCACATAAAAATAGTTTATAAAAAAAATATTATTATTCTCTCAAATGATTTTTATTTTAATTTATAATAAATTTCTATCAAATGAATTTATATTCTATATGTGTAAACCATATAATATACACTATAAATTTATCCATATTAATATAATCTAATTAAATTTAAATTTTATTATTTTGGAATAATACATTAATATTTAGTTGTATATTATGGTTTATTTATACTCGGGATTTCATGTAACACATTCTATCAAATAAATTAACATCATATAAAAGTAAAATTTAAAAATATCATCGGGTTACATTCTCCCCCACTACCTTAATTAATATTTACTATAAAAACTCAATTAAACATATATGAGAAAATAGGGGATACTTTTTCCTTATCGTATTCTGTAGTTCACTTGTAGCATAAAAAAAATTGGGGTCTCTCCACAAAGTAGTAACTACATGAGTGGTCCTATTTTATACCACATCCTTCATTAAGTCCATAATCTACATCTGGTTTTCATCATATTAATGATCTTTCTCTACTTGTATGGTGTCTTAGTTAAGTACATGTGAATGATCTAGTATGGACTTCCATTGTGGAGATACATGGAATGAATCGGGATCATAAGAAATGTTCATTCTGAGTTCCAAAATGTAAGGTAACATCCCGAATAAATCCATAATATCATAATGTCCAAAATACCTATATCTCATTTATGCCGACATTATGAATATCACATCATTATTCTATTAGGAAATTCATAGAAAACCCTTATAAATGTCTTAATATTCTAAATCACTCTCATGATTGTGATCATATAATTTATTTTAACTCTAATATTCTTTGATATGTTCATAAATCGATCAAAATTTCACTACCATTTCCACAACCATATTATGTCTAAATAGAATTATTTCACAAAATTCATCCCATAACATTGGATTTATACACATCATTCCACATAGTACATCATAATGTGCCCTCTAAATTCTTGATTCAATGATATTATTGAATGAAATCAAAACTAGAGGAATTTGTTGATTCCAAACACATTTGAAATCAATATAAAAATATCTTTACATATATTATATGTTTATAATGGTTCAATCAGACTGATCATCTACCTAATGATGATATGATGTACTGAAACACAACATTTTATAAAGATCGAAAAAGTGACTTCTCTAAAACCATGCGGTAAACCATAGACAATAATAAAATGCAATATAATATGTCAATCTACGAAACAGTAACTTTTTTAATGTAAATTCACATAATATAGGCATTTGTTAAGTATTCTCTAAAATAAATTAATTTTGAGGAATTTATAATGTGATCGACTGCATCCCAAACAACAATATGATCATTAGATATTTTGGAGAGTCTTAAAAAAATCGATGTTAATGTTTTATGATTTCCATTCGTGTATGGGTAGTGGTCTAAACATCATCATTTATGTTTTTCTCTTAGGATTAACATTTTGAGATACCAATCACTTAAAAACAAACAATAAAGTACCTATTTTCTTGTTTTTCCAAGATAAATACTCTTTTAGATCTCTATAGACCACTCTACATAAAAGATGTGTTGATAATGAAGAACAACGAGACTCCTAATATAGATCCTTATTTAAATATGGTATAGATATAACACATACACGATTTATAGACCACATCGTTCCATTATAGTAATAGTTGATATTATTAACATTCCTAATATTCTTCATTGGATCTATGTCTCCCTTCTAGACTACGTTACTCTTCATAAGTATATATGGTTGAAAAAATATTTGATAACTAAAAAAATTACCCCTCCCATTATTATTTCTATAACCATCCTTTGAAAGTCCATAAATGTTTGATATTGTTTAATCCTCATCATAAATAAGCTATCATGATCCTTTAGACTCAAATCATCGGTTAGCTCATTTTTTTACATGTATAGTAATTTATTGGGTATTAATAATCTAATATTAGATACACTAATAATATCTTGTGAATATTAAACTCTTAATATGAGAAAATATACATTATAATTTTAGTGTCATTATATATAGAATATAAATCTCCATTAATATAATGCCTCTTTAAATTTAATATAAAAATTACTAAAGCTCTCTCTGAATCACATATTGGGTAATTTTCACATAAAGGATCAATTGAAATGCAGAATATTTTATAACCATGTCATTCTACATGATAATTTAACTATATCACATCCTTGATGCATCATTATAGATTAAAAACCCTTATTTACTATAGTTTAATATAGGAATATGTTTTCTAGATAACCATATCATTATTTACATTAAATATTTTTCAAATTCATCAATATAAAGAATTTTGTTTTCCTTATGAGTTAACTTGGTTAGTGGATTAGATTGGCATGATAAATTATCCCAAAATGTTTAGAAAGTATCAAGAAATCTTAAAAATAATTATATATTAGAGATATTTTTTATTCATGGAAAATTTTCAACAAGTTCTAGATTATATGGATCAAGAGATATTCCCTCTCTAGAGATTATATGAAATGTAACTTCATGAATACCAAATTCTCAGTTGTAAAACTTTTCAAATAATATCACCCTCCTCTTGGACGTCAACACAATTCTCAAGTGATCTACATGATCTTCCATTGTCTTTGAACATATATGAATATATTATATAATTACTACCATAAATTGATCCAGGTAATCTCTAAAGACTCCATTCAGTAAATCCATGATAATATAGGGGGATTTTTATTGCCAAATGGAATTATTATATATCAATATTTTGTTACTTTTTATGGAATATTTCCTTTGGTTTATCTTTCTCCTTGATAGAGGATTAATGATATCCCGAATGAAGATTAATATTGGATAATTTTTTAACTCTACGCATTTGATTAAACAGGTCAACAATGCATGTTATGGGATTCTTGTCCTTGATTTAAATCTTTTTCCCTTCCAAATAATCTTTACAAGATCACATCAATCTGTCTTTCTTCATTATAAAAAATAGATTCAAAGAAATTTTACACACTTTTTATGAGTAAATACATTATATGTATTCTCTTGAAGACTCTGTATTAATTCCAAAAACTCAATTAGATCAATTATTTTGGGATTCATTTAAATATTAGTGGAAAAAAGGTATGCATTCTATTGAGATAACAACATAACGATTTATTGGAAAATACATAAAACTTATAGATTGAAACACAAAACACTAATAAAATATGAAAATATTCAATGCTGAGTTAATCCCCATCCATTTTATTTAAACACCCCTTTTGAAAATGATTCTATACCCATAAAATGAATGATATTTCCATTTGATGTTCATATTAATCATCATTCTGATTGAAGATCATGAGTTTTTTTGTAATATTAAAAGTGGCCTAACTACATATCAATTTTTGTGGGATTTATCAAAATAAATCCAATATATTCATATTATAACATTAAATTAAATCAATGTAAGAATAATATAAATGTATTAAAATCAGTACCATAAACATAAATTAGAGAAGAATCACAAACTTGAACGGTGATTTTCATTCGATTAGGGGGTTTCACTTCTAATTCAATATATACCTATTTATTATGGGAATTAATATTCAAAAATATGTTCCATGATATATTTCTATTTATATAAATTATCCCAATGTAGAAATATTAAAATTTTATCATACATATCACCACCCTAATATTATTTTTCTATCTTCAAAACCATAGTAAAACGAAAATGGCCAGCATGACTATCCTGAATCATTTGTCAGATTGTTTAATCATTCATTGGATTTCTAAATCGAGACCCCATATTTAAAATTTATAAATCCTTATATTTAAATAGGTCATTCATGGTTATCATCTATTAATATCTTTCATGATTTTTTATAAAGTGTTTACGAATTTTCAAAACATATCCACCAGGATAGTCAAAATATATGTATAGTAGGGCCCATTTTTGTGCACCATGTGATGATCAATTAAACAAACAATATACCATTTTTCATTTATATTACCCTACTTACTAATATATTATATCCACATACCCTAATAGAACCCATATAAGGAATTAATTTCCTATAAACCACTCAATTTATCCTTCACCAAAATTCTATGAAATTGTACTATAAATTTCCATATCCTTATCGTTCCCGCTAACGTTTTCTCGTCCTAGTTTCAAAATGATAGACAAATATTACTATATTTCCAATGATAGTTAATAACTAATTTAAAAAATATATATTACATATTATAAGATGAATACTCATTACATAACATAATGATCCATGCTATATTTGTATATGTCTAATATCCTTGGAAACATAGATACATTAAAAATTTGATTGTATGTAAACAACATCACATCCTGCTATATTTTTCATAATTATTACCATTGAAAAAAATATCATAAAAAATAAAATTTTTCATAACATGGTGAATGGAAATAATAGAAAGAGTTATCACAGATTCTCAGTAAGGGTAAACAAGTTAGATATCAACATAACATGAATGTAATAAAACTCCACCCTTTATATAATAGATAATAAAAGAGACTCATGGAATAAATATTGGTATTTCATAATACATTAATCATAATGGAATCAAGGAACAAAATAAAAGATACCATAACATTGGCATAACACAAATATTTGTGGATTTTACATAATAATAGAAAATAACATGTCTATGATATCCACCAAGAAATTCATATTGTGTAAGTATTATCTTAACCAACCTTATACCTATATTGACTAATTTTTTATAATGTTCAAAAGTAGATTTATGGGTTCCCAGTACCCCAATACAAGATTCCAATACAACCACTTTCAACATACAAAAAAACATAAAAACCAATGGAAATGTCCAAGAAACCACGAACCAGGCACACAAACATCAGAAAAGCTGGCCAAACCTCAGAAAGGGTTACCCTGAATGTCCCCTGGCGCGACCATAAACACCAGCCCAAAACCTCCCATTGGAAAACATAAGGGGAATTCACCCAGCCTTCAAGAAAAATGAAATTGACCTCCATGAATAATCCATCCACAATTGATGTCATAGAAACCATAGTGAAGATGACCATATGCTGACACCGTTAGCACCCTGATCCATAGACAACTCAGAAGATCCACCTTCCCCTTGAACCACAATCCTCCTTCACCATCATTGCAAAACCATCCACCACATCCCAATAATCCAACATTCCATACAAAAAACTAAAATTCATCAAACTCTCGCATATAAAATGAATGAAGAACAGTTGATTCGTCAACCATGAAAATTCAAATCAGATCAAACACAAACCCAAATTCACCAAATCAGAACCTCAAAGAAACTTCCAGCAGCACCAAAAACACCAAAACAAGAGTCCTCTAACCTCCAAGACACTAGACCAACCCCAAAAAAATTGGAGCATGCCATGAATGACATCTATCTAGGACGAAGCCATGTAAGGATCCAGATCTTCCGGTGCTAAGCACATCAACGCCGAGAACACCACCGTTGTGACTGAAAGCCGAACAAGAAGGGGTAACGAAGCCGACGAAAAGTGCACCGAGCCCATGACGGTCCGAAGCTCCAATTAGAACCCAAAACCAGGGGTGAGTCAAAGTAAACCCTGGAACCACAGATCAAGAACCACGCACCTGGATCCGTAATGACGACCTATAACCAGAAGCAATAGAACCGCCATCCGGCCGAGATCTCAAATCCGAGTCACTCGGAGTCGACGCACGCCAACACAGAGTTGAGATCCCAGATCTAGGAGAGACAGTGCCACTTCTGAGTGCACTGGAGCTGACAATGAACATACCACATCTGAGGAAATATCACAAAGACAAATTGAAGCCTCCACTAAGCCCAAAACAAATCTGGACCATGCGGATCTGACACCCAATGATACCGAGCGGAGCGAAGAGAGCTACCGCCGATGTCGGGCCATGCATGAGGAGGGAAGAACTCGGTGAAAAAATTACACCCTTGACACGTGGGGATGAGGGGAAGCCACCGCTCAGAGGCCGAATCAGAAAAAAAATCAATTTATTATTGTATTATAAACAATAAAAATTAATCTAGTTTAAAAAACAATTTATCATAGAATAAACCGTTTGAATGAAATGATTATTGAAAACATTTATCATAATAATTATAAAAATATGGAGAAAGGATAAGGATGGAATCATTCAATAATATCCACTATAAATCATAAGCTCCAAATATGGATTTGATATTCAATTAATCGAAAACAAAAAAAACACAATTTAAATCATCTTGAGGAAAAAATCCATTCCATTTGAAATCAATTATCTAAAATGGGACAATTTTATGAATATTAAAGTAAAAAAATGCCTTCAAAATATCTGTGGAATCATTTATAGAAAAACTAACATAATTGTGATTTTTTGGTACAATATTATATATATTTTATATAAGTTAAAAGAAAACATTCATTTCAATCCTCGACCAAAAAAAGTAAAAAACCACATCATTCAAAAAATGATAGGGGGATTTATTTTAGTCATATTCTAAAAAGTAATATATGGGTAAAATTTACTCTAAACAATGTTTTGAGAATATTAAATTCATTTCTAAAAATATTCTTTGGAAACATTGATGTGTAAATGAAATGAATTTGGACAGAAGAGAGAAATTAATTTATATTTTCCATTGGTCTCTTAAGTATTTACATAGAAAAATTAAAAGTAAAACAACTAATTTATAGAAATAAATATAGGTAGATTAATTTTATTAAATTATTTAGGGATATGACATAAAATTTAAACATAAATATCATAATACAAGATAATCTGACTGAATAATTATATTTTATTATAAAACCCTTAACACTTTGGAAAAATTGGAATCATAACCCCCAAGATGGAGATAACCAGAAATGGATATTATTTACCATAATATTCCTGAGAAAAATTATAAAATAAATTCATGCATGTTTCATATAACACAAAAAAGAAACATGTTCTGAATATTTTATGTATCTCATTAAAATAATAGTGAAAAAAGATCCGTTACCTCAAGTCAAAACATCTTTTAGACATGGTCAAACCTCTTATATAAAAAATATTTATTTATTATAAATATAATTATTTACCAAACTCATATATATCATGCCATGTATCATTTACTTATAACCATTTAC